>OZ038321.1:18357391-18894787 GCA_964035795.1 Pterobdella sp. o SKG-2022 | reverse complement strand
CGAAACAGATCAATTAAAAGGAAAAAGTTATTGCCTATCAGAATGGTAAACCTGGCCATTTTTGTAGAAGTGTTTGAATAAAGTCAAATATTATGGTCTATGTGCCCTTATATGGCGTTGGATGTCTCAAAAGATTCCAAAGTGATTGCAAGCTTAATTCCAAGTTTTCTTAATGAAAATAATCAAAATAATAATAATAACCTACAAAGTATATTTTATTGATGTTTAACCCAGAGAGTTTCAAAATCAAAATATCAAAATTTCTCAACAAATTTGCTAATTTCAAAACTAATTAGATCAAACCCTGTTGAGATGAAGTTCAAATGTGTTACTCATTTCAATATTTGCCATTAAATGAAAACTCGTAATCAATAACTTATGATTCACAAATAAAATGGAAAGAAAATTATTTTTTTTGTAATTGGAAAAACAATACAAAAAAACTCATTCGAGTGTGAAACAATGTTTTGGCTGACTATTTCTTTGTTTTTCTATTACGTGATGCAACACAAAATGTATTTTCCAAAATTTTTTAAATTTTAATGAAGTCTGTTGCAAACTTTGCTTATTTCTACAAAACCAATTATTCACATCGGTTTGAATTATCTATTTAAATTGCTTTGTTACACTCAATAACAAATACAATTCTTTGAATAACCAAGTTTGATTGATGCTTTGGAACACTCCTACTCATACCCATTTGTGCTCGAATGGAACTGTTGATTAATCTTGTCGAAAAAGTTCATAAATTTTGACGATTGTTCTATAGATACTTAGTTATTTATGATTACTATACTTAGTTATTTATGTGTCAAAATCCATCATAATTCTATTTATAACTCTTTATAAGTCTAAAACATAATTTTTAAATATTTTTTCAATTGAATTATAACTAAATTATCTAATAAAAATGTTATAATTTTATATAAAATCATTTGTAAATTAAAAAGAATTATATTTAATAGAAAATTCATTCTTATAAAGCTTGATTTTTTGCGTTAAAGTAAAAGCTTCTTCACTTTATATTATTTTTTATAGAATTTATTTCAAATATATTTATTTATCAGTTTACTTCATAGCATATATCGTGCCTAAAGTGACTTCTATTATTTTAGAATGGTCTTTTTATGTCATAATCAAAGCATTCAAGCGTTTTTACCCACTTATTTATATTGTATCTTTTTTCTCATAAGATTTTTCTATTTCATCATTTTAAATATATTTTTAAGGTTTTATCAGCATCTCTGTATTGCTGTTTGTGAATAATGGGTTTTGTGAGTGTATTTTTTGCATTTGAGAAGAACGAGTATGGTTATAGATAAAGAAAATGAATGCATATACCTCTAAACACTAGTCTTTTTTGCAACAAAGTATTACAATTGGTATTCCTTCTCTTCGTTTGCTCCTACTATTTCTCCATCATATCACGAAAATTCGACCAAGCGTTTGACTTGATTTGTGTATCAATATAATAATACACTCGAAAATATTATTTGTGAAAATTTTCAACTTGAATAGTTTTTTTATTTTGAAAATTTTTTCAATAAGTACTTTAACATACTTCAAAATATTTTTAGATTTGCCTTTTTAAAATTAATCGCCAGTTTTAACACATGAAACAAAATCCTTAAACGTAAAACAATTGAAAAAATATGGAATAATGGATTTTACAAAAATTTTTTATAAAATTGATTCACAAGGACCTCTAGGGGACTCTAAAGACTTTCTGACGTGCTCCGGTTCTTAACACAAGCATATATGAAAACATTTTGAAAGTTCCAGCTTCCAATAGTGTTTAATATGCGTTAAATGCGCAGAAGTATAATAAAATTTTTCATACATCAATCAATGAAATCAAATTTGAAAGCATTACTGATGAAGTGTAGGGTGAATCACAAGGATAATTGTTTTTGGTGGAAAGAACTAAAATCTCTTAATTATCTTCTTCTAGCTTTTTATAGTATTTTATACCAGATACGTTTTGATATTTAAATTATAGTAATATTTTATCAAAAGATTTGAAGAGTATATACACCCACAGTGCATGAGATTATGAAAAATGGAAAGATCTCGTGTCGTCATGGAATTTCTAATGTTTTAGAATCAAATATTAATGCAGGTTTATATAAACCTTGTAAAATAAATAATAAAAATTTGGGAAAAACAATAATTTTTCGAAAGCTGAGGTAGAATCATTTCAACAATAAAGTATGTGTTTTAACTGGAAATATAGTAGAATGCCTGGACTGGGCAACGTATCGATCCTTGTAAAGCTATATGTAAAACAAAATTAGTTTAAACAGATGTACATTTAACTTGAATAATGATCGTTATCAATGATCACAACTCAAAAATTGACCATCAGTGATTATTAATTTAGATAGAAGTACCACGTTGAGAAATTTTTTATTGACACATGTACGAGACTTTGATTGTATGCTTCAAGTAAAAACGAAATTTTTCGCAAACTCAAACTTCATAATATTTAGAAATTTCTGAACAAAAGCTTGATATTTAATCAGGCCAATTTGTTATATGTTTTCTTGAATCATTTTTTACTCAAAGGTTGGTTCAGTTAATCAAGTAAGCAACCATGAAGACATTAAATAGGTCATAATTTGGTACTTGATAATGCCACACTTTAACGAAAAGTGGTTAGTTGATTTGATGATAGCAATTATGATTTAAACATCCAATCAATCTTTAAACAATATGATCACGTGTTTTTTCAAGTACCCAATAAAGTTTAGTTTACTATAAGGTCACAGCCAATTTACTCAAGGCCAAATCGCTATAATGACCGGGTTTCCAAACAAGTGCTCACCAAATTTATAATCACTTCAAAGTTTTAAAAATACTGATGGTTTCATTCATTAGAAAACACATAAAAGCATCTTTTCATTTAAATCATGTACAGATCTTTCAAATAGATGAATATATAAACTAAAACTTCAGTAAATTAAACAAAAAAACGTTAAATTTAGTTTACTACACGAAATATTTCGCATCACGAAAGTACATCGGTATTAAGGCAATTATTTTGATTACCATTCTTATTTATATTAAAATATATATCAAGAAAAAGTACTAGACTAATTTAAGAAAGATGCGCAGAAGAGGGGGGTTATATATTGCTTGTGGTTTTGAATGCTTGAAACAGTTGCTAATCACTTTTAAAAACATTTGATTGCATATTTTCTAGAATAAAATCTTTCTAGTTTCATATATTCAAAGTTCGTTTGAGCATTTTTTACAAATTTAGTTTTAAAATATTTTTGCATTGTAAGCGAGCTAGAAATATTTTGTGGTGTTTTTGAATTTTTTTTTAAAGCAATTGAACAAAAGTTATCGGATAGAATGTTTTTGTTTACTGTGAGAACAATCATTGAGAGGAATTCTATAGCTGTTAGTTTGCTTTTATCAAGATTTTTATTTGAAACTTTATAAAACAGGCTCAATCAGGAAGAATTTTTCACTTGAAACAAAATATTGATAAAAATTTAGAAATTAGCATTTAATTAATATTTTTCCAATATGAATTTTGAGAAATCATTAAATATGAAATTAAAAAAACTAATAAATGCTGAAATCAACATTTTAAAAGTATCTATAAAGTAGCCTTAATGCATACAGTAACACGCGTTTGTATCGAAGGTTCAAAGCTATTTAATCGTTCACTGCATTCCTGCTTTAAAAAACCTTTTGTCTTAAACTCAACCCTTTATAAATGTGGTTCTCTTAAGCTTTACATGATTTTTTTATAGTTGAACTTTATTGCTTCATGAAATACTCTAAAGAGATATATACGTATAAATTTAAAAATTTATTTGACTCACGGTTTTAAAGCAATTTAATTTGAAAACTGGTTGATAATTCAATAAAGTTGTTTTGCATTTTATAAAATCAAATTTACATATTTTAAGCTCTGACTTTACTTCAGAAAAAAAATACATTTTAAATAATTGAAAAGTTTGAATGGTTTGGGAGAGTAAAAGTTTTCTCTGAGAGGTGATTCAGGCATTTCCTCCAAGGTTCCCACGACCTTCCACATGGACTCTTCATCAACAAAAGTATTTTGTGCAATTTTTCAACTTGAGCAAATATTTATATTGAAAGTTCTTTGTTCTGTAGCCATCGTTATAAATTGATAACTTGAAGTATTTTTAATGTTTATCCTTGACACTGCTTTCTTTCAAGATGTAGTTCTTAAACAACATTTATGAATGAAAACAAGATAACATGCTTACTTATTTGCAACAAAACTGTAACTTCGTTTAGATCCATTAAATTCTACTAAAAACTTATCAAAAGCATAACTTTTTACATTTGAAATATTGATATTCTTTTTTAGAAACATCTTATGTATCTTTCTTAAAATATTATATTTGGTTTGAATTTCAAAAAAAATAAAATTTTCAGATCTATTTATTTGTTAGGAAAATTATTTTTTACAACACCTTCAACGCTATCATGAGCATTTGCACCAATGGAGGCGAATTAGTGATTGTTCTGGATAGATAAAGTTAAAATGTAGAAGTTGAATACACGAAACATCAAAATTTGATTTATTATTTTTTAAGCGATGTTTTTTTGAGCTTAAATATTAATCTTTCACGGATGATATCTTGGCCATAATCAAATAACGCACAAAAGATGGAACATAAATATGTTAGAATGCCTAAATAAGTGTTTTTTTCATTTGGAGTAATTGAAGAATATAGAGGTATTAATAAATTACCATTGCAAGACAAATTATTCATCGAAAAAGATGATTTACCCAGTTTCTTCCCAACCACACCCTGAACCTAATCATGGCTCGCAGGCATGTATTGGAGAGTATGAAAAAGTCTTAAATCAAGCTTAAAAACTCTTAAAAGAATTTCATTTCAAAAAACTTTGTTTCAAAAGAAGAGTTTGGAAACAAGGAATTTAACAAAAACTTGCAAACTAGAAAATATTTAAAAAAAACTTATCACTAAAAATGAGATACAATGAAAAGAATCAAACAAAAGATAAAAACGACATCGGTATTTAGATGTATAATTATATGAGCAATTTTTTAAGAATCACTTTCAACAAAGCACCCATGAAACTTTAAACCTAGAAAACATGCTATGTAGCAAATGGACATGATGTAGAAAAAATATGCGCTAAATTAATTTTGATTATAGCTAAAAAACACGTAGAGAAACAAAAACATCATAATCAGCAAAATAATGCATAACCAAAAACATTGAAAAAACCGGATGAAAGTATTAGTGACATCATTAAACATACTAGTGCTTGAATAGCTCGAGCCTTGACTAGATCAGTTTAAAATTAACAAAATTTTTTTTTCAGAATACTGTTCAAAACCTCTATTAACCAAAATGCATTTGAAAATCAAAATGACCTTAGAGAGAAAGGAACAATGAATTTCAACTAGAAGTCTAATCAAATGCACGATACCTTCTCACAATGTATAAGAGAAACAATTTTAAGTAAAGAGATAGAAAATTGACTTTTTGAGAAAAAAATAAAACATTATTTTAAAAATTAATTTTCCGAATTATTTTGTTTGTAAGCTTTATTCTTATGACTGTATCTATTTGACTTCTAATTCAAATCGAGACACTAATGATTCATGTCAAAATCTAATTCATCAAAAACCTATTTATCTAAGAACATTTATACTGAAAACCGTTATTTATAATATCAAAAAAAAATCCCATAAATAAATAACACTCAAAACACCTGAGATAAAACCCAAATGTTCGAAAGTTTCATTAAAAAATTGAATTCAAAACTGAGGCAATTAATCAGCAGTATGTACAAACACAATCTCAAAGGGACATTTGTTATGTGGCATTTTTAAGAGCTCTCAAGGTGATCATAAATTGCATCTGATTCATGCGAGTATTCTTGTATTTAAAATAATTGTAAGTCGGTTGTTTTTTCCTATTTGCTCATGTTCACGTGTAATTACACAAGCACACAATATTCCTCATCGTTTAGACTATTTATTAAAACATTTATTTCGTAATTTCACAATTTATACGAATGAATTTTAAACTATGGCAATAACTAGTTTAATTACATCAGCAAAATAAAATAATAAAATTGAAGTTTATTGTAGTTCCTCTTTAACTAATTAATCAAATAAATTCAAATTTCTTGTAAAAGCTTGCTAATAAATATAGTTACATATTTCTTTTTCATTATTTGACGATTGAACAAGTAATACATAATATATCCATAGTATATTTAAAAAATGATTTGATATTTCTCCAACGTCAACCTTTTATTTTAAAAATTTTGATTTGATTAATTTTCTTTTTCATGAAACTTCAAAGGAGGAAAATGCTTTTTTATAAACATAAAGAAGAAGGCATAGAATTTTGACAATTTATTACAAAGCTGTAAAAGCTGAAAAAAAATTAATATAAAAATGAAAATCAAGATTAATTAGTAGAAAAATATACAATCCAAAATTAATTTAAAACATTTTCATCAGCCGCATAATCTTATTGTTGCAGAGAATGACACCTATTCATCAATTAATCTCCTTCCTTCTCTGTCATTACCTCGGTAGGCGGATTTTTATTCACTTTTAAATCATTTTTATCACTCAAAAACTACTTTTTTTTCCAATTTTTGAATGTCTAATAAAATTTTTTTGTTGGTGAGTTGATAGTTTTTTTTCTATGTAACTTATTTTTTCAGTTCAAATTGTTTCTATATCAATATATTAAACTGCCTTTTGACACTTGTACCCATTTTATTTTTTGACTTTTTGTGATGAAATTTAACAAACTTTATAATCAAGACAATAAATTTTTCAGCTTTATCTCAAATGCTTATTAACAAGTTTCGTCTAGTTGGGAGCAGTTTTAGCTTTAATTTATAATTTTTTCTTTCACGTCGATGTTTCATACATCAAAGATTAAGAAAACACAGATTTCAAGTATAAATCACGACAAAAAACATCTCAAGTTGATTGATTTTAAAAAAATATCAAATATGAAGTTTTTAAAGTAAACTTTTTCAAGTTGATCTCCAAAGAGTACTCCAAAGTAAAGTATTTGTTGGCTTGGAGCCTTATTTTTTACATCAATGTTTGCATGCTACAATTAAAATTTGTTATACTACAATGTAAGCATGGTTGTATTACAATCTTAAAGAAAAGAATAAGAAGAATATAAAATTTTTCATCGAAATTTAGTTGCAGTGAAATTACTGCTTGTAGAAGAGGATAGTGATTTTAAGAACGATTTTTATTTCGATTTTAAATATTTCTGTATGCTTCGAAAACACGGTACTTGGACAAAATGAAAACTCAGCTTAAATATTTAAACATTTTATTTTCAAACTTCCGAAAATAATGTTTATTTGAAAAGTTTTCACTAAATGTTTCATATTAAATGTACAAGACTGGCGATAAACTGTACCATAAACATGTGTAGACGACTTATGAAAGAAAAATAAAACAAAGCAATGAAAAAAATTTAGTTGATTTTTTCAATAAAATTGGATTAGTTTTGAAAGATCGGTCAAAACTTGGTGTTAAAATATTAATCCAATAATAAATGTAAGTTTCTGTGGTGAAGTCGAAACTGAAATTATTTGTGACAACAATTTATAAATTTTTGTAATGGTTTGCAATTAGTTCATGAATCGCTATCAGGCACAATGTCAAACTCGAAAATGTTTTTGTATAATAAACACTTAATTCAAAAAATTAAATATTCCTTAAAATTTATGTCGTTAAAAAAGTTAAAATCAGAAATAAAAAAGATTAAACTTGTCAAAATAATATATTTTTTAAATTTCTCAAATAAATTATTTTGGTTTCTAAGAAACCACCTCAAGATAAATTTTGAAAAAGCTCAGTGCAAGTATGATTCCAACCATACAATACAAAAATATCTTCGCACTTTTACAGCCAACCATTATAAAGCACATAGATAAGATGAAATATTTTATTTTTTTTAAATATAAAACTGAGAAATAATAAAATCTTGAAACCATTAAAAGTGCCATTAAAAAATCCTAAATACCTAGTGCTTGCACTCTTGTGCAGACTTGAGGTATGGCTCGGGGAGAAAATAGTTGATACGTGTCACTGTTTTGAATGTACTATTGAGGAGTCTAATGGATTCTAGGTAATTTCACAGTTATAAGTGGTTTAAGTTGACAACATCTTGTAATTCTATTCAGCTTCTGTCAATGAGAAGAAAACTGTAACGATAAAAGAAAATGCTTATATGATTTTTGTGTAAGTTAATCAAAAAAGATATTACTTTTTATCTGCAATCCTGAAATAACTGATAACGGAAAATATGTAATTGAAGTGTGAAAAATTCCCTTTTTTAAAGCTTGGAATTTTGTATAGTTACTTCAAAATATGAAAAAAATATTTAAAAAATTTTCAACAAATAAAACCTTATCATAAATTATAAGCAAAATATTAAAATTAGCAGATTCAAAATATTGATTCTTTGCACTTGACATAGGTTCTATTAAACAATAAAAATATTTGAAAAAATCTCTTTGAATTGAAATTTTAATTCAAAACCCAAACTGAAAATTTTATAAGAATTGAATATTAAAAATTACGGCTGTTAGTGCATTTAAATAGCATTTAAGATCGTTCTTATGGCATCAAGAACCAATGATGGAGCATTCAACATGAGATTAGAAGAATTTCTTATCGTTTTTAATGTATGTTTTATTTATCTTTGAGGAATTGAGTCAAGGCATCAATGAAGTTTGCAAACAGAATGGCTTCTGGTTGGTTTTTTATTGTGCTCTTTTTTCTTTTATCCCATGTTTTTACATGTAGGCATTATTTAAATGTTGGTTCTAGAATGCCTTCTTTGCTGATAAAAAACTTTTTCCAAGAATCTAGCTTGATAAGAGCAGACTGACAAAACAGTAAGTGCGGAATCTTCAAAAAATGAAATCTTTAAAGTTACTGAAAGAAAATGAAGTTTACCCAGAAAGTAGTGTTAGCTATGTAACCAAAAAAAGTAGCAGCCTTACCAACTGACAGACTTGAACACTAGAGCTTTGAGCTGGTGTTTTTTATTTTATTCCCAGAACTTTTAAAATTCCTTCATTAAATACACTTTTACTTGATTAGATTTTAACGATTTTAAATTTTAAACTATTTAAAAAAAATAGAATTGAGTTTAGATTCTATTCAATTTGAAAGAATTAAATTGTGGCTTATGTAGATATTAAAAGACCGTTATTTTTTCAGTAAGTCCACCTATTTGTTTGAGGATGAGAAAGATTATTTTGGTTCAACTAGATTTTTGATCATGGACTGGATAAGGGACTTGTCCTATCATAGTTTTCAAATCTTCAACTTCTGATTAATGTTGGTAGAGTGATAAAAAACTAAAAAGACTAGTTTGAAATGAATTTTAAATCAGGTACAGTAGGTCTATGTTTTATCTTTCACATGTTTTTAAGCAGTAAACAATTTCAAGCTTTATAGCATTCCGACTTTTTTTTTTAATTCATTCAGGCTGTTTTGACAAAACCAATTAGTTAAAAGTTTTTGAAAACCTCTAATCGGTGTTTTAATCTGATTTTTTGAAACATTTTTCTATTTTTATCTTGATACTTTGTTCATGGTGGTCGGTGCTGATATATTTAAACACGGTTTGCAAATGGCTGGTATTTTAAATATGGTTTGGAGAGTTGAAGCGTTTAAGATTTCAACGGTTAGATCATTGCGTCATTATAGCGGTTTTTATTTCTGCTTTTAGTTTATCTAGTTAGCTAATCTTTTGAATGCTATCTGAAGTACGTTGCAAAACGTGCTTCTTTTCTTACCAGGCGACGAATGAAGTTAGATGGTTTGTAATTATGGCGTGAATTAAATATATGCGTCGACTCTATGTATGCTTTGAGTATACCTTTAATCCCATGCTCAATGATTCTCTGCTGTTATGTATGCTCCAATCAGCATAGCATTTTTCTTCTGTTCATTATTTTACTAATTAGGGAAAGAAAGCTTGAAAGAATAAAATGATATTTTGAACTAAGCTAAATAAAAAAAAACACGTGATGTAAAAGACAAGTGACAGTAAATTAAATCAATAATGAAGTGAAACTAGCTGCTTTTGAAAAACTCTACCAAGAAAACATCGTTGAAATATCTTGTTAAAATATCTTTTATATCTTATTCTCTGAAACACACTCCTTGTCGTGAGAAGATCCCTTTTTAATTGTTTATTTTAAGGAATGTTGGTAAAGCAAGCACACTAAAAATATAAATAATTTTTGCATTTAAATTTTAAATGAACATAAAATTTAATTTTGAATGTCAGTTTTAACAAGCTTGAAAATTTAAAACTAATTGTAATAGAATGTTCAACATTTCTTATCGAAATAAAACTGTTTTTTATTCAAACTCAACAAGACTCCAACAAAATTAAAACGTGATTATATAAAAAGTCGGTTGTATAATTTATATTAAAAAGACTACTTTTGAAGCTTTTCAAAAGTTTTTCAACACCACCGCTTCGTTTTTTCCGCTTTGTTACCTTCAACCTCACAGCGAATCAAATCATGTTTCAAATGGAAAACTCAGTTTTGTGTTGGTTTTAAGATGGAATAACGTGTTCAGAACTTAGTAATTAAATTTTGTTTGCAACATAATCGGTAAAAATTTTTAAAATATTTCTCAATCCTTGAAGTTTTGATGAAAAAAAAAAGAAATTTTCGATCATTTCAATGATTTACATGAACGATGTTTAGCGGTTTGATGAGAATTTAATGAAAAGTCTTTGAGAACTACTCTTCAAAGGTGTCCACTAAAAGGATCAGCTTAAAATCGACAAACTTCTAATTGCTCTTCTCATTTATTATTCTCAAAGTTTTGAAAATGAATATTTTATGATGAGATTTTTTGTCAAATAATTGAAAAGATGGCATACAGAGTAGTGTTGAAAAGAAAAAAACGTGGATTTGACATTGCTTGAAAAAAATGTTAAAGTTTTTCAACATTTGTTGGGAAATCATTTTTATAATGTTAAATGCAAAGCGAGGAATTTATTGCTGCAGATGAAGTTCAACTTTGAATATGTACCATCTTTTATGATATTTATTTTGAAAGGCTCTTCCTACTTTTGATCAACGAGTGATAACATTTTGAAATGTAGAAGATTGAAAATTTCGAACTAAATTTAAATTTTAATGTTGGTTTTTCGAAACTTCAGAACAGTTTAACATTAATGCAATTAACTTTTGAAAATCATTCATTTATAACTAAAAAACTCATGAATTAGACAAAAATCAACAAAATAGAATAAATCGTAAGAATTTGAAATTGTCCAAAATATTTGGAATAAAATCTTTTACATAATTTACTTCTGTAGTTAGTGAAAGCTCAAAAAAAAAATTTGAGCTGTTCAAAATAATTTTTAAACCCAGAATCATTTTTTTCGTTAAATAAAAGTTGCAACCCCACATTTTTGGAAAAATTTTCATTTAAATATAAACAACCCAAAACCTCAAAATATTTTTTCTTCTCAATCCATTTTTTTGTTGTGCTCAAATTTTATAACCATAGTGTCAAGCGTGGGCTTTAAATCTCCCAGCTTTAAAACCCACTTTTTGCACTCCATAAACTCTTAAGTAAAACTAAAGCTTAATAAACCGTGAGTTCTCTCATATTATCACTAACCCCAAGTTTAAAGTGTAAAATATGTGTTTATCTTCACTTAATCATTTTTATGTGTGCAATTTTCGCATAATCATTTTGAGACATTTTTGTTTGTTTAATTATCTGTATGCCTGTATTTTTGAGCACGACAAATTTGTGTTGAAGCCTTTCAATCTTATCTCATATGAAATCTAGGCTTTCTTTTTTTTGCACACAATCGTTATAATAAATGTTGTGGTTGTTTTGTATTTTTTTTCCAAATTCAGCGTTTTTTTTTGCTTTTTTTTATATTTTCTATATTTTTTTAAAATTCATCAACTTTCCAATATTTGCGAAAGGTAAAACTCATTTTCTAAGTAATCTATTTTTCATAAACTCAAGAAAATGGTATTTCAACAATTACTTTTTGACAGATTAAAATTCAAACGACAAAAACTCCATGTATATTTTTTTATTGTAAAAAAATATTAGATATTCATATCATCATTGGCTCTTCATCACTCGTAAGTTTCTAAAGCATTGAAAACTTGAAGAATTTTTGATAATAAATTAAATTAACATTTATAAAAAACTTCAAATTTGCAACATCAACCTTTTAGTGCACACAAGTGTATCCATTCCAACAAAACAACAAGAACTCTTTACATCCACCCCTTCCGAGCAACATATCGATTCATCCGTCTCTTCAATTAATATCCTTCATAACAAGTCTAACTTTTCATCTAAAGTTTCCAAAAACTATTTGTATAATCTACAGCCAAAATATTCTTCACATCCATTCATAAACGTTTCTCACCCTGCTAATGGTTTTTACAAGATGATAAATTCTTCAGCCACTTCAAATCAGTATCATTTATCTGTTCAGTCTCTATCTACAAATTCACCAAATGTACCAAGCGATTCATCAACTCGACCCTTTAACCACACTTCAGCCAATCAGCTTTCAAACCAACAATCCAATCAACCCAATAGAGACACGAAGAATGGAACCAAAAACCGAAATTTGAAAGTTTATGAAAATGGAAGAACAAATAAAGATTATAGAATTTTGAGCCAAAATAGAACCAAAACGAACTTGCAAAGTCATTTACTAAGACCAAACAAACATATGAGCTCATATCAGAAAGAATCCACAACACCCAATCAGAGCTCAAGCATACTTGTGGCCAAACCTGTCTTACTCACTAAAGCAACTAATGAGAGAGGTACTCGAAAATAAATTTTTTCAATTAACAAATGCTGTAGTTTGCATAATTTCACTTGTTTTGGAGAAAGTTCTTTTATTTTGTTGTATTTTGAAATATTTTGATTCTTACACACAGTTGATAGAAGCTTTTCTAAAATAAACAAAAACGATTAAAAAATTCATATTTTTTAAATTAAAATTCAGAGTTTTTTAAAGTGTTAAAGATTTATTTAATTGAAAAATTGTAATCTATTCAAGAAAAAAATCACTTTTCAAGTAATTTTCGAGAGTTTTAAATTTTCTCATCTCGAATCTTGTAAAAGAAAATGAACGTATTCGAAAAATGTATTTTTCAGGTAAGCCGTAGTAATGCTCTAAATGATTGAAAAAAAAAGACCATAAAAAATGAGAAGTAATTTTTTAAAAAATAATAAAAAGATATGGTATAAAATGTATAACATCAAGCTAAAAAAGTTTCCAAGACGCTTTATAATTTTTGAGCCATTATGAAGCAATAAAAGCGTTATAAAAGACACGAGAAATGCATTCAGATAAACACAATGCTAAAAAACCAATTTAAAATACACGAAAAATGCATTTATACAAGTATAATGTTAAAAGTATCGAGAGTCCAATTAGACACATTGCTTAAAATGGCTGGTTTGCATTGCATTCGACTAGGCAGATTGCGAAGGTAAAATAAAGACAAACTGTTAGCAAGAAGCCTCGAACTTTAAAAAAAAACTTTTAGTGTTCAAAAATTTTGTGGAATTTTGAAAAATAATTTTTTTATAGCATGGAAAATACATCACTATATTGCTTTTAGACAAAATTTAAAATTTTTTAAAATATCGTTTGAAAATCCTCTTTAAGACTAATGAAAAGTGAAGTTGAAGTCTTAGTTTTTGGCCTTGGATTTAAAAATACTAAATTCCATCATTTTCATATCATTCAAACTGAAAATTTTAATTTTTGTAACTACAAAACTTCTTCAAGATCTCACATTATCAAATGATAAACAGCTTCATATCCACCTCACCACAGCTTACCCTCACCTCCTCGATTACCATGATAATATATACTGTGAGTTCAATTTATTTTCGCTTATTTAATGCTGGGAAATTTTTTATTAATTTTAAACTGTTTTGTTCAAAATTTTATTTTGAAATGATAAATAATTTTTTTCTAAAAATGTGAAAAAAATGTGTTTTTAAAAACTTTGTATTAGAGGTTCCTAAAAGATTTATTGAGTTAATTTAAAAACTAAGCATATAAAAGTTCTGTTAATATGTTTTCTATAAGTTCATTGTGTAAATTCTCATTTTGATTAAGAGTTTTTATAAAGAAGATTACCCGCTAGAAATATAGTCTAAAATCCCCTTTTCCCCTCACCATACAACGCTAAGCTGAGGAGGTCTACAATGAAGAGGCGTCCTACTACCCCCACATGGGTCAGTCCTTTTGTTGATAATTTTCAATTAAATTCTAAAATTTTTAATAAATTCCATTAATGATAATTTGATCTGTTACGAGTGGAGCTTATGAGGTGTTATTTAATTAGAACTTTGTTTAGAAATAATTTATTTTCTAATCATAAACAGTATACGTGTGTTATTAGTTTTATCATTTATTTCGATAGAACTTTTCACATTTTTCTCTTATTTTTTACGAGACTTGTCACTTGTGACTAGAGTGAATTTACGAGGAATAATTTATCATTGTCATTTTTCGATTCATTATTTATGCGCAATTATTATTGAAAATATTCTCAGCTTTTCATAAAAATTTATTGAATATGAAGCATAAATCTTTGAAGCACTCAAAAGTATTGGAATTTAAATTAAAATTTTATCTGAAAACTTATGAATTTAAAATTTTTTCACTAAAAAATAAAAAAGCGGAAAATTTGGTTTCAAAATTAAAACGACAGACTAAATGCTAACTAATTTTTCTAATATTAACTTTTAATAATTTCTCACCAGTTTCCAAAGCTTTTGCAAATGTAGCTGCCTTTAAAAATTCTTTCCTCATTAAAATTCCTTTTAAATTTTTTCCAAGTTTTCTATTATCTTTCAAAAAGAAGAGTATTCACTTGTTTTTAGAAAATTAAATTCTTTGAAAACTGATTTTTTTGGAAATAATATTTCAAGAAAATGTCTTGTAATATTTCTTCAATGAAATCAATTTTTGTTTCAATATTTCCGCATCATCGTACATCACTGCCTGAAATAATTCAAAAACTTTTTCAATGAATTATCTCTTCGGCCCCTATAGCTCAATGGTTGAGCATTAGACTAATTGTCTAAAGTTACCGGGTTCGATCCCACGTAGACCGACAATTAGCACCTGTCGCACAGTGTGTTTTCTCTACATTAAATTTTTAGCAAGCGCTTTGATCTATAAGGAAAAGCGCTTTATAAATACCGCATTACATTACGTTACATTTGATAAAATGCTTGGTAATGACCAAAGCCATTTTAAACTGCTGTAAAGATGGTTTTAAAAAAAGCCATTATATGAATTATTCCTATAACGTTTTAATGAATATTTAAAAGATAATTTATAGTAAAGTTTATTGATATATTCCGTTGCCCGAAAGAAAATCGAAAAACCTGACTAAATGAATTTAAAAAAATTTAGTGAAAACAAAGATATTGTATAAAGCTGATCATCATAAAATTTGATAAATCTTGATATACAACAAAAATAATCAAATTATTTGCAAGATTATAAGTCCATAAGATATAATAATTAAGCCTTATAAAGCTAAAAGATAGATTTGCTGAAGCGGCGCTAATGTTTCTAAATCAGCAGCCGCATCATTAAAAGCTTAGAAGCTAAATAAATTCAAGATGGAAACTTTATTTGCTTGTATGGGACCGCCGCTCGATTAAATTATCTTTTATGTACAAGTTGTTTTTTCATTTTATCAAAAAAACATTCTCTAATTTTTTCAATCTTATAACTTTAAAATGCGAAATAAAATTCGGTTACTATCTTTTTTCTTTTGATTTAATCTTTTGTATATGATTTTGAGCAAAAGTTCAAATCTCTTTTTCTTTAAAGAAAAGTATTAAACAAATTACTATCTCTACCACGCGTCATTAACTGAACTTTGAAGAGAAAACTTAGGTAAATTGAACCATCAAAAAATAAAAGCAATTTTATTTAATATTAAAGCTTTGTAATAGTTTTGTTCATTGGAAACTCAACCTTTCATGACTTAATATCATTTTTTCCCTAAAAACCTTATAGTAACAATAAGCAAAGGAATAAAAATCTAATATTAAATAAAAGTATATACACTGTAATACTGCGGAGTTTTTGAGTTATGGTTATAACTTGAGCATAAAGATAGAATCAAACTATTAGATTATGACGATAAATTATGGCCAGTATAAAATATTTTCCGAGATTTACATCGACCATAAAACTATATTATGAAAACAATAATTTAGCATAAAAACTTCATAATTTTGAAAATATTATCATAAAAACTATGAAAGAAATAAGCCTCAAACTTCACAATGAAAATAATAGTTAATTTTTCACTTCTCATAAAACCAAAACAGCCAATCCATGCATGCCTCGCCACATTGAATATGATCAACTGCCTTGTACGCTGACGAAATTCATTTAGGGAATTTCATTGTTATACACCCCAAACATGATACGAGCATGGATATCAAAATCAACCAAGCTTGATTGGTTTCTATGCATTCCTTCATTTTGCGTTTGATTTTATTTATATTTTTGATGAGAATATTGATAATAATAGTTATAAGTACTGAAAAAAATATTATAAGTAACAATTTTTTACTTATAATAATAAGTTCAAAATAATGAAAACTTGTTATAAAGATTTTTTCTCAACAATTAAAGAGATTTCAGAAGACAGTAAATGGAAATTAACAAAGGTGTTTGCACATTTAATATAGATCTTGAAAGTGTTTAAGTAAATTGAAAACAAACTTGAGTGAATGTGTAGCTATTCTGAAGTAATTTGAGATTTAAAACTAAAAAAAACTTGAAACTGCTTGAAAAAGCTTTTCAATTATATAAAATTCATTAATTGAAATACGGAAAGACATCCATACAAAGAAAATAATTTTTCAACTATTTTTTTCTGCTGCTTGATTTGAAGAATTATATGCATCTTTGAAATAATTGCGGGTAATCAAATAAATTGAAGTTCAAAGAGATGCTAACAAGGAAATGGGATTTTCTTGAAATAATTATATAAATGAACCAAAAGAAAGAATTGAAGCTTAACTCACCATAAAAACAAAAGCGACCAACTTCGATTCGAAAGACAAAAAAGGATAAAAACCAACAATGACTCTTTACAAACCAACAATAATTAAATGATGCCGTTACGTAGTGTTTCATTTTTGAAGAGGCTTTGTGGGGCTTTCAAGCAATTAAAAATCAACCTCAAAAAAACTAAAGGTTGGAAAATCTACATATAAGGCAAATATTTTTAAAGAATAAATTGATCAAACTACCTTGATAAAAACGTGAAAGAAGCTTGCACTTTAGCTGGTCCAGATGTAGAGGTCTGGGTTTTTGTGACACACAAACTTTTGCTCATTTTTTTGCGTTTTAATTAGATGGTGCTGTACTGGGTTCAAACTTAGAACCTTTTTGTTTGATATTTAACACTCTACTATTACGCTAACCTCTCTAAATGCATCTACCTATCTTCAAATGTCAAGAATTCGGAGTAATGAATTGAAAGCCATACTACTTTTTCGATTAAGTCTTATTATAATTTATATAGTTTTAATAGTTCAAATGAGAGAAAACATCTGATAATTATTATTAATGTAGTTAGTTATTTTGAGCTGGAAAATTTATATTTTTAAAGAAGCAAGCCTCGAAAGCTTCACCTTGGCATGCATATTTCAAAAACTCCAAAAGAAAAAACATGGAAATACCTTCAAAATTTTGATAATGTTCTGTTTTCAAAGATTCTTTATTATAACTGTTACGAGTTTCAAATATAGAATTATTGTTATTGGGGAATATATGAAAATTGTAATATTCAATAAAAAATTTATTAAGCAAACGTTTTAAATCTTTTCACAAAACCACATTCAAATATGCGTAAATCACCGGCCATTCATTGTTACCAGCTTTCATCGCTTGCGTTTTATGAGGTTCACAAACCTCTGAATCAATTTTGTGCTTTTATTAATAAAGTGTGCTCAACACGAGTTTTTTGCTGTATTTCCTTCAACTTTAAACTCATTTGACATAATATTTCCATGTGTTCAGATATTTTTTTGTGGCTTGTTAAACAAAATACAAAAAAATAATAATAAAAATATAATAATAATAAAACACATCAATTTAGATTCCTATATTGACCAAGAACCATACGATTATGAGTCCCAATACAACTCCTCCTACTACATGTCTCCCCTTTTCAGTAACAATACAAGTTACTCTATTCTTCAATAATATATAATAATTTTGTATAGCGTTTGCATGAAGCAATAAAATCAGTTACTTTTATATCACGATATGCCATCCGAAGCTGATAGAAGCTTCGTGACAAAACAACAAAATATATGAAAGTTAGATAATTAATGATCCTTCATTAATATTCTAGTATTCACACAAACCCTGATGCATAGTTCTGGTGTTAATAGCTCACCAGGCAATATTGAATTGTAATGACGGGCATATTGAGCTTCAAGTTAAGAAAAATGAAAAATTTCATCAAATTAATTATTCAACATCTAATCACTTGTGAAAGTTTTGGTCGAGCGGTGTTTATTTTTTTCAAAAAAAATAAAAAACTAAAGAGATTGTTAAATGCACTTGACACAAACACAAAAACTTTTGGAACAAAAAATTTTGAGCAAAAAATCATAAAGTACTAAAAAACATGACAGCAATCTACGAAACGGTTGTTTAATAAACTTTGAAGTTTGTGTCTGGTACATTCATTATCGGCTAACTGACATTCAAACATTCTTGAACTTTTTTAGCAAATTTATCAAATGGAGTATCTTTCGGAATTTTTAATAAGAAAATAATTGAAACAAAAACCTGCAGTTGAAGATGCTCATGGCCGCATGAGATCGCATTATTCATCAGCTGAGCCCGCAGTCAATATATCCCTTGTGGTCATTTACACCTGGCTCTGCGTTGTCCTCCTTCTCATCCTTGTTGCCATCATTGTGTACAAGCACAAAAACAAGGTTTGATAAGTATGTTGAAAGCTATAATCTTACATAATGAAGTCAAAAAGTGAGTTTTTAATCTAAGGTTATTGGAATTAGGAATTGAATTGAAATTTGTGGATTTAACTTGTATGCCTTAGTTAGATTAACGTCTTTTATATTTTATGGTAGTTGAATCAAAAGTTTTTTCAACAACTAAATGTTTAAATATTCAATCAGCAAAATGGAAATGAGCTTTAAAAAGCATTATTCAACATTACAGATAAGATCCCATTACTGCCCGCATCACCATCGTCATCACATCGAAGAAATCCTCATAACCGAAGAGGGTAGCACTTTGCTCTCTTAATCACAATGGAGGTTCAAGAAGGGTTCTATAGTTGTATTATTGTACAAACCAACTTTTAATTGCATCAACAACTTGTTAAAAATAGATATAGATGCATTGCTTCGTTTGGGAGTTTTCGGTCATCAAAAGATTTTCTATTGGTAGTTAAAACTGACATAAAAACCGCTTAATCGCTTTTTTTGATTGTTTTTTTTATCTTCTGTGAAACATACAAAAGGTTGAAAAATTTTATATTACTTTTTTATTTGATAATCGTTTTGTTTGGTGAACTTCAATTAAAAATTTTAAAAATAATTTAGTCTGTACGACATTTATTTAATTAATATTTAACTATTTAATTAGTTTTTATCAGAGATTAGTTGATGTTATGACAAAATCTGTTGTGTGGTAATGTTATAACTACATGCGTCAAAACTGGTATGCACCAAGAGCCCTAAAAAGGCTTATTTTTGAACATTCTAATGTAAAAAAATAAAATAACATCATTTTAGTTTGATAGTTATCCAGAAATATTCGTGTTTCTAAAACTTCTTATGTATCTTGTACACAGTTTTTTTTATTACAATAAATTTTGTTTATTATCTGAAGTATTCAAACATGTGGCGATCAATTGGTTGGCTTACTTATCTATTTAACCAACGAAATATTTCTTGTCCTAGTCTGGGGAAATGTATTATATTTTGACCGTGTTAAGTTTCAAATTGATCAAGAACTACTCAGTATTCAACTTTTTAATCATCACGTTCTGAAACCATGAACTTAAAAATATTTCATTAATATTTAAAGTATGATTTTCATATAAGCAAAAAGGTAATTCAAATATTTTAAATTCATTTTCAAAACATATTAACTTGTTCGTGAAAAACTTTTAAAGATTCAAAATATTATGCTAATCAGATTGACTAAAAGTTCTAACATAGTTGTTTTTTCGTTTTTAAAACTCATGAAAACTCTTTTTGAAGTATTTTTTTCTGTTTATTTCTCATTAAATTTCTCCTACTTAACGCAGCACACGTATTAGTCAACGAACATATCTAAGCATCAGCCATAACTGTTTGAAAAATAACTAGCCAAATAAATTACGCATATTATGTGAATTCCAAATGAACTTTTCAATGTTAGCTCCACCCCCATTCTTATTTTCTAAAAATCCTCGAACTTTATTATAACGAAGGTAGTCCTAGTCTTTCATTTTGTAGATATCTTGATTTATGTTGCATTATTACATTAGATTTCTCCTTCTTTTCTGGATGTTATATAGAACTTCAAAAAAATGACTACATTAAAGATCAAAGTAGAAAACTTTTTATTTTATTCCAAACATCTTGTTGAATTTAAGCAGTTTAAAACTTCAAACAATTTCGATATAATATCTTTGTTTAGTCCAACAAAAAAACTTTTTTAACGCTTGAGAAACCAGTTTCGTATTCATATAAATGGTATAATCATTTAAAAGTCGGGGACAAATTGTATAAGCGAACTTTGTGGTTTCTGGGAATAGAAATCACTAGACTTTGTGAATAAGTAGATTCGTAGAATTATTTTCCAATAAGTTAAGATCTTTTTATATGATTTTCCGTTTAGAATTGATTTTAATTGTGCTTAATGGACTTTAAATTATCAATAAATGTATTCCAAACTGTTTGATTATGAAGGGTTGTGAAAAAAAACCAACAACTTATCAGTCATTTAAAGAAAAATAGTTTGTTAATCTGTTTCAATTTTTTCTAATCGTTTCAAAGAGAGCTACAAGGTACGTAATCAAGTCCGTTTTAACATGTAAGAGGCGATTTGCAGAACTTTGCAAAGTTCATGTACGAAGGATTGATTTAGTTTGTTTGAGCAGCATCCAAGATAGATTGAACTAAAAGTATATCTGTCATAAACAACTATGCAACACCAAGGCAACTGTAAATAATTACTTTAATGTATTGAACCCCTTGAGTAAAAACGCGTTCAAACAGTGTTCGAAGTGATTAATAATCTAAACTGATTTTTTGAAAAAATATTGTGTAAAATGTTTTTTTTTCTTTATACCTAAGTTATTTACTTTACAAAAATGGTTAAAGCTTATAGTTTTTCTTAGTTGATTCTGAACTGGAATTAAAAAGACTGCATCTTAATTTTTCCACTTTATAAACTTTGCAATATTAAATTAATGAGTATTCAACAAACGGCCTCATGAAGAAGAAAGACCCATTGTAGTAAAGAACCAAGGAAGATACAACTTCGAGGACTATTCCCAAGATGCTTTTCCTGTTATAAATGGGAATGGAAGGAAAACAGAGAGTACAAAAAAAGAAGAATAAACCGAAAATAATGAAAAAGCTGATAAAAACCATAGCAATAATATTAATAATACTAATAATAATGATAGTAATGAGAAAATAAGCAATAATAGCAGTAGCCATAATAAAAACAATAAAAAACAAAATAAAAAAAATAAAAATAATGACGATAAACAAATAAATAAGCATGAAAAAAAGAATGAGGTTTATGCTAACCATAGCGAGGTTGAAAAAATGCAAGAGAATAATACTGAAGCCAGTATTAAGAAAACTACTAGTAATTATGATTCCACTAGCGCCGAAGATGAAGCAAACTATGCTGATAATAGCAACAACAGCAATAATGATGATGAAGAGTATGATAATAGAAGACCATCTGTTACCAGAGTTTCTTACGTTAGTGAACCAAAACACAGAAATTCGCAAGATAATTTTCTGTCTAATATCAACAAGAAAATAAATGGAATTGAATTAGAAGTAGACAAACCACGTGTAAGAAAGTCATCGAGAAGACGCTCTAAATAGAACAGCAAAAATACGCACTATCCCGACGACGATAACGAAGAAATAAGAAGGAAGTATAACAGAATTAAAAAAAAACTCAAAGACGTCGACATGAGGCCACTATCTTCTTCATCACTCGACCCGGATGAGTTAGCTAGACATAATAACAACGCTTGCAAAGTCTCAAAAGAATGACAAGAGAGGCTATGGAAAGCTTAGACAAGTACATAACTCCACCTAGGACGGGAAGATCCAGACCACAGTGCGACGACGATGAAGAATATTGGCTGAAACCTAGTCACCGAACATTGGTTGATTTGCAACAATATTTAAATTTAAGATGGAAGTAATTTATAGTTTTTCCGTTTTCAGACTTACTAATACAATTGGTCAACAAACTAAAAAATATTCTTTAAAAAAAAAATTTAAACATTTTTTCAACTAAATAAAAAACTTAGTTCTCAAAATTTTCGTTAGCTTTTTTTGGCTTAAAAAATCAACTTTGTAAGCGTTCTTTCGAGAAAAAGTTATTACAGTTTGAATTGAAAACTTATGAATTTGAATTTTTTATTGTTAAAGTATGAAAAATTTATACTAAAATCTTGATATAAACCCAAACAACAATAAAAACAATGCAATTAATTAAACAAAACCAAAAAACTAATTTATTAACGAAACCTGTCATTCTTTGAATAAAATATATAAAATGATCTACAAGATAAAGTACAATTATAATAGCTTCAAACAGTTAATGAATCAATTTTAATTTCAGTATTGTCTTTTGTTTGTTCAACTGCTTGTTCTGTTGCTTCCTCTATTTTCTCATCTACATTTTCAAGGTTTTCGGAAGCAACATCTTCTTTTAAAACATTATCTCCATCATCACCATCCCCTTCATTATTATCACTTTCAATATTTTCTATTATATCATTAGTATCACCTTTAGATTTATCATCATTTTCAATATTCTCTATTATGTCATTAGTATCACCTTTAGATTTATCATCAAAATCGTCAACAGTATTATTAGTATTAGTTTCTAATATGTTTTCAGCCCCATTTTCATCATCATCTATATCTTTTTTGACATCTTCTTCAAAATTGACAGTATCATTTTTATCATCATCAATGTCATCTTTAATATTATCAATTTCATTCTCATCATCATGTTCATTTACTTCATCTTTAACCAAAGTTTTTGTTTCAAACTTCTTAACCTTCCCTTGCTTGACCATGGTTCTCCACTTGTCTTTAACATCAGTATTACTTCTACCAATGAGCAGTTTTCGAGCTATTGTAGACCAGTTGCCAACCCCAAAAATCTTTGTTCCTTTGTATATCAATTTTTCTTCTTCTTCAAGCCAAACCTTTTTCTTTGTTTTGACATTGGAGTTTGTATTTTTAAAATTAGTTAAGTTATTCTGTCCATTCAAAGAAGGTTTAAACTCTTCATTCATCTCATGTTCATATGAAGATTCTTCAATTTTTTTTGTTTCTTTTTTTTCTAAATTTTTTTCTTTGACAAGTTTTTCAATATTTGCAAGTACTTTTCTTGATGTAGAAATAAGAAAGATCGGTGGATTGCTTTCAAAAATAGCATTCATATATTCTTCCATTGTGGTTTGCAAATCGGACTTATCATACAAATTAAGAGATTTTTCACCTTTTAAATATTCTTCAAGATCTTCTCTAAGAGTTATTTCAGTCTCTTTATCAACTAACTTTTCAAATAACTTATTAGCATTTTCAAAATTGTTTTCCATGCACCAATTGAGAATAGCAGCCTTTTTAAGTTGGTATTTCAATTTATTTAGTAATTCTATAATTATTTCTAATGTTTCAGGATAAAGTTTTTCAATTTCTTCAAGTAAGTTCAAAGACAATTCTATAGGAGACATAAAACACATTTTTTCACTAGTTAAATGATCATTATATTTGAAGAGAAACCTAATTATCAGACTACTTTTAAAGTCTAAGTTATTTTCCATTATGAACTTTTGAATCCATGTAAACTCTTCTGTATGTAAAAGCTTCACATTATTGAAAGCAATATAGCAAAAATAATTAGAAAGCCAGCATTTAACTAAAGTATGTTTACAGCTTGAAATATCTGAAACAAACTTTTTCTTTTTTGAAAATAATCCAAAAGAAGATGGAGAAGATTTCAATAGTTTATCAGAAAAAACTGTTAAAAAAGGTGTTGAAAGATTTCCAAAATTTTTAGATAGAAATTGCTTGAAACAATCATTAAATGTTGAAGGTGATAAATTGATTGTATCATCTTTAAGCATCAAAGCAAGCTGGTCTTTTGCTGATTTCATGCTAGAAGGAACATTACTCCAAACTCTTTCAAACACTGTAGTAGCAAGATTAAACTTTTTTTGCCTTAAGCATTCTGTTACACTTTCTTGTTGTGCAGCTCTTTTTACTTTTAATAAAGAAGCTTTAACCATTTCTTTAAAACGTAACTCAAGCATTTGATCTGTGAGTTCTAAAATTTCTTCAAATGGTGTAGGATGTTCATAATCATCATCGTCCTGTAAATCTTCGACTCTATGCATCAAGTCCATCATTTTAACTAAGCGAACGTTCACTTGGTGAAAACTATCTTGAGGTTCAACATTTAAAAGATTATATATATCATTCGAACTGAAATTTTCTACGAACTCTTGCAACCAACTTATACGATTTGTGAATGATATGCTTACACAGTTTTGCCAATTTTCATAAATTTCATATTCTAAAATAAGTCTCAAAATCACTGATTTAACTTTTACCTCAGAATCCGACATTTTTTCTTTGAAAATTTTTGTGAATTCAGGAAAAATATTAAAATGCTAAAAACGAAGAACTTTTAACCAACGTGTGTGTAACTTTTAACCAAGCAAAGAACTTTCATACATGTTTTTTCGAAAAAATATATACTACTATAGAGGTTTGGAATTTATTTGATGAAATTATTGTTATGATATAAAAGTTTGACCTACGTTTTATATTACACTTTTATTCAGATTTTTATATAATTTTGTGGACAAACACAAAGTATTTATTGATAATTTAAGCTTGTCTTACAAAAGTTTCATGTCTTTTTTTAACTAAATATTTTGTGTTTGTTGACCTTACTAATTGCTTCAGGCTATTTTACTTCATCAATTTTGTGGAATATCGGCCCATATAGCTTTGTGGTTGAGCATTAGACTAATTATCAAAAGTTACCGGGTTCAATCCCGCGTGGGCCGACATCTAGCCCTTGTTCCAGTGTGTTTTCGCTAGATTAAATTTTAGCAAGTGCTTTGATCTATAAGGAAAGCGCTTTATAATAACAAATTACATTAAATTACAATATATTAAATTGATAGTATAGTTGAAGACGTTAATAATGAATATAAAATAAAACACAAAATTGTATGAAAAAAAATATATATAATAAGGTATAGAAAATCTTTCACATAAATTTTTTAGAATTTTAAATTTCAAAAGCCCTTCTAAAATTTGAAAAGTGTGAAAAACGAAATATTAAAAATTCAAAAATCAAATTTTGAAAATCAGTAATAATTCAATCAAAATAGCTCAACTAAATTAATAAACTGCCAAAAGAAATTTGTTTGAATGTAATATTGTCGGCCCCTATAGCTCAAGAGTTGAGCATAGACTAATAAGTTTAGTAGCTTACAAAGCTTTTTAGATTTACTATGAACTCACCAAATGATCGAGGTTCTCTCCATATTTCTTTGCTTCATTAATACTTCAAGTTTAAAAACTATATTTTCATATTTTCTAAGAAATTTTTTCACATTTTCATTCAACTATGACAAATTATTTTAATTTTCAGAATCTTGGTTTTTCTTAAATAAATGTTGAATTTTTAATTGCACCAACCTCACATTTAGAAATAATTTTTTGCTTAGGCAAGTTTCTTTTCCTAAACGCTTTGGTGGTTTAGGTTTTAGATCCGCGCAAGCTCTATCGTTACCATGCTTCTTCTCCTCTTCATACGCTTCTTCGAGTCTCGTTCGGCTCCTCTTTTCATCTGTTCTCGACGTTCATGCGTCCAATGATCTTCAGCTGGGTGATCGTGACGTCGTATTAGCCAGGGAATCGTGGTCGAATCATTACAGAGTTGCGTGATTGATCTATTATGAAGCCAATGGAAATGGGATAAACTTTTTTGCGAGGTTGCTTTCAATGATTTGCTTGTGGACGCAGACCGTTGGGACCGCTGTCGCCTTCTTGCTGCTAAATCAGCACACTCCGCTGCATGGTCGGAAGTTATGCCAATTCCCGCTTTGGGAAATCTTCTAGCTGCTCAAAAACTCCGGGTTGCGTTTGCACTCCGAGTAGTGGCTAACATCTCGCGTCCCTACGTGCCCTTGTAAGTGCGGCGTAAAGATGGGCCTTTCGTGTCGTCTGAACGAAGGCAGACTCCCAAGACATGCGGAAATTAATTCCGTAGTCAAGAGGTGTCTGGCTAAGACTGGTTTGCCTTCCACCCTCGAACCAACAAGGCTCGAAAGGGGTGACGGTCGTCGTCCAGACGGCATTACAGCTTCTCCGTGGAAGCACGGAAAATGTCTGGTATCGGACTACGGTCGATAAATTTTTCTCCAAGTCCCACATTATTGCCTGTTCTATAGAGTCGGGTTCTGCTGCTGAAACCATTGAAAAAAATAAAGCCGCAAATATCAAGGCTTGGAGGGTAACTTTCTTTTCCAATCCGTAGCATTTGAGACTACCGGTTGCTGCGGTCCCTCAACCGGTACTTTCGTCGAGGAGTTAGGCAGAAAACTTTCCGAGGCAGTGGGAGACCTTCTAGAGGCAGTTTGGTTTCGCCAGAAGATCTCTTTGGCTATTGTGCGTTGCAATGCTGCCAGCATCCTTTCTTGCCTCTGCCCCCCTTCCCTCTATCTTAATCCTTTTTTTTTTATTTTCAATTTATAATTAGTATGAAATTTTAATTTTCAAAATAAAGCTGTATTTAGTAATATATTTTTTTAAATTTATAGTATATTAAAAAAAATAGTTGTATCGCTAATTTTTGTAAAATATTTCAAAATCATTAAAATTAATCATTCACTTTGCAAGTAATATTTCAAATTTTCAAACTTGATGTCTTTTGCTTCCTTTTTCTAACACTTTACAGAATCATATTCTGAACAAGTATACATTTACAATTTAATATTACTTTGCATCTTTTTTATTTCTTGTCACACTTTATAATAAAATAAACTCTTAAAAGACTTTTAATTTGAATATTCGTGGTTGACTCAAAAAATTGAAAGAGATAGAGAGTTTCAGAGAGAAGAACCAGAGAAGGAAAAAGCAGATTTTGCATAGAAGTGAGAAGAAGGGATAATAAAGAGTTGAAAGAAGGTAGAGGATCGTAGGCCTGCACTTTTAAGAAGTAGTACAGGTAAGAAAGATAGAAAAATGATTTAGAGGAAAAGATTTTGTACATAAGAGTACATATTTTATGGGAAGAGCAGTAGTGAAGAGGTAGCCAGTGGAGATCAATATGAGCTAAGAAATATGAAGGCGTTAAATATGAATGTAAAAGGCAATACAAATCTTTATAATGATAATATATGAAATACATTTTATATAATTTTTATTTTTTGAATTTAAAAAATACTTCTAAAATTTGATTGGTTTACTTAGTGAAGTGACGAGTGTTGCGAAAAAACTTGTGAATTTTTAAAAAATTTTTAAATTCTTTTTACTGCATTATATTTTAAGTAATAATTTATTACGGAAAATACATGCCTCTAGAAAAGATGCCTCTAAAAAGTTATAATGTTACATAGTTTTTCTTCTATCAACAAATCTAATTATAATTATGGAAAACTGTACAAACCACGCTATATTCACACAATCAATCTTGCTCACTCTTAAAACACTTCCAACCCTAAACAAACTACCACTTCTTCATTTAAAAATTATTCTTTTTTAAAACAGTCCAACCAGCGGTGGTTTCAAATTCATCACGTCTGATTTTATTTTCGTAACAACTTCCTTCATTCGCTCACTTATGAGCTACAGTTTTGACATGTCGTTATCTATGACAGTTCAAATTTTAAAGTCCATAAAAAGCAGAATTCTTTAACCAATTATATTGCAGAATCAATGAACTAGGTCTGTAAAAAAATTATTTTCACCTACTTAAATGGAGCTAAAAATGTTTTTGGATCAAATTTGAAATTGGATATCTGAAGTTATTTTAAATTTTTTTCATTAAAACTTTGTCAATCTCTTAATTATAACATTTTTTTTAATTTTGAGATACGCTTCAAAAATTCAACTAAAAAAAATTTCTTATTACTCGAATACCAAAATATTTCTCAATTTAACTTTTCAGAGAAATCAATTTTTTATACTAATTTTGAAAAAAAATATAAACTTTTTTAGCTTAATAAAAATATAAAAAAATTTCCACATCACCAGCCAAAAAATTTGAATTTAAAATGAAAATTTTTGATACAACGTTTTGGGTCGGATTCTCATTGATTTTTGTAAAATAATTTTAAAATGTCTTAAAACTCTATCGAGTAGAATACTTGAAATTCTTCTTGAATCCCAAGTTCTAAACAGGTATTATCTATATTATGATTTAAGAATTGTCAACAATATGAACTAATACCACCACAACTATATTTCAGTATTCAATAATGCAAATCAGTTTTTCGAAATGCTTTGTACATTGTGGTAAAATACCCTTGGCGTTGTTGTCTATAAACAATTATACATACTTTTTCAGTTAATTTAATTTTTAAAAAAGTATAAAATTATAGTTTTTTTTATCTAAAGAGGAAACTTCAATGTTGCAAATAAATGGGACCATAGCAGTAGAAACTGCTATAAAGAGCTCCGTGCGATGTGACTGCTGTAGAAAAAACCAACTTGAGTTTTTAAAAAGAAATCGGTTTTTCATTCTCTTATTGACGTTGAATTATAGTGAAAATATTATAGTTTTAAAGGAGTTCTATATATGTATATAAAATAATGATAAAAATCAAACAATCACTTTTCATTGTGATGCTATTTTTCTGAAGTACTGATTGGATTCAGATGTGAAAAAAAATTTTTGGAGATAGTTTTGAAAAGTTTTTTTCATAGAGAATGAAAATTATATTTCAAATGCAGTCATTTTTAACTCGTGTATATTCGGATACAAATCATCAAACACTAAACAATTTCTCTGCCATGAGGGTTTTAAAACAAGATATTTACAACTAAATTCTTCTGGAACCTTTGAAGGTATTTTCATTAAATATGGAAAAATTATAAATCAAGATATAAATAATTAAATCAAAATTTTGCAAGATACATGTTTTTGTTATTGCTCGCACAATGCTACTTTATACCTGTGAAAATTAAAATAAAACTAGTATTCTTTAATATTTGAAAAGAAATATAAGATTGAATACTTCTATAAAACAAACAAATGAAAATTGGAAACAGATGGTGAAAGACTTAAAAAACTAAAAAACAAAACGACGATCAAATATGAGCGAAAGAAATTCAGAAAATATAAAATTTCCAAAAGATTAAATAACGGATTTTCTTATTGGAAGACTCTCATTTAAAAAAAAATTTAGTTTAGCTTTCAAGTGTATTAAATTTATGATTGGATTGCTGAGTTTTGTCGATTAACTTAGAAATTGTTCTGATTAAGCAGTTTGGAATCCTTACTGTTTATATGCTTGAAGGATTATCAATGACAAAAATTATTATGAAAGTAATCTAAACATATCTCTGAAAATGATTTTGAGAATAGATTTTATATTGCAAATAACAAAGAATAGAAAACTGACAACCGCAATGTGACGAAGTGTTATATAGCTTTAAATATTCAAAAAGCACACAAAAAGATTTGAAAATTCAAAATGACGATACTCAACGCCCATTTTTCACTCTTAAGCTGTCTGCACGTCTAAATAAACGCCCTCTAAATGACCTTCAAAAGATGGAACTCTGAAAACTTTCTATCTATCTATCTATCTATCTATCTATCTATCTATCTATCTATCTATCTATCTATCTATCTATCTATCTATCTATCTATCTATCTATCTATCTATCTATCTATCTATCTATCTATCTATCTATCTATCTATCTATCTATCTATCTATCTATCTATCTATCTATCTATCTATCTATCTATCTATCTATCTATCTATCTATCTATCTATCTATCTATCTATCTATCTATCTATCTATCTATCTATCTATCTATCTATCTATCTATCTATCTATCTATCTATCTATCTATCTATCTATCTATCTATCTATCTATCTATCTATCTATCTATCTATCTATCTATCTATCTATCTATCTATCTATCTATCTATCTATCTATCTATCTATCTATCTATCTATCTATCTATCTATCTATCTATCTATCTATCTATCTATCTATCTATCTATCTATCTATCTATCTATCTATCTATCTATCTATCTATCTATCTATCTATCTATCTATTCACTGATTTTATGATATATCACCATTAATAATTTTTTTTCTATAAATTATGTTTTTATATTTTAATTTTTGAGTTCTTTTGATAATGAATAATCAAGTAGTAGCATTAATCTTAATAAAACAGTATATACAATATTCAAATTCTTAAGATGAAATTCAAATATTATTAAGCTTTCTAAATTAAATTGTTCACCAATGTTTAAAAGTTTCAAGCATTCAGTTTTGAGATCCGCCACTGAATCATAAATCTTTTCTAAACTCTCATAAACTTCATTACAGCATGATTTGGCCCTTAGTCCTTCTACCTTGTTTCCTGCCTTTCGCCATATTGCAAGGTATGTGTTAAAGTCAATGCTAGTTGAACACTTCATTATTTTGGCTTACTGAATGGAATTAATGAGCAGAATGTAATATTAAATTTATATTTGATTTTCAAACTCAAATTCTTTAATAAAAATTTTTTGGAAACTGTAAAGGCTAAGTCCGGTATCATCGTTATTAAAATTCTCCTAGATTTAATCTGCTTTATATTTTCAAAGATAAATGGTTTGTGTTTGCTTGAAGATAAATGCTGTTTGAGAAAATTTTGTGTTTTGATTGTTAGTGATACTGAAAAACATTTGGAAAAGTTTAAAAATACAACTTCAAAGTTTGTTTTAATAATAGTTTATTTAATTAGTTGAATGAATAAAAAAAACTCATGTTTTAGAAATAATTAAAATTTTCCAAACAACTAATTAGATTATTTGAAATAATCCAATTAAAGAGATGTCATTATGAGAAAAGAATACTATTTCATCAAAACGAAAAAAACTGTACATTATGTAACGAATTCACATGATTGAATAATATTGCTATAAAACGGATGCTTCGATTTTGAACAAAGAATCATACGATTATTTCTCGAAGGAAGTTAATATATGATTACGGGTGTGTGAAAAGCTATTACAGAAGTGTTTGATTGATAAGTTAAAGAAATGAAAGCAAAATCAATAGCATGATTGATTGGCAAATTTTTTAATCTATACACCAGCTTATCTACCCATCTCTCCATCCATTCATTTTTCATCTATTGTCTATTCCATTCATCGTTTGTTCGGCATTTATATGGTTAATTATCCATCTGAAGAAACTGTTTTTCAAAGCCGAGCTGGAAATTATTTTTTAAACATTGGTTTTAGCGTATATATTTTAAAACCCGATTTTCAACTTTTTGACATAAAATTTTATTTCAGCACTGCCATACTTGTGCCTAATGACCCTTTAAAAATATTTTAATAATTCGAAAAATTATTCTAACAAACCTATTTGTTTATACAAGTCTTAATTTCAAAAATGAATATTCATACTGAGATTTTATTTTAGGCGTAAAATCTCGAAAATAATGCGTATTCTCAAATGCCCTCTTAAAAAAATTTGCCATATATGACTCAGTCGTCGTAACATTATACTGGTTTCAAAATTTGCTGTACATTGTAGTCAATGTTGTAATGACCCGTTATTGGGTGGAAATTGCAATGAAGGTTTTTTTGCTTTTAAATATAGTGACAATTTGAACTTTTATGTGTGTCTCTTGTTTTAAATGTCGAATATAAAACAATGGATGACGCAAAACTTTACTAATGTAACTTTTTCTATTTTCTATATGTTTTTGGCACTTCCTTATTTGAAGGAAATCAAAAATTTCAATTCAAATTTAAAACAAAAAAGTTGAAATTTAAATATAATTCTCAAATACTATTGTTTATACGCCTCGAAAATGAAAGATATAATCTTTATATATTATTCAGTGAATTTAAATAATATATTAATTAAGCTTGAGTTGAAAAAACTTTAATGCTAAGCAATCTAAAGAAAATGAAAATTGTTTGTTTCCATACTGTAAAGTGATATGGGGAAATGATTGAGCATAATAATTGAAATGAAGATTTTTAGAGGTCGAAAAAGTTTACATATCTACCGTGTAAAATTAAAATTCAAAATTAAAGTGAGATTTTCAAATAAAGATTTCAATCTTCATTTCACATAAAAGCATATATCTTGATGGCTTTTGTTACCATTGTGTTTTTAAATTCACTTTAGTAGGCTTTTGTATAAATAAAAATTGAATATTTCATAAAAATTAGAACAGAGATAAACTGAAGGATAAAGGCACAGAGGTAGTCTTTATTGGCGTTAGCATTAGAAATGAGAGATAACTACAGTGATGTTTTATAGAGCTTTAGAGACATCAGTTGGGCCTCTATCTGTACGCAACATCTGTCTTAATGGTCTGCTTAGGAAGTGATTTAAAAGCATTGTTTTATACAATCTCTTTGTGAGGTTTTTTATTTATTTTTTTGACTAATGCAAGTGTAACTTCATTATTATTGTTGTATGTAAAATTATCAAAAGCTCTTGAAAAAAAGATGCGGTTATATTTATTTTTTTATTGTTTATAAGTCCGTGAGGGCTTATTAACAGTTATTATGATGTGGTACACATTAAGTTGAACAGACTTAAGTGCATTTAATTAAAATTTAAATTCAAGCTCCTTTGAAAACACAACATTCATAAAATAGGAACTTTAACTAAATTAATGTTTTTTCATTTATTTTTGAATATTAAAAGATATAACACTCGTTATGCCATTATATAATCCACAGTACAGGGTAATTGCACAGAGTTTTCCAAAACATTTCTCAGAATTTTTTTAAAGCACAATAACCATGGAATGAAATTATTGGAAGAATAACATGAAAAGATTTTTAAAATTGTTTTTAAAAATGATTTGAAAGTTTTAATAGAAAAGTAAAGTTTTTGAGTAAGGTTATAAAGATTGATAGTGTTTTGTCGGTTTTGATTGACTTGTTTCAAGTCCCCTTGCTAGTCTCAGTTATATACTTTACATATCAATTTATATATTTTTACACCATAACGTTACTTTTTACTCCTTTTGTTGATGTTTCATACAAGAGACCTTTTTAATTTTCATGAATTTCTAATATTATAAATTTGAATTATGAGTTTTTCTACTTTTTAAATAGAAGAAATTGGTAAAAATTAAAGAAACTTAGAAATCTTCAAAAAAAAGTGCTTCAAAGCTACCTAATAATTTTCAATTTATTTAAATAAGTTAATGCTTTTTTAAAATAAAGTATAAAACTCTTAAATTTTTATGGCAATTTATCTTTTCAAAATTGTAATTAAGGCCATATTTCGAGATGCAACGCAAAGAGCCACTATGAATATGCCTGATCTGAAGCTTTCTTAATGAGTTTTTGATTGAATGTTTTTCAAATTTTACAACATTAACTGCTAAATTACCATTATTATTTAATAAAATAATGAAATTACTACCCAAATAAAAATAGACACTGAGTTTGAAAGGAAAGATGACAAGCTTGTTAAACTTGACGGACAGGACTTTATTAGATTTTTTAGATTCTCCAAAACACACTCATTCATTTTTTCCTTTATTGTTTATTTATGAACATTCATATATCTACTGGTTTATATAATCAAATATTTAATTAGCCATCAATTCATTCCAATTATATTGTCTATGGTCGATAATATGTCCGCCATCGAAATAATTTGTTCCGAGATTGATTCTATTCAAGCAGCTCTCAACACGTTAAAAAGTAATGTGTTGAACTTAATAAAGCCTGAGAAACCTTCGGTTCCAAAAAAAAGGGGGCGAAAGCCGAAGACTATGACCACCTCAGCTCCTTCACTTTTCTCGCCTACCACATCTTCTTTGACTACTTCTTATCCTTCAACTACTTCACTTTTTTCGACCACTACATTTACTTCAACTACCACATCTCCCTCAAGCACTTCAATCTTCTTAACCACTACATCTCCTTCGACTGCCTCAATCTCCTTGACCACTACATCTCCTTCAACTAACTCTTCATCCCATGCAATAACTCCACTCCTCTCAACTACTCCATCTTCTTCATCAAGCTCAACCTCAACAACTATGACCACTTCTCCAACTTCATCCACAAGCATGACATCAATTTCAACTTCTCCATCTCCTGCTTCTACTACTACATTTTCTTCAACTAACTCTTCATCCCATGCAATAACCCCACTCTCTTCAACAACTCCATCTTCTTCATCAAGCTCAACTTCAACAACTATGACCACTTCTCCAACTTCATCCACAAGCATGGCATCATTTTCAACTTCTCCATCTCTTGCTTCTACAACAACTACTTCATCTCTTAGTTTAATTAATAATTTTCCATCATTAATTTCACTAGAATCATTTTTACCAATCAATACAATCACATCTACTCTTACTTCTAACTCACCTCAACCTACTTACAGCACTATTGTTAAGTCAAAAAACAAGCACACCCTTTCCTCTCCACCCACTAACAAAATCTCACACTCATTCCCCCCCAACCAACATATGAACCAGCTTATCAAGAAAACTCCACCAATAATTAAATATTTGACTAAAATTACTTCCACCATAGGTGAGACTCCAAGCGAGCTCTGCAGAAGATTGGTTTCATCCATTAACCTTTCTAAGCAGACCTTTAAGTCTTATCCCAAGCATGTTCGTGAGTCTACTGATGCCGTTGTCTGGGAAGCTGACTCTGCTGATTTGCTCAAAGATGCCAAACTTTTTCTTTCCTCTCTTCCCAACATCCGCCTTCATGACCCAATTCTTTTAAACCCAACAATTACTGTTCTGGGTCTACCGACATGGGTTTCGGATAAAGAACTGGAAACCTCTCTCAATCTTCTCTTTCCATCTGCTCATCCCAGTGCTCTTCGTGCCTTCAGACAGAGGCCTAACGCACGAAACCCTTCTACCCGTGATTGGCTTATCCAAGTTCCAAGCACTGTTTTTCCCACTCTGATCAAGTCCAAGAATATTCACCTCCCTTTTGGTAGATTTCCTTTCCACTCCCGTGTTCACCCTACTAGATGTCTGAATTGTCAGACTTATGGCCATAATATAGCTAAATGCCACAACCCTAGAGTATGTGAGCACTGTGGCAAAGACCATCCGTCTGACAACTGTTCTAGATCTTCTCTTCCCTTCTGTGTTCCTTGTTTTAGATCAAATCGTCCTTGCCATGACCATGTCACCACATCCTCTTCTTGTCCGGTGTACAAGCAACAAGTGCGACTTAAGATGGGGCGTACGGCCTGGCAATGAAGGCCTGCCTTACTCATGCACCCTCAAAATCCATCTCCTTTTGTGAAGTTTGGCCTTCTCAATCCCCGTTCCACTCGCAACAAATCCACTCTTATCCTGGACGCGATCTCCACTCACTGTTTCGATATCCTTGCATTGACTGAAACGTGGATCCCGGAAGATGCTGACAATGTCACAAAATACGACATTGTTCCCCCAGGTTACCATGTTCTACATTCTCATCGTTCTAGTGGAAAACGCGGTGGTGGTATTTCTTTGATTTCCTCCAACTCCGTTAAACTGACACTTGTAAAATCTGAAATACACTCTTCCTTTGAAGCATTAACTGCCCAAGCCTCTTTCCTAACACGTTCCTTAACCATTTCTGTTATTTACCGCCCTCCTAACTCAAGTAATTTTATTCGTGAACTCACAGCTCATCTTTATTTTCTTTCTTCGACATTCAATCATTTCATAATGGCTGGAGATTTTAATACCCCTAATTGTCATCATCTTGATAATCCCCTTAATATTCTTTTGCGAGAGCACGGTTTGATGCAGCATATTAACTTTCCAACTCACAGACTTGGCAATACTCTCGATCTTGTTATCACACCTGCTTCTCTCTCTCATCTTATTTCTGACCCTGTCAGCGAAATTTTTGAATCTGATCATTTCCTTATTTCGTGCCGTCTTAACCTCGCACGGCCCCACCTTTCACCTCATCGTGTCACTTCTCGGTCTTTCATGAATCTCAACTTGGCCGGCTTTGGAAAGGATGTCAATTTTATAAGCGATTTACTTATTAATTCTCCAATCTCTAAGGTTGATGACTTTGTTAGTTCCATGGACAAATTGTTTCTTTCGCTGATGAATTCTCATGCTCCTTTACGCAGTCATACTTTTCGCCCCAGCTTCCATTCACACTTTCATCTGTCTGAAAATGCTCTCTCTGCCAAACGCCGAAGAAGGAAAATCGAGAGACAGATATCCAGTCTCCGAAAGCTTTGTGTGCAAGTCCCTGATGATCTTTTACAGGAATTCCGTATTTCACGTAAACTCGCCCGCGCCGCCATTAACAAGTCACGTGCTGATTATCTTAATCTATCGCTATCTTCAGCGACACCTAACTCCAAAGCCTTTTGGAAAACGGCGAACTCCATACTTCACAGGTCTCCTCCACTTCCTCCGCGGACTCCTGCGGAATATGATCTTTTTGTTGAAAACTTTAGCACTTTTTTCAAGACTAAGATTGAGTTGATTCATAGCTCGCTACCGATCACTAATCTTCCCCGTCAGCCCTCCTTAACTGACAGTGATCAATCAAATCTCTCATTTTTCTCACCTCCTAGTGTTGATGAAATCATCAAATTGATCAATTCTCTCCCAAATAAATCCTCACCTTTAGATATAATCCCTGTTTTCCTGCTTAAGCAGTTTTCCGGCATCTTTGCCTCCATTATATGCAAACTTTCGGCTCTTTCCTTTTCACAGGGTATTTTTCCAACTTCATTCAAAACGGCGCAGGTAACCCCTTTACTGAAAAAATATAATCTAGACCCCATGCAACCATCCAATTATCGTCCTATTTCAAACCTCAGCACCATCTCAAAGATCTTAGAAAGGGTTGTTCTCAAGAGATTATCCTCTCATGTTTCTGTACTGCGTAACTTCAACCTTTTCCAGTCGGCGTATCGCTCACATCACTCAACGGAAACTGCGCTTTTGTACATCACTGACAGCCTCCGCAATATCTGTGCTACCGGGTCTGCGGCCGTCTTAGTGTCTTTAGATATTTCAGCAGCTTTTGACACCATTAATCATCCAAATATGCTGCATATCCTTGAAGACTACTTTCACATTTCTGGCATTGCTTTATCCTGGTTTCAGTCCTATCTTTCCGAACGCAAGCAATTTGTTAAGATAAGCTGCTCTTCCTCTACCCCTGTCTCCCTTCGTTTTGGTGTTCCTCAAGGTTCTGTTCTTGGGCCCATACTCTTTTCTCTTTATACTTCTCCTATTAGCGAGATCATACAGAAGCACGACGTTCTATATCATCAGTTTGCTGATGATATTACCCTCTTTACAGGCGCTTCTTACCTTGATCCTCATCCCAGCCTCACTAAGATATCTGAATGCATCACTGAGCTCAATCTTTGGTTTTCTAACAATCACCTCATGTTGAATCCTAACAAAAGCGAAGTGATGTTTGTCGGCAGTCCCATACTCCTTTCCAAATCCAATCTTCCCACTGAAGTAATCTTTGACAGCACTACTCTCCGTAACGTCCAAACTGAAGATACTAGGTGTAACTCTTGATTCTAGACTCAACTTTACACACTTTGTCTCTCAGATCATACAATCATCCAACTTTCATCTCCATGCGATCAGACAGGCACGCAAGTTCCTACCCTTTGACACTGCCGTTGCTCTGATCATCTCTTTAGTTCTTTCAAGGATTGATTACTGTAACTCTCTTCTTTGTCGACTCCCGAACTGTCTTATTTCTAAGTTGCAATCTCTCCAAAATCGCGCTGCTAAAACCGCTCTTCAAGCCGACTACTATTCTTCATCTCACACCTGTCTCGATCGCCTCCATTGGCTGCCGGTCGTACTAAGAGCCCAGTTCAAGTTGCTATGGCTCACGGCTAACATCTTATACTTTAATCAGCCAGCTTATTTATATGACCGTCTTTCCATCAGACAGACTTCTGAGTCTCTCAGGTCTTCCAACACTGGTTTATGCCTACATCAGCCTGTCTCTTCTAAACCTTTCTTACATCGCTCCTTCTCGCATATCGCCCCTCACTTATGGAACTCTCTTCCACTTAATGTCCGTCTTTCACCTTCTCTTAAAATTTTTCGCAAGCGTTTAAAAACGCATCTTTATAGCCAAATTTCTTTCTCATAGCCCTTCTGATTAGAACAGCGCCTCTGCAGCAAACCTAGTTTGCAAACTGCGCGCCCTACAAATACAAATACAAACAAATACAATGTACTCATTATTTTATGGCTCAAAAAGTACGAAATTTTCCCGTAAAAAATTGCAAATTATCATTGTAGAACTCAAAATAATTGAATAAATTTTTCAATTTATAAAACCAAAAACTTATTTTCCTAAACGTTATGAGGAGAAATAATCTCTCAAAAGAACTTATCTATAAATAATGGCTCATAAAATATTGAGAAATTATCAAAATATAATTAAAAAAAAATTTTTCAAACTTTTCCAAAATTTACAGATAATAATTTTAAAACTATATTTTTATGCTGAAAGAACATCAGCAAAATATTCCTAATTTTGTTATCACGTCACGAATTATCAAGAAATCTATTCATTGGAAAAATCATGTTAAATTCAAGCTTTAAAAACAATAAATTTTCATAAAGACTGAATTCTTTGAAAATTAAAAAGTTGAATATTTATCTACATTATCATAATTCTTCAACAATAAAACATAAAGGTTAAAAATACTCGTTCTGGGCAGATGTTGAGGCACTAGCATTCAGGTCTGTTAGCTGGTGAGGCTGCTACCATAAGGGCAAAAATTTAAACACTCTTTTTTCAGTTACTCTATAATTAATTGCGTTCTATTCTCATATTGAATTTTTTTGTAAAACTCTACAAGGATTGGTTTATCAGTCTACTCTAATCAGACTAGGCTTTTTTGACATGTTCTTTATTAACAAAAAAAGCATTCTGAAACTAACTTAACATCCTGATAATGAAGATATGGTCTTTTCTACAAAAAAATATTAAGATCATAAAAAAAAAGTTAAACATAGACTATTAGAAAAATGAAATCCTGGCATTTAATTTAAAGAATAAACCACTTTTTAGCCAACAACAACCTCAAAACTCCAACTTTGAAAAACCAGATAAAACAATAAAAACCCAAAATATTTCCATCAAGAACATCAAGAAACTTTGGCATTTAATTAGAAGTCTCTCAATTTTCAGAGAACATTTTTATGTGAAATTGCCTTCAGTTGGGAACAGTAACCTTTATGTTACATATTGTTAAAGTTTAAATGATGAATGAGATTGCCTTGCGTTTTGTTAAAAATATTATAAAAGGTTTTTTAGTTTTATTGTTATGGATTGTTTGTTTGGTTTGCAAGTCAATATTGGTGCTCCAAATTACGTTTGTTTTTTTTTCGAATAAAACCTTTGCTGAAACAATTTGTTGTAAAATGTATATATCAAAGTTTTATGGAACATATTCAAAAACATAAACTTATATTTTTTCCTTTATTCAAATAAATAAAAGAATAACAATTTTGAAATGTTGAACTCAGCAGTTTTAGTTAAACCTGTATACATAAATTTAAAAGATGAAAAACTTTCCAAAAACTGAAAAAAACTTTTAAAAACATGATTTATATCAAAAACACGCATTTGATATTTGCGTGATTTTCCCAACTTCTACGATGAAAAATTGGGTGCAAAAGTAACTACGACAATAAAAATTAACTTTAATGAAGTTGTGTAAAAACGAACCTACCAAAGAAAATCGTTCACCAAACAGTTTAAAATCTCATTCTTTAATTTAGAAAAAAATTTTCACGTTATGCAAAAATTTTTTGTTGAGATTCCTTAAGAATGAGAAATTTATTGAAGTATTGATTGGGTGTCTATGCACACACAAGCGCGCTGAACGAGCCATTTCACATAACTATTAAGCTAGTTTTTTAACTTAGTTCTTTCTTAAAATTGTTAATTTCAATTGGATAACACAAAAAAAATTATTTTAAGACTAGTTTTTTGGTTTAAAACTCTTCAACACGCATCACACATCTTTCAAAAAGATTTTCAAAACTTTTTTATCACAAAAATACACACTTAATAAACGTCTAATTTTAACTATACATTTTACCGTTTTTATATTTAGGTCTTTTTGTGATTTGCGTGCTTTAGAACTGAAATGACTAAAAAATTTGCTTCTATTAGGAACAAAAGTGTAAGACAGATTAAAAAAAAGACGTAAGTCTGAATACAAAACTTGTTATTTAACCCAACTGATAAAAGAGATGGTAATTTAAGAGCTATGACAGTTGCAGAAAAAATTAGAATCAGAGAACATCATGAACAGTTTATGGAAGTCTAAAGTTAAAAGCTACACAATGAAGAAACATGGCTTGGCTTTAATAATAGAAATGATTTATGGTTTTTGAAAATTTTGCAGCATTGAGACTCCGGGAGCAAAAGCCATAAATGTTTTGATAATCAAAATCTACAAAACAGCTAGATAGTATTTTTTATATTATACTTGTGAAAACACTTTTGAGCGTTGCAAGAAAAAAATAGCAAAAAAAAATTTAAAAAAGTTCTAAAACTAATACTGTGGGAAATTACTATCAGAAGACACTACAAGTTGTTTAAACTGTCAAGGTTTAAAAAATAAACAAAGCAAAAAAAAAGATTAGGCCAGATTTGGGCTAAGTAGTCAATATAAGTATTCTAAAAAAATTCAATGAAAATCTATTTGAAAAGATGGAAAACAGTTTAAATATAAGAACAAAAAGTAAAAAAAAAAAGAAAAATACTGATTGGAGCTGGTCATCGCTCTTTCGAAAATAAACATGCATCAGAAAGGCTAGCAACAAAGAAAAGAGCTGAAAAAATTGAAAGTACTATCAAAAATTTTAACTAGCAAACTACAAAAACACATCAAAATTTCAGCATTATTAATCAGAGTTGAATTTCTCTCTTTAACGATGTATATTCAATACATTTTTTGTACCATTCTTGGTGCCAAAAAATATACTAGAAAAACGCTGACTGATACACTGAAAACTCACAAGTCCATGTCTAGAGCAGATTGTCTATTGGGAATAATTCGACTGAGTCTTGCTGGATAAGGGAATTTTGTAGAGTCTGGATCAGCATCAAAATTTGGTGTAGAAATTCTCTTTTTTTATTGTTGCACATAGCCTACCTAATTGTCTATATTACTTTCTATATGCCTTGACTCTATTTTAAACTTGGTATTTATTAAATGACAGTTCAACGCTTTTTCAATAATAAAATAATCGAGCCGATTATTAATTCAACTTTGCTTCATTTATTTAATGTAATCACTTCTATTTATTTCTTTGAACGGGAACTTACCGATTCGTTCGAAACGCATTTGTAAATTTGAAAGTTTTTATTTCGCAAAAATAAAATTTGCATCAAATAGAAAGAATCAAATAAATATTTCTTTCGAAGGACGTTGGCAGTGACGAAACTTTCGTTGAAATCTAATCAGATAAAAATTTTTAAAAAACAAAAAAAAAATCATTCGAGCAGTTAACAACTTTGCTAAAAAAACCAACGCTTCAAAGCTAGTAATAAAATCAACCCAAACAAAATCTTGTCTTCTCAACATAGTTGCTTTATGTGCAAGAGGGATAGTCATAATAATTTATGTTTCTCTCGTGGTCTCTCTAACGCTCAAGTCGTCCGCGTTTTGCATCCAGTTTACTAGAGTTTTTGTTGGTTTTTTAATAGATTCTATGTTTAAAAATATTTGATTTGAAATTGATGCTCATCAATGAAATGTTCTCCAAAAGTATTTTATTACATAAATGTTTTTGGTGCACGCGCTCGAATGTATCTTTTTTGATTATTTTCAATACTATTTTTTAAATAAGAATAAAACTTCCAAAAACTTTTCAAAACTAATTATTTTTCCATTTTTCAAAATTGTATCAAAAATAATTTTCAAACTGAAATTTTCAATTTTTACCCAGTCACCTCTTGTCATATCAGAAACGGTGTGAAAGATTGCATTGAAAGCAAATAAAAAATGCTGATAAATAAAATATTGCTTTAACATTAACAATTAAAATTTTTATTTTCAAAATTCAAAATTATTTTTTAGTTAACTTTTCTTATTCAAGTGTAGCAGCCAACTACTTTTTAAAACCCTGCATTTTTCCCTTATTTATGAAGCTTCACCCAAAAAAACAACTGTCATACTTGTGCTGTAAACTGAAAAGCGCATGTTTTGGTGTTGAGTTATAATTCTCTTGAACACTTCACGTTCGCACAGAAACACAACTTCTGCATGAAAACCATTGATTTCATCGCTTCACATACTTCTTTCAATGAACTAAGCATCTTTATGAAAACTAACTTTATATTTTTTTTAAATTTTGACAACCAAGCTACTTTAACTTTCGTTTTTTTATTCTTTGAAAACTAATTTTTGAAGTCAACCTTGAAAATGAATTATTTAAAAAAAAATTTTTTTTTTGAGTTATTCGCTTCGATACAAAACATAAAGAGTATGCAAATAATGCCGATAAACTGATGAAATCAATGCAACTGAGATGAAGATTGCAAAGAAAAAAAAATTTATAAAAACAACTTACAACTCAATTATGAGCGTTCATTATAAAAGAAAATATTCGCATCTTCTGCATTGCTTTCTTCTGCGGCACAATGCTTTTCAAAAGTTGCATTCTGATTCAATCAAGACGAAAATATGATGGTGATCAGATTCTGTTTGAAGCATCTCTAATTCAATATACACATTTATTTTCTTCCTCAAGTATGTGTTGAGATTTTTATGTTCTTACAACAAGAAATAATTACATAGGAATAAAATGGTGAGCTTTGAAAAACTATTAACCATCACTTAATTAATCATATTGTCGAAACTGGTTCCCCTTGAGGCGAAATTTAAGAAATTTAGGATGAAGTTTTATTATATTTTAAGTAGTTAAATAATTACTTTTCCTAACTCTGGTGATAATGTCGCACGTATTCGGAGTAAAAGATTTTAAAATTTCAAATAATTCCATTACTTTACAATGTTTTTAATCTGCCATACAAAATACCATCTTGGACCGCTTGGCCTTCCAAAACTCTTATACACAACTTGTAACCTCTTTGTTTCATGCCGTGGCAGAACATGTTTTCATATATTTTTTTAATGGGTGAGAATGATATTTTGAAACTTTCATTCGAAGTCTCTGAGGTTGAAGAAATTGCTTAGTGAAAAGTTCACTTTGAAAAAGCAAAGTTGTTTTTCAACTTTTTAGGAGTACTAAGAACTCTATTTTTTTGTATGGTGTAAGTTTGTCTCAGTAATAATTTTGCTAAAAATTGAGTTCAATACAGTACCTTATCAGTGCTAAAAGCAGTTTAATCATATTTATAAAAACTTTTGATCGATGTTGTTTCCACTTTGTATTTTATAAATAATTTTTTTTTATGTTGGCCATTCTTTAATGTCGGATTGGAATGATGGAGTGCTCGTTTGGAAGCGAGAGCAGCGGTTTCGAAGCCGTGTGACTCCTTTTGTAAGGTTTCACCATCCTGCATCCATCAAGCCACGAAAACTTCAATATGTTGAAAAACTCAAAAAAGAAACTACTATAAGCACATAATTTCAGTTTTTTTTAATGGCAAAATAAGAACTCTAAAGCATAACTATTTAAATGTAGAATGTTGACCACGAAGCAATTGTTTTTGCTCAAACTACTGGTTGAACGCAGGCGATGATGCGTTGAGACAAAACTGCAAACATTAAAAAGCCATGAGATGCTTCTGTAATAAAACATACAATCCTATTTCAATTTGATCTAGTGCTTAAATTCCTAAAAATTTGCCTGTAAATTTAGCAAAAACATTTTTAGCAATTCTGTACCAGTTTACTTAGAAAAAACATTTAAAATTAATGTAATTTATGGGAAACTTAATTTTAATAAATCTTTTGAATGAAACCGCATTAGAGGATTCGATGCCTTGAAAGCATTGTGATATCGCATTCTATTCACAACCACTCAGCTTTAGCACCGTCACTCTGAAGTATAGTGATGGTCCTGGCATTCATGGCGGAAATGTAAAAGAACACAATCATCCATCCATCAATAGCACTCCATCTATTTTTATAATTCTCTGTTTATTTCTTTTTAGCTCAACAAATATAGGTCTCAATGTAGAAAAATTGGTGTTTCTTTCAATTTTTCACTAGCCTCAATAAAATGAGTATATATTGAAAGAATAAAAAATTTTGTCAAGCTTTTCGTTAACAAAGTAACATTTTTATGTATGAAGCTCATACTTAAAATGTTATTTTTTTTTAATGAGTTATTTTGTTTTTATTAAATGAATCATGTGTTTTTTAGTGTTTTTCTTTGTTTTGCTTGTCCATTATGATTAAATTTATTTATAAAACTGCGTTTAATGAGACTATACATTAGGTGAACTCATTTCATCCGTTAGTGTTTTACTGGTTTGTGCTTAAAGAATTGATAGTTTTCTATACGTTTTTTAGTTTTTTTGCCAAACTTTTTAAAATATTGAATATAAAAATGTCTCAACAAAAGATATGCTAAACTAGAAATTGAATTTCTTACATAACAATAATATTGTTATGAACGACAGAATATTTTTAAAAATTTATAATCATAACTAAAGTTTTTGATTTTAGAAAATAAATAAATTTAATTTTCAAAGTTCTTTCCTTCATTCATAAAACATTCTTTACAACATCTCATATCAAAAAAACCAACAAAAAAAAAGCGTTTTTCGACATTCCATTTTTCAACAACGTTTTGTAACTACCTGGCTTAAAAGTATTTTTAATTAAGCTTTTTACTTTTAATTAAAGCTTATTTTTTTGATAAGATTAACAGATCTTATTTTCATATAATTTCAATATATGCATCAAACGCGACATCCAATGAGGTTCATGTATCATAACAAACCGCAACAAACCATGCCCTCCGCACTCCATTACCTCTTTTGGGGTATATTATCTCATATGGTATATTATCTCATATGGTATATTATCTCATATGGTATATTATCTCACATGGTATATTATCTCATATGGTATATAATTTCATATGGTATACAATCTCATAAGGTATATTATATCAGGAAATATATTATTTTAATATATATTATTTTATAAGGTATACTATTTCATATGATAAAAAATTATTTCCTATGGTATAGTATTTCACGTGGTATATACTTTTTTGTTTAACTATTTTATAAAGCATATCATTTTCATAGTTGTTATCTTAACTTGTATGTTAATTTTTTTAATGTTAACTTTTCGTATATTATTTCATACGGTATATTATTTTTTTGATATTATTTAATACAGTATATAATTTTTTGGTATATTGTTTTGTACGATATAATATTTTTTGGTATATTATTTCATAAGGTATATTACTTCATAAGGTATATTATATTTTGGTATATTATTTCATACGGTATATTATTTTATACGATATGATGGCTACTTACGAATTCAAAAAACTACAAAACGTTAAAGGAAGTACCCTTAAATCAGATTATAAAGCTGCATTCTTATTTCCTTGTTGCTAAAGCATTAAAGCATGCTCAGGCATTCAAGAATCTCCTATGATTTAAAGCTTCCATTCAGAGCTTTTTCAATAGTTTCACTATCTTCATATGAGAAACTCAAAATCTCAAGCTTTGATTACCTGTATACTTACTACTTTAGATAACATGAATTTCACTAAATCTTGCTTTAAAATTTTATTTTTGCAAAAATACTTTTTCTTATAAATTTGAAATTTTTATTTTTTTAAAAACTCAATCCACCACAAAACTTTTCCCATGTTAACTTCCAAAGAGAAATATGGTAAATAATGAACACATTTAGCGCCCATCGAATACTTACTGTGGGTTATCGTTTTAGAAATAACATATTTTACATTGATCTTCTTTATTTTTTTAAACCATTGAAATTTGAAGTTTTTTCTGATAATTTGAATATAGACACCAACTTCAAACCTATCACCTAGTTTTCTTCGGTCAACCACGCCTAAATATACAGCAAATTCTATATAACCAAACCAACATGAACGCTTGAAGACGCGAAAATGTTGTCTTTTGGAAATGTTTACAGCTCGAATGCTTTAGGCTGCACTATGCGCAGTCAGACTTGTGAAAAAAGTCAATATATTGTGAGTGTTTTTGTTGCATTATTAAGAGCCCGCGATTATTATCGTATATAAGCGTATATACACGTTTGTTTTTGATTTATTTATCCATTAAAATTTCATGCTTTATACCAAAAAGAATCGCTGAACGGTTATTTTTTGAATGATATGCATAAAAAACAGTGATTGATTTCAGCGTTTTCTGATACATGAGACCGCAGATTATAGCTCTTCAATTATAAAAACCCGGAGAGATTTTGAAAAATTTAATACTATGAAATGCTACTGCAGATTTTCGAAGAGGTTTTTTCAAATTTTTAAATTTTACATGTAACTTTTTTTGGGATTTTTTTTTCAAATTTGTAGCTGAAGAAGCTTCTCAAAATGAATTTAGAGTGCAGTAAATAAGTCAGCACGGCCATCAAACAACAAGACTTTTTGATGGAGACCTCATGAAAACTTTTATTTTTCTGAAGCCATTATCAGGTTAAGATTCTCTAGAATCAATTGTAACAAGGTGTATAGAACAGATATAAATTTAAATCATCATAAATAAGAGAAACTGTCGGTGTTTTGATCACATGATTTTATGCACAGTTTTTTTCCAAACTATTCTATTTGACAAATTGAATCCAGTATTTTCAAAACTTTTGGAGTAAACTTGCGAGTAAAGAAAGAGAAATTAAGTTTTAAAAAATGGTTATTTAAAGTCAATTAGAAAAAAACAGTTGTGCTATATAGGGAGTAACTTTGAATAGTTTAAAAAAAATTCAATTTAGTTTTCAGCATTTTTTATTGCTCAATTAGTTGAAAAATTAACACAACTTAAAGGCTTTTTGCGTTTTGAACGCTACATTTTATGCAGTGGGGAATGTTCACTTCATGGTTTTATGTTGTCTCCAGTGAGAAATAGAAGTTATACTAAAACCAATTAACTTCAATGCCATTCTAAATGTTATTTGTTAAAATCATGTTTCTAAAACATATTTTTAAAATTATTTCAAATTATAAAACAAATGAAATTGAAAAAAAACATTTTTCGAACAATTATATATATATATATATATATTTTTTTTTTAATTTAAGATTTAATTTTTAAATTCCCCCAAAACAGTAGTATTTTATTGCAGTTTTGTGTGATTAATATCCTTAAATGTGATTTAAACCTTATGAGATTACGAGTTTTGAAAAATTATATTTGCAACTTCAGAAACTGCCAAGAATCCATCTTTCTTAAAGTTTTACTTTCAGATTTAAAAATAAATTGAGTGATTTTTTTCGTTTGACTGGTTCAAGTAAAAACATATCAAGACCTAATGCCAAGCATTTTAAAAGCTAAAAGTTCATTTTGATTTTATTGAAAACAATTGGTAGATTGATGTACAATATTATTTTAAATTTGAAAGTTATTATCCGAACATTTCTTATGAAAATTTTATGAAGATTTGAAAGATTACATTGCTGAAAATAGAATTTATCTTATTACTAATTTCATTCAAACTCTTTATTTGATGCATTATTGTAAAACAACCTACAAACAAAAATATTTACAATAAAACTAATAAAATTTGTATGCGTACATTCCCGAAAGGTAAAACGAAATCTGATAAAACTTAAATACCCACAGAAACATGTGATGTGTTGGTGCAGAGCTCCAGGTTTGCAAACAAGAACGGAACATTAGCATCTCCCAACTTTCCATCAGCTTACCCTCCCAACACCACGTGTGTGTACCGTATCGTGGGGTTGAAAAACGAAAGAGTTCGTGTGCAGTTCACTCATTTTGATGTGAAAGGGGTGCCCCCAAAGTAATATATGTGACATTCATGATTCAATATGATTAATACGCTGCCAGAATAGCCATTTCGATATTTATCTGAAACAAATGATTATCAAATTCACTTTCAGTAATTATTTCCAATATCTTATTGTTTTTTTCAAAATAAGGTTTTTAATGGCAAATTAAATTCTAAATTCCATCACGTTTCCCATCCTTATGACTAAAACTCTAGAGAACAGTTTAGAGAGCTTTTGCTTCAACACCCTGATTGGGGCTTTTATGATTTCATCGTGGCAAAAAATAGAAACAGAATATAATGTTCTAAAACCATTTAGCATTTGCTATATTTGTAACATATAGTTTTCAATCACCTTTAACAAATTTTCAACTCCTTGAAAAGCTGAATATTATATGTGTAGGAAGTAAGCAGAGAAGTGGAATCAATTAAAACTAATGTAGACACTTAGAATGAACAAAAAGTTAAAAAACTGATTTCAAATAACTTCTATTTTCATCGAAATATTGAAATATAATAACATGAAAATAAATGCGAAAAGATCAAAAAATTCAGAAAAAAAATACTTTTTTTAATAAGTACAAACGAATGATTATATATTGAATACTGAAGAAAAAATAAAATATAAATGGACAAAATTGGATTGTAAAAATTAAAAAGGAAAGCAGGTTTTGAGTATAACTTTCGAGGAATATTTCATAAGCTGAGCTTTCAAAATAATAGTTCTTTCCAAAGTTGTACTCAAAACTGTCTTCAAATTTTCAACCAGGAAGAAACATTTAAAAGGCATATTTTAACTTTCAATGTAAGAATGACGAACATTTTTAAGCTTGAAAATGTTAAATAATAAATTCAAAGCCATCTATACAATCGACAATATCTTTAAAATGTGAGTCACCGTGTATTCAAATAGAGTCATGTAGTTTAAAATTTATGCATGTTTGAGACCGATAAAATCGACCATTTATTTTTTGTTGAATTAGAAGTTCACAATTTCAAATTGACCTCTATCTACTCAAGAAAGTCATTTACAATGGCTTTCATCAGTTTGAAATTTTTTTGCATTTAAAAGTTACTAGAGATGCTTCTTTAAGTTTTATCTACCTACAAAAATAGGAATAATTTATAGATATGAACATTTATGACAAAGTTATTGAGAGTGTATGCCTTTGCTCAATTATTTGATAAGAGTAATTGATTATTTTATATTTTTAGACATCGTATGTGTTTTCAACTCGAAGCTCTTAGAATAATTTGAACGTGGGTTTTTTTCAAAACCACGTTTAGTTGAAAATATACTGAAATTTTCAACATGTAAAATCCCATCATGAATTATTAGCTATGAATAATGAAAACCTTAGCTCACTTTTAGGAATAAGTTATTATTTTGAAACTCAAAGTTTCTTCATAAAAAGGATTTTTGTGACAAACATTAAAAAATTAATCTATCTTTATGACATGAAAAAAATATAGAAAAAAATAAAGAAAAAACTTGAAAGAGTTAAATATTTAAATTGTCAGCATTCAAGTGGTCTTGGAGAGGTTATCAGTTTCATGCCACTATAAAACTCGTTAGTTGTTTGTTTGATAAATAAACTAATAAAAAAAGTCTTGGAGTTAATTCACAATTGAAAAAACAGATAACACTCTAAAATTAGATTATTTTCGATCAAAATGTTTGTTTAAACTTTATAAGCATTCTGCTACTGTGGATAAAATAATCTGTAAATCTATTTCCTAATCGAATAATTTTCTAAATGTATGGCAATTTTTATAAAATTTATTCCCAAGTTTCAAGCCTCTTTATCTACATCACATTGAAATAATTTATTGTCTTAACTACCAGTAATAAGAGATTTATTGCTTTTTTATATAAAATAATATACTTTTCAAACTATTATTATTATTATTATTTGTAGGGCGCACAGTTTGCAAACTAGGTTTGCTGCAGAGGCGCTGTTTTAATCAGAAGGGCTATGAGAAAGAAATTTGGCTATAAAGATGCGTTTTTAAACGCTTGCGAAAAATTTTAAGAGAAGGTGAAAGACGGACATTAAGTGGAAGAGAGTTCCATAAGTGAAAGGCGATATGCGAGAAGGAGCGATGTAAGAAAGGTTTAGAAGAGACAGGCTGATGTAGGCATAAACCAGAGTTGGAAGACCTGAGAGACTCAGGAGTCTGTCTAATGGAAAGACGGTCATATAAATAAGCCGGCTGATTAAAATATAAGATGTTAGCCGTGAGCCATAGCAACTTGAACTGGGCTCTTAGTACGACCGGCAGCCAATGAAGGCGATCGAGACAAGTGTGAGATGAAGAATAGTAGTCGGCTTGAAGAGCGGTTTTAGCAGCGCGATTTTGGAGAGATTGCAACTTAGAAATAAGACAGTTCGGGAGTCGACAAAGAAGAGAGTTACAGTAATCAATCCTTGAAAGAACTAAAGAGATGATCAGAGCAACGGCAGTGTCAAAGGGTAGGAACTTGCGTGCCTGTCTGATCGCATGGAGATGAAAGTTGGATGATTGTATGATCTGAGAGACAAAGTGTGTAAAGTTGAGTCTAGAATCAAGAGTTACACCTAGTATCTTCAGTTTGGACGTTACGGAAAGAGTAGTGCCGTCAAAGATTACTTCAGTGGGAAGATAGGATTTGGAAAGGAGTATGGGACTGCCGACAAACATCACTTCGCTTTTGTTAGGATTCAACATGAGGTGATTGTTAGAAAACCAAAGATTGAGCTCAGTGATGCATTCAGATATCTTAGTGAGACTGGGATGAAGATCAAGGTAAGAGGCGCCTGTAAAGAGGGTAATATCATCAGCAAACTGATGATATAGAACGTCGTGCTTCTGTATGATCTTGCTAATAGGAGAAGTATAAAGAGAAAAGAGTATGGGCCCAAGAACAGAACCTTGAGGAACACCAAAACGAAGGGAGACAGGGGTAAAAGAAGAGCAGCTTATCTTAACAAATTGCTTGCGTTCGGAAAGATAGGACTGAAACTAGGATAAAGCAATGCCAGAAATGTGAAAGTAGTTTTCAAGGATATGCAGCATATTTGGATGATTAATGGTGTCAAAAGCTGCTGAAATATCTAAAGACACTAAGACGGCCGCAGACCCGGTAGCACAGATATTGCGGAGGCTGTCAGTGATGTACAAAAGCGCAGTTTCCGTTGAGTGATGTGAGCGATACGCCGACTGGAAAAGGTTGAAGTTACGCAGTACAGAAACATGAGAGGATAATCTCTTGAGAACAACCCTTTCTAAGATCTTTGAGATGGTGCTGAGGTTTGAAATTGGACGATAATTGGATGGTTGCATGGGGTCTAGGTTATATTTTTTCAGTAAAGGGGTTACCTGCGCCGTTTTGAATGAAGTTGGAAAAATACTCTGTGAAAAGGAAAGAGCCGAAAGTTTGCATATAATGGAGGCGAAGATGCCGGAAAACTGCTTCAGCAGGAAAACAGGGATTATATCTGAAGGTGAAGATTTATTTGGGAGAGAATTGATCAATTTGATGATTTCGTCAACACTAGGAGGTGAGAAAAATGAGAGATTTGATTGATCACTGTCAGTTAAGGAGGGCTGACGGGGAAGATTAGTGATCGGTAACGAGCTATGAATCAACTCAATCTTAGTCTTGAAAAAAGTGCTAAAGTTTTCAACAAAAAGATCATATTCCGCAGGAGTCCGGGGAGGAAGTGGAGGAGACCTGTGAAGTATGGAGTTCGCCGTTTTCCAAAAGGCTTTGGAGTTAGGTGTCGCTGAAGATAGCGATAGATTAAGATAATCAGCACGTGACTTGTTAATGGCGGCGCGGGCGAGTTTACGTGAAATACGGAATTCCTGTAAAAGATCATCAGGGACTTGCACACAAAGCTTTCGGAGACTGGATATCTGTCTCTCGATTTTCCTTCTTTGGCGTTTGGCAGAGAGAGCATTTTCAGACAGATGAAAGTGTGAATGCAAGCTGGGGCGAAAAGTATGACTGCGTAAAGGAGCATGAGAATTCATCAGCGAAAGAAACAATTTGTCCATGGAACTAACAAAGTCATCAACCTTAGAGATTGGAGAATTAATAAGTAAATCGCTTATAAAATTGACATCCTTTCCAAAGCCGGCCAAGTTGAGATTCCTGAAAGACCGAGAAGTGACACGATGAGGTGAAAGGTGGGGCCGTACGAGGTTAAGATGGCACGAAATAAGGAAATGATCAGATTCAAAAATTTCGCTGACAGGGTCAGAAATAAGATGAGAGAGAGAAGCCGGTGTGATAACAAGATCGAGAGTATTGCCAAGCCTGTGAGTTGGAAAGTTAATATGCTGCGTCAAACCGTGCTCTCGCAAAAGAATATTAAGGGGATTATCAAGATGATGACAATTAGGGGTATTAAAATCTCCAGCCATTATGAAATGATTGAATGTCGAAGAAAGAAAATAAAGATGAGCTGTGAGTTCACGAATAAAATTACTTGAGTTAGGAGGGCGGTAAATAACAGAAATGGTTAAGGAACGTGTTAGGAAAGAGGCTTGGGCAGTTAATGCTTCAAAGGAAGAGTGTATTTCAGATTTTACAAGTGTCAGTTTAACGGAGTTGGAGGAAATCAAAGAAATACCACCACCGCGCCTTCCACTAGAACGATGAGAATGTAGAACATGGTAACCTGGGGGAACAATGTCGTATTTTGTGACATTGTCAGCATCTTCCGGGATCCACGTTTCAGTCAGTGCAAGGATATCGAAACAGTGAGTGGAGATCGCGTCCAGGATAAGAGTGGATTTGTTGCGAGTGAAACGGGGATTGAGAAGGCCAAACTTCACAAAAGGAGATGGATTTTGAGGGTGCATGAGTAAGGCAGGCCTTCATTGCCAGGCCGTACGCCCCATCTTAAGTTTCACTTGTTGCTTATACACCGGACAAGAAGAGGATGTGGTGACATGGTCATGGCAAGGACGATTTGATCTAAAACAAGGAACACAGAAGGGAGGAAAAGATCTAGAACAGTTGTCAGACGGATGGTCTTTGCCACAGTGCTCACATACTCTAGGGTTGTGGCATTTAGCTATATTATGGCCATAAGTCTGGCAATTCAGACATCTAGTAGGGTGAATACGGGAGTGGAAAGGAAATCTACCAAAAGGGAGATGAATATTCTTAAACTTGATCAGAGTGGGAAAAACAGTGCTTGGAACTTGGATAAGCCAATCACGGGTAGAAGGATTTCGTGCGTTAGGCCTCTGTCTGAAGGCACGAAACTATCAAAACTTTCCAAAAACTTCAACAAGTTTTTTTCTTCCCCTAAGGAGTTTTGAAGTTCTTCACTTTACAAGCTTTTAAGGATTATCAAACTTAAGATTCTATAAGTATTTGTAGTTGTGTATTTTTGGTAATTATTTGAAATTCAATTTAAAATGGATTGATCAGTGAAGTTTCACAGAAGAATTTCTATAAAATGAGCTTTAATAAGCATTTCAGAATCAATTTTGAAGTCATTGACATTTTAAAAACTCAATGAAACTTTAACAAATATTCACTTCAACTCATTTTAATAATTCAAATAAAAGCCTTGAAACGAAAATTGAATCTCTTTGAATGATTTAGTCGGTTTCGTTAAGCTTTAAAAATTCTATATTTCAAATTTTTAATTTTGAAACAAAAAATCTTTGAAGAAATTTGACTCAAACATGAATTGATGTAATTTTAGGGAAAATAATTTCAAACTTTAACATCTTAACATGTGTTGAAAAAATGAATGATAAAAAAGAGAAAATGACAAGATTCCTTACACGAAAAACTATTCAAAAAACCCAAGCTTTCAACTTCCCTTTTTAAACATCAAATATTTCAAAATTTCGACTTAATTCATTGATGAAAATTTTTGTAGATTTTTCTCAAAATTTTTTCATAGAAAAGTTTTAGCTTGCACCTTTGAGAGTTGTCGAAATATAGCACATTCCACAGCAAAACTCGTCAAAATAAACCATTTTCCAATAAAAAAGCTCAAAAAATTTCTAAGCAAAAACTAAGTTTTAGGAGTTTTATTATAAAATTTGTAACTAATTTATGGAATATTCTGGAATTATGTTTGTCGTATATAAATTTTCAAATTCAATTGTTCATTAAAACTTTGTTGATTTGAAAAAAGACATAAAAACGAAATAAAAACAATTTGATTATAATAAACTAATTCATCAACCATATTCAACTATTATAATTTCAAAAACAGTATGACATGAGTTGATTTTCTTTTTGGAGTGGAAGAATTTCTAAATAGGTTTACGTCAGTTATAAGATTCTCAATATATTCATTTAGAAGAGAGAACGCTACAATTTTCAATAACTTTAGTCTTATAAAACGTTTTATGATATGGCTAAACTTATCGAAAATTATATTCTTTTGCAAAGTATTATATAATATTATATATTATACAAAATATTTGACTTGAAAATTGGGAAAAAACTCAAAAACATGTATAAGTCTCAATTTATCTTCAACTTTTTAAAGTGGAAACAAACACATTATCAGGATTATCAGAATATCCAATTTATAGTGAAAAATTCTTTTCATTTAAAACTTTAAATTAATTTCAAGCAATTTCAGCTATATAGTGGAAGTTCAGAAAATCCTTTGGATTCTGCTTGCATAAAATTTTATACTCTTTCAAACTATTCTTTATTACACTCTTTTGTAAGTTTTCATTTGATTGCTTTAAAAAACTAATTTTAAAAAAGTGGGGAATTATTTAAATACTCACTAAGACCGAAAAATTTAAATTTCTAGAAAATTATTTTTTTCAATAAAACCGTTTAAATAAATTTAAATTTTGATTTGTATAATGTGTTTGTTTCAATTGGATAAAATCTCAGTTCATATTACTTTAGCTTCAAATATGTTTTCTTAAATATATATCTTCATGAACTACCCCAGTCTTTGTGTTTTAGAGTGTGACTGCATCAATCAGTATTTTTGAACCTTTTTATATATCCTAATTTTCATTTTATTAACGCCTTGTAGTAAACCTATTGGATAAAAATGTGGTATACAATAATGCTTTGAATTTTCATCGTTGAATTACTTTTTAAGCGTTTGAGTCTATAAATTGAAAAACAAATTGTTCATAAGACGTATTTAACTACATTTAACGTGCATAAAATAAGCATTTAGCGAAAGGTTTATCTGAACAGTATGACAAAAAACTCTTTTTCTTCCCTAGACATGGAAAAATATCACATCAAGACAAAAAGTGTGATAAAAACTCACGACGATTGGACCAAATATTCAAAATACAATAACAATATGATGAAAAATTTATTCACAAATATGAAAATTTTTTATAATCTGATTAGTAAATAACATTCAAACGTAAATCAAATTTTCAATAATTTTCAGTAAAGGTTTTTGGAGAATAGTATAAAGCACTGAGATATGCAAACATCAAAAGTAGTTTTGTGAGTTTTAATAAAAAATAAATAAAAAAATGGCATATAACACAAAGTCTCGAACGGCGTTTGTGGTGGCGGAAAAAAGCCACATAATACAATTATAAAGAAATAGAAATGTTCAAAAGAAACAAAGCTACATTAATGTTGTTTAAGGTAACTAAAAGATTGATAAATATTCATGAAGCGACATGCTTGCAAAAAAATGTTATTAATGAAATTGAACATAAAATAAACACAAGATGAAAACTGGAAATAAATGGGAAAAACAAAAAATAGAATGAAATCTCACTAGAATACAACAAAGCTATGGAAGGAAAAAATTTGGACAAAGAATTCATCAATTCTCAAAAAATACAAAAAGATAACATTCAAAAAAATATAATGTGGGAACAATGGTTTGTCGTATAGTTCAACGTTGAGCCGCAAGTTCACATTGACATCGATTAATGATAGTTATTCTCTTTCAACAAGTTGTTGAAACTATTTATTTCTAGAAACGAATAAAATAATTTTCATTTTCGTTTCAAGCCAAACTTCTTTTTAAAAAAATTGGATCTAAAAAATATATTACCGTGATAAATTACAATAAAATTGTTCAACACAAAATCAACTGTATGAAACACTCAACAAAGATTCGCGACATTCTTAATCAATAGAGCTTATCAAAAAAAGAACATAACATACTATAAACAAGAGTTTATGAATCTTCACATAAATATATTCTTTGACTGAAACTTTTAAATTTATTCAAAAGACAAAAACCGCATGCATTGAAATGTGAAGTTTATGTAGTTGCAACGCTCAATAAACTATACGCGCCCAAGGTGAACCAAAACAATGGAATCTTGAGTAATTAATACAATAAAGAAGCGAATCAGCACTCAACCTGTATATGAAACAAGCCCCAACGATAATAAATGAGATCTAATGAGTTTCAGCATGCGTGCATGCAACGAATAAAAAGTTGTTTCAATCTCGTAAATATTTTCTTCTATGAATAAAACGTAATTGTCAAGAAAGCACTGCGATGGATTTGGTCGACCCCTCCCTTTCAAGCTTTTATTCCATTGCACAAAAACAAACGCTTTATTTATGAGTGAAATTTATCATTAACTTTAAAACTTTTATTTGAAGTAAGTATTATATTTATGACGATATTATGCACTTTATCATTGAGATTCACACCCTCACATTTAGATAAGTTGTGAATTATTAGCACCAATCACGCAAACCTTTTTCAATGCTAGTCGTTCAATAGAAAGATTTTTTTTGATTTTGTTTTTTTCTTTTACAAATAAGCCGTATTTCCAAACTTTTGCAGTTTTTACAAGTTGTTGGCAAATATTTTAAATTGTGATTTGGATGGCTAATGTGAAAAATTCAGATGAATTTTTAAAATTTATTTTGTCATGTTATTTAGAAACTAATAAATAATTCTCAATTTTTTTTCCATTTTTGTCTCCAAACTTCCATGTTATTCAAAATAAACTTCACTACAATGTGGAATCATCGAAAAAAATGAACGAAAATCACATTTTTTTAACAAGTTTCAATTAGGAAATCTTCATATTCAAAAATAACTACCGATTTTTTACGAAAATATATTCTCCACTAAAATACCCAGCAACTAGTGAACTCGTTCTAGAGTTGCAATCTCATAAAGCTTGCAATCAGTTCAATGAAAAAACCCACAATTTCAGTACAAATTTCAAATTCAGTACTAGAAAATGTTTGAAGGTATAAATTACACCCACGAATATTTTTCCATACAATTGAGTTCCATTATAGGGAAAAGCCTTTATTAAGAACTTTTGACACTATTTAAAAAAAATGTTGACAAATATATCAATGTCAAAAAATTTCTAAGAAGCGCTATTGTATTCCTTAAATAAATTTTTGAACAACCTTTTAAAAACAACTTTTAAACTTCGAGGCAGTCGACTAGTTGAATGAATGGCTTTCATCAAAAGCTGTCTCAATTCGAAGGCCATAAAACTCAAAATTTTTTTACAAAACGCCTTTGTGCTCAATATTTTATTTAAAAAGTTTGTTTTATTTTTATGCTTTTATAAATTGCATAAAATTTCTCTGAAAATTCACAAACATTTTCTAGAAATGAAACAATTGATGAAACCTTGGTGTGCCCAAAGTTGTTATTTTTTTTAATACAAAATATGTTTTTCCAAAGATTCTTTAGCGTTTTTAAATTTTTTTTCAATTTTGAAAAAGCAATAACATTAAAGAAGCCGTATACGTGTTTGAGAACAACATTGTGAAATATTGCTCAAGCGTTTCTATGTTTTTTATATGTCATTCTAAAATTGAAATTTTCAGTGAAAATAAATTTTTCAAATCTATTTAAGTTAGTTTTCATAAAAATAGAAACTTAACAATGGTTGTCAAAAGGGTTTTAAAGAGTTTTCAACTGCATATGACATTTTTTTTTTGATATTCTACCAAATCTTTTATATATTTGTTTTATTTTTGTTTGATAAGTAACAATAGAAGCAGGATTAAAAAAATTCACTCCAAAAAGCATATAAAAAATAATATATAGCCAAATTGCTCTTTAACAAAGCTCCAAGAACTTTTTATCTATTTACCTATGGTGTTACCATTTTAATTAAAACAACAATTTGAAAAATTTTATGAAATTTCAAATTAACCAAGGTAAGAGTTAATAAATATTTAGATTAAAATTAGCTGATAATAAATTTACTAGACAAGAACAGGAAGGTTTATTAAACAACAAATCTTTTCAAAAAAGAAGTTTTTTTACAAAGTGCTTGTATTTAGAACATAGTAAATATTTTATTCGCTTCAAAAAATAAGCGTGCATTTATTTATGTTCTATCGGAAACTTTTAAAATACACCTCTAATTTATCTTTGATTTTAGAATAGGTTAATTGAATAATAAGTTAAATTTTGTTGAATCTTGTTGAGAGTGAAGGGTTTGTTCTAGGTTTGTTACAAGTAAACTTCTGTTTTTCTATAACCCCTGATGTTTTTGGAAACTTTTTATAGTAATTGAGTAAAAATTTAAAAAAACATTGATGAAATATGGGAAAGAATAAAATATCAAAGCTACTTCAACTCTATTAATAGATATTCTAAAAACTATTTACCTGTTATTAGCTTTTCAATAAAGGTTCATATTTAAATTTTATTACGTTTTTTTTTATATATTAACAACAATATTTTTGTTGAATTTAAACTTCTTCAATAATTTTATATTTAAATTAACACTTAGTTTAAAATTTTATATCGAAACAAAGTATTTTTTTCCTAAACAATTATGTTCTCAAAAGTTTCCATTTTAATTTTGTTTACAAAATATGATTGATCATAAAATCTTTAGAAAGTCCATAAAAGAAAAATGGCCATTTAATATGAAAAGTAAATCAAGAAAGAGAAATTAATAGAATCTTTTTAAAAACGCGAAACAGAGTCTTTCATCGCAAATTTTTCTGAATAAAGTCTCAAAATTAAACGAGAAAAGAACAATGATGATTCAGAAAGAATTAATCAGGCGCTGAAATGTCACAACAGATTTATGTAATAAAAAAAGCCTAAAAAACTATTTAAACTTTTCTGACGTTTTACATTCAAATTCTTGAAACACAGTTATATCAGATGAAACTTATTTGTTCAAGTACGATAAAAAAATAAGTATGCGATAAAAATAGCAGAAGCTTCGAGAGTTTCTTAACCACATAATTATTATACAAAAAAAAAATAATTAAAATATATTTCAAATCGAATAACATTCGATCATTTATAAACCGTGTGTTCTCAAAAAAGATTCAATTTTTTTTTCATATTTGTGGCAATAAAAAACAATGAGTTTTTCAGAAAGGTTCTTACACAGGGTAAACAGTTTTTTAAAAAAATTTTTATTTTTAAGTTTTCACATCGAATTTATCTGGAACAACCTTAAATAGGTTGGCCGAGCTCAATTTTTGCTTACTTAGAATACTCGATACCGTTTTAAAAGCTCTTGAAAGTTAGGCTGGACCTACATTGGACAGACACTTGAACATCAGCAACAGAACTTTATAGTCAATCTTCATCAAGTTTTAGCCAGTGCAGATATCTTAAAACAGGACTTATATGATCATATTTTTTGGAGGCCTGTAATGAGTGTGGCCATAGTGTGGGTTTGAAATTGGAATCTGTTATGTGATATTTGAGAGCCCTGCAAAGATTTGATATTTTCGTACGAGATGGCGCTATCGGCAACTATTTTTACTAGACGATGTAGTCAAGAAATTTTGAAGGGTTGTTAAAAAAAATTTGAATTAATAACAATTGGAATCAGGCCTCGGAGAAGATTGAGTCGGAAACCTGAGTCTGTTTTATAATTATGATAAATTTTGAAATATTCTTCACATTATATCAGTTTTTATACAGATTTTTTGCTTTGTTTTAACAAAGTTTTGAATTATTTTGATGCAAAATTTTTTATAATTTGCATTTTAAAAAACCTTCGCATAAAATAATTTTTTAGTTTGAAGTTACTTTTATAAACTCAAAACACTAAGAATCTTAGAAAGAATCTTAAAAAGGCTTAAAAACGATGTACATTTTCAATTACTTTTACAAAAACTTAATTTCAAAATGCTGCAATCAACATATTTGAAGTTCAGGGTTCTCGTAAAACTTTGAGTTGATGCTTATGTTGAGACTGAGCTTATCAAAATTCTTTTTTTTTAACTTTTTTGTAGTTTTGACTCGAATTTTAGAAGATCATCACTATTCGATTAATTTAATTTCTATTGAATTATTTGGAAGCTATGAATTGAATTTTCACCAATTCATATTGTATCATCTTGATGAACGTAATCATTAAACAGAACTTTTAATGGAAATGCGCATTAAATTTAATATGCAAAAAAATTAAATATATTTTTCAATATTTCAAATAGTTTGCGGTAACTTTTAATAAAATATAATTTAATTTGAATGAATTCAAATTCAAAAATCATATTTGTGAAATAAAAATTAAACAATTCTGTACTCATACTCAAATAATGATAGTCATTGAAAATCTTGCAATGTAATTGATAATAATTCTTATGAGTTCTTTACTATACAAAATATTATTATAATAGAAAATGAAATGATCAACGATGATTAGACAAAATTAATTAAATGAGTTTTTTGCTCTGTCGCTTTTAGTTAATTTTGAAAATAACGAAAAAAAATCATTTACAAATTTATATAACTCAATAAAAATCGAGTCTTAATTAAAAACGAAATGAGGGATATCAAGTTTTTTCTAATTTTTGTTTCAATACACACCAACATCAACTTTAAGGCAGTTATTCTTGGAGAGAGCTTTTTTTATACATCATATGAATAAGATTGCTTTCTGCATGCTAAAAATAATATCGTATTGTAGAGTTTTTTGGTGACTGCTTTTATTGAGCCATTGATTCCTACGAAATTGATCAAACCAGAAAAATTTGAATTAGCTCAAAAGTTTTTCACTTCAAATACTTGAAGGAACTTTTTATTTTTTTTCAAAAATCAATCGCTTCAAAAGTTTTCATTTTATTTTTTCATATTTAGAAGCCATGTATTTTTCGGCTTGAGCCACATGAACTTCAATTGATTGGCAAAAAAGTTGTATTAAAAATAGAGCCAAAACTAACATATTTGAAACTACTTTTCATGTTTATTTTAGTAGATCTACTTAAAAAACTTGAAATTGCAGATTTTCTTAATGATGCTTCAAGAAATAACATTGTCAGCTGTTTTACGGCATTCTTTTGAAAATACTTTTTACTCTGAAAGTTGATTAGAGTGAAAATCTTTCAAAAAATAATTCTGTTTTTATTGGCATTTCCTTCAATTTTCCACTGTTTTGTGAAGCATAAGTTAATTAAATGTGATTAGGTTTTTTGTCTAAATGAAGTTTTTCATTAATTATTCTTCGAATAAAACTGTATTGTAGCTTAGTGAAATCTTTCTATACTCAATTTTTCAGTATATTGAAACCCTCTTTTTACTCAATCCATAGATGTTATTTGATTTGAATCTTTTCATATATATATATATATATATATTAATACTCATAACTTTTTAGAAACATCTTAAATTTATTTATAAATAATATTTGAAAATTTTTTACTTCAAATCATGGAAGAACTTTAGTAAATTTATTGAGCAAAATAAACAGCTATAATTTAGATAAGTTTAGCCTTATCATAAAACATTAATGGCTAATTTTTTATGATAAGGCTAAACTTATCGAAAATTATAGCTGTTTTTTTGCTCAATAAATTTAATATTCGTAACAAATACATCGAAAACAATGAAAAACGCCAGAGTTCTTTTAGGAGCACATGGTTCATAGTTGGAGCACATAGACGACTCCACTTCAGACATACAACGTGCAACTTCAAATCATTTTTCCCGCCTTTTCCTTCTCCAAGCCATGCGTATATTTTCCTTCAAAAACGTATAATATTTCAAGCATATTATCGCGCTTTTTGGTGTGTGTCGAGGTACTCCCAATTACGCAAAAATATTTTTCGTAAGGCTAAAAACCCTTTTAACAGTCTTCAATGCATTTCTAAGCTTTCAATTTTATTCGTTTCAGGAATTAATAAAAGTTTGGAAAGCTGCACATTCTCTTTGCATATCACATATTTTGTCTTTATTTGTTGGATCTCTGCCATGGATCTTTCCATGCCCGCTTTGTAAAGCACTCAATTTGTGAAAATTTTGATCATTATTGAACTTTCATGATCATACGTGAACAATCAAAATAAAGCAGCTTCCAAAACGTGATCTACTCATTTTACAAGCCTGTATCAATATTACGGAGAAATTACGTAATGAAAACTGTTTTGGAAACTGTTATTTTTATATTTTAATGCCAACTAAATTTACAGCATTTTGCAAAAACTATGTTTTCTGTATTGTTAAATCTTTATTTCAAGTAACGTAAATCCATCGACTAAATATTTCGTAACATAGGTGTGTTGTGAAATACAATATGAAATGAAACATTAAAAAATAATCTTTTTACATATATTTCTAACTAACATTGCTTTCACTATGCCTTTTTTTCACTGCATACTTGACAGATGCACACAAGACTATTTGGAACTGTTCACTCAATCCACCAATGCATTCCAAAACCTCCTTGACCAATTATTGAATGGTTAGAACATAATTATAAACTGTGTTTACAAAATAAAATCATTAAGATTTATAATAAATAAAAAATGCAATTTGTATCCTTAAAACAAGCTACACAATTTTTTAAAAATATTTGGGGGCGACCTGATGGTCGACTTACTCCATTGAAGTTATTCCTCATTTCTAAATGAGATTAAACCATGACTCAATACCCAAAAGCTCTTCAAAATAATGAATTTAACATTGGGCAAGGATACATAGCGATTTTTTAACAATATTCAAGATTTCATAATTCTTAAAAACTTGTATTGAAAAAAGTATTGTTTATGAACGATATAAAATAGGAGAATAAAAGAATTAATGCATCGTTTGTGACTTTTATTTACTTTCTTCTCGGCCTATTGGAGACGTAATGGCCTCGCTACAAACTTGCTTGATTATTTTTGAGGAGATGAATGGATGTTTTATATATTTAGAGAAATAATTATTTGATAATAGAATGATATAAAAATCTTGGTTTTAGTGAAAACTTTCGAAGTATGAAGAAATTATTAAACTGAAATAATGTTTTTTATGTCATTCATAACTGGGGATTTTCTAAAAACATTGGAATTATCATAACTGGACAACACCATTAAGCAATCTATCATTAGTTTATATATAGAAACAAATAATGACAGAAGAAATGAAACGACAAAACTTCAATCAAGAATTCTATGGAGTAAGAGCATTAAACTAAGTAATAATCAAAAGTTTTATAAAATTTATAGACTAATGTTAAAGCCGTTGTTGTTTCATATTAATTTATGAATTGGTATGGAAATTATGGAACTTTGATAATCTTTATTGCGATATTTTGTCCATTCTGCTTGCTAATCCATTCAGATGAATTGCAATTTCCAAACGTAGCATTAAATATTGAGAATAATCACAATGTAAATCTGAACTTAATTTAAAGATATTTTTGGTTTTTATATTGATTTATTTCCCATTGTTGAACGAAGTGAAAATATTTATGATTTATTTAAACTTTTTGGTTTTAATCCAATGTCCCCGAATGTTGCATGTGAAATATCAAATTGAATGTTGAATCAAAATATTTCAAATTAGTGAGAAAAAAAATTTAAATCAAAATTTGAAAGATTAAATAATTTTTTTTGGAATTTTCCAATTTTTTATATCGCAATAAAACTAAATAATTGTCAATTATGAATGTAAGAAGTTTTATAACCCCATTAAATATAATTTTTCTGAAAACTAAGATATATTTTGTGTACAAGAACAATTTTCCGTTTTATTAGTTTTTTATCATTAATTAAAAATCAACATAAAATACTTTGAACCTTCAACACACTCGAAAAACACTGTAAATGTCCAAACCAACTGATTTTTTCACCAAAACATGAAATCTTTTACAATTAAATATTGATTATCAAATCGGACAAAGCGATTGGAAACTTCTAAATTTTATCAAAAAACTTTGTGTAGTGTATTTTTTAAAATTCTTGCTGTTTTTTGAAAAAAAAATTTTGGTTTGAAAATAAAAAATTTTTGTTGATGTAACAAAGAAAAATGAAAGTGGAAAATTGATTTTAAATAGCTCAAGTTTTTCATGAAATTAAATATGAAAAATAATTTTTATTTATATATTAGATCAAGAAACAGACAAAAATGTCAAAAATGTCAAAAATGTCTGTATAATGTTGAAATATATTTATAATTACAATGGTCAAAAATCCAATCTTTTGTTTTTTAAAAACAGTTTTAGAAAAATCTATGAAACAAGATATCATTTTGAAAAATATTTTGATGCAAAAACCTTTCTCATTTGATCAAAAGATTGCATGATATTTACGAAATAATAATCAAATTTTTAAATTATATAGTACGGTTACTAATTTTTCTACTACTATTACTAGTACTGTAATTAATGACAGAAATAATCATAAAAGTTTTTTTCTGATTTTTGAAGCGTTGGACTTTATGTACATCTGGTTTTTAACATTCATTTCCAAAAAGGTTACTATGTTACAAAATTTTTACATTTATTTTTAGTGGAAATGCTGTTTAGGGAAAATGCTGAAAAGTCGTCTAAATTCAAGGAATTTGATGAAAGCCATCAATACGTACGTTGTGCCCATTAACACTGATTCTGCCAGAGTTTAAAATTGGACAAAAGACTAACTAAAAATTATGGACCGCATAACTAAAAAGCAGTTAACCATTTATGGAGCCTTTTGCCCAAGATCTGATGCAGATGCATAACGACTTTAGGTAGCTAGAAGTTTAGGTTAGAGTTGTCCAAACAGGATATTTGATGTAGTCAAAAGAGAAAAAAGACAGCTTGATGAATGAATGATGAACTTCCTAGAAATTCCGATGACGAATGCAAGAAAGATTGAACGTCTAAACAACTGCTGATAAAAATGATGATAGATGCAAGCAATGGATCGAAAAACTTATGGATGGACAATTCAAAAAACAAACGGCAGAAAAACGCTGTATCGGGCTATGGTTCTGATTAAAAAAAGTACCCTAAAATGAGAAATTGAGAGTCTAGTAGTTGCTGTGTATAAACAAGATCTGGAAACGAATTACAGAAGAACCTAATTTAAGAAAGATGGATTGCAGCTACATGAAAACAAAAAAACGACAGTTTCACATCTAATTTCAGAGTGCCAAAAAATGGCTCAAAAAGACTATGAAGCTAAGCACGATGAAGTGTAAACACCTGCCTACTGGAGTCTCACAAAAAAATGGTTTTACTCCAGTGATCAGCATAAAGTTGAAGTTCCCGTTACCACAATATTGAAGCTCAAAAATCCGACATTGTCCTTGTTAAAAAAAATCTTAAAATTATTTTTGATAGATATAGCTGTACCAAGTGATGTGATAGCGGAGAAGGAAGAGAAAACAATAGAAAAGCACAGAGACCTATGCAGAGAAATACAAAAAATATAGAAGGTAGATTGTGTAATGGTACTCATAGTTGTAAAAATTTGTGGTACTTTTTCTAAAAGATAGTCTGTTCATCTTTTCACTTGAAATAAAATTATCATTAAAGATCATTCAAAATCAGCCATCAAAATGTTATTTAAGGTCAGCAACAAAGAAGTAAAAGCTAAAATAGTGCTTCAAATTATATCGTCACTCTAAAAACCATTTGATTTAATTTCACATGCCCAAAAGATGTCTTTAAAGCTTGAGGAATACTGTTAGAATTCAGTCAAATGACACCAAAATAAGCTGTGAAATAAAAAGATTTCACGAAAACTAAATATGGAAAAAGTCCATGGTTTCGCCACCTAACGAAGCGATTGAAAACCTTCTAGTATCTTGATTTGTTGAGAGAAAAAAAATTATTTCACTGAGACCAAAAAAAAAAACAGAAATAAGCAAAAGAAAAATGCACTATCACTCTTGCAGATGTTTTTTTTCTGACACTTTTTTTGATGTTTTTATTCCTTATTGTTTTAGCCCAATTTCCACTTTTGCTTAAGGCTAAGGTATTGTGGTAAGGTTATACTAACCAAAAACTATAGTTTTTTTTGACTTAGAGTTTCAAAAAAGCTCACAAATAACTTACAAAGTTTTGACATATTTTTTAATAAACTTATCATGCAAAACTCTTTTTTGCAATTTAATTTTTCTAATAAATTTTTTTTTTTTATTTTTACGCTTTTTTGTGGATTTAAGTTCCTTGCTTTGTTTATTAATCATTAGCATTTAATTTTTTAAACCAACTTTCACTTTTTTTCCATCAGTTTCTTTCACCTAGCTCATCTTTTTCATTATTTCAAAAATTAAATCAACTTGTGATAAAAAACGATTTTATCAAACACTTTTATTAACTGAATAGTAACACGAAGCTTTTTATAAGATGAATTCACATTATCAAGTTTACAAACTTGTGAGATTTTGGGTCTTTTTAAATGAACTATGCAGAGTAAATCAAAGGCGTTTTCAAACATTTTTCAATCTTTTTATATTTTTACTCAGCATTATTTGTTCTCAAATTTTTTTATACTTCCGAACTAATGAATTTGACAAATTTATTTTTTTACCTTTACCGGTTTATCTCTTTTTGGTATTTCCACCACAGTTTTCTAGTCATAGACCGTCGAAGTTTTTTTCTCATGTGCATGCATTATGTATAGGTTTTCAAAACTTTTTTTTCTGTTAATGTAGGTTAATCATTTTTTATCGATTTTTTTCTACTCTCTTGATATATCGATGTCTTAAACAGTGCATTTTTTCATCTTCAAACACTTTTTAACTATATTGTTATTACTCTTTTTAACTATATTCTGTTTTGAATCATTTCATTTAAGATTTTCCCATATACTCAGTTAATTTTCATTTTCTACTACTGTTTGGCATCCTATTTGCTCCTGCTCTTGATTAGACTAAAAAGTAATGAGCTCAACAATTTCTTCTCTGCTATTCAATATTAATCCAGTAGTTCATCATGCTTCATCACTCAGGACTTTTAATGATTCTTAACATTATCTCCTATAAATTTTATCGGATATAGTTATTTGTTTTTTCCATTATTTTTTTATCGCTATCTTCTATTTTATCTATTTTTGATTTTAACTTTTAAATTTTCATTTAATTTTGATGGTACACTTTATATTTTTCTCATATCATTCTTGCCACTTCTGTTTTTACTTTTGTTTAACATTGTTAAATCTTTTTCCATGTTTGTTATTATTATTCTGTAGATCCACAATTTTTAAGTTCCAAGTTTTTTGTATTTATATCAAAACTTTTATCCTGTTAAGTTTCTTTATTGTTTTTAAATAGTATCAGTTTTATTGTTCCATTTTTTTCTATCTTTGTTTTTCCACTTGTTTTATTTTTCCATCTTTTCTTTCATGTGTATTATACTTTTTGAAAATTTCAAATGAATGTTTTTTATCATTTGCGTCAACTTTTTTACGAACCATCACAACTATTGAGTTTTAAATCATTTTTAACAGTTCCAAAAATTATAACTTCGTTTAAATTTATAACAGATGTTTTTATTTATAATCATCAGCATCTTTTTTGTTCTATATTTTCCATTTTAAATGTTTCATCTCACATCATCTGTTTCAGTATAATAGCCTGTGCACTAATGGATTTATAAACTAATGCAACAAGTTTTTGTTTTTTGCTTGGTTTTCCAGTATGAAACACTTGAACATCGTGTGTTTCTTCCCATCATAGTGCATATTATTTTTTTTCATGCACTCACAAACCCTGGTTGAATTTTTAACCATTTTTCAAAGCTGATATTCCGTTTTGAGATTTTCTTTTTGTTTATGTTCTATAAATTATTTTCCTAATTAAAAATTTTCATTGAAATTGTTTTTTAAATTCATAAAACATTTTTCGAATTTTTATTTTTTTTTTCATACAACATTCTATTTTATTTTTTTCTTTTTTTAATTGAAATCTTTTTTTTCATGTTCATAGTGACTTCTTTGTTTCCAATTGTATGACTTTCCTTTTTTTCTTATTCTCCATACTATTTTAACTTTTTGATATTCACGTTTTAATATCATTTGAATCATCAGAATGTTTATTATTTTGTATCAAATTTCTTTGATTGTTTGAAAATGTTTTTTTGTTCTTTTCATAAACTTATGACTTTCAAGTTTCTTTTTTTATTTTGTCAAATTTCTTTCGCATTTAATTCATCTTGTTTTCATTTTTTTTTAAATTTCTTCTATTTTTTTATATATTTCAGTTTCAATTTTCTATTGGTTATTACCACTTTTTTCATTTAACTCTCAATAATTTTGCGTTTTGCTTCGCTTTATTTCGATGCTTGTTTTTCGAATATTCTATTTATGAATTTTCAACATAATTATTTTTTTATTTACAAATAGAATTTCGACAGTATGCATCGGAGTGTGACCTAAAATTATTCCAAAAAAATTATACAAATATAGAAAATAATTTTAAGTATACTTCAAAAAATGACACCAAAAGTTAAGTTTGTATCATAAATTTGCTAACCAAAACTTCTTTAATAAAAAGCACAAAAACTTAATAACTTTTAATGGATATTCATACGAATTTGAAAGATCCCCAAATTGAGATATATTTCCAACTGAACTTTTGATGATTTTCTTAATTTTTGAAAAATTTGAGAAATTATTCATAAAAGTTACATAGTAGCAATATACATTTCAAAAACACTCATAATTTCATGATCATAATGATTTACAGGGAGATACTGTGGTAGCGACCTTAATCTTCTGCCTCAAATCATAATATCCATGAACAACATTGTAATAGTGGCTTTCTTCACTGATCATACTAAAGAACTAAGCGGATTTTCCTTCACTTATTCCTTCATCGATAACTGTGAGTTCTTATATGGTTTATTAGAAGTTTTTTTTTGTTTTTATATTTGTTTAAATAAATTAATCTATAATGCTTTAAATTCATTATTTTTTCTCTAATTTTTGCGTTTGTTTTCAAGACGTTTTTATGTTTCATGAATATTTGATGGTTTTACATTTTATAAGACTAGTTTATAACTTTCTTTGCGTAATGCATCACTTGAAACACTCCGCGTGATCAGATTATGTATTGAAAAACATGTAGCATCGCATGATTCAACTGTTTGCTCAACCCAATTTTTATATTCTTTTGTAGTTGTGACTAAACTAAATTTACCAAATTGAGAGATTAAAGTCGTAAACTGACTGTTAAATTTAAACTTTTATTTTGCGTATTCTTCATCGATCCACAAAACCACGCTCAACTTTGTTTGTCTAAGTGATAATATTATTTGAGTTTTGAAATGCAAACAGTCAAAACTAATAATGAACGCCTACATCTAAAAAACGTCACTTGAAACAAAGAATAAAATTCACAAAAACTCCACAATTTTTCACAGAAAAAGTATTTCTTTAAAACTGTAATTCAACTAATTTGGAATTTAAGCTACAATTTTTATACTTTTTAGACTCATTTAACTTACTTTTGAGTGCAGATTAAAAGGAATGTCCATGAGGAAGCTTACAAGCTTAGCTAAATAGATATGAAGTTTTCTATACTCATCCTCAATTATCATCTTTGAGAATATTCAAGATAAAAAAGTCTTCCGATTTAAGTTTGAAAGATTTTCAAAAAAGCTTTCAAAACTCTATAAATAAAACCTTTCAGTATATGAAACTTCTTAATGTCACCTTCTTAGAATCTTCAACCTAAAACCGCGCAAATAATAACTTAATTTTTTTGCACAAACGTCTACCCGATGTGATGTCATTATTAGGGCGCATGACTGCTTGAGTGTTTTTAAACAATATAACTGGTTAAATGAAGATAAAACTCCATGCCATGAGGTCGTTGATCTTGTGGACACTAGAGTTGAATTTTATCAGTTGAAACAAATAAAAGCAACTCCAAGAGGCATTTATATTCAGATAAATTGCCTGGCTTGTGAGTCTATTGCTTCTAAAAGATTTGAGTACAAAAGTGGAAATATTTTGATAGAATGGAGTTTTATTTTCAACTTTTAATATTTTATTTTTTCGAACTATACTCAGAATAAAGTTCTTAAAGTAGAGGCAAATTTCATTCTCATATACACGATTTCAATGTGTTTGAAAAAAACGAAAAAAATTTTGAGAAAAATTTGTATTTATTTTTTTCACGATATGTTGCACTTGAAATAGGAATTGTCATTAGATCTTATCGAAGCTTCTGTATACACTTATTAAATATTCTTAATCATTGAAACAAACACCGTGTCATACTATTCTATTAAATCGCAAATCATTTTTTCCTTCACAAATTATTTCAAAAATATTTTTGTCTTTTGTACAGAATTACACTTTCAAACATGCTTCTAGCCCGTTTTTGCAATAATTTTTGTTCATTTTTTTCTTTTTTTTTTTGATTTATTTGAGTTGTTTTTCATGACTTGAATAAAATAATTTTTTGAACAATTCAAAAAAAAAAAAACTAATGAAAATCAAACTTAAAAATTTTTCAAAGTAATTTCGAGCTTAATGGAATACAAAAGTTTGTTAACGTAGTTCCTCATTGGAGCATTCAATAAAACCTCATCCAATTGCATCCCAGATCATTTTTTTCCTTGAAAAATATCTCCACAGCTTCCACTATAGCCTGAATAACTGAAAAATAAAAAAACAAAAAACTCTACGGAAAAATGTTTTTTTCTCAATAAAAAGTGGTTACATAAATTTTTAGACTTTTTGCAGGTATTGATCGCTTACACCATGGCTTCAAGCGCACTTACATTTCTATTACATAGCTGTGACACGCTTAAGCATAGCTTGCCGATAATATACAGTTTAAATTACTAATTTACTTTTTCCAAACAAAAATCATTAAATAAGAGAAATCTTTAATGCATTTATTGAGAATACAAAGCTATAATTCTCGATAAGTTTAGCCTTGTCATAAAACGTTAGCCTTTCATTATAAAAATGCCTTCGAACAACATTAAATTTTGAAAAACTGAATAATGAATCATCATTCAACAAAAATGTTTTTCAATTTGTATTAAACAACTAGTTGGCTTTAAATTAATTGAAAACAATAAAGAAAACAGTGAAACCCAAGTTCACTTTGATGATTATTATATACCTTACAAAGTTTTTACATAAGAGTTCTGAAGTGATGGCCGAAATATGAGTTATTCAGATACATCTAAGTTTTTTATTGAATTTTTTTGAACGATTTGTTAAGGTAAATAGATGTTTTATTAAATAGGTGTTAATTTATGAATCTAAAAAGGACTTTTAAAAAGAAGATTTTTTTGGAATAAACAACAACAAAAAATAACGTTCAAGAGTACAACGTGAAGCATTTACTAAGTGAAATTTGTGTTTTGCGTGAGGACTGTTGTCGCATGCTTTTCCACCATAACTTTATGAGATAAAATTATTTAAAGCTACGCTTGAATGTATAATGACAACAATGAATATAATAATAATAATAATAATAATAATAATAATAATAATAATAATAATAATAATAATAATAATAATAATAATAATATTAATATTAATATTAATAATAATAATAATAATAATAATAATAATAATAATATTAATAATAATAATAATAATAATAATAATAATAATAATAATAATAATAATAATAATAATAATAATAATAATAATAATAATAATAATAATAATAATAATAATAATAATAATAATAATAATAATGATAATAACAATTTAAAAGCTTATGATGAAATGCTCAACCTAAAAATAACACAAGGATAATAGAAAAATAAATAGATAGATAGATAGATAGATAGATAGATAGATAGATAGATAGATAGATAGATAGATAGATAGATAGATAGATAGATAGATAGATAGATAGATAGATAGATAGATAGATAGATAGATAGATAGATAGATAGATAGATAGATAGATAGATAGATAGATAGATAGATAGATAGATAGATAGATAGATAGATAGATAGATAGATAGATAGATAGATAGATAGATAGATAGATAGATAGATAGATAGATAGATAGATAGATAGATAGATAGATAGATAGATAGATAGATAGATAGATAGATAGATAGATAGATAGATAGATAGATAGATAGATAGATAGATAGATAGATAGATAGATAGATAGATAGATAGATAGATAGATAGATAGATAGATAGATAGATAGATAGATAGATAGATAGATAGATAGATAGATAGATAGATAGATAGATAGATAGATAGATAGATAGATAGATAGATAGATAGATAGATAGATAGATAGATAGATAGATAGATAGATAGATGGATAGGTAGATAAGCTTTTCATTAAAAACTGAAATTCTTTTTTAACAAACATTCAAGTTAGAAACTAAATGAAATCATTGTTGTCTCTCCAGAGTGTATTACTTGTAAATTTCAAATTTTGACCTGTGAGTTCATAAAACCTCAAAAGGATTGACAGATTAATTCATTGTTAGCTAATTTGTGGAGTCTTATTCAGATTCCATCACACCATTTTCAAAACATTTTGAAACTTAAAACACTGTTTCAATATATTGTGTTTTGGACGTTAACAAAAAGACTAATTGCATTGCGGCAAAATCTTATTGAGAAGACATTACACGCGTCATTTTGTCACAGTGATTGCATTTGGAAGGTTTTCTTTCGGTTGAAAACGATCGTATTTTGACTCTATGAAATTCATAAAAATAACATACATCTAACCCACTTTAGCATGATCAAAAACTGATTAGCTTGTAGATGAAAAAGATGTGAAAAACTGAACATGAAAAAGAATAATATAAATCAGAAAAGATTTCTGTGTTTTAAGAGATGAACCCTTTGCTTGATAATTTTCGACAATTTGATAACGCTGGCAATGACGTTTACAAACAAAAACATATTCGTATTTTCCAGCTTGTAGTTCATTTTTAAATTATGACTTGTATTATTAATAAATGTATCGGTGATAAAGACGTCTTGATTTTAAGGTATAACTTCAAAACCTTTGATATTTTCATTTGAAGGAACTAGTTTCAGGAAAGTTTATAATACATGTGACACTTTCACTATCAGTTAAATGCTATGAAAAGTTTCTTACCAAATGAGTGTTCATTTAATTTATTTTTGTTCACAAACCACAATTCATGATTTATGGTTTACATTAACTTACAAATAACACGAGCACTTTTTAAAGAAATTCGCGGGATTTTATTTGAATTTCTACGTTTAATAATGATAGTTAGCAAAAGTATCAATTATAATTCAAAAATTTATAAAAAATCTTTCAATTACAAGTTTCATATTAGTCATTTTCTAGAAAACTTTTTCAAATAATTCAAAATTAATAGATTCTGGCGAAAATTTAAAAAACCTTTTCGCCAAAAATGAAGTTCTTGAGAACTTTTTTCACGTTTTTTGAAATTTCCAAATTTTTTTAGAAAACAGTTTTTATAACTGAAACTTCGAAAAATTTCAATCTTTTTAAATTAATTTTTATGCGATTTCAGCTCATCCATAAATAAATATGCTTGTAAAGAATTATTCATACGTTAAAGTTGACAAGTACGAAACTCGAGTTAAAAAGCATGCGATGTCTTATAATGAAATTTAATTTCTCATAAACCTCAAGCCTAAAAAAGCATTAGATATTTTTCGGCAAATAATTGTACTTTTCAATTTTTCGTAGGTTAGTTATTTGTAATTTATACAATTTCTTCAAAAAACAAGTTGTAAACAGAAAGAACATGATATGCAACAATGTTTATGAAACTTTTTGATCTTTTAACAAAGCCTATCCAAGCTTCGGATGCTTCAAAAAATGTAAACGTGAAAATATATATGATAGAATTTTGTGAATATATAACAAGGTTTGATTGGAGGTCTAAGCAAACATCTGTAATGTGTTTGCTCCACTGTTTGCCATCAACAAACATTTACTTGGGTCAGGCTAAGAATAAAAATTTTTTGATGAAACAAAAAAACCTTTCTGAAAACTGAACTCAAAAATCAAATAAAAGAAAAAAAATAATTTAATTTCATTAATTCAATTTGAACAAAAATTTTTAAATTTTAAATTAGTATTTTTTTTCAAACGCTTTTGAAGCAGACCTTATTTTTGAACGGTACGCTCAATAACTTTTGTAAAAAAATTAGAAAAATATCTTCGAGTATGAAATGAAATTAGAAAAAATATTTTATAATCAAACACCAAAAAGCTTAGTTGAAAACTGGATGGAATAAATAGAATAGTGAAAGAATGTATGGCTTCAAAGTAGATAGTTTTGTGAAAGTATTGTAAAAAAAAACAATAAAAACGCAAAATATGGAAAAAATATTAAAAAACCAATAATGAGGAAAAATCCCTACGTCGAGCACGTCAAAGAAACCCTGCAAAAGAAGCATTTTGGACCAGTTCAAGTTCTAAACTGTTGAATGGAAAAGTTTCCAGTAAGCTATGATTGATTTTGTAAAATAGTGAAACCCTCAATAAAAACTATGTTATCACAAAGCAATGGGAATTCCCTTCCGATAAAGCAAGACATAAACAATCTTAAAACCCACCAACCCATTACATCTCTACTCCCTATGAACGAGCTACATTAATTAAATCAACCACAAACATTTTTTAACTTTTAGAACTTTAAACTGGTGTTAAAAAATTGGAAAACTGTAAAATAAATTTATTTTGATGCAAAAACCAGCTGCTAATGAATAAGACAATAACAAAGACCATGATAGATATCCATTAGTAAGTAATTAATGAACTTGATAACATAAGTTCTGTTGTCAAATAAATAAGTTATCAACAAGATTTTTATTCAATTGGATCTTGGAAAATTCTCAAATCTCTATAAAAAACGTAAGTTAGTAGAAAGCTCAAATATAAACTTGGTAAAATAATAAAAGAAATATCATATACCAAATCGTATAAATACCTAGATGCTGACAAATCAGCCGTACATGAACAATTAAACAAAAAGTTTAAAAAAGAATACAATAATAAAAACCAAGTGATAATAGACCCAGATATAAGGCTTGTCTGACAAAGCTTATAAAACAGAGCCATTATATTAATCATCAACAGTTTTGTAATAGTTGATTGGTCAAATACAAATAACCATGCGATTTAAAAGCTGGCAATATATTGAACATGCATTTGAGCTACTGCAAACGAAGTACATATGCCAAGAGTGGAAAAATGAAGATCTCATTTCTACACTACATTTGTTGGTCTGAAATCAACTCTGAACAGAAAAAAACGACTAGTTTGATGAAAAGAACGAATGAATATGAATAAAAATATCTGCTTTATTCGAAATTAATTAAAGCGGTGGGCTTGAATTGTTTCATTCAGTAATCACAGCCAAATACGCCAAATTTAAATAAAAAATTCTTGATAAAGACTCACATGGGAATATAAGTTTGAAATAAATAAAATTATGAACATTACAAAGTTACAATAAAGAAAATATTAAAACTATACTTCACATGCACTTTCACTTCTTTTACAAACAATGTCTTGAAGAAAATTAATAATACTGAAAAAAAAAACAAAAGTGAAAATAACATGGATAAAATGACGTATTCACACATAGTTGTGGTGATCGCAATGCAACAGGTACTAACTGTAGGTCCGACAAGGAAATAGAAGTCTTAATAGTTACTTCAATGCCCAGTCAAATGAGTTATATGGAACAACTATAGTAAATTATCTATGAACTTCAAGACCTCATAACCGGTTTACTAATGCAATTAAACCTAGGTAATTTTCAATGTTCTAGCTCATTAAGAAGATTTCGAATGAAATTTTTGATTGAAACCGAAGCTAGTAGATTTTTTGAAAAACTCCCGATATCTGATAATTTCAAATCAAACCGTAATAATTATTATAAATTTTGAACTTAGAAGTGTGCATCGCCTGTAACTGCACTTTATGCTATTAAATGAATCCTTTAGTTTTCATCTTAGTTTTAAAGGCTATTTGTGAAATCTTCCAAGGCAAATCATCTAAAATTTTAATTAAAGTTTTAAAAAATTCTAAAAATAGGTTTTGGGTTTCGAAAACTTGAGAATGGTCATGTTTCGGGGATTATTAAAAACGTTTTTTTATTATTTAATTCCTATCACGGGAGTTTTATTGAAGGTTTTCTCCAGGTTTTAAAAATCTATAGAAACTAACTTATAATACTAAATATAAAACCTCTTATACAGTTTTTTGAAGCTTTTTTGTAATAAAAAGTCAATAACGATTTAAAATAATAATTCCTAAAAAATTCCATCAGATAAAACATTGAAATAAAAACACTGAATATAGAAAATTGATAATGATGTCAATAGATAAGGCTTCAAAAAAAAATGTACATATATTATATTATATTATATTATATTATATTATATTATGTTATATTATATTATATTATATTATGTTATATTATATTATATTATGTTATATTATATTATATTATATTATATTATATTATATTATATTATATTATATTATATTATATTATATTATATTATATTATATTATATTATATTATATTATATTATATTATATTATATTATATTATATTATATTATATTATATTATATTATATTATATTATATTATATTATGTTATATTATATTATATTATATTATATTATATTATATTATATTATATTATATTATATTATATTATATTATATTATATTATATTATATTATATTATATTATATTATATTATATTATATTATATTATATTATATTATATTATATTATATTATATTATGTTATGTTATATTATATTATATTATATTATATTATATTATATTATATTATATTATATTATATTATATTATATTATATTATATTATATTATATTATATTATATTATGTTATGTTATATTATATTATATTATATTATATTATATTATATTATATTATATTATATTATATTATATTATATTATATTATCTTATATTATATTATATTATGTTATATTATATTATATTATATTATGTTATATTATATTATATTATATTATATTATATTATATTATATTATATTATATTATATTATATTATATTATATTATATTATATTATATTATATTATATTATATTATATTATATTATATTATATTATATTATATTATATTATATTATATTATATTATATTATATTATATTATATTATATTATATTATATTATATTATATTATATTATATTATATTATATTATATTATATTATATTATATTATATTATATTATATTATATTATATTATATTATATTATATTATATTTATTATATTACTTATCAACCAAAAACTATCGTATAAATTTTAAAAAAAACCTTTTGTGAAGAAAAATTATTTCGTGAGCTTCATGTTTTCGGTGAACTTTTTTTCTAAAACCAGCATTTTTTGGTATAAAAAAAGTAAACTTCCAAAAAATATTTTCAAAAATGAAACTTTTTTAACTCAAAATCCTTGCCTGAATTTCATCCAACCTGCATTTTTGTTTTTCTTATTCTCAATCTATGCCATCTTTTTATGCCTAATAGGTCTGAATTAAGCTATTAATCAATTATTCTTTGGTGCTCATGCATTTTCGTTATTAGATTGATCACATATGAAGATACATGTGGTTAATCACATTGTCATTCCTTTGATTTCATTCCAAAACTTTTATAAGTCTTCAATGGAAAAACGTCTTTTTTACCTAAATAAACCTGTAAGTTTTCAGTTGAAATAGCTTCGATACTATTAACTCAAAACATTTTCTAACATCTCTAAATTAGACTCAATGTTCTGGTGGTTTTTGGCTTGAAATAACATTCACTGTAATCGTGAGAATTCCTTCATCAAACAAATCAACGATTTTATTTTTTCATTCATTAGTTATGGTTTGTCTTCAGATTAATTTTTTATGCTTCTAATGCTTTACTGACTATTGTTCGCTACAAGTAATAACAAATGCAATCTATCTTTAACTGGCACAACTCAAAGTTTCTTTTCTGAATGCTTGTGAAAAAAAGTTGCTGTCAAATTTTCATAGACATAGACACAAAAGTCTTTATCATGAAATTTCGTTAGCAGTTTATACAGCTAGTGTAAAACCCGTTCATTTTATATAGCTTAACCGAAAACATGAGTTCATGACGACATAGCCCTGAAACTAACCAATCACCAGTCTTCAACTCAATAAAATTGACTATTAATGAAGATTTTGGCTTGATCGAAAGTTTTTTTGATTAAGTTTTTCATACTATACTGTGCTTTTACCATGAACTAATAGAAAAAATAACTCGAAAATTAAGCCAATATGTAATCAGATACTTGAAATCTTTTCAATAAGAAAAAAACTGCACGCCAATGCTCAAGATAATAAAACAAACAAACTAAAAAATAATTTTTAGTGAAAAAAACACAGTGAAGTTGAGAGGGTCGTCAAAACGTGCAAAAATACTTGATAGGAACATTAGCTTATGACTTGCAGGTCTTCCCATGCTGTAGACGGAATGTGGATACCCGCTTGTGTAATAATGGTGATGTTTTATTGTCACTCAAATGATTTTTAAATTTTAGCAAAATAGTTGAGTGATTGAGAATTTATACAAACCAACACTAATTTTTGGCGCAAATATAATTCAAATAATTTTTTTGATTGTTATCGTAAAATGAAGAAGATTTTAGCTACATATATTTTTTTTTTAAATTGAATCAAAAAAAGATACATAAGATGTCTCTAAAAAATTCAATTAATGTTATTTTGAAATTACTCTCAAGTTTTTAACATTTCACAACAATTTAAGACTTTATTTTTATTCTTGTGAAGATATATTAAAAAACCTAAATAAAATTATTATCAAATTCAACTAGGAAACTAACAATTATCATCAAGAGCCTCCTAAATTTTGTCTAAAAATACAAAAAGTTGTGAAAAAAATCTAAAACCGTAAACTCTTTTTTATTACAAAATCTAATAAGCTAGAAAAGCTTATAGTACAATTGTATATATCGATTATTCAAGTTTTAGCCCCATTAACCTTGCATCAATTTACTAGCCACATTGTTTGTTGCCTTCTTTATGTCAACCACTCCTAAAAGCAGCGTTAAAACTAGTGCAGAATAAAAGACGATATAGTTGAATTGCTTTGAGATTTTTGTTAATTGAATTGTTGAAAAAATTATTTTGAGTTGATCGATCAATACTCATTACAGCATTAATTTAAAATAAATCAAATACTTTAACTGAATTACTTGAAGCTTTTCATGAGTCGAACTTACATTGCAAATTTGATAATAATTTGGCTTATTTAGTAAGAAAAGCTTTGTGTTATGCAGTTAATAGAAGTTTTTGATTTAAATTTTTTTTATATTAAACTTATTTAATTTTCAATAAATTTTAAATAACTTCCATAAATCTATGGGCAGTGTGCTATAACTTGAAATTGTGTTTTTTTGGACCACTACTCGACTCAGAGGTAACAAGTCTTTCGCAATCTTACTAATATCTGCATTAGGTTACGAGAATTATTCAAATGCTTTGTTAAATAATTAATTCGTAATAATATTCTAATATAAAATTAAAAATGATTTTTGTTTAAATATTAATTATTTTGTACTTTGGCTAAAATAAACGATGAGAATTTAATCTTGGGTACTTTTAACAGTTATGAATTGAAAGTCTTGAGTCTTGACCTTGTGTTAATACGTATTATAAATAAAATATTTTTTCCAAAAAATTTCAACATCATGGAAACAAAATTATAACATACAAAATTTTCAAACCCAGTCGATAGAAAATAGACTAAACCACTTTTCCATTATGTAATGTTATTTAGAATAAAAAAAACTATACAGAAAAGAAAGTAATGCCTTTAATAAAAACCCTTATTCGTTTCTGAAAGTGTTTGCCAAGAAAAGAATGACTCTAAGCGGGTTGAATAGAACGTTTGTGTTGAAATGTATAGGATGGTTAGACAAAGTTTTGGTATTTTAATGAAATACAGTGAAACTTACCAAAACGTTGAGTTTCAAAGCAACTTCACAGGGAGTTTTTGAAAAAATATATATCATTGTATAGATATTTATTCGATTTTTATAAAAAGTAATAAAAAATCATCGTAAATATTAAGAAAATTCAAAAAACCTTTCAAGGGACTTAGTAACAAATAATTATACTACAGTTAGTAGTTAAAAGATTAAACTCTGGGCTAGAAATAAGAAAATAGTAATAGACTAAAAATAATTAAATTAAATATTGTAACTGTAGAAAAACACAGTTATGGATAGATATATATATAGAATTGACACTAAAAAAGAGATTTTGAACTAACTGCTAATAAAATGTTTGATAAGTAGGAATATGAGAGAAGAAAATGGTACTTAAAACAAATGAATAAGCATTGATGACTTCTAAATAACGAAATATTTACAATAATTATAAACATCAGAATAATGCCACAATACAATAAACATCATTGCTTGAAAGTTGACAATCAGAATATTAGTAAGCTTGCAAATAAATGTTGTGATTAGCCTCGTTATTACATTGTTTTTATAATTATTTCTTTTATTATAACTTCTATTATTGTTACTATTGTTCGTATTGTTGTTACTAAGTATGAAAAATTGGCCATGGAAAGGTATAGGACTGATGGAGCAATACGGATTGTTCGTTGTCGTGCAGATTGTCTCGTTTTTTGATGCTTCCTTCTTTTAAGCTGAGTTTTGAGAAAGTATATGAATGTATATGTTTATTTTATTAGTTCTGCTTTTGATTTATTTATAAAAATATTTCTTGTCGATTGTTTATCAAAAACTGGTCAATTTTATTGAAGAATGACAATTTTTAAAGAAAAACGTTTTCAAGAAAAACACTATTTGGATAATATTTATATTTTTAGAGACATGAATAAATGAAAAATACAACGCCGAATATCTGAACTAAAATATTTTTAAAAAGCTTTTTAGCACGAAATATCGAATGACGATTACATAAGTCGACTTGAAATTTTGTCAAAACTTAAAACGCTTGAAAGCTTTAAAAGGAGGTATTTTTAAGCGAATTTATCTGGACCGCATTTAATTGCCATCGTGACTAGCTTTTCAATATTGAAAATTTTTCCAAAAACTTCAAAGGCAAACAGCTTCAAGAGTTTTTGAGACTTCCTCTATAGTTTTTTGATATAATTCATTGAAAAAGTTACTTCTGAAAAAACACTTTGAAAAACTTAATGAATTTATTTTTGAATATGTGACAAAAAAATATACGTTTTAATGACTTCTGAATTAAGATTATAAAAAGATTAGAAAAAATTTTTTTGAAAACCAAGTTTTTATCAAACAAAAACTTTTGAATTTTTTTTTTGAAGTTTCGCTTTCATGAAAAAACTTCTTTCTTTCATAATTGACAACTTCTTTCCACTCCTCCAGCTCCTTACATCTCAGGCGCCTTCAGGCCAGAACAGCCGTGCAAACAGACAATCAAAAGCCTCCACCAACAAAGCGGAACTCTTCTCTCCCCCACCTTCCCTGGCGTCTATCCTGACAACATCAACTGCCACTTTCAACTGCTAGGTCAGCCTGGTCAAAGAGTTAGGCTACATTTTGAAGTGATTGATCTCTTCAGTGGAGGCGACCAGTGAGTGATTTCAAAATGCATCATGTGTTTCAATCGTTTTGCTATTATAAATTGATTGAAGTATTACTTTATAAATGTTTGAAACATAATTTATGATACTTTCTGTTTATTTTGAGAATATAATTTGGGATAAAAAAAATAAACACAGAGAAACATCTTTTTATACAACACTATTGTACAATTCCTATTCCTTTTTTCTCACTTTCATCTTATCATATAACACAACCAACTTTTAACTTTTATATAGCATCTTCCAGTGTTTCGAGCCCACATAGGCAACAATGCCAATGCCTTATGGAGATTTCTCAAATATTGATAGATTTCTAAGTTAATAAAACTTGGAATCTTTGTGTTTCTTCACTATTTCGTAATTAAGAATTATAAGGTACATCGCTTTCATATCTTTCATAAATTCTTCAACTACAATGATGTCCACCTGGAAAGTTTATGTAATCGACGTTTTTGAAACACAGCATTTGGACTTGACAAACTGATCACTTATTTATCCCATATTCCGACTTTACTGGAAATAACCCTTTTTATAAGTATTTTATTGGGCAATTTAAAGCTCAGGAATAGAGATAATGAAGACGCAAGCGAGTTGACTGTTTTAGATCGATATGGAATCCTAAGCGATTAAATGGGGGAAAAAACTTTATGAAGCATAAATCTACTATTGAATCAGTTGAATATTAGTTTGAAAGTATTCTACTATTCCATGTTGGAGTAAAACTTGTGAAACAAACTTCGATGTTGAATTGGAATTTAATATCAAAAAGATTATGTTGCAAAAATTAGGTGGAAACTTTTTCAATAATCTTTGAGCGTCAAATTGCTCAGTGAAAAAATTAAAAATATAACTTATTAAAAGTAAACAAAAAAAATAAATCCAAAACTTTTGCGTTTAAGTTTGTCGGGGTTATAAAAAGTCCGGAAAAGTGAAGGTTTTTTCAAACACATTTACGGTGCGTCCGTAAATGAGTGAACGCTTCAAAACAAAATTTAATTTTTTTACCTAAATATAACAAAACTTAATTTTTTTACAAAACTGTACTTTCACTAACTATAAACCAATCAGTCTCCCTTCTATTATGAGAACATCTAGAAACTTTGGATTAAAATATATGCTGCCCAATTCCCTGGAAAATTTGTTTTTTTGTTAATGCAACTTTTATGGAGTAAAAAGTCGATTTTAAAAGCTTTTATTTTAATTTCTACACTATTTTCGCCATCTCTATAACTGATTAATGTTCAAGCCTGAAAATTTTTGAAAAAATTATCACCTATTTTTTTATAAATTTTTATGAATTAGTTGATTGATACTTCAATTTATAAATTTTTTGCAAAATTTTGCAATTGTTTTTAAGCACATACGTATCATAGAAGTTTATCGAGCCCTCAAACATTACCTTCATTATCCACTGTTTATATTCGACTATTTAGTTTCCCGCAAGCAAAAAATTGTAGTTCAACAAATTAGCCTACATCTTCAAAAATGCAACTTTTTTGTTCAAAAAACAATTATCCCATGAAATCTAAAAACTTTATAATTTCATTCAACCACAACTTTAATTAAAACATGCTTTAAAAAATAATTTTTAAAACAAAATCTTCATCTATTTAAATTTCCTTGGAATTTCTCGAAATAAATTCCAAAACACTTAATTCTTGTAGAGCATTGAAACTCAAAAAGTCCTACAAAACACAGATAATTATCTCCAACACCCTTACTCGCTCTAAGTCCCCATATAATTTTGTTAATAGAAACATTAATACCGCAAAAATAATTGGAAAGCGCACTAGCTTGCATAGAGTATCAATTATGGCAAAGTTTGACCTTTTGTTCGTAAAACAACCACCCTCGCCGCCTCCAGTCACTGATCAATAGCTAAAAACTTGAAAACATGCATACAACACTCCATACATACAATAATATATGAATTAATGATGCTCTTCAAGTTCTAATCCATTATCTATTTGACCAAAACAACAACAAAATTTCTTGCACTTTTTGAAGTGATCAAAATTTTTTGAATGGTCGGACGTATGAGAAACACTAAAAGTGAAATACAATGTCTTTTGCAATTCGATCGAGTGTAACGTACAAATGTGATTGGCTGACCAGTTGCGGTTGTAATCTGAACGCTTCAACCTTTTATGAACGCAATTGGATACTGAAGAAAAACTTTTAATTAAATAAAACCTAGCAAACAAAAATTTAACATAAAACTGAAGTTTGAATGAATTTTCAAGTTAGAAATTTAAACCTTAACACGTTGAATATATTAACTTCAGCGTTTATTGTTTCATCATGAAAAATTTAAATTAAACTCAAATCAAACTATCCTGCTGAAATTCTCTTGAAGGATGCCTGTATTAAAAAGCGTTCGTGTTTCGGGTCTAATCCGTTAAGATTGACTTCATATCTTCTAGGATACATACTTTATTGCAGGGGTTTCAATCAATTTTTAAATCGTGTCAATCACTTTTTAAATGCTTGAAAATACTTTTAATATTGTTACAATAGTTTTTAGAAAATTTTATCAAATTAAAAAAATAATTTCACGAAAAGTATTTTTAAATGCTTGGAAAAAATAAATTTTTTGCTATAATTTAAAAATTATTTCTATTTGAAAAAACATTTTTAAAGTTTGAATGAAAACAACAAACTTCTGAAGAAGTAATTGAAAGACTGGTTGGTGGGGTCAAACTGTTCAAAATGAAAGTTTTATTATATTTTAATACACCTACCGTATTCTAGGTTTCAAAGTGGATTTTTGATGGAAACTTAGTTTATTATTTAAGTTCATCAACGCAATTTGATGGAATTGCTAAGCCTTCTTATAGTGAGAATAACAATTATTATAAGTGAATCATTTTAATTTATGTTAGTCTTTAAACAAAATTAAGGTTTCCATTTTAAAGTTTTTTTGGGGAACATTGAATGTAAGCATGTTTTTGAAAAAAATTTAAAATCATTTTATCTTTGTGTACGAAATAAATACACACTGATTTACCTTAAAGGGTAAATTAAATAATATATCATGAAAATTTTATATTTCACTATTTATTTATTTATTTCTTTATGTATCTTTGTGTTCCTTTTTGAATTGCTTCAGTTATTTCCAATTTTCATTTTTTCATAGTCTAGATGAAACTTGAGTTTTCGTGACAACTTGATTTTCCAAACTCAATTGCTTTGTAATTATAAAAAGCTTCACAGAAAGGCGCTACATGAAAACTACATTTAATTCTACTTCTGTTTGTGGTTCGTTTTGTTTTTTAAATGATATGATAATATTATAGGAGTTATCAGGCTTATAGAACTGTCATTCCATTTATAAGCTAGGCCTTTGTTCGACTCATTTTAAATCATATCAAAAAACTCATTTTCCAATATTTTCACGAAAAAAGTTATTGGAAATAATGTTCAAAAAGTCAAACTTTAACAATAAACTTTCATTAAAATCTTCTTTGTAGACGTTTCTAAGCTTAATTTTCTTAGATGAAAATTTAATTTTCAGATCTAAAAGTTACATATTAGTTAATGTTTATTCACCAAAATAATTCAAATCAAACAATTTTGTAATATATCATTCAAATTTTTGTTTTATCGCAAAAATTAAATGGCTTGTACTTCTTTCGTTCATTGTATGCCTTCTAATGCCAAGTGTACCACATTTCTACGAAGATTTAACAAAATGAAAAATGAAGAGTTTAGAAGCCAATTTTATAAATACGAAAATCAATGAACACTAGTTTCATTCAAAAAGTAAGAAGCTTTTTGTTTGAAGGGTAACATTTTCGAGTACGTATGTATAGAAAAAAGTTTTCCGTATGCGAAATTTTAAAAGTTTTCATAACTAAAAGGTTCTTCATAGATAAAACTATTAATTTAAAATATTTTGCATGTTTTCTTTATTGTCATTATGACTTATTTGCATTAAAATATCCAAAACTACTCTTTATATGCTCATAGAAAAATTCAAAACACAGTATAAAAAACAAGTTTTAAAGGAAAGCATCTGAAAATTCTAGATTTTATTAAGTTGAAAGTTGCATAACTTGGTATGTTGGTTTGAAGTTTCAGGTATCAATTTTGGGTTGATTTGAAAAATATTTTTCTGATTTTTCAATTTATTAAAAATTATTTGTTGAAATACTCGAAAGATTTCGTTGAATATGCTTGTCTAACCTGATTATTTCAAAAATGCCACTTTTTTAAAATTTCATTTCTGTTAGACTTCAGTTTTTTTTAAATTCTCTTGTTCGTTTTTAAAAATATAGCATGAAGTGGGTATAGTTTCAATTTAAAAGCACTTGAAACCCAAGTTCCTATTTGATATTCTAGAGAGTTATGCGTCATGCAATGCAGCCCTTGAAATTAGATTTTTCACTGATAACATTTCATAAACGACGAAATAAAATTTTATTCGAGTCAAATTATCAAATTTATGATACGAATTCACAGTGTTTTGATGTGCACCATTTAAAAATATTTTATCTGTATTTGACGAGGCAAGGATTGTATAAAATTAGACAACGATCCGTCAGTTCTTGTTTGTTTGTTTTATAGCTTACCAAACTAATATGCCAAAATAAAAGTCTGTGGATGAAATTATACTTATATTTCACTGAACTTTATAGACATTTTTTTTTCTCCTTTTTATTATTATTTGTATACTTCATCTTTTTAAATAGAAAACCACTGTTGATCAAATGAAGATATTGAGAGATTGCCAATGTCTTATTGCTGTTTGAGCAAGACTCCAATATAGCAGTCTATCAAGTGAACATCTGAAAAAATATAAAATGATAATGGCTGAGTATTAGATAACTTGTTAGTAATGTTTCAATTGAATATCTTTTTCATAAAACAAACCTATAGAAAAAATTTGAAATATAAAAAAACATGAAAAAATTTTTTTAGGAAAAATTTGAAACAAAAACTTTCAATAGAAAAAAAAAGTGTTCGCAACGTTTAGACTAAATAGAGAGTGAAACGGATGTTCAATAGTTTCTCCAAAAAAAAATGTGTTAAAAATAGTAATTTTCTACTTGTTAGTAATTGAAGATATCTCTGCCGCGTTCGATACAATTCAACGAAACTTACTCATAAAACCTGCTCAAAATTCCTCCCTGCAGACGACATCACACTAATAACATACCTCCTTTTAAACACAATCCTTACAATCAAAACCTGCAAAAATAAATTAAATCTTTTTGAGACAACAATAGCTGCACCACAAGGAGATAGCCTAAGTCCTATACTGTTCTGTATATATCTAAAAGAAGCAATATCTCGACTCCCAGACCGACTAGGTGGAAAAGACTGATTTACGCAGACGACATAGATTTCTTAACTGAAAAATCCGTAGATATAATAGAAACTACAAAACAAATGGCAAAATACAGCCTCAAAGTAAACCCTCAAAAAACAGAAATAACCACACTAACACCTACCAGCCTCGATAATATAAAAACAAAAAACTAGAAACATACATATAAAAAAATTTCCCGCAGAAAAGCCCTAACTCTAGTTTCTATGAACAAACTGTGGATACTGTGGCACAAAAACAAAAAACTGAGCATGTTCAACGCGTTCATATTCTTCCCATATTGCTTTACAACTGCGGGACGTGGTCATTGATAAAAACTAGAGAGGAGAAGCTAGACGCTTTCCACCGACGTCTCCCTCAAAGGGTCATAGGCTTTTTTTGGCCAGAAAAAATCCCTAATGAAAAATTGTAATGAAAAATTAGCCAAATAAAACTCAGCTTCACAATAAGAAACAGAATACTCATCTTACTAGGACACATACTAAGACTGAGTCCAGACTCGCCTGCGCAAACATCAATGGATGCATACTTCCAAGCTCCAAACAATACAACCCGAGGCCGACCAAAAACTACATTAGTGTTCCTTCTACAAAATGACCTCAAATCTCTCAATATTAATTTTAATAACTTGGAAGATTTGCACAAAATAAGAACAACTGCCACTGACAAAAAACAATGGAAAAACTTATTGGCAATTGACAATATTCTTAACTATGTATTTTTTTTAAAAATGAAAGTTTGAATAAAGTATAGTAATTAAACATAGCCTGTATGACAACAATTTTGTTTTCCATTGAATTGTTTTTAGGTTTTACAGTTCTAAGCCACAAGTTTTTCGTCTCGACTACTTTCATTTTTTGGCTAAGCGAATCACATAAAAAGTTTTTTCTGCTTATTACACAACTCAATTTATGTATTATTTTGTATGGTTTCGTGTAAGGCTGATAGCAACTCACAAAAATTTTGAAATATTTGGTATTGTTAATTTTGAGCTCTTAAAAGAGCAAAAAAGATGAAATAACAAAGTTTTCAAACGTGTTTTTCTGGTAATGGAATGACTTCTACACACTCATGAACATTGGAAAAATGGTTTTGGGCTTTTTTTAATATACTGGTCTGCTCTGCCTCATTCTTCTATAAAGCCAATATCTTGTCCCTGATAATTGTTTTTATATTTAAATGGTTTAGGAATATAAGTTTTCTGAAATATCAAAAAATTTCTTTTGTTAATCTTCCGAATTATAGCCTTTTGAGCCAAGTTTTATTGTGGTGCATTTGTTCAAGAAGGTAATCAAACATTCGTTTTTTGTGCTTTCACTAAACGCCCATATTTATATTATTTCAGCATTTTCAAAATTTTTTCGTTTCATGGCAAGTTATTCAACTATATACCCTTTTGGCCAAATAAAAATGTTACTGAAACTCAATAAAACACTCTCAAACTACGAAAAATATACAGTTTTTTATAGTTTGTAACACATTTTTGTTACGACTAGTGTCTAGTAAATTTGCTATTGGCTAAATGATGTAGAATATCTGTTATGAATTTTTTCAATTAAAACAGCGGCAACACAAAGACTATAAGAATTGTTAAAATTTTTTTTTTTTGAACTCGACATAGGAGTATATATTTTCAAATTGTTAAAAAGTGACCCAAAAACCATTACATTTTTTAGAAAAGAAAATCTTTCAAATTTAAAGATTGGGTCCTTGGTCAAAATTTGCTGGTTTCAACAACTAACCACTGAATCTTTTCCTGTTTCTCCATCTGATGAAATTCATTCAATGAAGGAATATTTTTTTCATTAATGTGTTTATTTTCGACTAAACCGTTTGCCCCAACACACTGCTCAGTGTACCTCAACGCTTTTTCTTCAGCTTCCCTAAAGTTTTTAATGATTTTTGATAGCTTTCATGTTTTTTTTTGTGGATTCACTCATTATAAACCATTTTTTCAAAGTTAAAAAATATTTTTGAATATTCTACAACTCAACAAATTTTTGAAAATTAACTACAATAAATTATCTTAGTGAATACGTAAAACAAGATTAGGTTGAAAAGATTATAGTTTAAATTTTTTTTTGAAACTAAAGCTTTAAATTATGAAAAATTAATTTTTTAAAATTGACACTATACAGTCTTTTCAAAACGAAATTTATTGTTTTGAAATAAATTTTTAATTACAAAAAAAAGTTTTTCTTTTCTTTTGCAAACACATTGAATCTTTATACAAAAACTTGTTTCCAGTTTTTGATTTATTAAACTTTCAATTAAAGAACAAGACCTTCAGTTAGAAATGAGTCATTCATTTAAACAATAATAATTTTCTAGTTGTCCTTACGACTACATCCGACTGTATGATGGAGAATCAAACCTCGACAAAGTTATAGACACTTTTTGTGGTTACTCCACCAACATTACCATCTACTCTTCTTCTTCTTCGTTGTTTCTTGAGTTTATTACGAAAGAAGGCAGAGAAGAAAACGCGAGAAAAACGTACAACCCCTCTTGGACACCAGATTTGTTGGAGCCTTCGATCACGAAAAGTGGATTCAAAGCTACTTACTTTATATCGAACCAATTCATTGATCTTGGTAAGTGATTAACTTCATTTGTTTGCAGTGATTTATTTCAAAATTGATCTTTTCAAAAATTTTAAATTTTATTTAAAATTTTGAAAAACTTCTTCAGATTGATTAATGGCACAGCTTCCAAAATCTTCATAGATTTTTTCATTTATCTGTATTATTTAATTTTTCATGTCAGTTTTATCCCATGGATTTTTCAAACACTCTTAATACAAGTATTAATTTAATAATTAATGTACTAAACCACAAAAAGACTATTATAAATTTATCTGCTAAGGCACCATTCTTCACTCTGTAAGCAATCAAGCCTTTTCTTTTTTTAAACGTTTTGAAACTCACATCGTGTGAGATGCAACCGTTAACATGCTCTTGTGATACTTTAAAGGCTCTTAGCAGCTTGCATCACTTCAGGAAACTTTTATAATCACGTTTTTGTATCTTATATGAACTTGAAAAATCTTACCTCATCACTCCAAGTTATTTTACTACACTTTCTTAATGAAATAACACTAATAAATATTAGATTATTTTAATTAAAATCTTTTTTTATTTAATACTTAAAATAACTAAAAACCAACATAATTAGAAGTATAAAAAATGTATAATTAGAATAAAAAATTACACTTTTCAAATTATGACGAAAAACAAAAATAAGTGTTTACTTTTCGATAAGCTTATATTTAATCTTAACAAACAAATTTCAGTATAGAAAGTGCGTTGTCTCTCACGATTGCAACTGTTATGTGTTATGCAATCTGGATTTTTCTCTAGTTGTCGCTGAGCCATGTTTTATCAACCAATTCACAAGATTTTTTTTTTAATTTGCTGTTTTGAAAGCAAACGGCTTAAAATTGTAAATATTATTTAACAAGCATATTTAGAAAACTTCATCTTTTCTGCTTCAGCAACTGCTAACATGCCACTGTTGATAAGGCCAACGTTGAAAAAGTATTCATAACAGTCGCATTACATACCAGTTCACCATGAGTAGAACTGTGATGATATCAGGAACATCTCTTTCATTTAGGTTTCCCACCTTGAAAATGGGATCTAGAAGTACATGAAAAAATATACTCAATAGGGAATTATAGGTTTGTTTGAGAACTATAAGTTTGTTTGAAAATACTTTTTCGTAAAAAGTATTTAATAACGACGTCCTTACATCGGCTTGAAAAAAAAACTCAATGAAAAAACAATCTTAATTATGCGAAGATTTTTGTTTTTTAGGGACTAAATATATATACTTAACAATACAAGAATTATTAAAAAAGAAAAAAAAAGTTATAAGTGAGGAATCCAGATTTGAATGAAATTTTCATTCACTAATGAGAAATACTAGATAAGTATAGAAAAAAACTTTTCAATTTTTGTAAATGCACGACGAATAAAAGTCTAAAAATAGTCACTGAAAAAACCTCATAATAATAAAAGGAAATATCATTTTGAGAAATGTAAATGGTATTTACACGTTAAAAAGATTCTTGCTGAAGTAAATATACATTCTAGAGGTACACTTAAAGTTTTGTCATCTATAAAATTTATTCTAATAAGAACGTGATTTTTTATGGAATTGTTTTGAAAAAATTTTTAAATCAAAAATTTATATTGAAATTTTTTTAAATACCTGGGGTATATAGAATTATGAGATATGAAGTTGAAGACAGCGTTGAAAAATTAAATAATTAAGAAAAAATTTACAAAATAAAGCTAGGAATGCTTTTAAAAAATGGTTTTTTGTGAACAAAGCCATGTGGCATATTTGAAGTTGAAACGCGGAGTGTATGTGAATCAATAAGATGGTTTTAAACATGAATCTCCATAACAATTCATGCGTAGTTTATATAATGATTTATAAATAGAATTATGACCAAAAAACACAAATCAGTTTTTAAGTAAATGTGTTTTGTTAGTTTAATAGTAAGCTGTGTACAACAATAAATAGCTGATAATAGATAGATAAATAGATAGATAGATAGATAGATAGATAGATAGATAGATAGATAGATAGATAGATAGATAGATAGATAGATAGATAGATAGATAGATAGATAGATAGATAGATAGATAGATAGATAGATAGATAGATAGATAGATAGATAGATAGATAGATAGATAGATAGATAGATAGATAGATAGATAGATAGATAGATAGATAGATAGATAGATAGATAGATAGATAGATAGATAGATAGATAGATAGATAGATAGATAGATAGATAGATAGATAGATAGATAGATAGATAGATAGATAGATAGATAGATAGATAGATAGATAGATAGATAGATAGATAGATAGATAGATAGATAGATAGATAGATAGATAGATAGATAGATAGATAGATAGATAGATAGATAGATAGATAGATAGATAGATAGATAGATAGATAGATAGATAGATAGATAGATAGATAGATAGATAGATATATAGATAGATAGATAGATATATTAATACAAACCTTGTGGTATGTTTTTTATTCCATTAGAACTTCAGTTTCTCCTCTTTCTCTTGCATTGTGGACTTAGTTTAGAATCTTTCAAAACAAGTAATTAATTATTCCCAAAGAAATACTTTTTTCCCTCATTTTATTTGTTTTAGTTTTCATCAGCATTTTTAAATTTATTCATATTACTGCATTTAATCTGTTAGATAATGAGCATCAATGAAAAATATTCAAGTTTCATTCATACTCCAATGAAAAATAACGATAAAGTGAATATAAAATTCATTATTATAGTGCATTTCAAACTGAATTTAGAAAAGTGAATGACTTTAACAATGTTTAATAAATCATAACAACTAATTATCGCAACGTCACAGCTTTCATAACGGATGGAGAACACGTCTTAGGAACAGGTATTAATAAATATTAACATTCTGTTTGTTACAAGTTTTCGCAGCCATTTTTTCAGTCGCTTTCACAATCTTTTTAATTTACACCTTTTTTTTTATGTATAATTTTGGTATAAAAATTTTTGTTAACTATTTAAAAATATTTTAAGGTTGATATATGATTGAGGAAAAACTTAAAAGTACATATTTTCATTTGAATCAAAAGAATTAGCATTTATTTAATTATTTTCTTTTTAATTTTGGTATTTATTTTGATTATTAACTCTAATGAAATGCTATTAAGGCTGCAATAAATTTTAATCACAATCATATGAATACCCTATGCTTCGAACACTTTATGCACAATGTTTCAGTAATATTTCTTATTATTTTTTCTCTCATAATAAATAATTCAATATTGATATGCTCCAAGTTATTTATATTTATTTCTTTTTTTAATGACAGAAAATCAGAAGATGTTTTTGAATTTCTGTAATAATGTTGAACTTTTATATTATTTCTACCATAGAATGCGACCAGCGTGTTTTGAGTCGTAAAGAGTCTTGGGCTTACATCACATCACCAAACTACCCAGACAACTACCGACATAACACCTCTTGTTTTTATTTTATTGATGGTATGGAAGATAGACAAAATCTTGAAAAAGCTAAACTTACCATTTTGTACATAGATATTCCTCCCTTTAATGAAAAGTTAGTTTGGTTGGCCGAATTGCCATCTTTTTATTGGCCATTGTTAATCTAACTAATATTTTTGAGAATATTATCTTATTGGAAAAGAATTTATGTCAAATAATGTCAAATAATGTCAAATAATAAAACCTTATAAAAAAACTTTAGAATTGTAGATTTTTTTCACAATGAATTAAAACAAGAATCACCAAATGAAAGCGATAAAAATAATTGAGTTGCTTAGGAACAAGATTAGTTTTCAAGTCAATTTGCTGAGATAGAAGGTTTTAGAGATTTAATCTGACTGCTTTGTAGACTAGTTGGAAAAAAAATAGAGATAAAATAACTTGAAATTTTCAATTTTAAGCATATTCTTTTTTTCACTTTAAAGCGACATTGATATATCACTTAAACTTATTTCTGGAAGTTACTAATTTGAAAATCAATTAAATAAGAGGACAGATTTTTTTGGCAAAAATTTTTCATATTTTTTAAAAATCTGGCATATATTAGGAAAGTTGAAAATCAGATTATTTGTACAAGTAAATAATTAGATAATCAAAGATTAAATATTCTTCAAAATGATACTTGTTTTCACTTGGTTTTATTCACCCACTGTTTTTCTACAACTGCACACGATACATAATACTTATTTGAAAATTGAAAATGGCAAACGTTAAAAGGTTAAAGTTATATAATTAATATTTAAAAAATATTACGCGAAAATTGAAATGTGACGCATACTTCCACGCTCCAACCAAACCAACTTGAGGCCGACCAAAAACCACACTAGTATTCGTTCTACAAAAAGGTCTCAAATCTCTCAACCTCAATTTGAGTAACATGGAAGATTTACATAAAATAAGAACAAATGCCACTGACAAAAAACAATAGAAAAAACTTATTAGCAATTGACAATGTTCTTAACTTTTTTTTTCAAAAAATTAAAGTTTGAACAAAAAATACATTTCAAACACTATTATATTCACTGTGAGGTTTCGACCTTCGTAAATCATTTGTAGAGCACTAGACTAATTATCTAAAGTTCTACGTCGTGTCTGACCCATGTTTAAAACTTCTACACTGTTTACTATAATTTAAATTTTGTAACTGGTCCTTTGAACGACACGGAAGGACTAAATTTTCATTGGATCTATTTTTTTAAATTTCTCAAAGTATTTTCTTTTTTTCAAGTCATACATATTTTTTGAGGCATTATCAATTGAGCATAAACAGTTCAACTCATGTTTCAATTTCAACCTGAACACTTATAAAAACTATTGATCATTGAGAGTAAAATTGCTTGAAGAACTACTTGAATACTTAAAAAATTTTATTTTCATTATATCACCTTTTGAACTCAAATAAACTATAGCTTATAAGAACTATAATTGTCAAAACAGCAATAATTTTGTAAATCGAAAAAGCATCGCATCCTTTGAATCGACTCTATTCAATGATGTTTTTTTGTGACTACTGTAAGTTATAGAAATATTTCTGAATAAATGTATTTCAGCAATTAACTACTAGAAAAACGTATTTAAGAGAAATAAAAGATAAAAGTTATAAATTACAAGCCCGCCATTTTAACTGTTAAGAACTGTTATACAAAAAGTTTTCAGTTTTTGAAATGAAGTGTCAAAAAAATGTCTATCATTGAAATTTTAAAGTTGAAGATTTTCAAAACACATTGTACTTTTCAAGTTTCACTTGTTTTTGAAAAACTTTAAATTTATTTACGATCAGAACGTTAAACTAATACATTGCTCTAAACTATTGAACCAAAATTCAAGAGACTTCAAGTTAATCTTACTCAATAATTTTGCCCTCAACTTTTGTTGTCTTCAATTTTTGTGCCATCAATTTTTTTGGTACGACATTCTTGTGAGTATGTTTATTATGGTTTTTGGACCACTTCATTTTCCCATATGTCCAGAATAATCTTTTTACTTAAAAAACACAACATTCTTCATAAAGATTTTGTACCTAAAGGGAAATTAATATTTTAGTAAAGATTGACTATGCTTAAAACTGCCAGTTAATTGTAAAAATTTCTAGAACGATAAAAATTATTTTTATTTGAAACAAAACTATTCAAGTTCAAAAAAATTTAACAGTAATATCTAAATAAAAGCGTGCCTGTAGTTAAAACTTCCCACCAAGCAATTATATTTTAAGTTCAAATTAGACATTAAAAGTTGATAGTGATAAAACATAATAACACGTAAGGCAACTCAAAAACTTATAACAAAAGAATATGAGAAAATTTGAAACACATGTTTAGTTTTCCAAAAAATATCTTTTTCAAACCTTTCAAATGGATTTCGGAATCTGTTACATTCAAAATGAAATGGGTAACTTCATGTTAGTTGCTAGTATGGAAATAGGATAGCTTGAAAGACACAATTGTATAAAAAAAGCAATTTAAAGTATATATTTCAACAAAAGACACAAATCTTTTCGTGAAGAATCTTGTAGGATCAAATGATTCATTTAATCAAGTAGACCATTTGATAATGTAAGATCTTCTTACGGAAAAATTTGTGCATTATGGTTAAAAATAATTTTTGTTTGTTTTCTCATAAAATTTGCTATCAAGATTATGAGAAGTAACTCGAACTTGACAGCTAAGATGGCAATTACCAATATGATAATCATGAATTTGACAAAATTTTACTGAAGATAAGTGGGCAAATGAAAGTTTAAAATTAGAAAAAATCAAAACGCAATTTTTTAACAAAACTGTTCTCAAGGATTTATTTTAGAGCTATTTTGAAAATTACTCAGTTTGCTTAATATTTTATGTTAAATTTACAGTGAAAATTCATTCATTAGCAAGTGTGATATATATTATAATTCTTTTGCGTTCATAACTTCTGAAGAAGTTTTTTTTAGTCACATAGAAAAACTAACTTTGGAACTATTTTAACTTTGTAGATGTGAGAGATCTTATTTGAGTGCATACTTGAGAGGCCAGAAAGACAAGGAAGATATAAAATTATGTGGATTGACGCCTCCAGCCCCTCTTACCAGTTCAAATCCTAGATTAATGTTGCATTTCTACGCTGTGCATAATAGTCCAACTGCCTCTGGTTTTAAAGCTAGAGTGGATTTTCTTACTGGTATCTCGAATAAACCCCAAAATATAACTTGAAAATAATTTCATTTTTGAAGATTGATTTTGAAAAAGTTTTTTTTTACACGCAGACTTTGCGATTCCAGGAAGTCCAGCACCAGATCATTTACAATGCCAATTCACATACCATTCCTCTTCAGCCAATCAGGGAACCTTCAACTCGCCAAGGCACCCTTCCAACTATCCCGACAACGCTCTATGTGTATATTATTTTTACCCCAAACCTTTTGAACAAGTCCGCATCACATTCGAAACGTTTCGGCTTGAAGAAACTAGGTTTTTGTTTATTATTTAAAAATAAAATTCAAAATCTCAAAAAAATGTGTTATTAAATTAATTAAATATATATGATTAGATTTTTCTTTTCAAGAAAAACAAATTTTTTAATTTTTAAGTTATGTAAGTACATACTATATTAGCTTAATATATCTTTTCAAAGACATGGTTTTTGTATTTTTTAAATATATTTTTAGCCATAAAACTTCAAACTTAAGAAATTTTTGATGAAATTAGCGAAAACAAAGCTTTAAATTTGGATGAGTTTGTTTATCACAGCGTTGTTTACAATGAAGCTTTTAAAAATTCTTCAAATTTAAATTTTATTACTGGAAAATGATTAATACATCACATCTTGAAACTTTAAACTTCCTCAACAAAACAGCAACTGTACATCAAAAGACGACGTGGTACTAATTTTCAACAGTCTTCCAAACAAAGGACCTTTACAAGAAACATTCCTCCATCACCCCCCTTCAACACAACACATCTCATCATTGATTCCTTCAAGTGCAGCCCCTTACATATTAACCCAAGATAAACTGGTGGCAGTGCATTGTGGAGATTCAAATCCTGGTCCTAAACTTTCTGAAGCCGATGCTACAAACGTTAAAGTTATTTTCGCCACGAATTTTCACAAAACTAATAGTGGCTTCAAAGCCAAATACGAATTTTTTCCCCAAAAAATGCATCATTCAAGTTTGTTTTTCATTTTTATGTTTCATTCGCGTTGAATAAACTTGTGAAATTGAAATTTGTTTCATAAACTTTTTTGAAATAACTTTTACGTTACATCTTATTGAATTGAGTATATAAAAACTAATCGAAAGTTTATCAACTCTAAAGAATGTTTCTACAACACGTCCAACGAACAAGGGGGCCAGTTGTGGTCTCCTAACTTTCCCCACAAGTACCCTATAAACTCCTCTTGCGAATGGTTTATTCAAACTTCCAGCCGCATTCTTATACATCTTCTGTATTTTACTATGGAAGGAGACATGCAAAGTGAGCATTTTGTTTCGTAAAAGTTAAGTGTTCTTCCAAAAAGTTTTACGATATAATGAAATATGAAATTTAATATTCTTAACAAAGTTTTAATTTTGTTGTGTCAATTAAAAATGTCTTCAAAACTCTGTAGAGCACAGTGGGTGTGGAAATGCAGCGTTGAGCGTCTATACAGAAAACACAGCTTGGCCCTCTATCGAGCTATGTGGAATCACCCCTGAAGGTATTCCTAGTAAATCATTATAGATATATCTAGAATGTTTCAGCGTTGAAACTGAAAATAGTTTTGGTATGAAAAAATCGAAGTTTTTTCATGGTTTATTAATGTTTTTGAAAAGCTCATTTATCTATCAACCATCAAACATTTTTCAGGAACCAGCATATTATCAACAAAAAACTTTGTCCGTTTCAAGTTTGTCTTAAATTACATTTGAATGTTTATAAGTTATTTAGTTTCAAAATATTTGAAACAAATTTTTATAAAGTCAAAATAATAAGTGACTGAGAAAATTACTCTCATGTTCAGAATACAACAAATAAACAGTTATAAACTCTACAAAGCCACAACTTGCACCTAGGTTTGTGAGCTCAACCAGGGCCATCGGCTCGAAGGGTTTCAAACTAACCTGGAGTCAAGTTCTTTCGATTCACGAAGATGGTCATTGAATTAGTGTTTAATAACAATTGTTATAAGATATTGACAATAAATTTCATAGTAAGTAAACTTATACCAAGAAACTCTTATGAAAACTTTCAAAACGAGATTATATAAAATAGCAAGTATTTTAATGAAAACAAGTTAAATTAATATTGAATAATAGCAATAACGATGAAAATTTATATATTAATATCAACAACACACAACAGAAACCTCATGCGATGGTTGGTATTGTAAAACATCCAGCTACTGCATACCCCACGCCCTCAAGTATGCCTTCACCATCTGTTGTGCTATCATCTCTATAGTTTACACTCTGTTTTGCTGACCTACCATTGCCTTTCATATAAAATTGAAATCAGATTTTTATTAACTTTTTCAAATATTTATTTTTTCAGTTTAATATTGTTTTTTTGTTTTAATTATGACTATTTTCCAACGAATTTTGCTTCTCCATACAATTAAATTGGGTTTTTTCCAATGTATTAATTGTAAATTATGGAAAGAAAATTATTAAAAACACTAAAATAATTTATGGGAAAAATTTTTCGTTAATTATTTTTAAATAAACCATGTAATGTAATGTGGAATTTATAAAGCGCTTGTCCTTATAGGTCAGAGCAGTTGCTAAAAATTTAATGTAGCGGAAACATCCTGTGGAACAGGTGATAATTGTTTGCCCACTCGGGATCGAGCACGGTAACCTAGGTACTTAGTCTAATGCTCTACCAGCTGAGCTATACGACCAACATTGACACGTTAAACCATTCAAAGCTGTATGAGCGATGAAATGAGGTTGACTGATAAATGAATGAATAAATAAACAGATAAGAATTCATGAAATGTTAGAAACAAATACAAAATTATCAGATGCAACGGAGTGGTGAACTGTGGCTCCGGCGATTCTTCTGACGAACTTAATCAATGTATGTTTTAAATAACAGTATAAGCGTTGTTTTGTTACATCTTTCATTTTAATAACTAATAAACATCAATGTATGAGATTCATGGAACTATTAATATGGGGTTTTGTTGCATTTTTTATTTTAAATATATATTCTTATGATTTTCTCATTCTTATACACGTATTTTTTTCTCACTATTATCAAGTAGTACATTTTATTCATCATAAATACAATTAATATATATTTTTAGAGAAATTTGCAGGAATATATTTTCACTATTTTTAAAGATAATACTTGAAAAACATTTTATCGTCGTTTGTGTTTGTTGCCACCTTGGTGATGGAATGGTCCATTCGAAATCATCCTGGCTAAAGCTCCAAATATTTCCATATCAATATAAATAGGTTCATACCTAATTTTCCTTTTAATTCTTTTAATTTTTTTCTCAAAATGTAAGTTGGTGTGTCAAACGTACTAGATAGTTTAGTCATGAGAGCTGTGTGGTTGGCTTGGGGCTTATTAATTTCTCACTTTATATAGATTAAACACTAATAATTTTTATTAAGATACAAAGCTTTTGGTTAACAATTAACATTTTCAAGTATGAGGTCATAAAGTATATGTTTTTTGAGATTTTTGTTTAGTAGGTGTGTAACGAAATGAGTAGGGAAGAATCGATCTTTCTTTAAAAATATCATCTTTTATTGGTTATTGGCGATTGCGTACTTTCTAGTTAATACGGATTCTTCAACTTTCAAGTTTTTTCGACTGTGAGTGCAATGTGTTATGTTTTTAGGTTCAAAGCTTTCTTGAAAAATCAATTGTTTTAGTAACTTAATCTTGAACTATTATGCTCAATCTTTTTTTGCTGAAAATTTTTTATTTTTAGCATTAATTAAATTTTTTTCAATTTGACAGGTGGAAAATACAGACACAAAACATTTTTTCAAAGATTTTTCAGTAAGATTCCTACAACATTGCTACGATTAAATAACATTCATATATTTGGAAACACTTATGCCTAGATAGCTAGTTTATATGAATTGAACCATCAAAATAAATATTAATTCATTTTAACATTATCAACAAAATTTTTGAAAAACGAAGAAGATGGCTCACTTGATGGCAGCATGCAAGCTGTGTTGTTGCTTGGGTTGTTGTGTGTTGTGAGCCTCTTGCTCGTGTGTGTTGTACTTAAAAGAACTTCTTGTCGCCACAAGCCCCATGGAAGGTTTGCACGGCGCATATTTATCATGTGAAAAATTTTTAACAATGTAGATTTTCAATCATTCACATATCATAAATCTCTTCACAGGTCCCATGACTCATCAAATGACTTACAAAACACCAACTCAAAGATTCTCAGAGAACAATCACAAAAGGCATGCTATTTCTGTTTTCATTCCTTCACTTAGTTTTTTTCTAAATTTTAATCTTCAATCAATTTTTTACTAAAATTAATAACAGTTCAAAATTATTATCTATACTAGCCACATCAAAAGATTTTGAGAGAGCAAACGCAAAAAGTGTCCATTGTGTGATCTATCATTAGCTTTGTGAACGTTTTGTCGTATTGAAATGTTTCAAAAACAGTAATGATATATGATTTCAAATTATTAAAATAATTAATAATACAATTTATTATTCATTTGTGAAACCTTCAGTTTTTCACGCTTAAATTAATAAATGAATACAATTCAGGAAAATTGTGACGTTTTGACCAAATTTTTGATTTATGTTTGATTGTTGCAACGTGATTTGAGTTTTTTATTATAAAAGTTAATTATTCCAAAATCTTCATTTTATGATTAACTTGTGAAAAAATAAAAAAACAATCAAAGTTTTGAAAAAGTTTATTTGAAAGAATTCAATATTGAGAAACGTGTCGACGAAGTTGGTTTGAACAAAACTCATCTCAATTCATTTGATGAAAACACATTTATTAATCTAACAACGAAACACTTCTTGTGAGTTGAACTCAGAGTATCAATAAAGTAGAAAAGTAGATGAAAGCAGTGTGACTTACAAAAAGCTTCAGATGTTCTGTAATTAAAAGTATTTAGATTGAATTTAATTCATTCTTGCTTATCTGAAATAATCCCATGAAAATCACTAAAAAATAGATTTGTGATTCTAGTGGAATTATTTGTAACAAAATTATCTGTCAGCTCAAAGTTCATTGTAAAAAGGCAAACGTACCTTGAGTAAAAAGCAGTTATTCTTTCATAATTTGTGGACCCCGGAAGCAAGCATTGACCCAAATATTTTGAAATTTTAGCCTGGAAGGTGCATGAATTTCGAAGTCGAAAATATTTACAAAAAAAAGCTTTTAAAAGCATCTTTTCAAAAATTTTTCTGTTTATAATCAATATTTTCCAATCATTTCGTTTAAAACTTAACACAGTGTGATTGTATCCAAATCCACGTGGACACATTATGTGGTGCTGGCTTTGTTTAGGATAGAAAAAAACAACCTTGAGTTTTGAAAGATATTAATTTGGAATAATTCATTTTTGTTGAGCTGAACTAGAATATTAATTCGAATCTATCTCAAACCAACTCATTAGATTTGAACATTATTATTGATCTAACAGCACGACAATTTTTGTAAGCCAAACTCACATTATCGATGAAATTTACAAAGTTGGCATAGAGTATAGGGGTGAGAAAAGTGTGAATTACAGAAAGCTTTTGATGTTCGGTCATTGAAAGATTTTAATTTGAAATTAATTCATTCTTGCTTTTTTTAATAAAGATCCAATGAAGGGCACTAATAATAAGATTTTTAAGTCTATTGGAACTATTTTTAACAGTTTCATTTGGACTTTGACACAACTGAAGTTATCTGTCATTCAAAAATTTCAAGATTGTCTTTCACGAAGGAAAGTCAAACGAGATGAGCCGGTATTCTTTCAGAATTTATGGACCCAAGGAGCATGCTTGTGTCAATGACCCAAATGCTTTGAAATTTTAGCCTAGAAGGTACAATTATTACAAGTTCAAAAGAGATTTTGAAAAATAATTACAGTGGTTTCATTTTCGAAATGGATCTATTTATAATCAATATTTTTCAATCTTTACAAAAGAGATATAATATAAACCAAGCTTTTGCATCTTTTATTCTTAATGAAGATTTAATATTGACCGGGGTTAAAGTTTAATAGTTTTCTAAACATTCTTCAAGTTTTGACTCTATAAATACGTGCACAGTCCGCGTTGAGAAAGAATCCAAAATGAAATTTTTCATCTTCGTCTTGGCTCTTGTGTTTTACTTCGCCAGTGGCGTTCCTGAAACTGAGTTCAAAAGCATTCAAAGAGATGTTGGAACAATTTCTTACTACAATTAAAATTATACTTCAAATGTTGCAATTTTGTTTTAGCTACATCGACGTATACGATTTCAATAATCACTCAATTATAACTTTCAGACCTCACGTTGGCTACAGGCAGTGCCCATGAATGACTTCGCCAAGCAGAGGGATTCATTTGTGGCTTATTTGAGTGGCAGTGCTTCCAATCCAAGCAGTGTGCCAGCTCGTAAGTCATCCGAAAATAATAGCTTTTATTGAACATTTATATATTTAACTCAGAAGCGAAAAAATTAGTAATGTAGTAAAGAATACAACTGATAAAAATACTATATGATGATGAGGAATGTCTTTAATAAAATAATGAGGGAAAAAAACAAAAATTGTTCACCAACTTCATTCACCAAGCGTGATCACTATCACTTGATTTTTTAAAGCTTTTCCCACAAAAATGCTTTGAGGATTAGGGAAATAAATACTTTTTATTTCACATAAAAGTACACTATTAAAACTAGCATTAATGTTAAATTGAACGATAAAATCAATGAGTTAAATTATTCTGAGTTCATTATAATAAATTTTTGATGAATAACTTTTTTTTTAGAAAATAAAAATATATTTAATGATGAAATTATGAATATTTCATGAAGATTTTTATTGACCGGTTGGCTAATGAGCATTCTAATATTTATATATAATTATAACAGCTAGTCTTTTAAATTAATGGATCATAAGTTATATGAAGTATCATCAATTAGTTATAAAGATAATATTCATTAAGTTGGAAAAAACTTTAGAATATCAGTAATCTACATTGGATCATTAATGTTTTCGAAAACACATTTCAATAGTTTTTTTTTTTTAACTTAGTGAATGTTATTTAAAAATAATTTTAAAAATTCAGAGTTTAATTTGTATATAATTATGATAAATTATTTCAGATTTGGTTGCTAAAATTGAAACATTGGATAGAGCTGAGAAAGAAAAACTGATTGCATTTGTCTTCACCTTATAAACGTCAAATTCAAATTGAGCAGTACTGCTCAATTTTTCTTATGATGTTGAATAATTGTTTTTTATCATTAATAAATGAAAGAAGCATTCTTCATTGATTATTTTATTAAAATTAGTCTGACGTTTTTAATAGCGAATGACAGAATGATTAGTTTCACTGATATCTTTTCTCGACCTAGTTTTATTTATTATATCATCGCACTTCAAAGACATCGTGTGTATTTTTCGAACTTAAGTTTCATAATAAGGCTTAAGATGGTAAAAACCATAGATCTTTTTTGAGGAAATATAGCTACCTAAAACGATAGTGGTGCTTTTAAATGTTGTAATTTTCGAAAATGTTTTCAAAAAATTTCAATAATAACTCATGTTTCAAAATAAGCAAATGAAATCACAAATGGTACGATGCCATCAAGAGCACAATTGCAATGAATTTCGACGATGACGAGTGAGATAACGATTATAGCCGAAATTCATTGCACCACCGTACTACTCTTTAAGAGCCAGGTTGCAATTGGGTCTTGCTCAAACTAATTTTTGAAAGTATAACTGATATTTCATCAAAGTTTAGTTTTTTTGCATCTGTCGCTTCAACATATTTCAGTTGGATTGAAATGATCAGCTTCAAATAAAATTCTTTTCGACACATATTTAAATCCCTTGAATATAAGCATGTTAATAAATTTTAATATTGAAACAATGGTATTAACTATATTATATTATATCTTGAACTTTCTAATAATTTAAGCCATGTATTTGCATTTTAAGATATTATAAAACACAAAATTTACTCGAAATTAAATTGGATAAAATGAATATAATTGTTCTTGAAGATATATGTGTGTGGTTCTCAGTATTATGGTCGCATTGGAAATTATAAATGACTAGATTGCGATGTAATACATTTGTAATAAACTTTATGTTACCAATTGAAAATACATGCCACAACAACAGTAATATTCATACGATCTTAAAACCAGGGTTTGATGCTGAATGTTATATGAAAAAAAATCATTCTATATTTCGTCGATACAGATAAATAATTGATTTTCGGCCATAACTTGACACCAAATTAATACTTGGTCAAAATAAAATACACAAATTTATATTGTAGAATGAATTTTAATACTTTTTGAATCTCAATGAAAGCTTAAAATAAAGTACAAAAAAATTGAGAATACTCATACGACTATTTGAAGATACGTGTTGAAAAATTATAAATTTTGCCAAAATAATTTTAAAATCTTGAAAAAACTTATTATTTTTTCAACAAAAATGAGAATCACTTTGTTTCAAACGTTTCATCTTATGACTGGATCACATTTCACGTGGGATATATTATGTGGTGGTGGCCTTCTAATAAGTCTGTAACGATTGAAGCATAATTAAACTGAAGACATTTGAAGCTGAAGTAATTAAATGACTTGAAATTTTAAAGCTTGAGAAGTGTATAAGAAAATTGTGGAAGATGATTTAAAATTTTTACAGATGAACATTGATAATGATCATATTATAACGGTGAAGTTTTTATCAGAAGATAAAACCAAAAATATTCTAAACATAATTGAAAAAAAAAACAGTTTTACATGATGAAAAATATAATACTACTTTGAAATCAAAACCAATTAATTCATTATAAAAATGAAAAAAATTTCATATTTAGAAATGAATTCCAACACGTATTTCGGCTTTAAGAATTTTTTTGTTCAAACAGTTGGTGGCCAAAAAAATCCATAGGTAGACAAATGAATATAAAATAATCGATCAAGATAAACCAAAAATTATTGAAAAAATACATAAATAACCACAAAAAAAATAAATAATTATGAGTTTTTACAAAGCTTTTAAACATTAGCTAAGTGTTTAATAACATAGAAATGAGTGGAAAATTTATACAAGATCGATGAATCAATCAAAATTGGAATTATACTTGATATATCGTTTATATAGACTGCAGTCATCAAAGTTTTCAGTTAAGTTATACACCTATGTGAAATTAATTTTATCGTTAAAAAATTCTTTTTTTCTCACCAAGATAAATGCTTCATTGGTATGGTATTGTTTGAAATATTTGAATAATTCATTTATCATGATATACCTGGCGTCTTTGATTAGTTCAATTGAGTGCATCTTGCATTATAATCACCATAGCGATAATCTTTCGGTAATAAAATTAACCATATAAGAATCAATGATCATTAACTTATATTTATCGCTTAAAATATTATTTATCGTCTTTCTTGTTCGAAGAGGAGGAAGAAGAGGGAGTGACTGAATTTATTTTAGCACCACTTTTTGTGGGCGTTTTATTAGTTTTGTGGATACTATTAATCGAAGACTTTGATTTCTTGAATGTGTTTTTAATATTTTTGTTAGCTGGGTTCACAGATTGGCCAGATAAATTAGCAAACTTTGATTTATCGGAGATTTTATTTTGAACTCTAGGACTACCAGGGTTTGAACTCAAGGCTGGTGAGTTCGTTGAAGGCGACGCGTTTGTGGTTAGCTCAAAAGTTTGGGCATCACTCGAGTTGGAGCCATTGTTCTGTGTCGGTTGGCCCAAAAGTTTATAATTGTGATCCTTGAACAACCTGGATTCAAGATTCTGCTTATGAGTTCGTACTCCCTGTCGTGATCAATGTGAGGATTGCAACAACTGATTACAAATGAAAACAGCAAAAAAACCGACCAAGTTGTAGAAGGCAGATAACATCAGCTTTTGCTCCGTCTCGTTGATCTTGATGGTGCTCTGGTATAGGTATAAAACATAATGAAAAACTAGAAAGAGATAATGACTAAGATGAAAAATTAATTTAATTACTTTAACCGTACTTCAACTAATGATGATGATGTTAAAGTAATTCTCCATGATGGGGAGATATTAGAAAGTGGTGTCAAACTTTACCTCAATCATATTTATAAAAAGCTATTCAGTATTTCTGCTTTAAAACTATTTATATTAAAAAATTAGAGCATCTAATCGTAAAATGATCCACTTTGAATGATGGCTGCCTACTCGGTCATAAGTTAAACACCAGTTATATATTTCAGTTATATAAAGTTATATATTTATAAAACGTTAATATTTCTCTCTACGTTAATATTTCTCTCTAGAAAGTTGTACACGTATTTATAAACAAAAATAAAAAGATGAATTATAAAAATCAATAAATTCTTGTTTCAATTTTTTGAGTCAGTTCTTTTATGGTTTTTTAGGCCAACGTGAATGTCGGAACAATTACAACTACGTTTATAATAACCTGTAGGGCTTTAATATAATTGTCCTTTTGAGTAAGTTCTTGCTGCAGAGAAATTACGTCCTCAGCAGGCTGCGGTAACTGACGTTGTTCTTGTTGCATTATCTGAATTTTAATAATGTGATAAAATACAACACATAAATAAATAGAAATTTGAAGACACGCTTCAAAGCCGTGGAGCAAGGTTAATAGTGGGCATCTCTACATATAATCATAAACAGAACTTTCCCACGAAGTTCTAAATGGCTTGCCTTAAAAATGCCATAAAAATTTGTATAACAGCGTTGAAACGTCGTAATATTTATCTTGAACTCCGCAAGCATGCCTCTTGTCCCAACTCTAGCAAGTATGTAGACACCACATTATTTATGGTTATAAGTAGAAGTTAAACAGCTAAAACAAAATACTCCCATATTAAACTATATCAATTCGATCAGAAAAACTTTGGAACCAACGTGTTCAATTTTATCAGATATTAATGCACAACCAAATTTCTTAAATGGAAAAAGGTATTAAACGAACGAACATATTTGGCCTTGTCGAGATAATTCTGGTACTTCAGCTCCATTCCTTTGATTTGTTCCTCCTTGCTCTTCAATATCAACCTCACCTGCTCCAGCTCTAACATCAACTGCAGTGTGTGCGTCGAGTTTAATCGTTAAAAGCTGGATATTATGGGACATTCCAAATAATTCATTCTGTGCTACTTAAAACTTTGTATCCATATAATGAGAACGCAAACTTAATATTTTTAATTTCCTGAAAAATTTTCAATATATTCCAATTTAAAATTAATTTTGAATAGTTTTTTGTTTCAGTTTTTTTCATGACAAGAAAGAAGGGCCTTTAGACAGCTGTTCCCTTGTGATTGGAACTGAGGTGGTGGAAAGATTGGTGCACCTAAATAGCGTAGTGTTCAGACAAGTGCTGTTAAATATTGGGAAGTGTGGTTGGGTGCTATTGCTCATCTCATAAAAGAATGGTTTCGAAGAACAAAATTTTAATCTCTTGACTAAGCTTGTAAACTCCTTTTTTTTCTTCAAGAAAGACTATTGCGGGCGGTGTTATTTTGGTGATAATGTAAGTAGAAAGTATTTGAATTTTTTGAAAATCAGTTTAATTTGGCTCGCTATAATACTAACTGCTTGGTTTAAAAAAAGAGAATGGGCGCAAAAAGATAAAGATATAATAAGTGTCAATACATCAAGGTGAACTTCATTTTGAAAAATAGCAACAACAAAAAATAAACCTCTGAAGAACTTTTCTTTTGGTTTTTGAGGTCGTAAGAGTTTGGAAATGCTTCATTCTGATGCTTTTTATGATTCGCATTGTTTGATGAAATTGCACTAAGAACATTCGGAGATGTATTGCCACTAACATGTGCAGCAGAAATTGTATTGTCAGTGTGTAGGTTGATTGTGTTTGACATAATGACTTTAGAGGGGTTATTTAAAGAAAGTTTCAAGTGATTTGTTGGTAAGGGAGTCTTGTTACTAGCTGAAACTTCACTCAAATCTTCAATTCTTGCTTGTAATTCAAGTATTTTCTTGTTCTGAGTTCTAATAAATTATTTTGAGAGTTTCATAATAAGCAATCAACTTCTAATGAAAAAACATAATTAAATAATTTATGTTTATAAAAAATATAAAAACTAAATTTAAAACAATTTTAAAAAATTCCATCCAATTTTCATTAAGCCATTATCAAACACCCCTAACACATCAGCACCCCTCACCCACCTTAGAGACACCTCCAGCTCTTCTTTGGCTTGTTCTGATTGTGACAGCAAGCTCTTCCACGTGGAGCCATCTTCCCCGGTGTTCAGCCGATCCCTCAACAACTTGTTCTCATGTTGCAGCTTCAAGAGCTCTTCTCTGTTTCATTTGTAGGCTTTGTAAATAACACACGAAAATCTAATTAGAGAGTTAAAATCGATTGTTACTGCATCAAGTTGAGATAAGTTTCAACACTAATGAATCATGGCAATTGGATGCTAACTTGACTTCAGGACTGATCAAGTTGAAGCTCGGAGGACCATTGTCTGCTGAGGCCTTTTGGGCTGAAACAATTTTAAATTAACCAAATAACATTTGGAATAATTTTTTCCCAAAATTATAAAAACACGATAAATTATTGTACATTAGTTTCCAAGTGGTGATATAGAAAATATGCCAAAAAACTTCGTGTCAATAAAAATTTTTAACAATTTTATCGTGTTATAATTCAAAAGTAACATTTAAAGTATGAAAATGCTTTCGAGACATCTTTCAGAGACATTCTCTTATGAATCGACGTTATAAGTTGTTAAATAAAAATACTCATAACTAATGAATATGATAAGGACCGTCTTCAAAGCAGCAGAAAAAAAATTATTTAAAACCATTAATTCTATCAATAAATCACAATGTGAAATAAACAACCATTAGCAGTATGCAACAGCATATGCAAGTCTTCATTGGTCTCCTTCAGCCTTGTGATCTCATTCTGCTGCCTCTGTTGGTTTGGTTGGTTAGGAATCTTTAGTCAATCATGCGAAGTTTAGCATTTGAGTGTAGAATTGTATTATATAGACTTTTATCATACATTTTTTAAGTTTGGAATAAATTTTTTTTCGGAAATCAACGAAAATCAACAGTCAAATCATTATAATGCATATTGATACTAATTTTTTCAACCAATAAAGATCAAAAAACTATTAAAACAAAATTTTAAAAACAATCCTAAACTTTGAATGCGCTTACACAATTCAACCATTAAAAGCTCTCACCTCTTTGTCGTTGTTCAGCGATGACATCTTTTCCCGACATCTCTTCAACTCAAAGTCGTTCTTTTTCGATATATCATTACTATTAACATGCTAATTAAACCATTGACTTTATGTGTATAGATTAACTTAAATTAATTATATATTTTTTGTGCAATAATTGTGACCTAGAAACTGTCCAAGTGCATTCACTATAACCTCATTTTTCATTGCATTTTACTGTAAAATTACAAATAAATTTTCCAAATTTCCATATATGACAGCAAGTTGAAACTGCACCTTATCAAGGAGTTTGTTTTGTTCACTGCACTTTGTCTGCAGCGTCATCAACTGTTTCTTGTAGGTCTCCAACTGGTTCTTCAGCTGCGTCATTTTGTCCACCTCCTAATCGTGGTAATTTTAGTTAAGTGAAATATGTAATAAAATTATTTGTTTTGTTGTAGTGATTCTTGTTGTAGTAAGAAAAAAAAAGTATTTATATAAAAGTGAAACTTGTTTTGAGTATATTTGAAAACACTGATAAATTTTATCAAGATACGAAGCTTTTCTTTAATAAAGTAACATTTTCAAGTATGCCTTTATATGACCTCATACTTGAAAATGTAACTTTGTTAACGAAAACCTTCGTATCTTGATAAAATTTATCAGTATCCTTAAACACACTCATTTTATTGTGGCTAGTTAAAAATTATTACAAAACTTATGTTAATAAGAGTTGAATAAATTTTAAATACCACAAAGAATTGATAGTGAAAAATTTTTGAAGCTGGACTTATCGAAAACTGCAACTTATTTAATAACTGAAATATATTTTTTTTCAAAATATAATATTTTACGAATCTATTAAAAAATATATATAAATTCTCTCAAACAACATATATCACTCGGTAATTCACATTTATGAATGATTTCCTTTGAGTGCAGTGTTCAACTAGCTGAAAAGTTGAGTACAGAAAAATTCATGGGTAGATCAGCTAGTTTTAAGGTTGAAAAGTAAGAGTTTGAAATGCCGAAGATTTTTTTAAAAGTTGATGAAGGAAGAAGACAAAGAAGATTCTGGAAATGTGATGAAAAGTCATCGAAAATAAAAGAATAGTGTCCTTCTAAAAAAATGATTATCCATATGATGAACGATTTATTTATTTATTAATTATACTGAATATTACTTCTTGCAAATGCAGATTCTGCTCGATATAACAACTGTTTCTTTGTTCTAGAAACCTCAGCTGACTTTTCATGTCTGTAACTCCCTCTGACGAAAAAGAGTTTGAAATAATTCACATTGAAGCAGTATAAACGTGACTGTGTTACTGATAAGAAGAAATAAAATAGTGAAACTCACCAAGCTTCTTTTTTAAGTTTCCAATTGTCTCCTCATGTCTCTCCTGAAATAGTAAATTTCGAAAAATTGCAATGAACAGCAGAAATATTTTTTCGCTCAATGATATTGAATTATTAAAATTTTTGAACCAATAAAAACCGTAAATATTTTTGACTAATGATGATGCGAAAGTGATGATGATGACTACGGTGAGAAGGTGATGAGAACAATGATGATGAAGAGAAGATGATGATGATAAAATGATAATGAAAACGTGATGATGATGAGAAGGTGGCATATGAAGATCAGTCACCGCTTTATCGGCATGGTGCCTCAAAAAATCAATCTCGTCTCTCAGGTCCCTGTTCTTCTTCGTCAAATCCGCCATTTCTTCCAACTGTTTGTACGAGATTAGTGGTTGCTTATATGTTGATTATAAAAGATTGATATGGCTTTCCTTTAACAAATCAACCAATTTAAAATAATTCTTAGATAAAAATAATATCCATATTAGATTATACTGCTGTAAGCGTCCCAGTAGCTGGGGTATACAGCAGTCGGCTAATACACTTTCTCCACTCAGCTCTATTGAGTGGATCCGCATTTTTCAGGCCATAGGATTCCATATCCTGCACTACTTTTAGTGTAAAGATATTTTTTGAAAACCATTTTTAGTTGGGACAAAGTTTTCATAGAACTGCCAGCCCAAGCTAACGTCCAACTTGAAACTATCGGATTTCAAAAACCGCCGTTCCCACACTTGGGCAGTTTGCCTTGCCGTTGTCAATAAAGAATGATCCTCCACCAAGCCAAATGACAACGATACCAGGATATCAGTTTGTCGATACCTGTTACCGATGTCTACTGTTATCCAGGTTATAACAGGAAAGCAGTCTCAAATTGGAGACGCTGTCTTCGGTGCAGTTTAACGTCATGCCCAGGACTTAGATAGATATATTTAATTTGTTATTTGAAACAGTGTTGAAAACATGTAACAAATGATCTATGTATGTGAAGAGAACCTTCATATGTAGTTGTTCGTTTTCCTTCTCGAGAGCTTCACATGCCAACTTGTAGTCATCCCTCACTTCATTTATTCAATAGTGCAATCAATCAATCAACCATTATCATCATCATCATATCATCATCCTTCGTTTTCATGGTAGCATGGGTTGAACAATCTAGTTGAAAATACACCAAAATTAAAATCCAAATCAAACACTTTTACTAAGTGAATACCACGAAAGTACAACCAAGTAGCAGCCATACTACAAATGATCAGTTAGATTACAAATGGTCAGACTCACAAGCTTCAGTCTTGAACAGCTCTCCTTGGCACTGCTCTAGCTGCCTCTGTGACGTCTGCAGGCGTCTGCCGATGGTGCTCCTGAAGATGATGATAAGCTTTATGTCCTTCTAAGAACACGATAGAATTTTTAATTTTTAATTGAGACCAATTGTTTTGATGTATTTTCTAAACCATCATCAGGCAACTAATGTTTAATATTTTTCACCCGTCAATGGTAAATTAGAAAGAATATTTTTAATTATATAAACCTTAGATATTTATTCAAGATTTAAAGATATTCTTTTTAAAAAAAAGGCTCATATACTTAAAAATCAAAGCTATAATAGGTCTTAACTATGGGATAGTTTTAAACTATTTATTAACTAAGCTTTTTAATATTCACCTGATAAGTAATAATTAAAATATATAGTTGAAATTGTAAAGCTTAATTAATAAAAAATTTTCAATTTCGATTTTTTTTTCAGAGTGAAGCTCATCAATATTTTCAGCTCCCACAAGACCGATTTTTTCTAGCTTCAATTATGTGATTCGTAAAAGAAAAAAATACAAACTCGTTATTTTCAAGCGAGTTCAAATGCAGTTTATTCATGAGTTGCTCAACCTCGGTCTTTAATGACCCCTTCTCCTCTGTGGCTGCCAACAACTGTGCCATTGGTGGGTGAGAAATCAGTTGTAGCACTTAGCAGATAAATAGAACCAACAAATCAATTTTTTAAATATCTTCAACTCAAATTTATAGTGGTAGCTGAATAAAATCCTTAAATGAATTTTTTAATAATATTTCTAATAAAAATTAATTTATATGACTAAATGCTCAACAATTTAATGAAACCTGCTTGTTAAGATTCTCCACTAGCGCCTCAACCTCACTCTTCTCCTTCAACAACTTTCTGTAGGCCTCTGAGTCTTTTGAGGTCTGGGATTGTTTGCATGTTGCTTTCTATTACGATATTGCTATTGAAACATGATAAGTTTCAACAAAATTAATTAGTTTTACCTTAATGACAGGCGTGGGTTCCAGTGGGGCTTCGGAAAACGACATGATCTGAAGTTTTGACAGGTCATCAAACAAAAATAATAGTAGACTTTTTAACATGAAAACTCATAATATTGTGTGTGAAAACTGAATTTTTTATACATTATTTTAAAAGTAAAAATTTTTTTTATCAGAAAAAAAATCAATAGGTAATTTTGATTTATAAATTTGTAAATATTAAAAACTCATGAAACAAATAACAAATGAATCTATCCAATTTCATCCAAAAATCTCAGTTTTAGACTTAATTAAAATAAAAATAACTTAGATTAAATAATAACGAGTAATGGTGGAAATAAACGAAATTAGAGGGCAGTCAATGCATTGAACTAATGTATGGACAATGTATATTGTATACAATGTAGACACCTCTTTGATAGCCATCATTATAAAATGCTGCACTTCCTCTTCCAGCATCATTATCTTCTCCACGTACAACTGGAATCATTTTTCATTATTATAAACTCAAATACCCAACTCATTAAAGCGAGATTTAATAATGGCCGTTTAATGAACTTCATATAACTTATAGAGTAACATGATGACAACATTGTTATTTTTATTAGGTTATTATAAGAAATATTTGTATTTAAAAATCATAATAAATTCATCATCAATGTCGTTTTACGTTCATTTTCATACAAGCATGAGTTAGACGGGGGTCCATAATGGCTCTACTCTCCACCATACGGCTTTGAGCTCATTGTGATTTGATATATTTTAAAAAATTCAAAAACGCAAGTGCTCTTGTATTGTTACTATACAAAATGGAATTTGAAAATAATTCAAACTGGATGGTTCTGGGCTAACATTCAACTTGAATTTATCGAATTCAAGATCCGCCGTTCCCACACTTGGGCAGTTTGCCTTGCCGTTGTCAACAAAAAGAATGATCATCCACCAAGCCAAATGACAACGATACCAGAATATCAGTTTGTCGATACCTGCTACAAGAGTACTGTTATTCAGGTTATAACAAGAAAAAGGTCTCGATCTGTAGGTGCTATCTTCGGTGCAGTTTAACGTCATGCCCAGAACAAATTGGATAAATATTTTCAGAATTTACTATTGAAAAAGACTCTAGAAATGGTTGCTTTGAATGATTTTACTATTTGAACTGAGAAATTTTGATGTGAAGTTCATAACTACTTTGATTTCATTATATCAAACTTTCAGTATTTTCTTTGTAAAATGTGTATATCTCTAATGAATAAAGAAAAAGATAGCATTACAATGTTAAAAAATATCTCACAATTGATACAGCCCGATGTGAATAATGTATGACACAATCACTAGTGTGGCAGAGTTGTTTTCATAACACCGGTATTAAATGAATTAAACTCCTATAAAACAAAGGAATAAAAACAACGTAAAGAAAAATTTGAACATAATGCAAATAACTTTTTAAATATTATTTAGTATAGCTGTAAGATAGGTAAATTAAATGAATTAATTGATAATTTAATATAATAGAAACAAACACTAAGGTTTATTGAGAAACTTAATAAACGAAGCTTTTCGTAAGAGTATCTTACATTATTTAGTGTGAAAAATGGTTAGAAGTTATGATATTTATAGAGGAATAAGTGAAATTAATAATTATTATTAAATTATTTATATATCGCAAAAATTTTCAAACAAGGTTTGCTTCAAAGCCTGGTGTTATGAGTAACGAAGCATGAATAGGAAAGACTATGGTATAAGTGTTTTCCAAGAAGTTTGCGCAAATTTTTATAGAAAAGTAATGAACGCAGATTGTAATGTAATGCCATGTTATTTCATAAAGCTTTTTTCCTAAAAGCGCTTGCTAAAAATTTAATGCAGTAAAAACACACTGCGGAGCAGATGCTAATTGTTGGTCCAACACATATTTTTTAATTTATTGAGATATGCTGAATTACTCTATGAAAGTTCGCAGTTTACATTTCCTCTATTTAATATTTCTAGGTTAATAAAATAATTTCCTCTTTATGTCTAGCTTTTCTATAAAACATTGTTTTTCTATGTGGTTTCCTAAAAAACTAGAACTTTTCTATTTAACTTATACGATCATCATCATCATTATCTTTTTAAGTTTGTTTGCATGCTAAGGTGGATTGGACATCTTTGACCTACTTATCCACAAATCATTCTTTTTGAAAACTTTTATCTATTCGAAAAATTTATCCCTCAAGCCTGACGTAGTGTTTTTTAAAAGAACTAAGTCATCTGCATTTGAAATTTCATGCATTGAATTTTCTCATGCACTTTCTCTTATAGCATCAATCACTATCGAGAACAGTAATGGCGACAAAACAGACCCTTGATGCAAATGCATTTTTGAAATAAAAAAAAGAAAAATGTTAAAATATCAGAATTTTCGCTATTAGATGGCCTTATAAAAGTGAAAAAAAGTCAAGACTTGATTCCGAGAGCGTTTAATTATTGAAACTTATAACCCTAATTGGATTATATTGTTGTACATGTCCCGGTAACTAGGATTGAGAGCAATCAACCTAGATTGTTAATACTTTTATAGGGTAAGTTATAATCATTTGTCTTTTTTGTTTTAGTTCAATAACAATCAGCTTGTGATGCAAGTGCTTTGTGTTTTTATTATGTTAATAAAATTCTAGTCAAACCTGTTTGTTTTCACACAAAACAGCACATGCTAGGATTAACTTGAGAAACTTTGCCATCTCACCACTGTTGCTCTCTTTTGCTGATGAGTAATGACAGTTAAACATTACTTGAGTAATAAAAGCATATGTATTCCCAACAACACAGAATTATTGAAAAAGATTAAGTTTAAAATCCATGCATGGTTGTGAATCAGTTAGTTAAAAATAGCGTTTGATATGAATTGTTTTTGCATTAGGCTACTTTACTTATAGGCTATTCAATATACAAATGTAAGTGTAATTTATAATTGAAACTAACCAATAACAAGAATATCGGGATAATGACTTGAGTTTACGTTTATACACATTTTCTGTGTTTCAATTGGTTCGTAAATCAATTTATGAGTATTTTAAATATAAAAAACTATAAATATTATAAAGCTGAATTTTGTTGCTAACAAATATGAGAAATTAGTTTAAAAAAACCAACTTTTTGGCAATAATCTATCAATCCTTTTAATATATTGTTAAGACAAGCCACCTGAAATTGAAAATATTGGTTTCTAAAATATGAAACAAAACTTTAAAAAAAATTGAATGTTTACTGAAACAAAAATTAATAACATTTTAATTTGAAATTCAAATAAGATTTTTATGGTTGAAACATATATATAAATAAATATATTTATATAACTATGTTAATTTGTTTGAAGTTTGATTACATTATCCTCTTGAGAAGTTTTGTTCTTAATGTTTGAAAGCTTGATGTGGCTGAAGCTATCAGGGGCTCTGTATGAAATTTATTCAAAAATGAAATATAATGAAGTGAAAATTTTCTATTTATTTTTACAAAAAAAATCATAAGCTTTGAGAAAAAATAATATTTATTATTTATTAAAAACTACTAACATTTCAAGAAGAATTTGATAGAAAATTTCTCCATTAATCAAATCAGAAATTGAATACACAGGCTCATTCAATTCAAAAGTATTCAACTGTTGTATTAGTTTGTCATTATTGCATGCTAGTATTTAATTATTACTAAATCAAACTTTCCATATTTATTTTGTAAATTGAATTTTAATTTATTTGATTGTCAAAATTTACCCATTTTATAAGTTTTTCGCAATCAGAATCCATAACTTAAAGAATATTTTTTAAAAGCATTTTGATTTTTTAAGTTAAAAGTAAATTTACTTTTAAAGTTATAATTAAAAAAAAAATATTATAACTTGTTCAAAATATTGAATAATAAATTTAGAAGATTTTTTCAAAAGTTATATTTGCAATTATTTTATGCAAAAAGAAAATTAAGTAACTTTGAAACATAATTCAAACTTCTCTACAAAAATAAAACAGCTATTCAAGTTTTTGATCTTATGTTTCACTAAATAATTCAAAATTTTAAAATAGGCACATTCTTTTTTTAAAAGTATTCAGATAAAAATGTCTGTAGAGCTGCGTGATCAAGTTTCTCAAATTGTCAAAGGATTAGACAGGTTAATGAGAAAGTGTTTATGAAAAAAATCATTTTCTTTTAAATTTATTTTGTTTCGTAACTTTTCAAATTGATTATGGCCATTTAGCTTTAAACATATTTTAAACGGATTTTTCATGAGACTATCGTTTTTCAACCAATTTAATATATTTGAAAAAACTTAGTAAAGCATTAATGATACAACATAAATTATTTATTACAGATATAACCCAGAAAACGTTGAAATTTTGCAAAGATATGTCAAACTATCGGCAACCGAAAACTTCTATGATTTGGAAGCCTATCTGGCAGTTCTGAAATTGTGAGCAAACTTGTTTTTTAGTGTAATTATACAATTTTTCATAAAAAATATTCTCAAAATTCTCAGGTATCAGTTTTGTCCCAAATTATTCAACCCAGATATAGTCCTTCTGATTTTTCTCAAGGCCATCACAAATCTTCCACATTCAGATTTTATTATGTGCAAAGGCATCATTGATCTTAACAAGGTTGTGGATTTTGTTATCATAATGTAGTGTAAAGTTGTATTTATATAGGGATTTCTTGGAGTTCAAAACACTTGTTTAAAATTTTATGTAGCAAAAACACACTGTGTGACAGATGGTAATTGTTGGAACTTGGTAACCTTAGATAATTAGTTTAATGTTCAACTAGCTAATAGAGCAAAAAATTATTAAATAACAACACTAAAGTTCATTAAAATTATGTTTTTCAAAAACTATTTCACATTGTTAATTCTATGATTATTTGAGTTATTTTCATAATATACTTTGTACATTATTCATTGAACTAGTGTGGTTTTCAAATACCTTATTGTAAGCTCAGTATAGAGAAATTAAAATCCTGATATCTTTTATTATAAACTTATTGGTCTTTATCATTGAATATCCTCATTTTAAGCTCAGTCATAATCTCAGTTGAATAAAATAGTCATATTTTTCAATAAATATCACTTTCTTAACAAACTTCACTTTTGTGCTGAAATTCAATAAATATGCTATGCAGGCCAACAAATTTTTATTTAAATCTTATCTTTTTGGTGATACAAGTGTAATTCTAAAGATACTTTATATCAAAATTAAATTTTTTATTGAATGATGTAAAGCCTTAACAAAAAACTAAGACATTGTAATATAAAATAAGAATGCCATCTGTGCCATAGGAGGAGTAAATACATTTTTTTTTCATTTAATTTTATATTTATTTCTAAAAAGTTTACAGCTTTTCCGTTAATAAGTTGCATTATTTGTGACATCACACAGTTACCACAACTGATGCTTGAGCCATTTGCCAAAATCATGGACCTTGCTGACTCCTTGGAAACTTGCCATTTTGAATACTTTTGGGTGAATTTTTCTCGAATTTTTTATTTTTTTTTCATTAAATGTATTTTTTTTAATAAAAATAATTCAAACATATATAATAAATCCATCCAGAAAAACTTGGACATCATCTCAGATAGGACCCTCTCTATTAAAGGCTTTGAGGACTCTATAAGAAAATGTATGAACTACAAAAATATATTAACTCGAATTAATTAGAATGGTTCAATCAACATGAATTTAATGTTCATTTCACAATGGTTTCTCTAATTGGCAGTTGTGTGTCATGTTGTAGGAATAACGTACAGGGTCATAAAAAAGAGTGACCTCAAGGTTTATCTGGGTGATATCACTGGTAAATCTTCACAGATACTCTTATTGAATTTAAACATTAATTTTTTTAATACATTTCTATAATCTTTCATAAACTTTTGATTTTAATTTTCACTAGAATCTCAAGTGAATCAATGGATAAGTACCAACCGTTGGAAGGATAAGGGTGATGGTTATGTATTCATTGCTCCCCAAGAAAACACCATCACCACCAGGAATGTTGCTGAGAAGCTCACTATTGATGGTATGTATTTTGCAGTGTTATAACCATGTTTTTTACATGCTGATTATCGTTATGAGCTTATGCTGCCAAAGAAATCATGAAAATCAATTTAATTGTAATTCCCAATTACATTTTATAAACTTTCTGGAAAACATGTAGGCGCTGCATATTCAGACACTTCAATATTTATTGAACTTTTTACAATGATGTTTATAGAATCATAAACTACTGTTTTCCTAAATAGAAAATTATTTATTTATACAAATTTATTATTTTGTGTTACCTTTTTTTCTGATCAATGGAAATTAATAGAAAAAATTGAAACTACTTTTTTGTAAAAGATGTGAGGTGGGAATTCAAAAACATGAGATCAAATTTGGCAATTTGATTAAATGAGTCCAATACTATCATTGGGTTAATTCTAACTCCAGCTTGAGGCTTCAGCTAATGTACTGAAGTCGGTTGAATTATCTTTTTTAAGTTTTAAAAACCAATTAGCATGATCTATGAAAACATCGAGAGAATAGTAATTTATTTCTTCTCCCAAACACCATGAAAGGCTTACAAGAATGATATTTCATCAGACACAACTATGGGTCGATAAATAATTTTATTGGGGCTTCTTTAAAAGTTTTCTACTCATGGGTTTTAGTCTTGTACATACATTTTTAGGTATTTTATTTGTAAATTTGAATATGTTAATATCTGGCGTTTGTATTTTTTTGGTCACTTTTTCACCATTTAATGCGTGTGTTTTCAATGTGAACTATTACTTTTGCAGGAGTGTCTCCCATCATGACCATGAGTTGAAGACGTTTCTTACTATACATTCAATAAATAAATGTTATTATTGATTAAATAAAATTTTTAAATATTTTTTTATTGATGAACAATTTCAAAGATAAACGCGATGTTTATTCAAAACACATTACATTTGACAAAACGAAACGATCACGATATAATACTATATATTGTCTCGAAGAACATAAACTGAATGGTTACTAATACCAGTTGAAGTAGCAAGATTCAATCTACGCGAAAGTTTCTAGAGTATAAGCTTTTTCCGAACATAGTTTTGAAATAACTAAGTATTTTCAAAAAATAACTGAGTCTATCTACATTTAATACTTTGGTGTAAGAGGTTTGGTAATACTTGGAAAAATGCAAAAGCAAAATATAGAATGCACTATAATTACGGATAATACTTTACGATAAATATTGCATATTTCGATTGAATGAGATAATAGTAATACGCTTAAAAGTTGTCTAAATACCTAACTTGAAAAAAATAAATCAAGTAACCAATGTTGATTTCAATTGCTTGTCTGCGGGAAGACCTCTGTGTGATGCTCGATATTTGGAATGCTAAAAACGTTTTCGAAATAATCACGGCTAGAATTGATAAACATTTTTCTAGAAATTTCTCTCAAATTATTTTCATAATTAATGTGATTTTCAGATTCTTTCTTCATTGATAAATTGATTGGATACTCTTCGAGTTTTCGATCTTTATCCGTTTTTATTGGAGTCAAATACATACTCGAAAATGAAAAAAGAGGTTTTGGAACAGAATTTGAGCATGAAGACTTCAGAGGGAAACGTATGTGTGGTTGAAAAGTTGGGTAAAGCCCTTTCACTTTAAACAAATTCAATTCATTTTTGTTTATAGTTTCAAAATTTGGTGTAGGTTTAACTTTTTCTTGAATTGAATCGACGTATGTAGGTGTTGTGTTTGCAAATGGTGTATAGACAAAAGATGTATTAAAGTTGCTATAGTTGAGAGGAAAGCATGATGCGAGGTTTGGGTGAGGCTGGAAAGGAAATGGCGTTTCATATGGCATTGAGAGCCTCGGCATGAAACATTTATTGCTTGATTTTTTGCTGAATTCGGTATTACATTTGTTTTGGTGAGCTTCTAAAAATGTGTTTTCGAAAATTTCTAAATTTACAGAGTTATTCAAAGATTTGTTCATTTCACTTTTATTGTTATTTTTGTCATAATCACTGGATTGGTCTTTTGATGACGCATCATGAGAATCGCTTATATCCATATTAGAATTCATTGAAAGCGTCAAAGACTCTACAGATAACCCAGCTAAAACACTACTGGAAGATAGTGATGTTATGTTTTGATCACTAGTGGGTTTTTTAGGAAAGTTACAACACTCATTCGTGTTTTGTTTCATTAATTTCTCATTAAAACTGAAATTGCTACTTTTTTCAATCATTTTATTTTCTTTAGTTTCTCTTTTCTCTAAGCTACAACTTACCTTGTTACGATTTTTTTCTTTCGAATCATTTTCTTCAGTTTTTGAAATCTTAAAAGGTTTAGAAGTGGTGTTTTTGAAATTATTGATTTCATTACCTGCACCAAAGTCGTTTTCTTTTTTTTTCGTTTCTTTTGTTATATGAGTTGAGCTTTGGGAATAACTATTTGGTTTTTTACTAAATTCTTTTGCGTTTTCCAGACTAATTTTGCTACAAAGTTTTTTAGTCATTGCTAAAACTTCATTGAAGTTTTTTGGGTTTCCATTGAAATCAACCACCCCAATTTCAGAGTCTTCAATTTCTTCAATGTCTACTTGATCATTTTCTTCTTCAACATCAATACCCCCTTTTTCTATAGCCAAAGATAACTTTTTCCTAATCCTTATAAGTTCCATTTTCAACTTTTTATTTTCTGAAGCCAATCTCAAAACTTGGTGACTCAAAATCAAACAGTTGAGTCTTCTTTTTTCTCTGGATCTTTTAGCCGCCTCATTGTTTTTGCGTCTTTTGGCCCAGTAAATTTGATCTTTTTGATCTTCCGGAGTAAATTCTCTTAAACGCCTGTTTTGTGAATTTAGAGAGAAAGGTAAAAGGTGCAAAACATCTGTAGAACTTTCTTCCAACTTCTGCATGCTCTGATTATCAAAATTTAATATTTCTTGTAATTAGATGGGTTCAGAGGAGAAAAAAACTTTTAATTAATTGAAAAAAATTCATTTTCTTAGAACTCGAGTTTTTCTGTATTTGAAAAAAGTGTACTCACCCAAAAATTCAGTTCTTCATTGCCTCATGTTGAAAAGTTTACATTTTTATACAGTTCTTTTATATCATATCCATCTAAGTTCGCATCTAATATGATGTGACATTTGTATAAGAAATTAGCAACACCTACATAGGATACTTTTTCAAGTTATATATGCATTTATGTACATAAGCTTGATCGATAAAACCTTGCAGAACTATTCTTTGGTGGGAGGTTACAAACAACGGTGAAATAATCAAACGCTTCATTATTCACCTGTTGTTTTGTATGTCGCAAGTCATCCGTGAGCTCATTAATATAAAATATAATTATAGGTGCACTTTTTTCTATTGAAAAATACTTTGCAAACAATGTTTTTCCTCTTGAAGTTTTCATCAAAAAGTAACATAGACAAATTTTTTAAAATTTATATTTCAAGAAAATGAAACTTCAAAACCATTATCCAAAATTGCATTTAATTACGCAAAATGCATAAGCAAAAAAGAATAAAACGCCAATGCATGTTGCTAGGTAACCACGTTTGAATAGACGACAATACAAAACCGTAATAAGTCGTTTGTAGAATTTAACTGCGTACATTAGATCAATGGAGGGTGGAAATGTTTATTTTCCAAGCAATAATTTATAGTTTTACTGCATGAACATAAATTTTTAGAAGTCTTCAATCGGTCAAATTTAACAAAATAACATTGAATTGTTGAGTTTTCGTTTTCCAAAGTGTTTTCATCATGTAAGAAGATTTTCTTTTGTGAAATTTAGTTTATTTATTTTCTGTATCCATTGTTGTTGTTCAATAAATATGATGGCATTAAAATGCATTTGTAGTAATGCAACTATGGATTTTTATTATAGAATTTCTCTTTTACGAAACTATAACAATAAGGTATTGACGTAGCTATCACTTTTTTCACCTGAAAAAACCTGTTCATACACCATAACAATGAGACATTTGTGCTGCAGTTTTATTCAACATTGTTTGTATCCATTTTTTATAGAATCCTAGATTTTTGAAAATTTTTAGTTGAATTTTTGTTTGATATATCATTACCTTCTCAAAAATGAGCCTAAAATGATAAAGAAAAATTCGCAAAAATCTGAATATTCAAATTTTTATTGAAATATTAACAAGATTTGTTAATAAATTAGTTATATATAACAGTTTCTGCGTGTATTTTATTAAATAATTTTTTAGATTTTAAGTTAGTAAAGATGAATGTGTGAAACGCCTGAAAACATATTTTAAAGAGTTAAAAGTAAATAACGACGTCGCTTAATAGTTCAGTCATATTAAAATTGAAGATTGAAAAGTCCATCTACCACTTGAAGAAAAACATATAAATAATGGCTGGCAAGAAAAAAAAAAATACTGTGAAATCTGACAATATCAAAAAAGAAGAAACATTTACGATAAACTTCGTGTGGTCAGAAGAAGTAAAAGTGGCAATAAACAGAATTAAAACACAACTTTTATGTCCATGTTCATGGACTTGTGCTATTCCAGGTGTTATAAATGAAGATTATGATATCTTAATTCCAGATGCTGATATAATTTATAGAAACATTTTAAGAGAAAGACATTGGTTAAAGAAAATTGAAGAACTAAAATACTATGATCCTTGTGGTTACAAAAATGTAATACGAAATTTTCAATCTAGTGTTTTCAATCCGAGGCAAATTTGTATCCAAGAAGAAATAAATAATGCTGATAAAGAAAAAAAATCGAAAAGTGACAGCAAATCAGATTCCGATAACGTAAATGCTAAAAAAAAAAATAAAATATTAAACAATCAAAAAAATGAAAAAAATGAAACAAAAATTGAAGACGATGAATTGAGGAGAAGGCCAAACAAACTTTTTACAAAGCCATGTTGCCCAGATTTTGTTGAAGCTCGAACTAAGCTGTTCCCTAATCTTTGTTTAACAGAATCTTCCCTGTCTTTAATTTCTTTGCATACACAGGTAGTTGTGCAAAAACCAATAGAAAGCGAAAAAAAACAAGTGAAAGAAAAAGAAAAAAAGGAATCCAACGGAAAAAGAAAAAGCAAAAAAAAAAATAAATAGATTTATTAAAACACTTTATTTTGGTAGTTTATATAAAAAATTAAAATTGTTTACTTTAGAAATACTTTAGAAATTTTCTTCAACTTAAAAGTGAATCGAGAATTGAATAAATATATTTTCGTCGGTATCATGTCTTCTTTTAGAAATGCTGAAAAATGTAATCAAAAAGTTCACCGAGAAAGATCACAGGTTTTTATTTTATTTTAAATTAAATATATTTATATATTTTTTTCACAGCCTGCATCCAGGCAACATCTTGGCTTTTTAGAAAAGAAAAAAGATTATCAAAAAAGAAGCAGGTATATTTATATTTAAACGATTTTTATTAGAAAATAAGACATTTTTATACTGAAAAATAGGGAGTACCACAAACGACAAAATACATTAAAAGTGCTCAAAAAGAAGGCATCAGATCGAAATCCTGATGAATTCCATTTCAATATGGTTAAATCCAAAGTTGTTGTAAGTTTGAAAAACTATTTTCAAGATAATATTTTTATTTTCTATATTTTGTTTTCTAAGTTATATATTTATTATAAACTAATCCAAGATTATTGTAAGTTTGTCAAAGTATTTATGTATAACTTAATTCTCAAAAACATAAAATTTTTTTTAGGATGGGGTTCACAAGGCAGATGATGTAGTTATTAAATATACAGATGAACAGAAAAAGCTAATGGATACACAAGATATAAACTATGTGAGATTCAAAAGGAGCCTTGAGAAAAAAGTGGGTTTTTATTGTGATCAAATATTAAGATTATAAATAAAAAATTTTGATTTCAAGAAAATAAAATTGAAGATTAATTTTTTAAAAATTTATGTTAATGAACATTGGTACTACATAACAAACTATTAACTAAATATAAAAAGTAAATAAAGCTTCAGTTTAATTTTCTCAAATTTACTAATATTTCAAAATCATTGGATAGAAAATAGAAAATCTCAAAGCCTCTCTGCAGCTGTTGGAGGCTCCAAATGCACCAAAGAACAAACACATTGTGTTCTGTGACAGTCAAAAAGATGGTTTCATAATTTTAAATTTTTTTGTTCATGATTCTAATTTAAAATAATTTACATTTCCAGTTTTTATTTGATTACTTATATTTAATTTAATTTTAATAAAAATTATAAATTCAACCAATTAGTCCAGGCATTCAGTTTGAGCAACTTTTTCAACACCCACCCTTCCATGGTTTCCAGAACATTCAACAGATTAGATCTAGAACTTCTTTCAAACATTAAATTACCTGATGTCGATGACAGATCTCTTGCTGTGAGTTTTTGCCTTATTCTATAATCTATGTTCTTCAATAGCATTGTGTTGATATTATTTAAGAATATTTTCTCATTATATCAAAAAAAATCTTTTGGAACTTTGGTCTTCTTTTTGATATGGTTGAACCAGTTGCTGAATTAGTTAAGTTTTATTACTATTTGGTAATTTTTATTAAAAATCATGCCAGCTATTTTTTGAGTTTTTTTACAACTTTATATCTCAAAAATACATCTATCAAATATCTAATCATTTCAAAATTGTTTCACAACTAAAAATTATCAGTAATTTTAAAATTGTATGTAAAATATTACATTGGTATAATTGTGACATCTTCTACATTTTATAATAAAGTTACTCCCTTGAAGGAAGCTGCAGTAAATAAAGAGAAAAAAATGAATGAATTGATGAGAAGGATTGAGAGAGAAAAACAATTAAAGATCATTGAACAAAAGCTTTTGAGCCAAAAAATGCTTCTGGTTTGCTTCAGATTTTTCTAAATATTTTAAAATCTTTTTTTTTGACATTTTCATTTATTATTGTTGCTTGTTTAGTTCCTTATTTTATTCTATAGACCTTTAGTTTTTTCTTAACATTTTCAATTGTTCCATAATAGCAGATTTACTGATTAGTTTTTTTTTGCTTACTTACGTAAAATCAATTCTGCAGTCCAGATGACTTATTTGAAAAAGTATTTAGGGCCCATAGAGGCCCAGAACTTTCTGAAGTTGATGTCATCGTATGCTTAATTATATGTTAGGTACCATGGTTTCAAATCCGGTTTATCTTTATCATACCAAATGTGGAAAAATTTATTTCATTAAAAAAATTTTTTTTGCACTTTTCTTCTTTCCTTTATCTCCATTTTTATTTAAATTTTTTCTTTTTTCAAATTCAACTTTGCACAAAAAGCTGTTTACCATATACCAAATGTGACACTTACTGACTGTCATCAAAATCTTTTCAGATCATTCTCATCACTTTATCCCATCATACCTGCTCATCACCACCTTCTAAAACTTGTGGAGCAGATTATTTAATGTCCATTTTTGTCACCTCATTGAACGATTTTTCTAGATCCGCAAAACTAATAAAAATATGTTTACTTTTATTTCTGTACATTTTTCGAAGTTTTTTCGTACACCAATAAGACTCTTCATTTAAACCCATAATTTTATAGTATTATTTTTTTCTATATTTCATAAACTTTTCAGGCTACATATATATGAAAAACTAATCATATATGAAACTTAATTTATTTTTTCGTGATTTTTTCATTCTAAAATCCATAATTTTTTAAGGACAAAAGTGTACCGAGGGAAAGGATTGCTGACGAAACCAAAGAAACTGCTGTACAGTACAAGTTTGCAAAAATCAGGAAAAAATGAATAAGACCGATTTAGTTCTGTTTTTTTCAATTTAATTAGAAAGTTTTAATGAAGTATTCAGTAAAAGACATTCATTCTTTACTAATCGATTAAATACATTATGGAGTTACAAATAAAGAGTTCAAGGCCTTTATTAGGAAGCGTGAAATCTAATTATTGCAAGCTATTTTCAACCAACCAATACTTTATCATCTAAACAATGATTAGAAGAAATTAAAAATGTTATCTAACAATGTAAACACCTAATCGCAGAATACTAGAAATAGATCTAGCCATACATTTCTGAGCTATGTACAAATACTATTAATAAAAAAGCAATGTGTATAAACTTAATGTATATTGAAAAGTATTAAAATAAATTATTTTGATCGAACAAAAAATGTAGATCGTAGAAAACAACATCGTTCTCATAAACACCATACAACAAGCATTTGGGATATAATAAGATCATAAGTGATTTTTAATTGAAACAAAAAACTTAAATAAGCTAAAATATCCCAAAATAGTAATTACATCTTGAAATCTCAAAAATTACATGATTCAACAAATATGAAGCAAATTTAATAGGTTAAACCTAGCGGTTGAAGCCTAAATGCTTTAACAAACACCATCAAATTTTAAACACTTGAGTATGTAAGAAAATGAACAAAGAAACAATACCAAATCAATCTTGATCATATATGAAAGACCCAACGAAATGAAAAGAAAAAAGAGGTTGAGATGATTAGGAACGGGTTGTAGGCAAAGTTGAGTGCTGAATGGTTTGAACGATATGTATCGGTCTTGGGGTGGTTAGGGTTGTACCTTCCAGTAAAAACCGCCCTGAGTACGTTAAAAAATTAACTTCAAATTCAATATTATTAACTAAAAACACAGCTCAGTAAACGTTAAAAATAACAAGGAATGGTAGAAAAATTCAAAACAACAAGGAAGCATATTATCTCGATAAAAAAGGAAAGGGCGCATGAGAACACACAAAAAATGTATATAGAAAGATAAAAATGCAAAAAAAGGATTAGTTTTATTTACTCATATCTTGTTTTGATCGTGAAACAATGCAAATTCTTATGAACAGCAATTAAACAAATTTTTTCACAAGTGCATACGTATTCGTTATTAAAGCATATACAACAAAAATTACACGACATTATAAAAAAAAAATGTTTACATCCTTCTATATCTGAGACTCGTATACGATCTTTCTATATTTATAGCGCACTCTCTTATTTAATTGTTCTTTTTATGTTCAAAATGGCGGGTTCGGTAAAAGTTTTCTTTGATTTTATAAATTAAATTAGAACTTGCAGAAAATTAGAAAAAATAAAAGAATATTTTTTTTTCTCAATTTTAATAAATTAATAGATGAAACTGAAACATTGTATTGCTATAATTTTCCTGCAACACTCCTTTTAATTTTTCACATTTAAAACTTTACTCTAGTTTGTACTTTTTTTAGTGCCAAAATTCCTTTTGAGGTTTTATTTTAGAAAAAACCAATAACTTTGTTCAGTTATACAGTGATTTAGTATAGATAGCTTCTATGGTCGATAAAATTTCCGCCATCACAAATATTATTTCCGAAATTGATAGTATTCAGACAGCGCTCAGCACATTACGTAGCAATGTCTTAGACTTTTTAAAGTCTGAGAAGTCCTCGGTTCCCAAAAAAAAGAGGGCGAAAAGCGAAGACGACTACATCTTCAACATCTCAATCAGCAATCCATACTTCCTCGACCACTTTGTCTTTATCTTTCTGTTTGACCATTCCATCTCTTTCAATTACTTCTCCTTCTACATTTCCTCCAGCTACTACATTTTCTCGACTACTTCATCTTCAACCACCTCTTCGACTAGTTCATCTTCAACCACCTCTTTGACTAGTTCAACTTCAACCATCTCTTCAACTAGTTCATCTCCTATTACCACTTCATCTTCATCAATCTTAGCTTCAACAACTTCTTCAACTTCATCTACAAGCAAGACATCTTCAACCTTTTCACCTTCTGCTTCTACAACCACTTCATCTCTCAGTTCAATTAATAAGTTTCCATCATTAATTTCCCTAGAATCATTCACACCAACCAATTCAACCACATCTATTCTTACTACTAACTCATCTCAACCTACTTACAGCACTATTGTCAAATCAAAAAACATGCACACCCTTTCTCACTCATCCACTAACAAAATTTCACACTCACTTCTCCCCATCCAACATAAAATCCCTTCTATTAAAAATACCCCACCCATTATTAAATATTCCACCAAAGTTATCTCAACCACAGGTGAGACTCCTAGTGTATTGTGCAGGAAATTGGTTTCATCCATCAAATTTTCACAAGCCTTTAAATCTTTTCCTAAGCATGTCCGAGAGTCTACTGATGCTGTTGTCTGGGAAGCTGACTCTGCTGATTCACTCAAGGATGCCAAACTTTTCCTTTCTTCTCTTCCCAACATACGCCTCCACGACCCAGTTCTATTGAATCCAACAATCACCGTCTTGGGTCTACCGACATGGGTTATTAATGAGGAACTTGAAACCTCTTTCAATCTCCTCTTTCCATCTGCTGATCCCAGCGCTTTCCGTGCCTTTAGGCACAGGCCCAACGCACGAAACCCTTCTACTCATGACTGGCTTATCCAAGTTCCAAGCAATGTTTTTCCCATGCTGAATAAGTGCTAGAATGTACATCTCCCTTTTGGTAGATTTCCCTTTCCACTCTCGCATCCATACAACTAGATGTCTGAATTGTCAGACTTATGGTCATAACATATCTAAGTGCCAAAATCCTAGAGTATGTGAGCACTGCGGCAAAGACCATTCGTCTGACAATTGCCCTAAAACCTCTCCTTCCTTTTGTGTTCCCTGCTTCAAATCAAAGCGCTCTTGCCATGACCACGTCACAAAATCCTCCTCATGTCCCCTTTATAGACAACAAGTGCGACTCAAGATGGGACGTACGGCTTGGGAATGACGGTCAGCCTCTCATCCTAAAGTCCACAATGTACCTTTGTCTACTAAATTCACTCTCCTCAATCCTAGGTCTACTCGTAGGAAATCTTCTATTATACTCGATACTATCCTTTCTCTTAAACTTGACATTATTGCTTTGACGGAAACTTGGATTCCTGAAAACGCAGACAATGTCACAAAATATGACATGCCTCATGGCTTTCATGTCTTGCACTCCCACCGACCCGTTGGTAAACGAGGTGGAGGTATTTCTGTAATTTCCAGAAACTCCATTAGATTGGATGCCATTAAATCCCCGTCCCACTCTTCTTTTGAATCATTGACAGCCAAAGTGTCTTTTCCGTCACACTGTTTGTTTCTATCGGTGATCTACCGTCCTCCAAACACCGGCAATTTTATCTGCGAGCTCACGCCTCATCTCTATTTCTTTTATTCTCTTTCTTCAAATTTTATATTGGCTGGTGATTTCAACACCCCAAATTGTGCGTCTCATGACAACCCGCTTAGTGCTCTTTTACGTGAACTCGAGCTGGTCCAGCACATCGACTTTCCCACCCACAGACTTGGTAACATCCTTGACCTCATCATTACTCCAAAACCTAACAGTCATCTCATACAAGAAATCGACGGAGAAACTTTTGACTCCGATCACTATCTTATTTTATGCAGTCTCAACCTCGCTCCTCCTCCCTTTCCCCCTAGCATTTTAATTTCCCGCTCTTTTGAAAACTTTGATGATGCTGTCTTTGAGAAAAATCTCAGACATATCTATAATACACTAACTAACCTTTCTGATGTTCCAGTTGAAGAGTTTCTTACAACAATGAACAACTCCTTTCAATCACTTATCGACCACCATGCCCCCTTTCGCACTCACATCTTTCGCCCCAGCAATCAATCCCATCACTGACGCCATTGTCGCCAAAAGAAAAAGACGAAAACTTGAGAGAAAAATTTCCTTATTATTAAGGTCATCCAAGCCTGTTCCAGCCAGTCTTCTTGCTGCCCTCAAGGAATCTCGTAAGACTGCTCGCGCTCTCATCTTTAAATCCCGTGCTGATTATTTTAACAACATGCTTGCATCTGTCAAAACAAACTCGAAAGTTTTTTGGAAAAATGTCAACTCCATCCTACATAGATCCCCTCCTTCTCCGCCACGCAGCTCTTCAGAAGCTATCAATCTTGTGAATACCTTTAGTAGCTTTTTTAAAGAGAAAATCGCTCTTATTCACAAATCTTTGCCAACGTCCATTTCGCGCTGCACAGACCCTATTCTACCAGACAATCGAACAACACTCTCTTATTTGGCAGTATTGAAGAAGTGAGTAGGCTAATTTGCTCTTTACCCAACAAATCTTCTCCATTAGACTTAATCCCCAAATCCACTTTAAAACGCTTTTCTCACCTCTTTGCTCCAATAATTTCCAAACTTACCAGCTTGTCTTTTTCACAATCAATAATCCCCGCCTCCTTTAAAACAGTACAAGTTCTCACTTTGCTTAAGAAAGGCAATTTGGACCCTACCATTCCTTTGAGCTACCGCCCTATTTCTAATTTGAGCACCATTTCAAAAATTATCGAAAGACTCGTTCATTCCAGAATAACCTCTCACGTTTCATCATCTCCTAATTTTGATCCTTTCCAATCAGCATTACGCATTACTAACAGTCTTTGCACTGGTTACCTATCTCCCAAAGATGCAAGTTTAAATTACTTTGGGTCATTGCATGCACTCTCAAGCTTGAACAACCTGCTTATCTTCTTGATCTTTTGTCAATCAGACACACACGTCAACCACTCAAATCCTTGCACTCTAGTCTCCAGTTTCATCAACCTGTTTCTTCAGGCTTGTTTACTAGTCGCTCTTTTTCTCACCAGGCTCCACGTCTGTGGAATTCACTTCCTTCTAACTTGCGCTCATCGCTTTCTCTCATGAACTTTCGCAAACTTTTGAAAACTCACTTATACCATAAACATCCCCAGTCATGACCTCTTACAAACCTTGAGCGCCTCTGAAGCAATCTTGAATTGATAACTGTGCGCTATAAAAATCTTTATAATAATATTTGATAAATTCAATTTATTTTAGGGTTTTATTCAACACTGAAGCGCTGAGTTTTAAAATCTCACATCAAGTGAGCTTAGCTAAATATTTCATCAAAATTTTCCGGTATTTTTAGTCCAAGCTTGCTCGACTAACAACTGTTTGAAGCTTGAAAATCTTCATTCTCAAGTAAAAAGATTATGCATTCGTGTATTGCGTAGGCTATTGTATTAACTAGTTTTTAGATAAATTCTATTATTTTAAAAAATTTTGCGTCGAATACATAAAGTTTTCAAACATTTTTGACAGCGGAATAACTATAACTCTCGATAGGTTGAGCCTCATCATTAAATGCTTACCTCAAAAATATTAAGAGATTATTTTCATATAGAAGTTTATCAAAAGCTTTTACATATAATAGAGATCGATTTATTAGTTCAAAGTGAATTTTTCTCAATGCTGCTGGTCCAAAGTTAATTGTTTTGCTCTCAAATAAAAATTTCTGATGTGGTACAGAAAAATTAATCTTCATTCATTTTCCAAGTTCTTTGTATTTTTTTTTTATTTTTCAGTAATGAGTCTTAAGGATTTACGTCTAAATAGAGTTTCAAATCAAACACTTCTTTTCCAAAACACGAAGCTTCTCGTAAGTCTTACTTACATTATCAAGTGAATAATGTTAGTTAGACTTACGAAAAGCTTCGTGTTTCATATTAACCAATACATCGTATTTGTTTACCTCACTATTTGATTTAGACTATTCTACGCCACTTCCTTTCTAATGGATTCTTCTCTAGAGATGTTTTAATTTATTAGCCCTTCTTTTGAAAACCACTTGATGATGGGAAGTCTACAAAAAGCTCTTTGAAACTAAATCAATTTGTGTGCTTATCAAGTATATATATATAAAAGTGGACGTACTTGAAAAAATTGCACGAAAAGCTTCATACTTTCGAACGAAAATGTTAAGTATTTGGCAATTTTTCGTTTGTTACTTCGGCTTGTAATAAACATAATAATCAGTTATAAGCTTTAAAACAACTACTATATAAACATAATTACTTCTGATATTTGTATGCTTGCGTCTAATGAGAATAATCTAAGGTAATGGAATTAGTAATTATTAGCCATTAAAAACGCCCTTCTTTATCAAAGTCATTGATTTCGATTATTTCAAATGTTTTCTGCATCTTATAGCACTCATGTCTGCGATTAATCATTTGGATTCCCACTATACACCTCTCTGAATTGTTTTACCTCAGTTTTCATGAAGAGATGTATAATTAAGTTCAAACTTTGTTTGCAGTGATAACTTAAGTAAATGCATCATGATATATATCAAATAGCCGATTTTAAATGTATCAAACACAATAACAAAGGCATATTTGACAAAGAAGCTCTTTTTAAGCCGAACTTATATTAAAAACCTAGCCTGATGAGAGCAGACCGATAGAACAATCTGTGTGGGGTCCTCCAAAAAAATTATCTTGAAACAAGATAAAGTTAGTAACCCCGAAGGATTACTGGAAGACAGGTAAAAGTCGTTGAGATTTTTACTCCAAGAAGGTAGCAGCCCCACCAACTAACAGGCCTAAACGCTAGAGTGTAGGCGCCTTTTAATATCATGCCCTGGACAGGTGTATTTTAGATTGAGAACTTCTATCCTCAAGTTATTTGATATTGTAAGTTCTGCTTACAGTTTTGTTGTCGAACATTTGGTTTCAATTACATTGACATTTAACTTTGTAATATAAATTTGTCTATTTTATTGCTTAGCCTATATTTAATTACAATTCACACTCTGACTAAGCTGTATGGTGATAAATTTTTTCATTCTTTTTAAAAACTTTCAATTCAATCATAGCCAACTTTTGACGCGTTTGTTTCCATAACGACGGAAATGTATATTTAGTTTTTCCTTATCGATAGTGAATATGTCGAAGGTAGTCAAAGCTTATTTGATGTGCTATGCAACCACACAGCTGTTAGTTCTTTGAAGTTTTGCATGTGTGGTAGAAGTGTATGTAAAACAAGGTGATCTTTGTATAGACCAATAGGATTGAAGGTTTGGACCAGATTTTTTTAATTTGCTATTTCTTCCGCTAAAAAAACATTGTTTTTCATTGGTTTTAGTTTGCTATTTTTTATTATATTTTTCAAATAAATGATACCATTTAAATGCTATTGGTCTATAATTGAAATGTTTTGCATAGATAGCGTACAGTGCTTGTGTGTAGTAAATGCTAACAAACCATCGGTATGCATTGTTAAAATATATTATTTCAAAATCATGAAGTTTTTCCTAAACTCTGTGATCCCAAATGAAATTATAAAATTTTATTTTCAAACAGAGCATGAATTATCGGTATTTCACTGACAATTTTGCGCCTTAAAATTAATTAAAATAATAATAACAATCTTCAATACTTGTATTCACTGAGGATGATTCGAATGCCATCAAATGGACTCCTAGAAAAGCCTGTCTTGATGGCTCGAACTGCTATGTCCTCAATCAATTCCCTTGTGAGTTTCCTGCTAGCCACTTCCCCTGTGGCTGTGTACACCTGGAGTGGTCCAAGTTCTCAGTTTAATATTCTAGCATACATTGAAATACAATTACGAATAAGATTATAGTGGCATTAACTTGAAAAGTTTTTAGGCCACATATGTATTATACCAAAAAATTATTCTATTATATGTATTGAGTTATTCATTCAGGTTATTCTGTAGTTTATACTGTGTTATCTCATTATTCTTTTATATAATCTGATATTCAATCAGACAAAAAACAATGACATTAAATTTCAAAAATCTTGAAATTGATTGATGTATTACTTTTTAAAAAAATGGATAAAATTGAAATACGTAGAATTCAAAAATTTTAAGTTCATAAAAAAATTTTTATTATACTTTCAACTACCAAATCAAAAAAATTATCAAAAAGTCAAAAAAGAATAAAACATACAGTTTTATCTGTGAAATGTGTAAAAATTTAAAAATCAATTATAAAAGCATCCATTATTGTAAAAACATCACTCATAAAAAATCATATTGAGAACATTATTAGTGAAACAAAAAACAACAGTTATACATTAATGCCAAACAAATAGCATTATTTCACATATCAAATAAACAAATGCAAGCGCAAGATGAATAAAAACTATCACTTGGTATTAGTGGCCTCTGCAAACAAAACAAAATTTTTTCATTTTTTTGTATTGAAAACATAATTATTATAATTTTGCTGTTCAACAATCAAAATGAAGCACAACATTAATTTACAACAATTGATTACAATGTTACAAAAGCAATCTTCATGCTGAGTCTACATTACCAAGTGATATATGCAATTATACATGACTTGATGTTTTAACTTCTAACAAAATTATTTCAATGAAGAATCAAAAAAAAAATATATATCAAAATTGAGTTTTGGTGAGTAACTTTTAATAGTGAATTTTTAAAAATTGAATTAAAAATGAACAAAAACAAAACCCACCACTCCATCATTGCGAGAATAGAAAAGTAGCACATCTTCATCACACACAGCCAGTTTCCACTGTTTCTTCAACCTCATTGCTATGTCTGATGCCTCCTTTAGTCTCTTTCTTCTTATAAACATTATTATAAAATTTACATAGCTCACAATCTACAAAAAAAATTTTCTTTGAAAGCATTAAATATTTTTAAGAGAATTGTAAATAATAGAGTTTATGGTATAAGTGAAATTTCAAAAATTTATGGAAAAAAAGTGATGAGTGTAAGTAAGCGAAGAAAGTTCCACATACATAAGTTTTGGTTATAGAAAAGCAATTTAAAATCAAGATTAAGAAAACTGGTTGATATAGCTAGAAACCAAATTGTAGAAATCTGAGTGGTTAATGAATATGTCTAACAGAAAAGAGATTGGGAATGTAAGCAGGTTGATTAAACTTGTGAATGCAGGCAATGAGCCAAAAAAATTTAAACTGGCATTTTTGCCAAATTATTGGATATTGGTTGAAAGCTTGTGAGCATTTCACACTTGATTGAATGTTTATCTCAAAACATGATTTTCTTATTATATCACACTAAAGGAATATGAAACTTCAAAAAATAATAGGTTCTTACTTTGGATCATAAGCATCATCATCATCATCTACAGTTATTTCTTCATCAAACATTTGTTTAGTAACCGCCACTGCCACTTTATAACCCCCTGCCTTCTTATTTTCACAAAAGTAAGTACTACATGGGCATGAAGATTCGTTAGCTATTTGCTTGATGATTACATCTAATTGGCTGGCTGAATACAATTATAACAAGTATTGTAAAAAAAAATGATTAAAATATTTTTTTAAAAACCTTCATCGTCTTTCGTGCCTAGAATTGAGTCAGGGTCACAAACATATATTTTTTTGAAACTTTCTCTTCCACATTGTAATTGACTATCTAAAGAAGTTGGAAAGTTTCCAAGGCAAACACATTCTTCTACTAAAAACAATAAAAAAACTGTGAAAACCAAAAACTTCATGTTTGTTACTCGAGAAATTTAACAAGCAATCAAAAGTGGATTTTATTTTATATCGTTTTCTAAACAGTTCAAAATCTACAAAAAAACAACTTTCCTAATATTATCATTTGTTGAGAAAAAAGTTACAAAAGATTATTTAAACAACTTTTATATTATTTACTACAAAAGCAATAAGCAATAAGGCTGTCTGTAGAATACTATTTAATAAAAAAATTGAGAATTATAAAAATTCGTTCACTTCATTTTAGATAAAGCAATAAATATAGTACGCGCGCATTAATTTCTCTAAGTATTCATATGTTCCTTGAGAGTATGAATGTTGTATAAATGAAATCAGTTGATAACGTCAATGACTATTTTTCAATACACCTTATAAAATTATTATATACATATATGCATATATATAAATTATTTTGCATACTGTATTAAACAAAAAATGCTATAATATAAAAGCTTTATTTATAAATAGAAGTTTGCTTAGTTAATAATGAACTTATTTTTAGAATAGTATGGAGGTGTGATTTTTTTTTATTGAAACTCTTATTTGAAACAATCCAGCTATAGTTTATTTGATAGCCTACAATTTTCTTACAAAAAGTTTTTTTGTTCTTTAATGAATACCTCGTGTTTGTTGCCATTTAAATATATGGTAAATATGTAGAAATATTTCTATTTTAAAACGTAAAATACTTATTTAATTCAAATATTATGATTATCTAGTTTAAGTATATTAAATTTCAATTTATCCTAGCGAAGCTTAAAAGTTTACACGAGTACAAATTTCGCCAATATTCAGAAAAATATCTTCAAGTCTTTGTTAATTAAAAAAGCAGAAAAAAAATCAAGTGAATAAGATGAATAAAGCTCATAGCTATTTGTATCGATGACTCAACTTAGAAATACAAACCATTCTTTCGATAGGAGCTTATAAATTCGAAGTGGTAACAACTTTTAAAAATATAATTATAAACTGATTGAAAAAGTTTTGTTGGAGTTGAAGTTTAGAAGCCCTTTGAACTACACATTAATGAAATGCCTTGTTAGCTATAGATTAAAACACTTCACTCTAATAATCACGATGAAACGACCTCACGCCAGCCAGACTTTGATAAGAAATAAACTAAATCTGTTCAACAAAAGCTATTATTTAAGTATAACTACAGATATAATGGGGAAACATTCAAGTTTTTATCACAATAAATTTTAAAATTTAAAATATTTGGAAAATTGTAAATTTTATTTAAAAAAATTAATTATAAAATTTAGATATTGTTTATTTGAAAACAGACGAAAGCCTTTCCCAACTGTTAACTAAACAGTAAGCACTAGATAACAATAGCCCAGCCGCTCCACCCCGTAGACTTTTTTGTAAACCACCTATCGAATAAAAGTGCAAATAATACATTGATTTTCTCAAACAAAAATAAAACAATAAATATTAATTAATCCTGAATGTTGTTATTTAAACTTGAAAACATTACACTGCCAAACAAAACTTCGTACTTTTTAACAAAATGAACTGAAATTTTTATGAATAAAAACAGCAAGAATTACCAGGACTCTTGTAAAGGGCACCAGTGATAGTGGCTGCAGCCAGTGTATTGAGTTCATCATCCGCCCCTCTCCCTTTTGAAAACACCACACCTAGCATGCTGTACAAGAGAGCTAAAAGTAATAGGGAAAGAATTTATAAGATAGTATTGAACAGAAATAGTGATAATTAAATAACATAGATTTAGTAAAGTAAAACGAATGAAATTTCCCGAAAACTAAAAAATGACTCATAGCGCTAATAAATGAAGGATATAAGTATTATGAATTTCTTCAGACATTATGCATAAATGTTTTGCCGATTGTTTCAAAATAACTTCATAAAATAAAGCAATTTTTTTGATACTTCTTTTTCATTCAAGCTAAAATTTTTGACAAATTCAATTTTGTCATAAACCATTAGTATCTATACAAATGATTTATGACAAAGTTGAATTTTGCCTCATTTTATAAAGCTTTTATGTAGAACTAAGTGAATGAATTATATTTGAGTTTTTCTAAATGATAATGAGATTGATTGTAAAAATACATTTATAACTCTAAAGAATAAAAATGACGACTCACCTACAACCCCCACAGACTGGGCACTAGATGCTCCCTTCTTAGTGATAAAGTTCAACAACCTGCACAAATCAGATACCTTCATTAAGTAAATTTACAATATTTTGTAATTATTAGGGAGGCTGTGAACTTTTTTCAATCACCAGATGCAAGTCTGCTTGAAGTAAGTTTCGTCAGCTTCTTTCACTTCTCACCAATCCCCATCTACTTTTCACAACCAGAGGTCAAATCTACAACACGTAAATTAGAGCTGTAATGCTGTACTCTTCTGAAACCTGGAGCCTAACAACACCTTCCCTGAACCGATTGAAGCGCAATGACTTGGCTATGATCTGATGGATTTGCAAAGCCAGGGTTGAAGACAGAATAAGTGCAGAAAAATTGCATGCAAAACTTGGCATTTAGAACATAGAATCGGCGTTGCGTCGTGATAGGTTGAGGTGGTTTGGTTATGTGGTGCGCAGCTCAGGTTGGCTCTCAAAAGTCAGGGAATTCAAGGTTGTTGGTGTTAAAAGACCCCGCAAGCCAAAAATGACATAGGAAGAGTTGCTGAAAAAGGATCGGGCAAAGCTCAGTTTGATGGAAATCGACCCACACGACCGCCTTACACGGAAGAGACTTGTTTACAAAAAAGCCCTACTCTCTGCTGAGAAAAATGGGTTCTAAATAGAATGATAATAAAAAAGCTAGAAACACAATTTATTATGGTTGCTGAAGGCACCAAGTATGAATGAAAAGAATACATGAGTAAAATGCGGTAGTAAAAAGGATTTTTGTGTTAATATCTTAGAAGGTCCTGCAGCTTTGCATTCAGAGTAGATCAGTTAAAGATTGATTATTTTGTGGAAGAACTGAAAGTTGTCCTGCGATCACAGGTTATTTGTATCTGAACTAAGTGAGCTAGTTTCAAAAACATGATGTACATTTTTTTTTAATGACTTGCAACATTTTCTTTTTTCTTACAATTATTTCTTTTTCGTTGATCAAGTCATATATACTCAACCTAACAAGCAATGCCTCATGCAAATGAAACAGTGCATTTTGAGCCAAAAAAAACTTAATGACTTAAACATGATTTATTGCACATACAACAGCAAAATTAATCATTTTCATTTAAATTTGGTGCTTTATGAGTTTAATACCTAGAATGCTGGTTTTTCATACAAATAGAATGAAGTGTAACTTTTCAAATAGAAAAGTTATAGTCTGCCAGTCACTATATTCACATTGGTAATTGTATTATATTGTATAGAAACTGTTAGAATGAAAATAATTTTAGATTAACTTCCATTAAGGGACAAATTAAAATTTGTTTGCACAAACCTTTTAAATCATTTCGAGTAAAAAAGGTGACAAAAAAACCTTTGAAAAACCTGACCCTTAGTGAAACAAAAAAGAATCATGAAAAAATAATTTTTTAGGTGAGAAGCGAAACACATGTAACCACATGATCCTGTAAAATATAAGTCATAACACAGCATCACAACAAGATAACCAGACAATGAAACATAACACAAGCAAAATTATAAATTTAAAATTTTGTAAAAAAATTCAAGTATGATTTTTAATGTTTATACTTTTATTATTTTGACTAGTGAATTTATTTCATAACCTTTATAAACTACAATTGTTTTATATAATAAGATATAAAAAACAATAACACAATTATTATAAAAATTATTTTTGCTACTACTGATGAATTCTAATTTGAGAAACAAGGAAATAACTAGAAAAACTAGTCACATTATTATAATAGATAAAATCTTAACATACTGAGTTCTACGCACAGGTCCAGTGATTTGAGCAGTATTGGTCTCCCTGATGCCACTATATAATCCTGACAAGCCTCCGACTGCTGCTCCTGCATATATTATATTTTCTAATAATGAAAAACATTCTATAATAACAGTATTTTAATTAATAAAAATGACAAAACTTTTCAATAAAAAATTTTGGCATAAAAAAATACATGATTAATGATAGATAAAAGAAGACATTATATCTCAAATTGAAAATTTTTTTATTGATATTTAAAATTTAAATAAGTACATACCAACACATACTGTTCCACCAATTTGAGAGAAAGCTAACTCAAACCTCCCCCTCCTTTGGTTAGCTCCTTCGGGCATTATGAATTGAGGCTCTGAGTCCTGTTTGCAACATTATGAAAGTTAGTAGAATAGCACATCTATGAAAATATTTGAAATTGGAATTCCTTTTCAAAAATCTTTTAAAAGATAATTATTGATTTTATTTGGAAACAGTGACTTACTAATACGAGAAGGTTAGGATCAATGTTCATATAAGGGGAAACAAAACCTCTATTAGAACCTACAAAAACACAAGTTTCCTTCTAAAAATCATTCATACAAATCAACTACAAAAATTCTTTATAATATTATAAGAGATAAGCTTGAAACGTATATTCAAATAAAACCTTGGATTTTTATTGAAAATAAATATTTTTATTTTTAGTTAGTAATTTTAGGTGAAAAAATATTTTTTTTTCATTTACCTCCCAACTGGTTACGATCCATCGCAAAATTACGGCGACAATGTGGGTAATGTAACCTTGTAAAAGTAAACAAAATTATAAATTTTAGATTAAATGCAAAAGTGAACTTCATTCAAATTTTAAAAATATTTTATTGTTAAAATCTTAAGCTAAGTGATTCATATGATGTTATTAAATCAAATAAATAAATAATGAAGTTAATGAATTTTTTAATATTTTTTATATTAGCTATAAAATATTTTTATGGAAAGTTGGAATTTCCAGCTGGTTTGATATCATGTTTTTTTTAGTTTCTATATATTTTTTGTTTTATATAAAAAAACATGCCTAATAAGTTCAAAAATATTGTTTCATTTTGTCTCTCAAATGTTTCACTGTTTTTCGAGTGTATTTCCAATATGTTAATTACGTTTTTTAGAAACTTATTTTATGGTATTCTTATAATAATGTTACTAATTCCTATATTATTCGAAAAAATAATTCTTGAAAACGACTCGTCAATATTCTCTCCACTAGACTTTTCACTGAATTTCTAGCGTTATTCCCATTATATCAGTGGATTTTATGGTCTTATCAGTGATATTTCTAATTTTATTTTACAAATTAACGTTAAAAACGTAAACGTATTCACACTTATGATTATTAGCATCAAAAAGAATGATATAAAATTTCGAAAAATGAACAAGAAAATGGATTTGGAAAAATTTAATTGAAGCTAATTTTATTGATATTTAACACGTACAGATAATTAAAATTGTTTTGCTAAAAATCCAAATATTTTAATTTTATTTAAGGTCGGTTTATTGTTATAAAGACTAGAAGTGCTAAAGTCATTTTGATAAATATAATAACTATCAAATAATTTATCGCAAATTTTATCCACAAGATCAAAAATACAGTAAGATATTGAAAATAAAAAATATTCGAACAAGGATTTTTCAGATTTCTACAATAAAGATGCATATGGCTTAAAGATTTATGTCAAAAAAAAATCTGTTAATTTGTATTACTCCATGTAAACTTTCACTTCCAAAACGCCTATCAAAAGAATATTATTTAAAAGTGCTTTAATTTGGAGACTCACACAATGCACACTATATGTAGTTTTTAAAAAAAATAAATGTCATTTTCATAATCTATTGTACACACAATTATTATATATTGAAATATTACTGATGTTGCAATGTATCTTTTGAATTTCAAGCCTCACCCCATACTGACCAAATTATGATGCTTTATATTTCAAGTATATTTTCTCATGCATCAGTCAGTCATTATTAACATTATTTAAAATACCATTCATTTAAGCAGAGCTATCGAATGTCCATCATATTCTCTTCTTCATTATCATCAGTATCCAACTCATTTCCATTCAATACTTTTTCAGTTCTTTTAATTATTTTCATCGATAAACTTTTGATACTTTCACTTGTGTTATTATTGTTATTAATTTGTTCATCATAAAGTTCTTTAAGTTTATCAATGCCACCCTCTGTACTGAGCAAAGAACAGTATTTTTTTCCTGAAAGGTATCATATTTTGTAACGAGAAACATCAATTAAGAGTAATTTTTAAACATTTATTGAGAATCAAGTTATAATTTTCGATAAGTTTAGCCTTAACTTTAGCGAACGTTTTATGATAAGGCTAAACTTATCGAAAATTATAACTTTTGATTCTCAATAAATGTTTAAAAATTCCTCTTAATTAATGTTTCTCGCTACAAAATATTGAAAAAAAATACATACGATGTCTGTGAAAGGTATCATCACTTTTAGCACCAATCAAATGATTTAAACGAGACAACACATTTTTAATATTAAATGCTGAAACCAGGTGAAATATAAAGAATTGATATATTAGAGAGTAAAACTAACGATAAACTTTAGTGAGATTACACAAAGCCCACACTGCCCAGTATTGCACTACAGGAGTGTGTGCACAGTCCAACAATCTCAATATGGGTTTGAAAGATCTGAATTTTCGAGTTCACGCACATATTAATCTATTCATTCCTATCACTCACAAACTTATGCTTTTGATACCATTTTATACGAGTTTGAAATTAATCAATTAAATTCTTCAGCAAAGACCAACCTGTAATTAATGTTACGCTCGATGTTGATAGGCCATCGTCGTATGGCATTCTCCATCTTCTCTATCACCACAGTCCTGGAAATCTTGTTGACCGTCCAAGCCTCCAACCCATCAAATAAAAGATTCGCCAAAACACCACAAGCGTTGTAACTCACCTAAATAAAATAGAAAAAATAAAATGGAAGTATTAAAAATCACATCGGGAATGGCATGCTCCCAACTTCAATGCCATCGTGTTTCGAATCAAGGAGTCCAGAAAAGACATCAACATACTGCATCAGCAACTGCCTCAACTCATAAACTTCTGCCACGTTGCCCAGCAGCCCCATCATATTTCTCAGCAACTCCTCAGAGTCGGGAAAGGCCTAGAGTCATTTAAAATATGCGTTTTAGCATAAAAATGGGTGAAATTGAACATAAATATGTAATTAGCAATAATAAAATATAAAATTGAAAACAGTCCTGGAGTGTAAAAACAAATGATCTCCCATGAATGTAGTTCTTTGGGATAAGGAATTTTGAAAAGCTATTTTTTAAAAAGTAAATTTTGATTTATTATAATTTTAAACCTTTTTTGTTTTAATAATCTAGAAGTTTTTAATTATTTTTAAAAAACAAAATTCACAAGAAAACCTAACTTTACTATGACGAATTTAATAAACATGTAATATTTCAATTGAAAAACAAATCAAAAAAACAACTTCAACCGTCAAACACTGAGTGAAGATCTGCAGACCCATGTGTTCAATGAACTTCTCACAGTTTGCTGCTGTCTCGTCTGAAACAATGGCTCTTCACTTTATTACAACGTAATTATGCCATCAAAAATTCATATTATTAAAGATAAAACATATATTAAATTAAGTGAAGAAACATGCTTTTGGTCATTTCAACTAATAAAATAATTATTTCATTATGGCAACTTGTTAAGACATCTTAATGCATTTTCATCAACTTCTCAAAAAGTTGTACGCTAATTTGAGATGCTAACGTTCAGTACTTGACTAAACTTATCAAAAATTATTGATATTTTTGCTATAATGTATTCATTTGCTATTAATAAACTCATCGTTCATAAAGTATCCTATTGGGAGTCAATAACAAATACGCACCCGTAGCATTCCACATGAGACTCCAAGCCACCTCCATCAACTCATCACACTTGTCCGCTTCTACTCTCTTTGTTACCAAGTCTAACATTATCTGCGTGTTTTGAACACAACATTCAGGTTTTGTATCTAGTATGTCAACCGTATTAGAACTAAAATTAACGAAAGAAAATTTGAGTATATATGAAAAATAATTAAATTATGTTGTCAACATGATAATGATATTGGGATAATTGTATATATGTGACTTATGACACTGAGAGGTTTAAAAGTACAGATTTCCCTGAATGAAACTTATATTAAAAACTATTAAGACCTGAGAGAATCTTAATAATCATATATTTTCATGCAGAAATGTGTATTTAACATTAATTTCATATCGTTTAACGTTTATTTCAAGAGTATTGATCAAGTATGATACTTGAAAGTTAAAATTTTTATTGAGTTATTTTCTATAAAAATATGAACTAATATTTTTACACATCCACCCTAGATAGTATTGTTCTACATGCTTCTGTAACAACTTTAGACAGTAGTCAACTAACTCTTCTTTACCATCTCGAAATACTGATTTGATACCGTGATTTGAAAGAGTTATCAATGCTAGTAAAAAGAATTTTTTTACATGAATACCAGCCCAGACCAACAATTAACTTAAAAATTATCCTAACTCAAAATCTTTGATCTCACATTAACAATTTTCATTGCTGGTATCAACTAAGATCATCTGCCAAGCCATATGAAAACCCGACACTTTGTTAATACTTTCTACGGGATTAAGCCGGTTATAACAGAAAAGAAACCTGGAAATAAAAGTTTTGACGAGCCAAACGTCGAATTCAAGACTTTAATATAAAATCAAATTTGAACCAGTGGTATGAACATTGCAGTCAACGTATTCCGAATCCATTAAAACTGAATGAACAAAATGATAATGAAAAAAAGCTTTGAGATACAACCGCCATATAATCAACCCCATAACACTGTCATCCTTCACCAAAACTCGATGTGGTAACATTGTTTAGAAACTTGGATACCTTGAAAGTAGGCAACTGTCCCAATATAAGTTTCTCAGGTTTGTCCACTTGGCAAGCCAAACTGTTGAGCAGATTCAATGCGACTCTATGCACAAAAACATCGTTGGTGATTTCTGTTTTGCTGACTATCATCAACAACACATTCACCACTCGAGTGTAGTCGTGCAACTGCAATGGTGAACATCAATAAAATTATACTGATCTTGAATAATTTTGAAATAATGAAATAAGGGCTTTGACAATGATAAAACGAAGCACGTACATTTATTTATCCCTATTCTATTCAATATACTCTTATACATTATTGTAAACCAACCAAATCAGTGGGGAATCGGAAGTTGCATAACGTCAAACAGCCATTTCTCGCCATCTGTAATGAAAATTCATTGAGCATTGTAATCTGAAAATTAGTAGTGAAGTATATTTTCAAATTCTATTATGAACAATATTCAATTGAGTGTAGTTTATAATGGATTTGAAACAAGTGACAAGCTATCCACATTGATGTCTCTGGTAAAGGATTCCATGGCATCCAATAAGACCTTTATAGTCCTCCTGGAAACCAACATTTATTCAATAATTTCATTTTCATCAAATGTGCAAAAATTATTTGAAAAATAATAAATCGTGATAAGGTTTTACCAAACAAAAATTTTAGCTTAATTATTTAAAAAAATTTTTTTTTACTTTCTTCATAATTCGAAGTTAATGTAAGAAAAATAGTATTAAAACAAATAACAACAGCGATATATGAGAAACCTTTTGATCCTGTTGGTCAAGTACTCTTTGAGGTCCCCCTTCACCAAGTAGAATAAGGTGGCACTGTGATGTGGTGCATAAGTGGTCATTAGTGCTTTTAAACGCTATAAAAAATCTAGACTGATTTGATAAGATTCATAGGTAGCGTACAAAACTGAAACTTTTTCAAATTTTTGATTGTTTAGAATGTTTTTAAAACGCTAATTTTTCAAGATCCTAAACCTTTATAATTTCTGATAACAAATTATCAAGTTGAAATCCCACTCAACATCATCGTTTTTATAGTTTATCGGGTTTAAGTTTAGGCATTCTTTTTGTTCTTCTATTAAAGTATCTAGTGTAAACACTAGCATAATTATTTAGATATAAAGAAAGTCAACCAGCTCTTACCTGCCAGAGATTTGCACACTGTTATCCTCAAAGTACTTTTTCATCCCTTTCAATATTAACTGAAGTTTATAAGTATAGCTAATGAGAATAATTATAGGATGTTTTAGTTATAATCACTAATACAAACAAGAAATTTTTAAACAATTGTTTAAGAAATAGTAACCTTTTAGTCAAATTTATTGTAAGTTGCGACAAAAAAGAAGTGAAATTTATTGACAACACTAAACTAATGAATTTTTTTAAGAATTGCAAAACAATATAAGAAAATTCCAGAAACTTCAAATTAATATTTAATAATTGAAAAAATAATATAAAAAACACTAAAATTGCAAATTAACCACTAAAAACTAAAAAGCAACTCACATCCAAAGCTCTGGCTTGCAAATCCAAAGGCAGGTTTTCATTCTTAATAACTTCAAAGAATCGATTGAGAGACAAGAGGAAGAGCTTATAACGGCACTGGTACTTCTCTAATGATACCAGGATCTGTCCTATCGTGTCATCCCCTGATATCTGATGAGATCCAAACATTTGTTATCAAGCTGTTTCAACAATACAACAATAACAGCAAAAACTAGGAACAATGAAATCTATTCATTGAAGCTAAGACATATATATTATTTCTTCAAAGTCGAATCTTGAAGATTTTTGTAAAAGCGTCATAAGGTGATGATGAAACAGAGATGAACGATTCGTAAAAATTAAATTTCATAACCTTTTGTGCTTCAATCAATATAGCAAAACACAGCTTTCTTCATTTTTAGTTTTATTTACAAATTTCGATGTTAAAATTTTTTATTTACTTATTTAATTATGAAAAAATCTAAATTTTTATATTATATCATTTTAAATTTTAATGCTGTACCTGCCCCAGTAACTGGGATTAATACCAGTCAATATAAGTATGTAAATTTTTGAATTAAGTCATCTTAATTTGGACAAATTTTTATAGACCACCAAGCCAAGTGACAACAACAGCAGTATATGTTTCTAACTGCTACAAAAAGCTACTGTTTTATTTAAATTATAGCAGAAAAAGCCGCCTTTAATAAGGCATTGAGCTAAATGTAGTTTAAACTAGATGTCAAAGAAAAAAGTAATATTATTGTCTTTAAAATATTTTTACCTCCAAAACTTTAATAAAAACCCACAAGTTTTCTAATAACACCAAGAAACAACCTAGAGCAATAAAAAAAAACATAACAAACAGTATCAGCAGAAATGTTTTCTCGAATGCAGGGTTGGTCAATGCAGTTCAAAAGTCCCAGGTATTGCAGGCGCTTGTCAACCAACCAATCAACGCCTGGATCCCTGTGATGCATTGCTACATATGAGTACTCAGTTGAATTTGGTTAAAATTTCAAGAGATAACTCGAGTCAGAATTACTGTAATACAACTTGAATTTTTGTCCTAATTAATTACTTTAAATCTAAATTATAAATGCTCAAACGATTCCAAATAACTATCGTATCGTGTCTATTTCGATGCTAAATGATTTAATTAACATATATTAATGTGTAACAAACATATATAATAAACATAGAACATTGATACTAACTCCTGCAACCATTTCATTCTCACTGACACAGGCTGAATGGCTTTGATGCCTGCAATCGATTGGCATGCGTGAAGTTTCGAAAAATTTAACGATTATTTTGAAGTTTTTCACAAGCATCGTTTGTTGCTATTAATAAACGGTATTTGATAGTTTATGAAGACGAAAAATGGTTTAAACGTGTACAAAGCAAAATGGGTGAAATGAAAAGTTGGAAAATAATGCTTAGTACTAATGGTTCTAATCCTGAAACGCATGATGATGGTGATGAATTGATGAAATTCACTACGATACCAGCAAGGTTAGTGCCACAGATCTCCAAGGACTCAAGCTGACTGAGGCTTGAGATCAACCTTCCCATGGTGAGAGTAATGTTGTCGCCATAACAGTATGGCTCATCTCTGTAACTCATGCCTAGATCCAAACTCCTGTGAGACAAACAGTTGTATTTATGAAGCAACTAGAGTAGGGGATATTTTATGATAATAGTTTATGTTTGAGCTTCAAAAATGATAATATATTTAAGTGGGTTTGTTACTGATTTTTTCTATGTGCTTTTTTACCATTACCTGTTGTTTAACATCATTTTTTCTTCTTTAAAGAGATTTGAGGTTTTGCGGAGTTTGAAAAAAATTATTCTTTCATCGTCAATATTATAATTCATTTAAACATGTTCCCCTTTTTCGAAAGTTAAACAAAATTTTTTTTACTAAAAATAGATATACAGATACCAAGATTTTAAATCCGGTTTAATCTCCACTATACTGAAGGTGGCCAGATTTACTCCATTTACAAAATGTTTTTTGCCATTTTATATACTCCTAGTTTCCATTTTTACCTAACTAAAAATTTTTGCTAAAAATAAAAATTGGTGAGTTACTTGAGAGTGGTAAGCTGTTGGATGATTGATAGGGTATCATGGAAATTTGTAAGAATGATATTATGCAAAGAAAGATATTTGAGTTGAGTGAAACAAAGAAGATTATCGAATAAAATACGAGAAGAGCAATCAGAAAGATCTAAGACAGTGAGTTTGTGTGCGAATGATGACAACTCAAAAGAATCAAAGACTGATAAAACATCAGGGTGTTTGACATTGATAGATAAGATTTGAAGGCTCGGAAGATTGAATTTTGGAGGGTCTGTTGTTTCCTGCTTTGATTGCCTACTGTTTGCAGAAGTTCTGTTTAAGTGGGGTATATTAAGAAGTGATTAAAAATATTGTAAAAGTTGAATATGTAAAATAAATATTTATATAAACGACTTAAAAATATTAAAAAAAACTGAAAAAATTTTGTAATAACAGCATGATAAATTGTGAAAAATCAGATTATAAAAAATGAATATTATCTTGGAAACAAAAATCCAGAAGCAATATTAGTATCAATTATATTGAACTATCAAATAAAAATAAAAAGGTATCATAAGACAAATAGTTATAGTTAAGCCAATAGAAGACACAAACTTTTGAAAAATCTCTAGGCACTTTTTGCCAAGACCTAGATGAGTGAGGTATGCAGATTTGCTGTTGATGAGGTCAATGCAACTGCTTGACAATTGTGGTGAGTTGATGATCAGTTCTGTTATTAAGTTGCCTGCAATGAATAGAAAAATTGATGAAACTTTCTAGATTTCATATTCTTGATTAAAAATTTATAAGCAATATAAACTGAAAAAAATGAGGTTGGTGAATCTTTTTTTGAATCTCAATTTAGTTAACTGAAAATATATATGCGAAAAGTAACTGAAAAAGTTCAAAAGTAGTTGAAAAGTCCTACCAAATGTATTAACCAACATTATAAGCCAATAATCCATGTTAAACAAAACTGACTATTTTAAAGTTCATATTTAATATTAATTCATTCAGCCTATAAAACAAATTTTCAATTTTTTTGGAAAAGCTGTCGAATTCTAAAAATTATTTATATCATTATATTAAAAAATTTCATCACCATCTAAAATCTTCATTAGATCCTCATTGGTGAGAGTTTTGATGTGTTTCAAGTTAAGCCGCCTAATAGGGAAATTTTCACTATTTTTCAGGCATGACATTAGAGCAGGCTGCATCTTATAGTTAAAGTCATCATTCAAAGCATCCAAGAGAGATTCAGTGAAGTTAGATGGCAGATAGATATTTGGATTGACTGAAAAAATTGAAGTTATTTATTTTAAAAAATTAATCTTCAGTATATATATGTATATATACTTTTTTAGATATACATATTTTAAAAAAAGCTTACTAATGGGAGGCCAGTTCTGAACAAGAAATATTTTTCGAAAATTTTCTAAAATTGTTTCCATACAAAAATTAGTCAATGTATCAATATAATCACTGTCTTTGAACAACTTTGCTGGTGGATGTGAATTCATTTTCAGTTCTGGCCTTTATTGCGCAAATACATTCGAAAAATAAAATTTCAATTAAATTAAAATTATTATTTATATTAGTTTTCAATGTTACTTGGTGTTCATTAAAAATGCAGAATTAACGCAGTGCCTCTGTGTTTGATTAAATATAGAGTTCCTTTATTGGATGTCATTCCTCAAAAGCCAATCTTATTAATTTTTAAATTCTTTTTCAGCGCTTCATTAAATACTTTAAAAAATTTATTTCTTCTAATAATATTTTTTTAAAAATAATTTTATTCAACATATTGAATCAAAATTAAAAACTTAGCAAAGAAAGCTTTTATTAAAAATTAATCTACAAATATAGAAAAGACTTCATCATCGTTTTGCGTCCGTTTCCATGCTAGCATGGGTTGGACGGGGTCTCATAATGGCTCTTCTCCATATTCTTCGGTCTTGGGCAAGTTCAGGATTGAGTTTCATTCTTCTGAGGTCATTGCTTATTAATTGGGAATATTTTTTTCTTGGTCTACCTTGTTCTCGCTTACCCTCTACCACGACATGCCTGCAAGCACTTGCTGGGTTACCAGCATTCATCCCCATTACATGCTCAAACCATCTCAGTCTATTTTTGCGTAGCACCTCAGTGATGTCTGGAAATCCCAGTCTGTCCCTCAATTCATCTGATTATCTGCCATCCTTTAAGCTTAAATTGCACATTCACCTGATCATCATCTTATCAGCTTTGGATATTCTAGTAATATTTTCCACCTAAAGAGGCCAAGTCTCACTACCCTAAACCATAACACTCCTGACGCAAGCAACATATAAACGCCCATTTTTCTTAACTGAAATGACCCGACTGGCTAACATCTAAAATTTTCAAACCTTTTGAAGTTGAAAATTATTTAATACATGATTTTTAATAACATATATAAATTTTAAATTATTTAAATAACTTTAAGAAGCTTTATTTCATCTTTATGTTGAATTTTAAAGTTGTCCACTGACTTTTGATTCATACTGTATATATGAGCGTTGACTTTTATGTGGGCGTTAATGATTTGGTTGATTAGTACTATCGTTCTTATCATTAGCGTTGGTTGTCCTGATTAATAGCGTTTCTATCTTATTGATGATAAGTGCCAAAAATCTTTATATAATTTTTATGTTTAAAGATTATCACTGTTTCAATCATTTGATTCTTGTCAAGCTAAATTTTAGTGGTGTAATGGCCCAAAACTTATCCACAGTTTACCTCCGTTTTTAATTTGAAGTTTCTATTCTAACTCTAGGTGTCAAAGAATTCGTTAAATTTTTGAATAGTTGTTGCGGATGTATTATTTTTAAATCCATAAAAATATGATTTTTATTATGACTCCTGCTTTTTCAAGAACGCATTCAGATTTTTGAGTTAATGAAAAGTAAAAATTACAAAATTGATAAAATGCATTTTTATTGGGCACTTTTTTTTTATCAAAGAACTTTTTTCGCATGAAAGCCACAAGCAGAATTACCTGATAATTTTTAAAACTCATATATCATAAAATATGCTTTTTCCCTAATGAGTGTATGCCTTTACTTTCTTCAAAAAAATTTACGTAGTTAATCGCCACGAATTTCTAAAGTACTCAAAAAGAGCTTTAGCAAAATATCGTTGTGTAATTGATCTGTGCGGTTAAGTAATAAATAAGTATTCTGAACCGATTAAAATAAAATAAAGAATAAGATTATAGTGGGATAACTTCAGAAGTTTCTTGGCCACATGATTATACAAAATGAAGAAAGAAATATACTAATGAAAATTTTAAAAACAAATTAATATATAAATATTTTTTTTCTGCAAAATTTGGAAAAAAATGTGAGATTTGTTTCAAAAGAATGTATGGAAACAAAAAACCTGAGTCTTTCAAGAAGGTTATTCTCAGGGTAGGATCGGTTACATAAAAAAAACTTTTTCTGTGGTTTTGAGATAATATTGGAACATCCTTCATAAAAATTGACCAATTTCAGTTTCTGCTTGCCCGCAATAGTTGATAGCATTTCAAAATCTCTTGAAAGATAGGCAGAATCTTCGTTGGACAAACGCTTGGAAATCAGCAGCAGAACCTCATAGTCAATCTTCTAATGATTTTTAAGCCAGTGCAGATCTCTCAGAACAAGCTTATATGATCATACTTTCTTGTACTTGTAATGAGCCTGGCTATTGTGTTGAATAAGGGTAAGAGTCTTTTTATCTGATATTCAGAAAACCCTGCAAGGATAAATTCCCATAGTCAAAACTAGTCCTTGATCGTTTTATTTTGCCTTAAAGATATAAAACCACATCGTAAAATTTTGTTGATCTGAGTATTCAAAAATAAATGTTCATCTAACCAGACGCTAAGACTTTTGACATTGCTCGAAGGGCTAGTGCTATCTGCAACAATTCTCATTGGATAACGCGGAATGCTAAGAACGATTGTTATTCTTTTGCTAATAATCATTCAAGTTTTTGTAATAACATCAAACAATTGACGCCAAATCTAAGTTTATTGAAGCAATTTCTAAAATTTTTTCAAAAGGCGAATGAACAACAGTATGATTGATATTACCATTACAAAAATATGAATTCCAAGCTGGTTCACTTAGGGTTTATAAAGTAAAAAACACGTCTGTTACAAATTACTAATAGCTTTTTAAAAATAGCTTGGGCCCTAAAAACAAACGTTTCAGCTTCAAAAAGTTAAAATGAATCTAATTACGTGACTATTGACGAAATAACAAAACCAAACATTTTGAAAACACTGCAACCTAAATATTAAAGATCATGCCATGATAATGAAGATTTAATGTATAATATAAATACAGAAATCCAACTCAAATGACGCAAACCAAATAAATAATTATATACAAAACTGATAATCAAAGTAATCGTGTGAAGTGATAAAAACGATGGTTAGATAAGACACAACTTATAAGCAAAAACGATTATTACTAAGTTTTCATATTAAACATTTCATTCACTAAAGTTCCGTAATACGAGAGATAAAACTACTATTAATATATAATGAAATACTTCATGAGGTTCATTAAAATGTAACAAAATTGAAATACCGCATAAATGCAATTATGAAAAGTTTAATAATGACTTTGATAGCGCCATTACTCTGGGCCGGGCTCCAAGGTGACCGAGTTAAAGCATTCTTTGGGCAGCAATAGACTGATCTCTTCGATATTACGCACATCATATTCAAACTGCACCAATTCTTTTTCATAAGTTTTTGTTAGTTCCTGTTGGTGGTTCATATTATTTATGTAGTTTTGTTGATACGCTTATTTAAAGTATTATTACATAGGATTTCAAAAAGTCAAATTATTATACTGTTGAATAATGAATCGAAAGATAAAAACCCAGAAAAAACTAATATCAAAACAAAGTGATTAAAAAATTTCAAAATGAAAAAGCTGACATTAAAAAATCTATTTGAAACATCTGCAAAATGAAAAATCTAGCATTGAAACAAAATAATCAAAACAAAGTCAAAATAGACAAAACTATAAAAGACACACCTCTTCATTTTTGTTACTTTCTTCAAGGTTATCAAATATCTTGTGCTTCGCCACTTTTTGGGCTGATTCATTCAGTTTTTCATACTCTTCCTTCAAATTCTGCATCTTTTCTTTCTCGACCGATTCTAAGTTATGGTCTGAAAATGTAGCATTTCCATTTTAATAATTTTAATAGCATTGTATTCAATATATTTAAAAAATTTGATTTCAAATAGTGCATAAAAAGTTAAATCGATTTGAAAAAAGCTAATCGAACTTCATGATTAAGAATAATCAAATTAAAGGCTACTGAACCAATCTTAACTAACTTTTTTTATACTAATGAAAACATAACAAGTTATGAGAAAAAACATGAATGTTTGATTATAAGTTTTATAGAATTGAAAAATATTGCATTTTTTACAGCTTCAAGATTTTTTGAATAAATTCATTTTTTTTTGTAAAATCATATTTATTAACTTCAAATTAAGTTTAATTTTTTAAAAAACTTGGTAACTTTAAAATAATCTAAAACTTTGAAAACACATCCAAACAGTTAAAGATTCCATACCAAAATAATGAGTGAGAGAATCAGCCAAAGCATTTGTTTGTTCTGAGATGTACCTGGATTCACCAAGAAGGGTCTTGAATTGAAGAATTGTGTTTTGGAGCTGTTTTGAGACATAATGTGTGTATGTTAAAAAATGCTTATTTTATTTTGTGTAGAACGAATCTGGTGTCATTTTTTACATAGAAGTTTTATGTAGAAGAATATACGGAGGAATAGATCTATTTACTAAAGGCCAAAAATTGACGTTTATGCTTATATTTCAAAAACACGCAAGTAAAAATTTTAAGAATAAAAAAATTTAAACTATATATCATTTCAAGATTTAAAAAAAGTGAGGTATGTTTTGGCAATTATTCATTTAGGTAATCAAAGGCATCGTATGCTTTTTTTAATTGTTTGAGTTTCAAAGGATTTTTTAACATTATAGAAACTGCTTTTAGAAAACACGTTTATTCAAGAAATTAGTTGAAACTTTTGATAAGTGAAACCTTAACATAATTCATTATTTAAACTATTATCACTTCATTTGTTTTTGACGGCGTCTAATCAAATTCTGATTTAATAATCGATATAATGAAAATATTTGGGTATCCAATGTTCTCATACACTTTCAAACATTGGCTTAAGGAGTATTTTAAATATTAAGTTTTAAATTTGTTCCATTCGCCTATAATTACTGTTTTTAAAGCCTTTTTATGATAGGTTTAATTGCTCTAAATTATTCAATTTATTTTTTACTAAAATAAAATTTTCGACAATTCTAACAACCCATTTCTAACGAAAATTTATGTGAACCATGATATTTGACCACTTTTTTCCTAATTTGGTGCCTATTTTTTGATCGAAACCTTTAAATCTATGCGGGTATTGAGTTTTGTCTGAAGTTATTTAAATAATTCAGCATACTTGAATTTTTTTTAGCTATAATAAATTGAATTTTTAATACCGACAATAAAATATATTGAAAATAATTTTTACAACATAGATAATCTAGTTCAACCTCTTCAATGGCTAACGTTTCGTTCCGATCTTCCTCTTCCAACTCATTCAGTTCCAATTCCACATCATCTAATTGCTGGTCCACTTTGTTCACAAACACCTCAATGACTCTGGTTGAGTTCTCAACTTCATCAAAATCCTTTTCAAGCTTATCCAGATCCTTACGTGATGTTTTCAGTCATTCAATGCAACCAGTTTAAAAAAGACTTCACAGTTTAATCGAAAATATTTATCCAATAGTTTCCTTTTAAGTTATTGTTACTTGAGTTCTGTTGTATATTTGCGTGAGGATATCCTGGTTGCGATATTCCAGGTCATCTGCGTGCACATCCCCACTTGGTCCCTCCATCCTCACCCTCGCTTCGTGGAGCTATCAAGGTGTTTGAAATGTATATCTATGTAGATGGACATGTAAAAAAGTGTTTAAAAATTAAAGAAATAATTATTGAAGTATTTGCAGGAATAGATTATTCTTAAATTATCTTTGAAAGACGAAATATCAGATCATTTGCAAAGTTTTAATGAAAATAACGGTGCACTCAAAACAAAACTCAAATTTTGAAAGTAATTGACAGGACCTTCTCATAGATATCTTTGGGGTAACTTTCCCCCACATCCCCTATCGACTCAATAGCATCCTCACTCTTCTTTCTGCTTGTTTCCACCTTTTCGTCAAAAGCTGGTTGGATATTAATAGTAGATTTAAATGGTTCTCAACATAATACTTAAGCTCTAACTTAAAATCCGGAAAGTTATGGTTTAAATAAATTGCTTTAGATAATTTTTTGAAGAATCGTTTAATTTTATTCCCAATACTGCAAGTTATTTGAACAAAACAGGTAATTTAATTAGGTACGAAGCTTTTCGTTAGCAAAATAACATTATCATGTAGGTTAATGTTTCAATCTTAAAACTGAATAAAAATATTAAAATTTTTGTTTCGCTGGCTTCACACAACCGCTACTACTGTTTTTTAAGTATTTTTTGGTAAAAATATTTTATTTTTATTACACGATGTAGTATAAGTTGCTTTTAGAAGAAATTCACAGTAATAAACTAGTTGAAAATTTTCTTACAAAAATAATATTTACCGCTCTTATAAGAGCGGCCAAAAAACATGGGAATTTAAAAACACGTCTAAACTTTAATCCAGATTATTGCAGATTAGAGATATTTGGGTTTCATAGCTAGGTAATATAACGGACTTCTCACTGATGAACAAAACTGATCACACAACAAAAAGCATGAAACGATACAGACCTTTAAATGTCTCCAAGATGTTGTTCGCTTCAATGAACACCTCTTCCACTTTATCCACTGCCTTTGTCGACCTTGAATAAGTGATTATTTAAAAAATTTTTTTTTGAATTGAAACATTGAACAAAGTAGAATGCATGAAATTTCGAGTCTAAACAAATTTGTTAGTTATAGTTCTTGTTTTGATTTAATCTTCTTGCTAGTTATAGTTAATATTTGTGTTTTTTCTTTCATGCCCAACCTGTTGTAAGCGCTGTTCAATGCTTCTTCGAGCCTTTTTCTATCGTTCTAAAAAAAATACAGACATTTAGAAAAAAATTCATGAATTGCTTTTTTATTACAAACTGTTTTTTATTTTAATTAAAAAAAATTATTCAATGCTTTTATCTCAACTACTAATCAGAAATTGTCAAATAAAGAATTGTTTCTAAAGCAGCAATTAAATTACTCACAAGAGCTGCGAAGGTATTGCTGAGAAGATAAGATAGATTGCGCTGAAGCTCGAAAAATTTCGAAGTTAAATCAGCCAATTTTTTCTGTTGGTCTTCTGCATTTTGATTCTCTTCTTTTAACTTTAAAAATATTTTGAATCTTCCTTAATTATCAAAATGTAGAATTCATAAAAAAGAAATTTTATAATAAATTATTGATAACTATTAATAATGAATTGACAAAGAATTCATTGGTTATGATGAATTATGTTTAGATGGAACGCACAGTGTTGACAAGTGAAGTGCTGTTGAAAGGCTCATCTTCAGCTTTGGGAACCTCCAAGTCTTTGGTCTCTTCCAACAGTGTTTCAGATTGGTCGAGAAGTGACACGATTTTTTTCATTTCTGAGTCAGTCTCTTCCTTGACTTTAGTGTATTTTTCCAGCATCAAACCCTCTCTATTGAAAATGTTTTCAAGATGTGAATACAACAAAAAGAAAAAAGTTTAACTTGAAAATTCACTTTTTGATTTATAGTTTTCAGATTCACAGTCTCCTCTAAATTTATTTTAAATTTTTTTCAAAAAAATATGACATAGTTACAAAAAGTTTGTAACTTACAGATTTTTAAGGGCAAAGATCTGCTCGTCTCGTTTTTGTAAATCAATGGATACTTTTTTGTGCATTTTAATGATTTCTGCTGTGGTGTTTTCAGCCTTCTTAAGCCTCTGGTTAATTTCCTCAAGTTTTGTCTCCAAGCTTTAAATCAATTAATCATTCAGTTTAGTTATGTTTTTGACAAAGAATTAAATTTTAATTGAATATAATGACTATTGAAATAAATCTATTTGAAACTGAAAACTGTTGAAAATACATTGAAATACTGTTAAAATTTAGCAGAAAAATGTTTCAAAATATAATACAAAAAACCAAACGCTATCTATTTATATATGTAAGTTTGATTTACGAAATGCTTTGAACGTTAACAATTAAATATTAAAATTCTGTTTATTTTTCTATCAGTGCTAAGAGATTCTATCTAATATAATTTAAAAAAATTTATGGGTAAGATTAAACTTCAACGAATTAAAAATCTCTATACAGACTCAACAAGTATTTCTCTGGCATTCTTAGCAGTACTTGTTAATTCTTCAGATTGTTGTCCTGATTGTATTTGTCTTTCTTTAATCTGTTCCAGCAACTCAGTTTTTTGTTGGCTCAAAGTTTTTGTCAAGTTGCCCAACTCCTCTTTGAAAAGCTTTATCAAATAATTTTTATTTAAAAATAACTGGATTATTTTCAATTTTTGATATGATTTCAAAAAGATGTATTTCAACGCCATTTCACTATTATATCAAATAAAATTCCAACATTCAAATGCAACAAAGTGGCGTTGTTGAACAACTACTATGAAAAGTTATTTGAAGCAAAATATTTCAAATATCCATAACTGAGGCTTAATATTTCTATTATTTTGAAAACCCACTTCCAAGAGGTCAGAGGCGGTGTTGATTTCTGCTTTATTGTTGGCGATTTCAGCTGGTAAATGACTAGTGTGGTCAGTAAGATTAGAAAATGCTTTGTTAACTCTGTTCAACTCTTTCTCAGCTTCTACATACCATTTCAACTCATCGACCCTTGCTGTGTTCAAAAATAAATTCGGTCAATTTATATTTCAAAATAGTCGCTATGCTTTTAAGAATAATTTTTTCTACTGATTCAATTTTTTTTCTATTAAATTAATTACCATTGTTTTTCAGTTTGTTTTCAAGGTTTTCAAGTTCTGTTCTCAAAACCTTAACCAAATCATTATACTCGCTGTCTTCAGCGAAAAAGTTATCGGGAAGGTTTTGAGCTTGGTCGAAGGTTTCTTTCATTTTTTCTATTTGTACGCTTACCCTTTCTGCTTCTTCCATAACAATGTTGTAACACACCGGACAATCTGAATATTAATTAAATTTATTCTCAAAACACTATTGGTTTCTCATAAGTACATAAAAAAACATGGAACTCAATACAAATCATTCATAAAATCGCAATAAACTAACCAACACATCCTTGCTGCAAATCGAACTTGTTCATTTGGCATTGGTTACACATACGGCCTCTGTATTGGGGTTTGCAAGGACACTGTCCCGTGATCACATCGCATTGAGAACTCTCAGAACCATATGGATCGCACAAACATTCTATAAAAAAGTTATAACCAATTTTGAAAAATGATTCAGTTTTTAATTTTTTTCATTAATAAAAAATTTCTAATTTTATTTCTAATTTTAATATTTTTACATATTTCAAAATTAGTATTAAAAAACAATAGCATACTGTTGAATGTGAAAGTTTTAAATACGAATTTAAAGAATTATTTTAGCACCGAGCTGATCAACTCACCAAAAGCTCCAGTAATGGAGAAGCCGTAATGGAAAGGCAGAGGGTTGTCACACTTCTCACCTCCAACACCCTTCTTACACGTGCACCTTCCAGTGTACAGGTCACAGTTCTGATCCACTGAGCCAACAGGATCGCATCCACATGACTCACAACCTAAATTGAGTTGTTTTTTGAACTATTATACTGATACGTTTATATCTATCATTGCTTATATTTTTTTGCAGTTTTAATTTGTTTGATGTTTTGAACAAAAACTAAAACTTGGAAATAACCAAAGTATAGAAAAAAATTGTTTTACTAAGCTAGCTTCATTATTATCAATAAAAATAAAATCAATCAAAAGACCTTGTTTCAAACAAAAAAGAGCAAGCACACAACGACAAAAATGAAATGGGTAGACTACCGTCCCCACTATGAATGTTCCATGTCCCGTTTACACAAGTATCACATTTAAGTCCTTCAATGTTTGTCTTGCAGTTACATTGTCCAGTAGTTAAGTCACAAGTTAGTTCTTTCTCATTTCCTTCGACATCTTTCTCTGGTACTGAGCCAATTTCATTACATTCACATGCTGCAAATATTTAATAATCGTATGAGGTTACTTAAAGTTATAATGAATACTAATATTTTATACTAAAAATCAACTTAGTTGATAATGTAAGTAGATTTTTTCAATCTGAGAGTTTTTTAACTTATATTGATTCAACTAAGCGCGTAGAAATCTTATTTAAGTTCTATAAGTATGAAATATCTAATAGGATTTCTTTTAAGTGACATAATACAACGAACTAACCATAGCAGTGTCCATGAGGTTCTGAAGTAGGGTCGCCATAATAGCCTTCAAAGCAGTTTTCACAAGAAAATCCAGTTGTGTTGTAGTAACAATCCAAACATTCTCCTGTGACTCTGCGATTTATAAATGGCTTTCATGTGAAAATAAGTATTTCAAAAGAGTTAAAAGTTGTTTACCCGTCACAAACTTGAATAGCATTTGGGTGGGTGTTGTTGTTACAGTTGCAAGGCAAGCACTGATCTCCATCCCTGTAGTAATCTTCTATGCATTCATCGCACAACAAACCTAAAAATTTTAAAAAATAATTATTTGATATTCTATTCATGAAAAATTTACTTCACAAACATATCAAACCATAAAGCAACTTGATATGATTCGTATTAAATCTCCAATAATTTTTCACCTCCATATCCATCGGGACAGTCTAGACACACCATATCCCCCGTGGACACCAACTGGATGCACCTTCCCCCATTGGGACAGTTGCATTCTTGGCAGTCAGACTCTAAACCATTCTTAGCATCCCCATAGTAACCGTCCTTGCAGAACTCACAATTGTCACCAACAGTGTTGTGGTTGCAACTGCAACTACCTTTAACATGTTCAAATACTTTCTATACTTCCATAGTTCCCAGATTTGTTTTTATAGTGTTTTTAAAAAAACAATTATTTTACATAACAACTATCTGAAACCAATTTTATCAATGAATTAACCATTCAGTAATAAATTCTAACCAGATTCCGAGTCACAGATTTCTGAGTGGCCATTACATTCACAAAGAGTACAACTTCCCCATGACCCACTGAAGGCTTGAGTCCTTTTGTAACCAGGGGCGCAACCTTCACAGAACTGACCAACATATTCTAAAAAACAAATATTGAATTTTTGAGCTTTTCCAAAAATTTTTCAAAGTATATTGTAGTCAAAAATTTTTGAAAATATAGTTTATATCTTTTTAGAGACATCTTAATGGACTTATAAGCAATATCAACAGTCTTCAAAGTCAATTTATGGGAAAAATTTAGTACATTTATTGAGCAAAAATAACTAAAATTTTCGGTAAGTATAGCCTTACCATAATACGTTATCATACGTTATTAATAATTTTGAATATTAAAATTATCACATCTTGAACACTTCCGATATTCAATTAAAACCATGAAACATTCATCATAAATATAATGATTCTTTAAAAAATTCAACAACCACCTTCTGAACACTGGCACATTTCCACCAAAGCAGTGCTTGTGGAGTCCTCTTCCAACTCGACATTGGGATCAAACCGAATGTCTGGGAGGGGAATGCTGGTCTCCAATGAGAAGTCACTCAAGTAAGCGTTTACTGTGTTGTAAGTGTTATATTTCTATGAAGGTTGATATTTAAACTATGTAGCGTAATAATCATTATCACTCATGTATATCTAGTTCAATTTTCTTATTATTTTGATAGTTAGAGCAAGAAATTAAATATTTATTTTTTCTTAATCTAAACTTTTTTCCAACTAATTATTCAGCATTTCCAAAATGGAATTCGAAAATCTCCTAAAGGCTAACTTTTCAAAAATGGATTGTAAATATATGTCTCAAACAAAAAAAATTCCGACAACCAATCAACACATAATCCACCCTGCATAATCTGATCTTCTTCATTATATGAACCCCGAAACAGTTCTTACCTCATGGAAATGGAATATATATTTTGATGTCTCCAGAACCACCTAGATGAACTTATTCAGTGCCTGGAAAACTTGAAATCAAAACCTCTTTAAAGAAAATCATCAAACTCACCAATTCACAACTACTTAAGCCTTCGAACTTTTCACCTTTTGAAATTGGCTTCTCTCCCATCAATAACACTCAAAGTACTTCCCTCTTAATAAAACATTATCTTTCAATCGGCACATAACATTGACTACTAATTCATGTCGTACTAACGACATGAATAGATATGCAAATCTCTTTGAACATCATCACAGTTAAACGCTACTTTCACAAGTTATAAAATGTAACTTTAAAAAAATTCCAAGTTTTTTGGGAAATCCATTAAAAGATTAAAACGGGTTTTCAAAAAAGTATCTTTTCCTTTCTAAAACTTTCTGTCTATAAAATAAATGTTGATCTTCAACTCTGAATTGAAAACATGCTTAAAGCTTGTGAACTCTGGTTGCTCATCAACAAGTTCACTAGACGCTCTTATCAGATTCTTTTCAGGGAGTTTTACTATTGAAATGGGGCAATTTTTTTTTCCTAATTTATATTTTTATTCATTAAAATTTTGAGCTGAAAATTAATTCAGAGTTTGAAAAAAAATTTAATAAACTATTTTCTTTACCTTTGTATCCATATGTTCCTCGAATTTTGATGGCTGACACGTTTGAAAGCAGTCTAATGAACTCCAAGTAAGGCAGATCTCTGATAACCCATCGCAAATCGTACTTTTCCCCAAGCTTATAACTAAATTCTTGTATATCATCATTAGGCAATGGGTTCTCTTGGCTGTTAATAGGCAAAGCCAAAATGCCTCCATTAACTGATTCGATGATTATGTCTTCAGAGGATGGATGGGCAGAGTATCCATTAGATTCCACTCTAAGTTTGAAACTCAACTTCAAGCCATAACTTCTGTGCAGGTCTCCCAAGAAAGCACCTGAAAATTAAAAGTTGATTTTTTTCAAGTATTCATTGAAATAAAAAAAGCTTAAAATACCACTAGTAGATAGTAATTTTGACTTATGCTCATATGAATAATTTTTCATTAAGAATCTGTTATGAAAAACTTACTGGGAGCCGTGAAAAAGTATGGTTGCCATTCCTTAACAACAAGAGCAATCTCATTGCTATAAAAACGCTCCACTTCTGCTTCGTCGCCATATTTATCCACTCCACCCCATCCCCGTGTGTCTGTCAATAATTCAAATGCTAATTTTTATTTTTTTCACTTTTAAGTTTAGTTATTTACTCAATCTATGAATTTTTCGTTATTTAAACTAATGTTTGCTAAATACAGAATTAAGCATAGAAAGTACCTTCAGTGAAAGAAGTCTTAATTGAAGTGATTTTTTGGTCTTCTTGCAGAGTACAGCTTGTAGAGTGGCCATAACAGAAGCAAGAAGTGCAGCCTTGAGAGTTTGACTCAAACAGTCCAAAATAACCATCTCTACATCTGTTTGAAAAAATGAATTCAAATTTTAACTACACACTCATATTCATTTGGTTGAAAGCAGTTCTAAGTTGAACCCCAAATGAAATAAACGACTGCACATTCCATCCATGCCAGCAAAGCTGCAGGCAGTTATGAGGAGAGCTCAATGAATCCGGTCTTTACAAACAATGCTTTACTAAAATTACGAAATAAAATCTCCTTTAATTAGTCATGGAATAGAATGGACTAAACATAAGCTGCAATTCAGAATTTTGGCTTGATAGTTGACATTTTTTAAGCTCAAATGAATATTTTAGACCTCATGATGGTTTTTTTAAGCCAAAAAGATTTGTATATAAGTAAAAAACTTAAACAAGAATTTTTTAAATTCATTATTTTCTGCTGATAAAAACATGTCTTCACTCAGGTTTGTTTTCGATGCTCAAGCTATAAGATGAAAAATTGAGGTATTCCAGACACCAAAACTACAAGACAAATATAGTAAGTTTGAAAAAATTTTTTTTCAGGTTAAAAACTTAATTATGATCCATCAAAATATGAAGATATTTAGACACACATAAATTATGCTCAGCTTTGAACTTTATTTTATTTCAAACTAAATTTATGTTTGAAAAACTAATTTTAATTTTTTTAGAACACTGATCTAATTAGTTATATTCTGTGAACTTAACTAATGCACTACCGAAATCAAAATCTCAGGGCCACTAATGGTCGATAAAGGCATACATAAAAAGTATATTAATTGTATGGAAACAAACACTGAGTTGATAAAACAAAATAATTGAGTACTTGATAATATAGGTCACCTTAAAAAAAGCTTTGTACGTTATTAAATGAGCTAGTCTTTGTTATCATACAATTGTGCTATGCAGACTATCCTCACATGCGATACAAATAAAGTTTTTACAAAATTTATTTGATGTTAATATTTTAACCAACTAATAATAGATTAATTGAAATTTATCTTACTGTTCACAACTTTGGCCCGTTACATATTCCTTGCAGTAGCATTGCCCCGTGTATCTATCGCAAGTCTGCTCACTGCCCTCTATCACTCCACTCGGATCACATCGGCATTTACTGCGTATATATGTCTTCTTTAAACTATTTCACTGATTTTGTTTGTAAGTTAGGGTATTATGGAATAGATGATATTGAAATGAAGTGTAGACGAATCTTGAAGATGGTTCAATGGAATGCTATACTTTTGTTATCAAAAAGTAAGATTTCGTTAATTAAGATGGGTCTGCTTGAAAAATTTCATAAATTTTTGAAAGATTTTATGATTGAGTGTTAAAATAGTTTAAATTATCTATAGTTAACCTGCATCCATCTTCAGTGAGGTTGTAATAGTTGGGAAGACATTGGTCGCATTTCTCTCCGGTAACACCAGGCTTGCAAGTACAACGACCATCAGTGCATTGAAGCTCCGTTGAACCTGATCACGAAGGCTTGGTTTTAGATGATTGTTCATTAAATACTTTATCTTCGTTAAAAAATTTGTGTTAATCTTGAAGATGATATTATGGAATTGATGTTTGTTGCATTTGTTTTTGATTACTCGTGCAAACTTGAAACTTTTAATGTGTATTATTGGTCTATTATAAGTGTGGTAAGAATGAAAAAAATGAATGTATATATAAACTAGTATTTATTTATTTAAAAAACCCAATTGTTAAAAAAAACAAAATTAGTGTTGATATATTTCATTTTTAATAATAGTTTGCATCTAGTCGCAAAACCGTTTCAAAAAACCATTAAATGGTTTTGAAACCAATAGAATATAAATATCCTAATATATCAAATTATTTTTTTTTAAATTAAGTAAAAATTTCAATATATTCTAAATAAAAGTTTTTCGACAAGCGTTGCAAAAATGAATTTCAAGTCAACCCCCCTACCTAGCGGATCACAGTGGCAGTATATACAATGGTTGTCTCCAGGTCTTCTATAATATTGGTATTCACACAGTTCACAGTTTGGCCCAGCTGTAAAATCCCTGCAATTGATACAGTGTCCTCCGTGGCCCGTTTGAGCGTACAGGTTCTCATCGAAGACACACTCTTCTGACAGCCCATTGCAGTTACAAGCTGTGGATTTCAGGTGAATGTGTTGTTAGCTAATGAATTAACTTCTATGTTTTTTCTTTCTTCTATGAGTGTATTTTTTTATTATTTTAAAATTTACGAAAAACGTTGTATTTTGTTGAATTTTATTAACCTGGTATCTTTTGCTTTGTAATTTTGCAAGTTTCACTTGAATAATTTTCCGTAGTTATGAATCAATAAAAATAAATGATTACCTAGTAAATATTTTACAAGTTTTTGAAAATTTGAAATTAAATTTTATATTGACTTAATATTAAAAGAAAATATGCATTGATGTTTATAAATCATATATTATAGATAAGATGAGGTCCAATAACCAATAAATGCACGCACGATGTCGAATTATTTATGAAGAAACTTCAGAATTTATGTCTTTGAAAATCTAACCTAATAAGAATAACTCTTGAAAACATAACTAGGCTTGAAAGATTATTTATATTAAAGAAACATATTGTATTTGAACGAAGCTTTTCGAAACAATTAGTTTCATTATTAGGTTTTAAAACCAAAAAAATTTAATTAATTTGATGATGTAAATAAACATTTTTCGAGACTAACTACGAAAGTGTACAAGTTGTGTATAAATGCGGTATTGATGTGCTAATAAGATGCTTTGAAAAATCTAACTTGAAACATATTTAATATTCAAAACTGAGGAAATGTTAATATGTATATATGATAAAGGAAGTCAACAATTTTTAAAAAAATTGATTAAATTCGAATTTGTTTGGTATAAAATTTGGCAAATTATCAAATTAAAATCTATTTATATTTTATAAAAAATTTAAAAAATACCCATAGTTTCTCACTAATTTTTACCATCGATAATTCCCAATTAAATAACGTTCGGTTCTTTTATAAATGTAATTATGTTTTCAAATCTTGTAAATGTTCTCTCATCATTGAGCATAATAAAATTATCAGTACTTATTCATAAACCATATTGTCTTGAATTGTGTTTTACTCATCATACTAGCTCAGTCTGTGTATAAGTTATGGCGATGAGATAATGATTCAGTATTTAATGAGGTAAACGTTTTAAAGCATGGACACTCCAAAAAAATTAATTAGAAACATGTTAAATAAACCAGTGAAATTTCTAAAATATAAAAATATTTGATTCTAAGCGGACTTAAATTTTTTTAATAATAATTAAATATTGAATATTTTTTATTTTAAAAATTGTATTTTCAGAAAAATTCTAAAGCTAACTATATTCATATCCGAAATGAAAACTCCTTTTCGTAACTTATTTAAGTATTTATACATATATTTTTTACCTTCATTTGATAATATGGGCCCAGTTTACAAGAAATTTGCTCGAAGAATCAAAACGTTAATTATATTCACTCAACGAAATCAATAAAATAAATTTTAAAATTTATGTTTAATGTACAAACCACCCTAGCATAAAACGGGTGTTAAATGATGATGGTGATGATAATGATGATGTTAAAAAGATACACAAGACCATATCACTAACGTCTGCATTCATGAGCGTTTGTTCCTGTAGCTCTGTGCCAGGGTCTATCGTTGTAGAAAGGGAGGCACTTTTCACAGTCGATACCGTCAGTGTTGTGGTGGCAGTTGCATTTCATAGTGCCTCCATCATTAACACATTCTGTTGCATGTCCGTGACACATGCATCTGTTAATGTGTGTTTAGTTATCATCAGCCTTTACAGCATTTTGGTATTTATTACAAGAAAAAAATTTGAATTAGGTTTCAAAAATTGATGATTTATAAAAAGATTTGTTAAATAGTTGAACTAGAAATCATGAATAACATTTTCAATGATACTCCTACACTAACATTCTAACGTAACAAAGATTAGTCACCTAATAACAAATTAAAGGCGTGAAATTAACATTCATCTTAAAGTTCAAAATTTTCTTGTATATCTAATATTCCCATTAGTACTTTTTATTAAAAAAATTTCAATTCCAACACAAGTGCAAAAAGATGTTTAAAAATGTAAACGTTTAATTGAATAAGGTAGCATATATGTAACCTGAAGTTTGCAATGTTGTGAAGGCCCCACTTATGAAATATGATTGTGAAAGCATTAAAACATCACATGTGAAAAAAAAATTTTGGGCGGAGAATGAAATGCGTGTGAATATCTATGAAGGAAAAATTTGTTCAATTCTATTTTTAATGGTGAAGATTGGAACAAATATGTTCATGTACTTTATCGTTTCTAGCTTTCAGTTTGCAGTAATTACTATGCATTTCAGATCGTTTCATAAATTTAAAAAAATTTCGAAAGTTTAGAACATAATAAGAAAATATTCCGTTTACTTAGCTTAGGCACATTTATTTAGCAATTAAAACATCAGGTTCATGAAAATTGATTTTTATCCAAAAATTTTATGCCAAAATCCCGATATTTTGGGCTTATAATGGAGATGCGCAATGAATTGAATCGCACCCCAATGAATCATTTCCGTTAAATAGTCTATCAGATTACTGAATTTTAAAACAAAAAAAATATTCTAAAAGCTTAAAGCAACAATATAAAAAAATTGTTTAAAACACCTTAAACATTCAAAACCATTGAGTTTCAGGCTGTTTTATTATAACTTATGGCACGAGTTGTAAGGGGGAGCTTAATGTTTTATGCAGTAAAAATAAAGGGTGGGGTGAGTTATGGACTAAACGTTTTGAAAGATTTATTTTTGGCCTGATTATGATACTTCATATGCAAGCTTTTATCATTATTGCCATTTCAACTTTCGAGTTTCAAGAAGGTCTTTTTAAAATTAGTTTAAAAACTGAAAGAAATATATAGGAAAATAATTTGTAAATACAACTAGAAATAATACTATATATTCTATTCATGAGTTGAATCTTAAACATGAAAAAATTAAGTTTTGAACTAGTTATGTTTAATAAAGCGTTCAATACAAGTTGAGCAAGTCTGCAGATTTCATACAAAAAACCATAAAATGTATAATATCCTTGAACTGAACCTGAGCTGCGTATAACATTACAACTGGGTTAAGAATGTTTATGGAAAGTATGCAAAATACAAAATACCATTAATAGGGTTTATTATTTAACATTGATTATTTTCCCTTAATTCAAACTGATGAATCTCAAAAAAATGAAGTTTAATGAAATTTAAAACCAAAAATTACTATTTTTTTTAAGATTTTAAACCAAATTCGAATGAAAATTAACTTCTAGTTGAATTACGAACTTGGCTCCAATAGAGAAATCGTAGATACCATAGTAGTACTGGGACAGAACCTGTTTGTCCCCAAATACTTCGTCTCCGAAGGTGTTCAAACGATCCAGAGAGATCATTATGTCGGTGGCTGTAACCCAGTTCTGAGACAAGTTCATGATTAATTCGAAAAAGATTTTTATGTTAAAACTAGAAATAAATTTTGATGCTTGTTAACGCTCAAGTTTATTTCATAAATCGGTAAAACGTTCTGTGGTTATATAGTTTTTGAAGTACTTAATTTTTGGTTCAGCATGATGATAAACAAAAGCTTACTAGTTCAAAATAATAAATAGCCCTTGTGTTTTGCTGTTATATTAAAATCAATTTTTAAAGTTTTTTCAAAAGTTTTTTTTTTCTAATTTTACAAACACAAAACATATTCATATCAATAAAACTATCCAAACGACCAAAAAATTTCAGATTCAGCCACACGTACTTTGAGTGCAGTCGATTCCTTGAAGTTTAGAGCACTAGGTCTGTCTTGCAATGTACTAAAAACCACTGTACCGCCGGTAAGTGGCGAGATGTCGCTGTGTTCATCGATACAAGTAGCTTTGTCTTCATTTTCAACCGTCAGAATTTCGTGAGATGATACGTTGTACGTGTCTTCACAGGAGGCACTACAAGAGTTTATTTTATAAAAATGAATAATGAAATTTATTATATTTGTATAATTGAATTTTAAATAAGAATATAGTGGACATTTTTTTACATTAAGTAAAATTTCTAAATTTCAAGACTAATGCAGGAATATTGAACTCACTTTGAAATTCGCTGTCTAATTATAAAATAAAAAAATTTTTGAACTCATTAAATAATTAATAAATAACTAATCTGATTCACATTTTACTTTTCAACGGTTTATCTAACGTTAGCCGTGCAGCTTAGCTGGTATAGCATTAGAATAACTATCTAGTTACTAGGTTTGATACTGTGTTGAAGCGGTAGTAAGCACCTGTTTCCCAGCGTGTTTAGCCATAACTTTAATTCATAACAGACGCTTTGAGCGACATTAACAAAGCACTATCTAAATACATCACGTTTTTATTTATTCCTTTGATGTATCACAATAAGCTGTCTTCCTAAATTTAAGTTAACTAACATTTATTTTGTAACCTCTAAACTCTCAATCTTAATCGAAAAATCCCCTCACTGTGAGACTATCGAGTGAATTCAAATATGAACTGTCTATTCAAAATAGTATTTATAATACATACTCATATTAATCACGTTTTTATAGTTAATTTTATATCAACAAATTTTTTATGTATTATCAATTTAACTTTATAAGATAATTACATTCTAAAGTTTTTTTCGCAAAATTAAACTATAAAACTAGAAAAATTATTTTTTAAATAGTAAGGAATCATTTTCTACTAAGCTATCAAACAAACTTACACTTGTTGAACGGGTTAAGCTGCGAAAAAAAGTGGTAAAAAAATTACACCACAGAAGTACACTTAAAAGCTAACTTGAAACCTGAAATATTGGAAAGGAACCCAGTCGGGAGTTTGGTCTCCATTCTTCTTGTAGATGGCAAAGCTCTCAGGTCTGCTTGAGTAGAAGGTCAGTCGAATGTAGGTGATCACGTAAGACTTTCCTGTATCGTAATGAATTTTGATGTTAATGTGTTGTATGATAAGTTTAATGTAGTATCTATAAGATGGGAGAACTTTAGAAAATCATTTATATTGAAGCAACACTTGGCTTTATACATTGCACTTAAACAAAGCTTTTGGAAACATGTAGTTTCATCATCACCTTATAAAAAAGCCATCAAAACGTAGGATTTATTGATCATTTTTCCGTGTAGCTCAAGCACTCCCTACAAATTTAATGTAGCAAAAACACACTGTGAAACAGATGTTAATTGCTGCCCCAACACGGAATTGAATTCGGTAACTTTAGATAATCCATCTAATGCTCTACCAGCTGAGCTACATGGGCCAACAATTCAAAGAATTTTTTAATTACCCTTTTATTTTTAAGTAAACAGCTTTTTCAATTACTTTTTTTTTTAAATTTAAAGTTTTTCTTTATTATAATTTTCGAACTGTTTCGTAAACTTTGAAGCTAGTGGTAACATGTGAAAGCATCAAGTCGCCATCAAAGACTCATGACTCACGTAGTAGATTATATTTATGACGAGAAGTCTCAAACACAACTAATATATGAACCCACAGTTAACTAATTTTCAAAAAAAACTTCAATTTTCTATTGATTTGAAATAATAATAATATGAAGACTGCTCATAAGTCGGATTGAAATATACATTCAACTCATTCCTATCGAGCAAAAATGCGAAAAAATTGATTTATAAAACCTCATAAAATAACATTTGTTTATGTTATGTTAAATGAATTTCAAAAAAATGATTTTGAAATTGTTCAAAGTGAAGCAAAAACGAATAAAAATAAAGAAGATGACACAAAACTACAATGTTCCCATAGTGATAAATGCCACATGTGGACATTAGAACATTACTGAAACTCACAAGAGCTACTCGAAACCAGCTGTTTTTAAAATCTCAATTTAAATTATAAAAACTCTTTTCTAGAAATGATTTATATAAATTATTTTATTTGTTAATATTTTTATATTTTTAAGACCATTGATTGATTAGAGTTAAGAAAAGTTGTGCGTGTTAGCGTTGGAAGGCATGCGGCGAAAAGTACTATTTTATTAGCTTATGTGGTTACTGAATGGAATTTAAGGGTGGTGTAGTGTGGAAAAGAGAGATGGGAAGAAGAAAGGAAAGAGGGCTAAAAATAGCAATAATTCACGTTACTTAATTTTAATTTATGCACAACTTTCATCTTGAGTGAAATTTCAATTAAAAATATTTTTAAAAAATTAAGAGTTAAAATTGGGAAATAAATTTCGAAAAGAACTTGAAAATTTTTGTAAACAGAATATAAAGATGAGGATCTGACTCATAGTTATATAACATATAACATACATTTTTACAGCCATTATGCAACTTTTTGTAAGAATTTATTATCGTTTTCGTATATTTTTTGTATTATTGTTGAGACACTTTTTAGCGTAAATTATTCATTTAACAATTGAAATGTGAGTTTTAAACGATTTGATAAACCACTTGTAACACAAGTTTCGCAATTGAGTCAGGTCAAGATTTCATCTTACACGCACTAAGACTTATAGTTTCGAAGCATGTTTTTCAAATTAAAGATCCTACATGTTCCAGTCTAAAAATTATTTCATCATCGAATTTTTAAAATATTAATTAAACTTTTGGCTAAACAAAAGTTGAACATACTTCACAAAATAATATTAAGAATCGGAGGTAAACGTTTTAAAACCTCTTGAATACACAAAACGAAAACTCACCAAGATTGAGAGTAAGTTTGACACTATTAGGGTGTTGAATGTTCCTCACCATGGTGGAAGATTGCCACCAAGTCATATTATCGTGACTGTGGTAGTCAGTGAGATAAGTTGCGGGGTGGGAGAGTTTGGGATCGTTAGCGTCACAATAGCCACACGATCTGATAGTTTTTGTACTTTCAGCTTGCACGCAGAACATTTCTTTTTCTCCTATACCGCACTCATTTGTAACTTGCACTGGTAACTTGAAGGCCGGATTGACAAAGGGAGAATCACATTCAGTCAAGTTTCTTTCATCCCAACAAGGAATATCCCCGTGTGTAAAAGAATCCGTGAGCCTTGCAACTATCAATGTTATGAGGATTATAAAATATTTTTTTTCTATCAACATTTTGGCATTTACTTTTAAGTTAAAGTTTTTGAAAAATTAAATTTTGAACTTTCAAATAATTTGGTTTTTATAAATTTTTTGAAAAAAAATGAAAAAATATTTATAAATATTTGAATAAAATAATGCAAATTCTCCAGTTGCGTGAAACTCGCACACAACAAAAGAACGAAGAGCTCGGGAGCATAAGAGATGCTATTGGTAGAAAGTTATCTCACTACGTTCAATTAGCTTGTTGCGCTTCATTCATTAAGATATTATTTTATGCTTGAATTCAATCTAACTTTGACTCAAATAAATATAAACATTTTTATTTCTCAAAAGTTTGTTTTGTGAATTGAATATGCTTACTTGTTATGCCTGTAAGGCATTTGTGAATGGATCTAACTTTTTTTAATATTTACAATGTTGTGCCTTTTAAAATATATTATCTAATATAAAAACTGATAGTATACTTTTTTTCAGTATTAAAATTTTCTCAAATTCCAAGTATGTTCAGTTTGGGGGTAGATTGAATATTTCAAACAAAATGAAGTGCAGTTATGAAACAATTTCCAGGTTTTTTTGGAGATGCATAAAAAGAAGCTAATTCAAAAAATGTTGTTGTTTTCGTAGAAATTCAAAACAAAAAAGGGTTTTGACAAATATTTACGCTTCATCCTCATTTATCCTGACGCTTTTAGTCCTACAAACACGTGCTCTAACCTTTTGAGTCACAGGGCAAACAGCGAAGATTTGGAAAAAAATGTTTAATTTCTAAAAAAAATTAAAAAAAAATAAATATTGAAAACAGTTTGAAAGTCAAAATTTGAGTTTAAGTTAAAACATACTTGACTCGACTGGAAGCCAATGTTTGATTCAAACAGGCTTTTGTATTGTAAATTTTTGTTTATCTTGAACTTTCGTTAAATCTTAGTTTGTATTTTGAGCGTAATTTGAAACTACGCCAAAAAGAAACATCGAAATTATTAGTTTGAAAACTAATATTGAAATTCAATAATAATTTTATGGAAACCAAAAAACTTCGGTCTCAAACAGTTTCCAAGCACTTGGGCTTCAACTGTCATAGTTCAAAATAGCTTTGAAGAAGCGCTTATGGCTTAAATGCGAATTAAATTTAGTTTATTGAAACAAAATGTAAATCATTTATTCAAAACATTATTTTGAACTGATTATTTTTTATTGCTGTTGAAGATAAATCGAAGGTAAATGATCTAATAATCTTTCTAGTATGCTGTATAAAGCATTATGAGTGGTAGCTAGAAATTTGTTCACATGATTTTGAGGTGATTTGAGCAATTGACATCTATGTTGAAACGATTCTTAGTTGGACCAAAAATTTAAGAATTCTTAACTATTTTTAACAAACCTAGCCCCAAAAATATCTAGATTTTATCAACTAAGTTATAGATTCAACATTGAAGTTGCGGAATTTTCTGATATGCAAAAAAACTAAAGATACAATATATGATGGAATTGACAATGAAGATGTTCAAAACATTTCCTCAAGAAAATTAAAACGCGCATAAAAATACCTTGATACACTCACAGTATGATTGAAACAAATTATCGACAAATTACCCCTAAAATTTTTATGCTATAACTACGCTTTTGACTGAATAATTGATAAATTTGCCTTTTTGGATACTTAATTTAATATATAATTTATTTTGGAATACATTTCTAACGAAATAGTACAATTGAAAAGATATAATCTTATGAAAAATCAAAATTCCACCAAAAGAACAATATAAAATAACAATCGATTGCACTATAAAGTATGTTGGAGATGATGAAGTTTCAATTAACTAATTTAAAATGCAGATTGTTCAGGCAAATAAATGAATAAAAAACTTACAACAAAATTCTTTCGATTCGTTAAGCTTTGAACTTCAATGATTGACAAATCACTTGGGAATATAAAATTAAAACAAGCTGCGAAATTTAACACCCAAAACAACACATTTACAAAATAAATCAAAATCATCATCAAAAAATCAAATATCTAAGTGAAATAGTTTAAAGTATGAATGGACAATAAAATAAATGACAAGGAAATGTAAAAGAATGTGAATTTTCTCAATATATTATAGAATCAAATGGGCTAGAACTATATGCAGCTTTGGAAACATTTAAACGACAATTCAAATAAATAATGAATTAAGATTATGCATAAAAATACTATTAATATCCTATGAATCACTAAAAATAATTTATATGATTAAGATTTTGATAAAAGTAAACGTGAGAGTAGAAAGGTTTTGCTCATACATACAAAGTGTAATAATGAACATCAAGATGCTATTGAACTTATTAAGAAAATTTCAAATATAAGCAATCAATATACGCAAAAAAATGAATACAATTAGAAATATAATAGGTTAATTATTTTTGGTAATGAATTAATGAAAACTTAATTCAATGTTCAACAATAACGATTTAAACAAGAATTACAGTGAAAGGCCAAGACGTGAGAGTTTGGCTGCAAGGAAACTATGAATGATGAAGACAAGGGGTTTGGGATTCAAATCCAAATCTAAATCCTGGTTTGAAATATTAAAAATAGCTTCGTTGAATGTGCTGTTTTTTGAAGTTTACTTAATGTTTGATAATTTATTACCCAAAAAGTGAATTTTCAATAAATATTCGGTATTTTAAAGATTTACAATTCTCGTAATCAATAAATTATTTATTATTAGTATCAGACACAATATAATTATTTCATTCTTCATCAATATTTCAATTCACTTTCAAAATCTACGACAACATACATTCGCAAGCACTAACAATGATCTGGTTATCAGAAAACTTGAGGATGAGCACTCTGGTAGCATCATCAGCAGAAGATACTAGTTGTTCAAAAGGATAATGCCATAACAACACATTCATCTTACCTTCTCCCTGTTGTTCATCGCGCTGGCTGTTGTTGGCGACTGGTCGGGAGAGGTGCTTGGGGGGTAATGGGGGATTTGCACCCAAGAGCGTGAATCCATCGTTGTAATGCAGGGTAAGTCGGCACATACGGTCCCTCCACACCACCGCTGTGTTTTTTAATACATTTTATGGTTAACCACTTCAAAATTTAAATTTTATGTTAATAATGCAGTTCATTTTTTTCAACTTTATAAAAATTAAAATTACAGAGAGGCTTCTAATATTTTATGATAAGGATAAACTTAACGAAAAACTATGACTAGTTATACTGTCTTCATAAATGAATTGAACATCTCATAAACGTATAACTTTTCGAAAAGAATAATCTGCCACAAACTTGTGCTTAATTCCCTGACCAGTTCCACTGCAGCATTACTTCCTTGAATGAAAGAAAAGCTCCAATTTGTTAAATCTATCTGAGACTCTGCCCTTAAAATATGTTCTGCCACCCCCATTCTAGTGCCAGATCTTAATCCAAAATGAAACATTTCATTCTGGTTGTTAGAGGCGTTTGAAGGTTGTTCAAGCATTGCACTGTTCATGTGCACTAGCCTGGGTGATGATGGTTTTCATTTAAAATTCCTATGTCTAAGCTAGAGGTGATGATCATGAATGTTTACAATAAATTTGCTTTAATATCTATATATGTAACATGGAATATTTAAAAACAGACACTTAGCTTTTGAGCTTGAGAAAAAAAAAAATCAACAGTATAATTCTAATTTTTCAAGTCTAAAAAATATTCAAAATGAAACACTTTTGGAAGTTTATTCAAATCCAGAGGCATTTTACAAGTTGAACTCTTATGAACACTTTATGATTTCAAATTACGAAAAACATAGCAGAGACTTTGAAAAGTGTTTTCATTTTTGAATATTTAACATGTGGTTACAATTTTTTTAAAAAATGGATTATTTCAAAAATTACTGTTATTAGTGAAATTTCAAAAAAATGTTAGTTTGAACTCAGCGTAAACAACAAAATGAGAATCCTCACAAGCCAATATTGCAAAGACATATTGAAGGAAAAAAAACCTAGTAGCCAGTATGGAGTATGTGATGAGAGGTGAACTCCATTCCTCAAATGTTTGTGGAGCAGTCTTGTAGAATAGAATGTCTTTCTCTGATATCGCTAAAAACACTGCTTTCCATAAAGTTTGACCTTCTGTACTTTCACACTAATTAAATTTTGTATTTTAATGGTCATACACGATATCAAAAAATTAAATTAAATTAATTTTTTTAATAAAATTATGAAATAAGTAAATTTTTATAAGTGTAACAATCAACATTTCCTAACCTAGTTACATTTGAACAACAATAAATCTTATTAAAAAAATTAAATGAAAAAACAATATTATCTTTAAAGCAAAATTTTAAAAACATATTGGTTGATTGAAATATAGGCTTCAAATGGAAAATCTCAGTGACAACAAAAATTTAAATATGTCAGAAATTCTTAAATCACCAATTCAGTGAGCCAGCCGAAATGCCTTATCTGCACTATGTCTCCAGACACATTGTAGTTACCGAGTCTTAAGAGTTGATTAGCCTCTAGGATAGCAATGTTATTGGCTTCTTGAAGACAATTGTTCAGAGCAACCGCCCAATAACTTAATGTTTTTTTATCCAAAAACCTTAACACAAGGGAATGCTTTAAGTCAGACGAGTTAAGTTCTATATTATTTTCTGTAGTATATTTCATATAGGCAAGTTTTAAAGGAATGATTTTTGATATTTCTGCAGATGTTGCACTTATGTTTGTTCCTGTAGACTTATTGTTGGAAGCAACTAGCATAGAATTTTTTAATGACTTTAGACTTCCCCAACCAATTTCATTTAATATTGATGACTTTCTAAAATAAGGTATAACTTCCCAAAGAAACTTGACTGTAAAATGAAAATATATATAAAAAAAGTTTTCATAATAATTAATTTTCTTACCTTCCAAATCAACAGTTTTTCCAGCTTTTTTGAGAGCTTTTACCGCATCATCATGACTAGCATCTCTTAAATCTTCTCCATTAACTGACAAAATAGCATCTCCTACGTACAACTGTTTTGTTTTATCAGCAGCCATATTTTTAAAAATCTTAGAAATCAATATCGGCATCTTATTTTCATGGCCACCTTTTATACTTATCCCTAAACCATTAGAATCTTCTTTCTGTAATTTAACTAATCTTTTTCTGCCGGTAAGTTCCTGAGGTGGTTGAGGATCAAAATCGTCTTTCTCCCAAGAGCCATTTATAGAATTGGCTTTAGAAGTGAGACATTGATCATCGATTGAAAGAACCAAATTGAAATTATTTAAATAAATAGTAGCAAGAGTCCATTGCTCTTTCAAAAGAACTTCGACTTTAGTACTATTAACATTAATTTCCATTGAATTTATTATTAAATGATTCCATTAATAATCGATTCCTTTTTTCAATTGCTATTAATTATCAAGTAGAAATGTGCAAAAGAAATAATACAAATTTATCGAAACAAGTTTATTATTTTTGAATATTTTTAAAATTAAATTTTATTTAATAATACTAAAGTTGACAATTTAAAATCTCGGTTGTATCTTCTTTTTTTGCTAATCAGCACTTCAATTAAAGAAGTTCCAAGTTGCGAAGCATTGTTCTAAGCACCAATCATATGCTTTATTAGGATTTTGTTAGAATGTATTATTTATTTTTAGAATTAAAATTATGCACAATGAATATTTTTTTATTTAAAATCTATTCAAAATTCCAAAATGTGGATTTCCAACGCTGATAAATCAATCCAAATGTATGCAAATCAATTTTCATGTATCATAATGTTTAAATATTCATGGATTGTAAAAAAAGCTTTTTTAGTTGATAAATGTTATTTTTTTTTTATAAAACTTCTAAAAAGGATTATTTCAGTACTTTTCACAATTTTTTTGAAATTCTATGATTGGCTCAGGAACTATAGGCTCGCTATTCAATACTCTTACCTGATCGCGAAGTGCCTGTGCACTTCAATCGCCTTATTCCGTGATGTAACCACTTTTTCTTCTTTAAGCTTATACAGCTTGGTTAGTGTTTTAACGATTTTGTCTTCCTCAAGCTTCAATGCAGCGTTAGTTATCAGCTAATGAGCTTAAATTTTCAGTTTTTCGGATCGCTCGTAATTATTTTGTTTCGAGCATTTTCAAAAAATTTTCATTTGTTCTTTAGAACTTCAGTTTTTTTTATCTAAGTCTGGATCGCCCACAAGATTATTCGCGGTTCAATTAAGATAAAAATTTTTATTTAACTAGAAAATTTTAATCGAAAATATAAAAAATATTTTTTAATGCGGAAAATTTAAAAAGTTATAGAAGTGTAACCAAAAAGTATAATTGCTTTAGCACACACCATTTAAAACGGTTTCTCATACTTGAAAATATTACGTTGTAAACGAAAAGCTTCGTATCTTAATAAACTTACTAGTGTTCTGAAATTATATTCATTTTACGGTTTGGCTTTTGAAAAAATCATACACCATTTAATTTTATAAAATAAAATTATCATTTTCGAGGCGAATTTAACAAAAAAAATACTCAAATTTTAATTTCTAAAATTGAAAATACTATAATTTTTATTATGAATAATCAAAATTATTTTTGTGGAAAGAGTACAAGCATTTTAGATGGAGTCCGTTTTTTAGTTTGCGCATCTGGATTGATTTCGTGGTGCTTTGATATGTTCCAATGTATTTTTATTTTCACATAGAAGCACTCTCATGTTCAAGGTCGAACCAGCCTCAAATGACTTTTGTGCTGGAGTTTTATACCTCCCCAAATACGATACCAGTATAATGACAATAATCACAATAATTGATTTTGATATTGTTGTTCCGTTTTTATATTGTCAATACTTTTTAAGGTTTATTTAGGGCATGAGAGTGTGGTAGTTTGCTCCGTTTTACCATTGTGTGCGCTTCAGCTTGCCGTTTATTTTTATTCTTGCTTTTAGTAGTTTAGCAATCTCCCAAACACCTCAAATCCATAATCTCTACAACAACTTTTTCCAAGTGCTTAAAAACTCACTTCATGTTAAGTCTTATAATCATAAAACATAATTTTAGATTTTTTTTTCTCGAGTATTTTTTTCAAGAAAATCAAATTATTGAGAAGAAAGAAGGGGTAAATCGAAAGAAAGACTAAGTGTGTGAGGATTGAAAGATAAAGCGTGAAAGGCTGAAATGAATGAAAATTTACCATATTAGGACTGACTCGTTGTATATATATATATTCCAAAATGGTCCTAAAGACTTAATCAGTTTCATGGCTGTGATAATAATATTCATTATTTGTTTGTTTGTCTGTGGCCACTTTTTGTATTAAATTTGTTGATCACCAAAACATTAAAAAATACTGAAAGATTATATAATAATATGTAGTCAATTTAATTTTTGCTTTTGAGTGAGTCCCAAATAATACATCTGCGATTAAAATGTTTTTTTAATAGCGTGTTAATCACGTTTAAGAAGTGTGAAATTGATTTACATTTGTTTTATCGTGCTCCTTGAAACGTACACATAGGAAATTTTTTTAGTCTCCCTTATGTTTGTTTCAAGTCAAAGTCTACCATAAAAACGACTATTGATGAACTTTTTAGTTATTTTTTCACCTTTTCATAGATTTTTTCTACTTCATTGTCAGTGTAATTACAAGGTGGCATATAGACTTGTATGAGTTGTTTTTTTCTTTTTGTTGAGCTCTACTGTTAGTTCAACCATTCGAATTTTTGTTGAGTTGTAGTGTTAGTTCAAATATTCAATCTAAGACGCTCATGAAATCTGCAACGAATGGAAATCAGTTATTACTGTCTATGAATCCAACTATGTGTTTTCTTGTTGAACCAACATAATAGTACAGGCCATTCTCAGAGTGCAGTGATGTACATCTTTATAAATAAACTAGGTTAAGCTAAAAACAATATTCATTAAAATAAAAGAACTATATGTATTAATGTTGAGACACCAAATCACATCTACACATACCACTTGAACCTTCATCCTTTCAAGCAAAGACCCTCAACAACTACCCCAGTCATGTTCTCATTTCCAGCTCTTCATGACAATTTTCAATTTTCTTTAGCTTTATAAATAGTTATAATATTTCATGTAGAATGAAGGTTGTCATCTTCATCAAATAAATTTTAGTCAGTTAGCCCTAAAATTCTCTTTCAGTGTTGACGTCCATAATTTTACCACGTATAGATTTCATCTATTTTATGGTCTTAGAACTGGTGTGAATCTTTTGCACATCACTATTTAAAAAAAAATTAGTATTTTGATACATTAATAAAATAGAGTTTTGAGACAATTGAAAACAAAATTTTGAAATATGCATGAGGTATTGAAAAATATCTTATTTTCAAAAATTAGAAACTCCAACTTTGAAACATTGTGAAAAACTCGAAAAAAATTCTAACCTTTGAAACTTTTAATGAAAAAACATTTTAAAAATTAATAGCCAAAGCATTTAAGGGATAAAAGTAAACCATAGTTTTAGATAACTTTACTTTTAAAATTTTAAGATTTTGTTCTTTTGGTTTTCATTTTCTCATTTCATTTAAACAGTGTGAATTTGAAATGTCAAATGATAAAAAATCTAAACTACAACGTAAAATAAAAAAAAGGATTTATAAATCACACGAGACATTACAGAAGCATGAAGGCATACAACCTTCTACAGAAAAAACCAATGTATGTTTCAAACTCATTTTTTCAGTTTTTTATATAACAAAAAAATCATTGTTTGGAACTTTTTAAACAGAAGTTATTTGTGGCAAATGGTGGATTGAGCAATGGTGTAACAAGGGAAGAAATCTATGAATGTTTTGAAAAATTTGGCACAATCAGTCACATTATAATGCATCCCCATAAATCTTATTGTTTCGTGGTTTTTGAAAAAATAGAATCTGCTGTTGAAGCTTGTGAAACAAGTTTTGCAAAATTGAGTCTATTATCTCATTTAGAAAATATTGAAAAATTTCTCTTTCTATCCTATGTCAATCAAGGTTTAAAATAAGAATTAAATCAAAAGCTTTTTATAATTTTCTAAATAATCTCATTTCAGTGCCAACAAAATCCTCAAAAGAAGACAACAGACATCCAAAAGGCTTATTAATTCTACAGGATTTTTTGGAATCTAAAGAAATTGAAGAACTTTCTAACATTGTGAATAATAATCCATGTACCTACTAGTTATATATTTAGATTAACAACTTTTCATTAAATTAATGATTTTTCAATAACCACAATAAAATAAGTATATCCAAGAGCACTAATAATTTTATCAAGATACAAAGCTTTTCGTTAACAAAGTAACATTTTCACACTTGAAATTTTACTTTGTTAATGAAAAGCTATGTATTTTGAAACAATTATTAGTGTTCTTAAATATACTGATTTTATTGTATTTACTACAAAATTTCATTTATATATTGATTTTTTTTCTATTGTTTCAATACAGATCATTTATTTTAAAGCAAAAAAATTAAAATAGGTGAAAGTGATTTGATGAAAAACAGAAGAGTGAGTCATTATGGTTATGAGTTTGATTACAGTTGCAATGGAGTTTATCCTGACAATCAAAATGTGCAAGAAATACCACACATATGTTTTAAAATACTGCAGAGATTGTTCAATAACAATACTATCCCTTATATGCCTGACCAACTTACCATCAACACTTACATGCCTGGGCATGGTTTATATTTTTTACATTTTCAATCATAAATTTACGGGTTTGAATTGATGAAAAATTGTTAAAAATACTTTTAAATTCACAAAAATTTTGTCACTAAAGTTTTAAATAACTAAGAAATAAACTACATAAATGAACCAAAAAGGTTTTTAACACCCTTAATGCTATGCAAAATTTCATTTTATCAAGGTTGACCTGATCAAGTCTGACCTTTTAATTAAAGTATCAGCAGTCTAGTCAATTTTTCAGCTTTATCTTATCTAAGATTCAAAATTATGCTAACAAATGTATGGTTACACTGGCATCAAAGGTTTGAATCACTAAGGTCCAAATAAGATCCTAACTGAAATTTTAATTTGAAGTGGGATCATAGCTATGGCAGAAAAAACTTATTTCCCATTAAGTTCAATCAATTTAATGAATATACCGAATAAACCCTGGATCAGACAAGAGCACAACTTGAACAAAGTAGCTTACCTTGTCTACAGAGTCATTTTTTATCTTTGTTAAAAGTTGATTGTGTAAGCTATAACTGATCTCTTACAGCAGATGTAATGCGGTATTTATAAAGCGCTTTTCCTTATGTATCAAAGCGCTTGCTACAAATTTAATGTAGCGAAAACACACTGTGGAACAGTTGCTAATTGTCGGCCCACATGAGATCGAACCCGGTAATTTTAGATAGTTAGTCTAATGCTCAACCATTGAGCTATAGGAGCCGATGACACTAATTAGTTGTGAGTCTCGAATCTTCTATAAAGATGATTTCCTTGCACGTTAATCAGACCACCTGACTCCATGGGCAGGGTGTTTTTAGAAGATATAAAGTTGTTAATTGAAAAGAGTGTCACTTTGACAGGTCAGGCATTTCTCGGTATAAAGTATATAAGAAGCAGCATGGTTGCAATTTTGCTTTAAACGGTTTTTGTTCTTTCGACACCGGAACACCAAAAAGCCCGTTCACGAGCGATGTTTGGGACTTATTCTTTATGGCTAAACTTTTCTCTTGAAAGCGAAAACTCGAAAGTATGTGATAACGATTGTTTTTGCAATATTTTGCGGTACCTCTAAAGAAGACAACCAATTCAAAGGAAATAATAGCTATTTCTTTTTTGTCAAGCCATAAATTTTCAAACACTTTTTTATTTATACTAAGCATTAAAGTACAACTTTTAAAATATTTCACCAGGCATACCAGCACACATAGACAATCCTGAAGCATTTGAAGATCATATAGTTGTTTTTAGTATTGGATCACAGGTACTAAAAATGTTAAATAACAAATATTTTTGTGAAAACATGTGTTTCTATTATATATTGTTTCATATATATTATTTTTTTAGATAAATATGGACTTTAAACACAAAATTGAAGATGACATGGTTACAATTGTTGTTCCTAAGGATTCAGTTATGATCATGTCTGAAGACTCCAGGTGCTTCATTTTTTCTTTATATCTTCCTTATTGTAACATTTAACAAGTAGTTTCATTCCCATTTCGTAGGGTATTTCAAGATGTCATTTGTTACACTCGTTTCCAATCAAATTTTAAGTTTATCATTGCCTGCATATCAGATATGGTTGGACACATTCAATTGTGGCTCGAGGGGTTGACCTAGTACAAAACAATGATGGTGAGATAACTTTGGTCAAAAGGCAAATCAGATCGTCATTTACATTCAGGAAAATCAGAAAAGATTGGTTAGAGCAGAAAAATCGTGAGTTAATAGTCTTGTCTGAAACTAAAAATAATTTTTTTATTTCTATTTCAGGGTCTGAAGGAAACAATAGGTATATTCAACTGAAACTTTTATTACAACTTTTCAGAAAAGTTTTTCTTAAAAGTATTTTTTATTACATAACAGCGCACAAATGGTTGAAAAATTTTCTATGTTGCTAGAAAGGGAACACGTTCAAAAAGTTGGCATTTTCATTTGCATCAATTAACGCCTATCAAAAATTGTACCAAAAAACCACAAGACACACACATCTTTTTCAGGTGTACAACACCATAGGAGATCATTTCAGTAGCACGAGACATTCTCCTTGGCCTAAAGTTTCGGCTTTTATAAATTCTCTGCCCTATGGTTCCGTGTTGTTGGATGTTGGCTGCGGTAATGGGAAGTATCTCAAGCTACGTAAAGATGAAGTCATTTGGGTTTGTTTGGACTTTTTTGCTTTCACCCTGCTCCGTGGTAATGTAAAAGTTATATCTGTGCTTCTTTCGATTGGTTACGTTTATATTTTATTTAAGTCTTCTTTTCTTTGGTACTAGGAAGGAAATTAATAGGAAGCTTTTTTCAAGTGTATTTTGATTTTTTAGGATCTCTGTTGGCTCACCTTTTTGAAAATCAAATGAATTCAATAAAAGCTACAATCGTTTACACTGTCTGCCAAATCAAAACATTTTTAGCACCAACGGGTTACTTCAATTTAAACATTGGGAGTGACAATAAAGGAGCATCACAATTGTGAGCAGATATTGACTTGCTTAAAAATGAAAATATTAGAAGTATTTTCAAATGGATAATGTAAAAAATGGTGTTTGTTTTGAAAATATAGATGACAAGTTAGAAAAACTCAATGAAGGTACTTAAAAGCATTTGGTGTCCTCTGACCACAAAGTCAAACCAGTTTTTGAACCATGAAGAGGCATAAGAAATTTTTCATAGACTGCCAATCTTTATCAACGATTGCCTTAGAATCTCAAAATTTTCTGTCACGTTATGTACTGTTAGTATGCAGACTTGTGAAAAAGGCAAACTATACTAAAACTAGATAGGCTGTACTCTAAGAAAATGTCTTACCGACATGGCCAGAATAACTCTTATGAACTTGCAAGGGCAAGATAAAGTATTTCACAAAAAAACTCGTAGTGTTGATAATACACTTAAAATCAATGTTTTTCTATGAAAAATTTTTTTTAAATTTTATACTTTATTTTTTATTGGTGTTTTATAGGATATATGAAACCATTTATTACTATTCATGTTTATGCCTAGTAAAATCATTGAAAATGTATTACTTAAATTTTAATCGTCTCAGATGGGCTGTGACAACAGCATAAACTTATGTTCAATATGTGCACGGAATGGTCACCATATTTTGGCATGTGATTTGACCCAACTACCCTACAAAGAAGATTCGTTTGATGCACTTATATGCATTGCTGTGATGCACCACTTGGCTTCGAAGGTTTGGTATCTATTGATTCAAACTTTCATAATAAAATTTGATTTTTATTAAATTCAAGGAAAGGAGAATAAAAGCTTTGAAAGAGATGTGTAGAGTGTTGAAAAAAAGTGGTAGAGCACTTGTTTATGTTTGGGCGATGGAACAAAAGCACAAAAATGAGAAGTCAAACTATTTGAAAGATTCTTCAAAAGAAAATTCAACATTTGATCAAGTATCACAGAATCTTTCACACTTGAGAGACTTTAAAAAAATTAACTCAGAACTGAGTGTTCCTGTGCATGTAAATAGGACAGCCTTCAAGCAACAAGACACTCTGGTCCCGTGGCATTTGACTGGCAGTTTCAAAGCAAACACCGAAGATAATGTGCTACACCGGTATTATCATTTGTTCAAGCAAGGGGAAGTTGTTGAGTTGTTTCAGCAGTTGCCAGGCCTCCAAATCACACAAGAGTACTACGACCAAGGAAACTGGGCTTATGAATTTGGTAGAAGTTGATTTCAGGTTAACGAACGATAAATTTTCTATATAATTTGAATTAATCTTATACAATTCAATCATTTATTAAATCAATTTTTCGATCTTAACTTTGAAAAATAAAAATTATATAAAGAAATACTTAAAATTGAAATAAAAGCAAATACATTAAAGAAAATAAGGAATAATTCGCCCTGATTTCTGATATATTGAAGTACCTGCAGATACATCAAAATTGATAAGCTGAGCTCAAATAACGGGATTCAAAATTAAAAAGTTAATAGTTTCAAGCAAATGATGGCATGTAAAAAATATAAATTTAAAAAAAATCTCGATGTTCAAGCATTACAAAAGACCATAATAAAAATCAATAAGGATACAATTCAAAATTTTTCATGATGAATAAATTGACAAGCAAAATAAAACTGCGCCAAAATGGATGAGGTCACACGTTTCGGGAAGGTTTTGACATCGTGATTTCCTTTTTCGCTCGACTCTTGTGCACAAGCAACATTAATATCATTGCCAGCGTATCAAATAGTTTGACGCAAAAACACAATATTAATAAATTACGAGAAGCTATTGAAGCTTGAATGAAGAGGCATGTAGTTGAATCAGAACACCTTGAAGGTTTTAATATTAACGTGTAAGTTCACAATAAATTGATTCTGCATTAACATTCATAATCCTACTACGATAAAAATCCTATATAGTAACACCTGTCAGTAGTATAAAGGCCACAGCTGTAGTCTAAGGCAACGCCAAACAAAACAGGACCCGGAATTGAACCTTTAAACGATCGAATACAATGTAAATTCTTTTATTGAATTTCAATTACTTAATGTTTATTAATACGTTCTTGATATTAAAGTTAAACTACATCAAACATAGCACCTATGATGAAAGGATGCATCTTATTTAACGCTCGTAGTTAGACTGCTTTTTTGTTATGACTCCGATAACAGTGGTTTCAGGTATCGGCAGACTAATATTCTCGTATCGTTGTCATTTAGTTCGAAAGATGATTTTAGTTGACAACGGCAAATTGCTAAATTTTGGAACGGAGGATCTTAAGTTGCGATCATTTCAAAATGGACGTTAGTTCTGGCTAGCAGTCGCAAAAGAATGAATTAATTTTAAAATATGATAAAACTACACAAATGATTCAAACGACCTAGTAATTTGGTTGTGAGGATTTGAATAGAAACAGCTGCCGTCGTCTCGTTCACCTCCACACACCTGGCGATATGAAAACATTTGAAGTCAATTGAAACAATAAATGCATATGATGATTATTGCTCGAAACTTAAAAATACAATTTATAAAAATCTTTCATCTTTTAGCTTTAAAAAAATTCTATTAAAACTGAATAAATGGATAGAGACCTGAATATAAGTGTGATATTCATGGTGAAGCACATGAAGACGATGAGTACGATCAATCCGAAGAGTGGTAGGAAGATGTATGCATTGTTGCACACATCCCTCTCACAAGCCCCTGATATCACATTCCCAAAATCTAGAGGGCTGGCTGTCAAACAGGAACATTTCGAATATTTCTGTGTGGTGCGTGAAATGCTGTTTTTATAATCGCAATAAGACGGAATTTAATAAAATTATCAACAAAAAAAATAAATTTTGAGAAAGATCTCATTTATCTTATAATTCAAATATTTCCTGAGTTTTTAATCTACAAAATGGGGCAAATTTCTGATATTTATGTTCTTAAAACAATAAAATTTTCGATAACTTTATCATAAATCATTATCAAATTTTTAAACTTTGAAAAACATCAATAGGATAATCTTGTGGTGTAGACTAACGTTTTTTTTAAAACAATAAATGTATCTGAAATTTGTCTCATTTTAAAGATTTAAAAATGGATGTATAATTTGTATAGTTAACTATTTATTTTTAAAAACAACTCTAAATAGAGCACGTACGTCTGTGGTGAAACTTGCATTATTGAATATACACCCAGCATGGCATGGTGAGAAGTATTGCACTTGGTCATCAGAACATACAGGTTGGTAGGGCACTTCTTCACAACCACAATATGCTGAACAGTTGTTATTGACAGAGCTGTATGCAAGCAATATGTGCATATTATACAATAAACAAAACGATGTTGTATAAACATTGCTTACTCAGTAAGACCGACATTGACTCCAGCGAACTTGTTGTCAGGGCAGTGGAGAAGGATGACAGGTAATGAAACCAACACAATCAACGATAGAATGGTTTGTAGTTTGATGATGTTATGGGCGGTCATTCGGAACTTCTTGATGACCACACCCCCCAAGATGGTACCAGTGGCTCCCGCAGGTAACAAAACTGCTCCTGATGCACATTTGTGAGCTTGAAAAAACTTTTCGTCCAATATATGTTTTTCGGCATTTCAACATTTAAATTTATAATAATTGAGGTCGTAGAAAAAATAATTCAGAACTATATAACACAAAATGGAACACAAACCAAACAAGAGGCCTGAAGCCGTGGGTGAGAGGGAGAGGAAGTTCTCGAAGACTTTGGGACCAAATGCATTGAAGCCCATGATGATGAACATGTTGGCGGCGTTGTAGAGACAAGCCAGCATGAAGATCGGATTTTTGAAAATTTTAAATACAAGAGAGAGTGGATTGTCGGATTGTATATCATTACTCTTAATAACATTTTTATTATTGTCTACTTTTTGAACAAACGACTTATCTTCAATATTATCATTTTTCAAATTATTTTGCTCTTTTTTTTCCTCTTTCGTCTTGGTACCTGCAAATATCTTATCATAATTTTCTCATATCAGATTTATTTTAAACATTTAATTAAACTTGATTGTGGTCCTATCAAGTGAACACTCGAAAGCACCTCAAATTTCACGAAGCTCTTGTTTTGTATTTTTGAAAAATATTCACACAAATGAAACCAAAAATTTGAAAAATAAATTTTTTTGCAGTGGATTGAATGAAGCCACCCTCGTATAACAAGAATGAAACCGGATTGAAAACTATTACATTCAATCCGTTTGAATTTGAAAAAGAATTTTCAGAACTTTCTGTTGACTAGTAAAAAATAAAGAATATTTTGATGTTTTTAAATTTCATTTAACTTTAATTCTAAAAAAGCCTTTATTCTAGCATATTCAATTAGTGAAACAAAAATTGGTTACTAAGCTTTTATTCTTTTGAAAATTCATAAAGAAAATTTTATTTTTTATTAAATACGTATTATTTGAAAAACTTTCATACTACCAGCTATTCAAAAACCGAAACAATCTGAAACCTCGGTTTTCAAGGGCCCAGTGTATAAAACTTTTGAAAGCACATAGTGAAACTTCAACAAAATTTTAAAAAATCAATTGAGAAATGAAACTCAATGAAAACAAACTCACCAGACTTCTGGTCTGAGTAGCCAAAAAGAGGAAAGACGGTGGTGAAAATGAGGAAGCTCACAAATATATACGATAGCCACCAGTTACCCACCCATGCACTGTCAGATGAAGTGAGGAGTAACCTGTTGCAAAAGTTTATAACGATGATTTTTTTTGAAGTCAATCAGCTATATACATAATCATCAAACCGGTGTTTTTCAATTTTTTTGAAAGCACTTTTAATGGAAACTTTTCAAAAATTACTTTCATTTAAAAAATTTCCCGCATAATCTTAACATGGCGTCATTTAAAAGAACTAAGTCATTGTCATATAAAATTTCATGCGTTAAACCTTTTCTCGCATTTTTTATTCTAACATTAACCATTATTAAAAAAGTAAATGCGATATGCTCTGATATATTACGAAAAATATATTTCTGCTAGCATTATACTGAGCAGATAAAAAATAGTGAACAACTTAGAGTAAAGTCAAATGGGTGGTATCCCCTCATGAAGGGAAAAACTTAAAAAATCAAGAGGGAACATAGAAAGAAATCTCTAAACTGAACATCATTCGTAATAATAATTAAAAAAAACTTGTATACTCTTTTTTAAAATATTTACTTTCACTCAAACTAGTATCTTTGATCTAGTTTTGGCTATTATAAAAATAAAAAAACATTGATGGAAAAAACTTCAAAGAAAGATATTGTTCAGTGAGCAACAAAAGGTCCAGATGGAAACTTCAAAATAATATGCAACAGTAAAGTCACAACAAAAACATGAAAATGCATCTCTAAAAGTGAACTTCAAAAATTATCCCATTATGATATTGATCCTATACCGTTAGAAAAAAAAAACCAATTATATGAAGATGATAACATAACGAAGACGGAACCTTTCTGCGGCTTCAGCCCCATTCTCATAAAATTTGAGGAAGATGCTGGCACTAACCAGACCCAGTCCAGGTCCGATGATGCTCATGGCGTTGTAGATGCCTGCCGTGGTTTTATTAGCTTATCTTTTAGCTTGAACTTCACATTGATGTTTTTAACGGTTTAAAAATTAAAATATAGATTTAGTAAATTTTTTTTACATCAGATTATGACGTTAAACAACGTTCAATTAAGCGCCTATCGTAACTGATTAATTTTTAGTGTTAAGGCTTTGATGACTGTGGAATTTTCTTGTTGTGGAGAGGGGGAAGAGGGCGGGGGTGTTAAAGCAGATTTGGTCTACCAGCGGAGACACATTCCGACCACGCGTAAACCTGCTTCTCTCGAAATCCAACATCTCCACTCAGAAACCAAAATCTTTCCCCTTCAAACTCTATGCCTCACATCTCAAACAAAATCCTCACACCCTACCTCCCCCCCCCTATTACACCCACTCACTACACGGGAAGCTCACCCCAATTAAAAATCAATCCACATTCAACACCATCAACTACACCTTAAACATACTCACCAATCAGAACGCCACTCACGCACAAAGAAAAAACATGGAAACAATACACAAAAAAATAGCACATGAATACATATCATCCTAGTTGCACATAATGTAAAGATAGATGGGAAAAGCTTGATCTTATTTCAAATGGCATTGCTTCTTCTTATGATGCTATTAGAACAATCTTGGAGCCTTGGTAGCCTTTGTTGAAAGGCAGAAGATTTGTGTGCGCCCACTGTATAATTCATCAAACTGAATATCGACCTAGAGTCAGGCAGATGCAACGCTGAAAAGATGATATTGAATTTTTTCGATACACCCACACAATTTCGTAATATTCCAAGAATGTGTTTGATCGCGAAAAAAATTTGCGCAATTCAAAGATGTTTTGGGACCGACAACATTATTCTAATGAAAACTACGCATGTAACTATCTTTTTTCCTCTTATTGTACTGAACCTATTTACAAAAATTAATTTATAGAAATATTGCTTTTCATAAATTTTCTTCATAGCCTTTTCCATTTGAAATAGTTCTATCTAAATTTTGATGTGCCAGTTAAATAAGGAAATTCTCTGTTTATAAAATTTTAACCACTGATCTATTTTCTTACACTTTCTCATATTACATAAACTATGGAAAATAAAACTGAGATAAAACAGGTTATTATCGATTACTACAATAATTTCATTCTAAACGATTATATTTTATAGATTTACGTTTAGTTATATTTCATAGCTTTATATAGTTTTTGATGAACAAAACACATTTTTATAAAAAGTTCAAATTTCAAAGTTTACACAAAAAACATAAAAACCAAAAAACAACACCAAACATTCAAGCATTTAAAACATAAATGCGAAAACATTTACCTGAGTATAAAGCAAAACCATGCATGTCGGTGTAGTCATTGATATAAGTCATGCCGATTGTCAGTATGGGGGTTGCCCCAATGCCTATCAACGTCCTACCCACGATGAAAAATACTAAATACTGCAAAGGATAAAATTCTTATTGAAAAATTGCTTTTTAAAAACAATTCAATGGTGGTTTCTTGAAAGTATTCATAAATTTTGTGGAAAGATGTTTAATTGGAAGGTCAATGTTAGTTTGTTTCACATACAATGCTGCATAGAATTTTACACATTTTTGTCAATTTACATTGAACAATGCCGGTTTAAACAAATAAATCTGGAAATTTTGTCTAAACATTTTTTAAATGAATTATGATAAGGTTTAAGTTACTGCAACTTTTAGTTAATTTTTTTTTTGAATAAACGTGTTTTTTTTTAATTTCTCATAATTTGAAGCTATACAAAATGTTGTTTAATTACTAAAAATTAAGCTTATACCAATCCATGCCGAAAAAAACTCAAAAAATAATTAATTAATAATTCATAAATTCATTTTAATTTTGATTTATTTTAAATTTAAACAATCTAAATACTAGGTAACGAAAAGAACTTGATTAATATAATATTTTACTATCAATAACACGCTCAAAAAGCGATACTACTTCGTTTAAGACAATTTGGAAGGTAGCTATGACTTATATGATGAAGGTAGCCCTGCTCGGATAGTGTTTACTCATGCATTTTTGAACAAAGTAAAAATTGAAGCTATAATTGACATTGGTCTTAATGCGCCAGAGGGCATAAGACTTGATAGCGAATGAACAGTTTAAATACATTACATACATATGTTGCTTACTTGATCAATTTTTAAAAAATTAGTAACAAAGAGATTGAAAATTTATTTATATTGATTTTTATAGCTTAATAATAATTCGATGAGAAAATAATGGTACATACGACTAAGAACGAACATTGGACAGTGTGGTGGTAGTGGTGGGAGGGCATGGTTCTGGAAGGTAGGCTTGCTCACAAAACACCTTGTTTAAAGTCTTCTGTAATATTTAAGAAACTTTTTGTTTGAATGATTTTATTTTTTCGTCATAAATATTTAAATATAGGTTTTATATTTATAGATAAATAGCCCATAGTGGATTGGAAGGCATACAAATTGCCGAAGTATTAAAAAAAGATCTCCAAGTGTGCTGTTTGTTATAATTTGGATATGTATAAAAAACATCGACATTTCACTGGTCAAGTTAGAAGAAGGAAAATAACTTAGGATGTGCATTTCGATCAAAAGCTCTAACAAAGTTGTCATCAGCATTAAAGTACTTGTATAAAATAGTATGAAGTTCAAAATAAAAACTTTTCCGTGCGAATATCCTAATTGTTACATTCCTAATGATGACTGCCCAAGTATGGAAAGTCATTTGAAATTATCTAAACCTAACTTATAGAAAAACTAAATTCTGAAAGTCAAAATTTGAGGTATTAAAATGTTTTTCAAAGATGGAGCAAAAAAGTTGCAATGAAAGCAAGAAGCTGGCCTATGCCTGATCTCGATTGATAGACATAGACATGCAAAAATGAGCACGTAGTGACCATTGAAAAACATTTCTGTGTATGTTTAGCTTTTCAGACGTTTTAATGTTTCTCCATTTAAAATTGTTTTTCTAAAATAGAAATCCTTTATCACGCAAAAAAACATTAGAATGAATAGAAAATTCTTTGAAAAAATATTTTTTTTGGACTTCAAAATCAATAGTTTTAAACGCCAGTGAACCGATTCAAAATGCTAAATTTGGTTATTTTTATCAATTTTGATATTTAAATTTTAACAGAAAGTAATATTTTTGTAACTATTTTTAGCAACAACATTTAAAATTTCATTTTTAACGTTTTTCACTTAGAATGGACGCTTATAAAAGATGTTTTAAACCGAGAATGTCGTAAACTTATAAGGTTTCAGACACCATCGATCAAGCCTGCCCATGGAATGCACTTGCTTTTAAATATATAAGTTGAAATGCGGTATTCGAAGTCTGATACAGTAGCAACAGAAAAGGAGATAAATTGTTAAAAATATTTAAATAATTTCGTTTCTCTTTTTCAGCGGATTTTACTACTTACTTTTTCTCTAATAATAATGTATGTTTCTCAATACATGAACTGCCCCAAATAATGGGTCGAGGTCTGTAGACTATATCTTAAAATTGGGCGTCTTAGGTTTCAAACATCGACTCTAAATTGTTTTAACAGAATTTGCATCATTCATAAAAAAGACGCGAGCATGCCGCCTCAACTTTCAAAGCAGTATGTAGATGCATGCGAGATTAACAAAGTCGATCACTTTACTTTGTATTTTTCCCTTGAAATTTTGTTTTGGACAAAACGAGGTTGATATTCTGAGAACAACTTTAAGAGATATGATGAAAGCAATGTGTCGCGAATATTTAATAGATACATTAGGATTAAAATAAACGTCAAAGTCGTTGGCCTAAGCTGATGGTTATGTAATGAGGAGAGATGAGTTAAAAATGGTAGGTGAAGGATTAAGTTGAAGAGCAAAATAGTGTAGGAAACTATTAAAATTTGTTCTAATAAAATTCTTCAGGTTTAATAACCTGAAAATAAAAGAAAATGAAGAAGTAAACTATATTTTTGAATTAGGTCAAATGCAGCCACTCTCAGTATAAGGGAGATAAATCCGAATGTAAAATTTTGGAATCTATCTAGCAATAACATTTAAATCATTTATATATATATAACACTATGTTTATTGAAAAAACGTAAAAAATTCTTTGAAAAATCTAACAATTTGAATTAAAACTTAATGAGAATGATAATCCTAACTCACTTGGAAATCAGGCTCATAAGCTGGTACAATGAACTTTGGTAAGACCATTATGAGACAGCCAAATAATACCATCAACATCCCCAGTCCCATCCATGTTGGTCTGTGCACTCTATCAAGCAATATAATGAGTTAGCTGGAAGAAGCATTAGAAAGAATATTCGAAAACTTGATCAGACGATGATGAATGTTAGTTATACAATGCTCTATTGTATAGTTTTAAAAGTTTTTTGCTCACGTCTTATAAGGTTAAACTTATCAAAAAGTATATCTCTTGCTTTAGATAAAGTGTTGGAAAATTTTCTAGTTTGTAGTAAAATTTTTGAAAAATTAATGCTCTACTATGAACTTATCCGGCTTGAACTCACATATGCAAACAGTTTCCAAAAAGAAATTTTTGAACAGAGCCTCAAAATGTTATACAGAAAATGACAGATACCATATCAACCAAATGAAAATTATGTCTCAAGTCAATTTTAAAAAAAATATTTTTTATTAGAGCAAAAAAGCGCAAAAAACTTACAGCACTTGATAATTTATGGCAATGTTAAGAAAAACTTTATAAATTATTTGCCTTAATACAATATTGTGTCATCCAGGCTATTCATCTTGATAGCACAAAACTTTCCTAATAAAATAAAATATACCAATACGTTGAACGAGTGATAATATTATTAATAAAAACAACAATAATAAAAAAAAACATCACCTACCTAATAAAACGCCATTATAATGAATCTAACAAATAATCTAAAAAATTAGTATTACACAATGATTCACAATGAACTTATCCAGTTTAAGCTCACATTATTATGTGAAGTATACAGTTTTGAAAGAGAACTTTTGAACAGAGCGTAAAATGTTATATAAAATGACAGATACCACAATCAATCAAATGAGAGACAATTTCATAAATCAACTGTACAAAAACAAAGATTAAGTTCTATGAAAGAAAATAATGTACAAAACATACAGTAAGTGATAATGTATGGTAATCTTAAGTAAGACTTCGTGTTTTTTACCGTAAAATTGTGTTATTGAGGTTTTTCTAATTTATCTTCGTTCTGACTAGTAACCAACCTTCATCATAAAATTATTATAAGCATCTTTTTCTTCCTTCTAATCGCCATTTTTCTTTATTGACCAAAGACCGTATCTATTCAATTGTGAAAACGTTATGTTGCATGCAGCAGTGGGCTGTAACAGTATCCGCATTCAACCACCTCAAACGAAACGACATGGCCATGATTCGCTGGATATGGAACACCAGAACTAATGATAAGGTTTATTCTGGCTCGCTTATTTCTAAGCTTGTCATTTAAGATGTTAATGTTGTTCTTTGTTCCAGCAGAATGAAGTGATTTAGACACGTAGTGCCGCCCTGTGCAGGTGGATTTCCCAAACACGAAAGTTGGAGTAAGCTTCTCGCAATAAATTATGTAGGTCAGAAAAGACTTGAGATAAACTTGCATTGAATGAAAAAGAAAGCCAGACGTGGTTTGTGCATACACCCTTAAGTGCTGAGTGGAAAGACTGACTTTGAGATGAATTTTTCAAAAAATCCCACTCTTGCTAAAGGAAAAAAAGTCAATAAAACCTTATATAAGAAACCTAGAAAATAATATAAAATGAACATAATTACAAAACTGCCTCTTGTATAATCAGCATAATACTATTTGGGTGAATGACTGCTATTTGAACATTTAATGTTTCATAAGTACAACATATGTCATAATTATAACTTCATAAAAGTAAGAACAAAAAAAAAGTATTTATTAAACGACACGAAGCTTTTCGTAAGGCTAGCTTACATTATCAAGTGATCACTTGATAATGTAAGCTATAATTTTCGCTAACGTTTCATGATAAGGCTAAACTTATTGAAAATTATAGCTTCCGATTCTCAATAAATTTATTAAAAATTCCTCTTATTGGATGTTTTTCGTTACAAGAAAATGTATGTCCATATAGATCTTTATCAAAATCAATTGAACAAATATAAGAGCTGTTTGAACATCAAGTGAGGTATCAACAAAGTTTTAACAAATATTCAAAAGAAAGTGTCAAAGTCTAAAAAATGAAAATGTACAATATAGCTACAAAAACTATAAAAATCTTACTTATGTCCATAGAACATAACAAAGATGACAGCAGGCACTTGTCCTACTTCATAGAAACTGGCAATTAAAGAACTTTGAAATGATGTGAAACTAAATCTTCTCTCGAGTGTTGATATTGTCACTCCCAAAATACCTGGTGGTATAAAGTGTCATGTGAAGCCCATTATCTTAATCATGAAAAATTCTAAAGCAGTTGATTACTTACTTACACTTAATTAAATTTGTTTTTATTACATATTTAAACTATTTTTACAAGAACTCAAATTAACATAATTTATAATAGTTCTGAAGAGTTATTTTATGTAAATGAATGTTGTCAGTTTTAAATGACATTTAACAACATAAATTTACACTAGAAAATCAAAAAAGTAAAAAAAAAATAATACTTGTCTCATTGAAAAGCAAACTTGATAAAAAAAATGAATAAAAAAAACCCAAAAAATAGGAATTGAATAGCCTAGTATGAAAAATAATATACTAAAGAAGTGCATTGAAAAGTAACCAACCATTAGTTGCATTTTGTAAGCAGTGTGCTATGCTGATGAAGAAGACAATGAACCCAATTTTGTTTAGCCATTGAAGAAAAGATGGTTTCCAGGACAAAAATCCATATGGAAGCAGATTATTTATTTTATCTTCATCAGTGCTGGGCTTGTTATTTAAATTGGCATATTTTTCATTGTTATTGCTTAAATTTTCAGGCTTTTTTGATAATAAATGATCTAAATTAATATCTTCTTTTGACATTTTTAATATCAACCTGTGAAATAGGATCAAATGATAACTTTAAAAACTTGATGCCTTTGGACAAAATAAAATTTTCAATTGTAGACTTAGAGTACTATATATTGCTAACTAATGTGACTCTCATATGATTTAATGAATATCTAAAACTATATTTTTTTCATAGTATCATGAAAAAATTTAAAAATACAGAAAATTTTGTAATATTAATTTGATTGTTTTAAAATTCAAGGTTTTATACTTTAAATATTATTAAAATTCAATTAATTAAAAGTAGAAATTTGAATCATAAGAATCGGAACATTTATGAAATTAAAAATTTGAATAAACGTAACCAAATTTTCATACATAAAAGTTTATAATACATAAAAGTGCAGAGCTTTTTCATGGAAAAAATGAAATAGGTATTCAGAATATTCAGTTTTTAAAGTTATCATTTCAGAAAATAGGTATCTTAATTTGCTTTTGGAGCAAAATGGTACAAAACGGCATTAAAAGAAAACTTGAAGAAAAATTTTATAAGCATGGGTATAATTTTAAAAAGTTAGTTTGATTCTTTTGCATGTAAAATCGGTTTCAACAAGCTGGAAAATAGAATAGGTAGTGAGTAGATGGATCATATCAAAAAGAAAATGCATACACTTAAGCAAAAAAATTTAGAGCAATTAGTTTTTAAAAATCTGATTTAAAATTTTTAACTTATCTATCTGAAATTCATCACGTTAGTGAAAACAGAAGTACTGGGAATAAGAAGCAACCTTTAAGCAGTAGTATGCAGAAAAAAAGTAATGAATATGAAGAATGTAGTCAAAAAGATTGTTAATTAAAAAAAATGACCTTGCTCGGCATGCGTGTTTTCCCGTATTCAGTCACGACACATTTGCGAACCCGGACACTTTAAAGTTTAAAAATAACTTTCTATGTTGTACTTTATAATGATTTTTAAGTTAAATTTTACGTTGTTTTGAATTTATGGTTTTATTTAAAAATAAATTTAAACGTTATTTAAAACCTAATATAAAATATATTAAATCTAAAATTTCATTTTATTTTGTTTTATTTTATAGTTTTTTAGAGACTCGTATGTTTTTTTGTAAACTTGAGTTTTACCATTATTCCAAATGTATTCTGACAAGATTTTAATTGTTGAAAATTTTAACTAAATAAAAATTTTTTCTAAATGTGTTTTTATAACTCTTCATAATTTGAAGTTTTACTGGTATAATTTTATTTCATATATTTATATTCTTGTAAAATACATAAAAATAAAAATATAATTGCCAAAAATTTTTGTAAATCTTTTAAAAATTTGCTTTCTTTTATATTGAAAATGAATCGTTTATGTGGGTGTTTTTAGTCAACTATTTTTATTGAAATTTTTACAACCCTAATTTGCAAACAAATTTGTTACAGAAGCACTCAAAAGTTTTTGAAGAATTATGAATGAGGTTATGTATGGTGAGAAAACGACTGAAGGTCTTCACTTTAATTCATTCATAAAATGTTCATAATGTAAAAAAATTATTTTTGCTCATTTTAATTTCAAGTAAAAATATGAAAAGTTTCGAGTATATAACAGAATTTATGAAAATAGTTGACCCTTTTGTGTCCGAAATGCTAATGGCAGTAATATTTTAATAAAATTTTGTTTCTATCTAAGCATTAAAAAGTTTCGTTTGAAGATTTTAATTACTTGTAATTTTATTTTATCTAAAATCTGAAACTATTTAAAATTTATATTTTTTATACTTAATAAAAAGTTTTTTTAAAGTTTGTAAAAAAAGTTTACTTAAAAATAATTAATTATTTTCAACTTTTATTTTATTCATAATAACAATTATTTATATAGCGCTAAGGAACAACTGCAGCGCTCCGAGTCAAGTATTATTGCAAGATAGTCAAATTCAAATATTAGAAAACGAAATTTCTGATATAATCAGAGAAAAGCTCATCAAAGTCTTCAAAAATGAAAATTCTCATTCCTATTCAAAATTATGATTTGAATAAAAAAAAACTACGAACAAAGTAACCGAAAAATATCAGTGGTCTAGCGGTGCATGGCTTGTTTCGGCATATTCTTTGTTCATTTTTAGTTGTTGTACTTTTTTCATGAAGATCGAAATGAACATCGTTAAGAACATCTAAAGAGCTTGAACAACTGTACCTTTTAATTTTCTGTTGCCTAATTGCAGAGTTTTTAACTTAGCATCAAATTCTCTCCGTTTTCTTCTCGTTTTTACTACCTACGTCGCATCAGACAGATTTCTTCTTATCTCGATGATGCCTCTTTTAAGATTCTTGTCTGCTCTTATTCTCTCCCGTTTTGATTACTGCCACTCTTTATACTATAATCTTCTTAAATTTATCCTCTCACTGAAGCCTTCAACTCTGCTACACGCCTGATGTTTCATACTTCTAAATTTTCTCATATCTTTTCATCTTTTATTGGTCTTCACTGGCTTTCTCTTCACCTTAGCTATTTCTTCAAAACCTGTTCTTCATGCATAAAATTTCTTATTTCACTTCACTTTCCTGTTTTTCTAAACTTTTACTACTATTTAAACATGCTGGCTTACTGTCCTCTACCCGCTCTCAGCTCGTCATTATCTCTCCTTCTCATTCCTACACTAAAACTGCTTTTTCTTTTTCTAGTCTATTTCTCCGAAACTCTCTTCTTCCAAATCTCAAATCTTCTCCTTATCCTATTTTTTTTTGAAAACTTACTTCTATAAACAGTTCATAGCAGAGCGCCTCTGACCGATGCACAAAGGCGCTATATAAGTTGTTCACGTTATTATTATTTTGAGTGTAAGTAGATCCATTATTGAGCTTGCGTGTCATTTTTCTTGTTTGTCAAATTATAGAAGAAATGGGTTTTTATTACTTCTATGTCTAGTATTTTTTTGAATATTGATCAAAAGGATTTTTAGCATTTTTGCCTGCCTACCAATTGTGCTTGTCCACTCCACCCATGTTTGAGCTAAATATTTTAAATACATTAGGTTGTGGAATAAAACCTTTTGATTTCAATTTTTTCACTCAACACTGTACTTTTTATATAATTTCAACTGTATTATAATTAACTCCAATATTTATCACAGAAATATCTAGCAACCTCACAATTAGCATTTTTTCATTAGTATCAAAACTATGGCTGTGAGTGCCTCTTTTTTGCTTATTCGTTTTTTTTCAGTTAAAGGGTATTTTTTTTACCTTTTTACCGTATAGTTTCTATTGCTTGAAAACCAACACTTTTTAAAATAAACCTATAATGGACAACTTGTGAAAAAGTTGCCAAAAAATATTGTGTGTGATGAGGTCTTCCTACCGCATCAAACATCTTCAAAACAACTTTAGATCCTTGTTGTAGATCTTTCCGTTGATCTGAACAGTTTTTACTACAACACATATCAAAATTATAACAATAGCCTGAAAATCCGTGCAATGCCCAAAATTATAGCCAAATCTAATTGACTTGCCCCTAATGAACTGTTTGAGGGTGTGATATCCAAAAGATTTTAATAAGTTTGCATTGGTTGAATATAAACAAAAACCAATATTTTATTCATTTATTTGACAATGAACAGTGAGAGAGCCAACCCTTGGTTGACACCTACACCAACATCAAATTTGTTCTAGTGTCCACCTCCAGACTGAACCCACGTTTTTGCTTTTTTTGTACGTTACTTCTTAAACCAGCTTTGTTTAGACCATCTTTTCTCTCATCACTTATTTAATCACTTGCTTTGACACCGATCGAAGGCTTTTTCCAATCAAAAAACAATAAAAAGCTTTCTATCCTTCTTAAGTTAGCTTTTTTGCATATTCTTGAGAATAAAAATAGAGTTCAGTGCGGTATAAAACCAAAAATCATTCAGTAAACTTTCACTAACGTTCTTAACCTTTTCACCTATACACAATACTTCAAAAGCTTTACACCTCGGTAGGTAGCATAGTAGCAGATTCTTTTCCTGGAGCTCAGTCAACTTTTTAATTTTTTAGAACCTAAATACATCAATAAACAAGACTAAGTTTTCGACTTTTTATTACCCAAACTTATTTTAATGCTAAATTTTTAGCTTTTTTTCTTCCCTTCATGCATCTAACTCATTCTATAGTATGGGAATACTATTGTTGGCATTGTAACTGCCTCAGTGATCTTTAACCTCGTAGCACTAACATACCATTCAATTTATGAAGCATATTACTTACTTAAGGCGGCATACTATTATGTCGAGAAATAGTAGCCGCCACCACGCCAGCCCAAAGAATCCTGTCTCTCATTGCTCCAGCCAGATCTTCCTTTTCCGTGCCACAGTCTCTAGCCAGTCTGTCAACAAATGTCATTGTCGGTCTTCCTCTACTGACACCACCATGTCTTGGTTCCCAGTGTACTAAATCTGCAATAACTTCGTCGCTCCTTCTGAAGCAGTGTCCAGCAAACCTCAAACGTCTCTGTCTGATCACATCGAAGATTTTTGGCAGTCCCGAGTAAAGCACTGCCAAAAATCTCCGACGTGATCAGACAGAAGCATATATAATATCATTTATAATTAGTTGAGCAGGTAAAACATGCTTGATAATAAAATAAATATAGCAATTTTTGAAGTTTACTCGAATACATAACCTAATTCTATATTGTATCGTGTATATGTAAAAAACAGCAATGAATAAGTAAAATATCCAAAAAACTAAAAACGATTTATTTATAAAAACTAATTATCGATGAGAGAATAAATAATTTCTGAAAAAAAATAAATTGCGCTTGAATAGAGAATCTTGGAGAAAAAGAGGGCCTAGAATTGAGGATAATGTTGTAGGCACTTGAAATTTTGTGAATAAGCGATTTGATTAGACATGCCGAACTTAAAATGGGGTATTCCATATGTGTAAGTTTGAAGTTGAAAGATTTTTAAAGATATCACACTTGATAAAAAGTAAATTTATAACCAACTAAAGTATCATAAAATTTTTTAATTATACTATAACAAACTCAATCTATTTTTTGAAATAAAGCATAATGAAATAATTCGTCCCCACAAAATCATTGAAACCAAAAAAATGAAATAAAAAAACTGAACACAAGGGTCAAAACTTTCCCTCCCAAGCATCAGTTCTCATCTTTTGTACTGACTTCTTTTTTTCTGCAATCAAGTTAAACTATTGTTTACCATGAAATACTAATTAAATCAGATAAACACCCAAAACTGTGGTTCGGTTGCGTAATCATTAAATTTCAGAGCGCTGCTCCAAACATTATTATTATGCATGATGGTATACATAATTAATAATTAATATATGATATATGGAACAAAAGGTGCTGAAAAATTGGATTCATGCTGAATGGCCAAAATTGAAAACTTTTTCAAAATGAAGATAAAACAAAATAGGTTAATAGTATTACTTAGAAAAATGAAAACTCAACTTTGTGAAGACAATTAAAAACGAAACTGAGCAACTTCAGATATATAAAGTATGCGTATTAGCCGTAATAAACAATAATAATCATATATTAATCTAATTAGGTTATACTGCAGTACAGATCCCAGTAATTGGGATTGACAGCAGTCGGGCTATATAATTAATACTATTATAAAATGGGCCATTGATTTGGGATTTTTACGTAAAATATAAAAGCAATCAAAACACCTTTAGCTTCCTTAATGATATTCTTTTCTTTTTCCCGCTTCTCCTTCGATATGCTATTCTTGATGCCCAACGCCCCAGCCAGCATGTTCCTCGCCACCATCGCCACCACCTGAGGCCTCTCCTGAAAGATTTGAAGAAGCACTTCAGAATCGCAAATAAATTTCAAAAAGAACATTTATCCGGTTTTGCCATGATAATTTTTTTGTGGAAACTTTTTCTACAAAAGATGTTTTACCTTAGACTAACCCAGCCGATCTTGAGCGTTTTTAAAGATTATTCCATATCAACCACAAAACACTCCTCCAAACCCACTTACAGAATAATAAATAAACTAACCAAATCACTCACACCTACCCCAATAACAATCACTGAATCAGAAACCATCCACGCAATAAAACAATCTAAAAATAACAACTCCTCAAGACCAGACAATATCAACATCAAACACCTAGGACCAATAGCCATCAAACAACTAACCAGCCTCTACAACATCACAATCAACACAAACACCATACCCCAAATATGGGAAACCTCCAAAATCATCCCCATCGCCAAACCCAACAAAAACCCTTTTCTCCCCTCCTCATACAAACCAATAGCCCTACTCTCTCCCATAGCAAAAACTCTAGAAAAAATCATCCTCCCACACATCACCACTAATATAACCCTCCCAACACACCAACACGGATTCAGAGCTGCACACTCCATCACCACAGCTCTACATCAAATCAATAACACCATACTCACTAGTTTCAACAAAGAAAAAACCCACCATAGAACAATCCTCACCGCCCTCGACATGACCAAAGCATTCGAAACGTTCAACATCCACCAACTCATCCACAAAATACACAACACCCACATTCCTACAACAATAATCCAATTTCTGGCCAACTACCTAAAAGGCCGTCGACAATACACCTCATACAACAATCACACATCCAAACACACGAACATCAAAGCAGGTGACCCCCAAGAGGGCGTCCTATCATCCACTCTATTCAACATATACCTCTCAGATATACCACTCCCCAAAATCAGCTCACTCAACCTCATCACCTACGCAGACGACATCACCATAACATCATCCCACCCCAACACCAACACAACCACCCAGAACCTGATCCCATATCTCAATGAAATACACACACGGGCTCACAATAACAACCCTACCAAAACTACATCAACTCTCATGACCCCTGACCCATCAGGATATAACAAACCCTTGAACATCCACATCAACAACACTCCCTTTCCCACCACTCCAACCCCACCATCATTGGCTTAACTTTTGACCCCAAACTAAAATACTCCACCCACACAGACAACACCATCACAAAAGCAAAAAAAACACTCAATCTCCTAAAACTCCTCACATAAACACACTGGGGAAAAGCAAAGAAACACTCACCACCTACAAAACATTACTCCTTCCCATCATCGAATACGCCAACACCATCATCTCATCCACCTCCCTCAACAAACTCCAAAAAATCCAAAACGCAGCCTTGAGAGCAATCACTGGCTGCACCCTAGACACCAACATCCAACACCACCACTCAGAGACCAAAATCCTCCCACTCCAAAACCATCTCAAACTTCACGCATCACAACTCATACAAAAAGCCTCCCACCCCACTCATCCCCTACACCCACTCACCACACAAGAAGCCAACCCCAGATACAAAAAAAAATCCACATTCAACAACAGTATCAACTACACCCTAAACATACTCTCTTCCACCCAGACCACCTCTCACACACAAATAAAAGACAATATGAAAACAATACACACAAAAATAGTACATGACTACATATCATCCACTCACAACAAAATCCTCAGCAAGCAACCCCCACCCATTCATGAATCAGAAACCACCCTAGACCACCACACTCGCCCAACTCAAATCAAACAAATCACCTTTCATCCTCTCATACCTCAACAAAATCTCACCCTCATCTCATCTTTCACCTTTATGTTCACTCTGCCAAACACACCTTCACAACACCCCTCACCTGCCCTAAAATAAGTACCACACTGAACCCCGTGAGAGCGGCTGAGCTTCTCGACCACTGGACGGTCTTGATGGGAACATGAGGAGCACCCAAGGTGCTCGGGATAAAAAAAAAAGATTATTCCATCAGAGCTATTCTATGATTCTTCTCTACTGCTTCAACTGTACATTTGCTTCATAAATTCATCACCCTTCTCATAAAACAAAAATCTCATATTTTTTATCCCAATCTCAACTAACTGTTTTTAATTTACCAAACAATTTCACTGTACTTCACTATTAGCCAGATACAACTACATACACCCTTACAAAACTGCTTCTTCTGCCTCTTTCAGGGTATCTTCTCGATGGATCTTATGACCCATGTTTCAAGCCAGCTCAATGACTGGCTTAATGTATATCATGCCAACTGTTCAATATAAATTTACACCATATCTACCAAAATGTGATTCTTTGCTAAACTTGTTAGCATCATACATATCGAAATCATGATAGCAACGCCATTATTTACATTTAAGAAGCATAAAAAACCTTATAAGCTAAAGAGAAATCGTTGTTCTTTTTGAGTTTGTTTTTGGTGGCTTTGCTAGCTTCGTTGATACATCGTAACCGGATGAATGGATGGGAAAAGGATGTCAATGCTGATTGAGCTGGTAGTTAGTGGTTGTGAACAGTTTTACAGCATGTATTGATATTTTATTCTGTTTGAATGACTTCAAATTATGTTTGATACAAGTTTCATTAATTTAAGACAAATGGAGACAAAGTTAAAACGACAATAATGATGAAATACTATTGATTTATGAAATAATTTCATATCCATAAGATGAAATGTCTCTTAGAGTATTTAATATCGACATGAAAACACCTGTGAATGAGTTGCTGAAAACTGCCACAGCATGAGTATCGTCCACCCACTTGACTTCAAAGCCTTTTAAACTATAAAACAGATACCATTAATACTCTGCAGATTATTACTAATAATTAATTAAAAATTGAATTCATCGTAACCATATAATACTATTTTATAGAACAAAATAAATTTTTTTTTAAATGGTTTTATAATTGAATAAAATAAACTAAAAGAAAATATGAAGCAATCAAATTTAACTCAAAATCAACAGGTAAAAAGAAAATTTAATTAAATTATTTGATCATTGCATTGAGTTGAATAGCTAGATGGCATGATAACTAATGAAAACAAACTGGTAGCTTTTAAAGGCCATCACTAGATCTTCAGTTTTCAATTCTTTTGGAAAATCGTATATTTCTAACAGATGGCTGTAATCTGAGGGATTAGAGAGACATTTTTTAAATTTTTATTTTGAATACCTCAAGATGAGGATTAAATAAATATTCCATTCATTTGCAAAAACTTAAATAAAAAAAATAGAAAATAATGAGAAAAATTTCAAAGCTACACCATATAAAAAAAATTTGACTTATTAATTATTGAAACCCCATAGTGACCTTAATGATAATAATGAAATGATTATGAAATATAGAGTTTTGAATCTACAAGGCATGCCTGTGGCGGAGCTGATATCATTGGGAAGATAAAATTCAAAGACTTTCTTCTACCTTTTCCATTTACCCTTACTGAATATTGTACGTAGAAGCTACAAGCTGCTTTATAATTTGCAATATATATTCTCAACAAAGCTATTTTCAGAGAAGTTTTGATGCTGAAAAACACTGAAAACTATTTATCAACAAACTGATGTAGGCAAAAATATGACAACGTATATTGCCAAAAGAAGACAATTCTACCAAGTAGGAATTTAGTTCCCCCATTATTAAATTTAACAGTAGAAAACAAAGTTTTAACAAAAAAAAAACCAAAATATCATCTTATATAAGGAAATACCATCTTTATAGAGGTCAGGTGGAGTGAAGTCAAAATAGTGAACTTTGCAGTTCTTCATCTCAGTCTCTCCCAGTTTGTTTTTGAGCTGAACATTAGTAGATACAGTATAATAATATCAATCAAAATTGAAAATATTAAATAGCAAAAACCATCATGCATTTCTTGTTTCAATGTAACTAAAAATGTTTGTGATAGTAAGCTATGAAAGCTTAATGTGAAAATTACTATTAGTGATAATAATAACAAGTTAGTTAAAAGAAGACCATCAAATACATACGAAGTTCATTTAAGAATGACAGAATGTCAAGAATCAAACCTCGTTTAAGGACTCCATATCAAAAGCATTACCATCATCATCAAACTTGCTGAACCAATCATCAACATCTTCTTCTTCAGCATTATCATTCCATGGGGTATTGTTTTTAGTATAAAAACTATTCTTATGATCATTCTTATCACGTGTTTCATCAACATTGAGTAAACAAATATTACTGTTTTTATTTGTTTTAGTATTATTCTTATCTTCCAGTCCTAATGAAGATTCATTCTTATTCTGTGTGTTTTTATTATTTGTCATTTTTCTGTACTTTTCACGTTTTTTATTGCTTAAAATTTTGTTTTGTTTTGACAAAGCTTCATTTGAGCAGATCTTGTCAGTTAGCTTGTCATTATTATCCATTCTATTACTGCTGTTTTCATATTGATTATTGTTGTTTTTATTTCTACAAAACAAAGCATCTCCCATGCCTTGAGTAGCTCTTGATACACTGGAAAAGCAATGAGCATCTAAAGGAAGAATGAAATAAAACAATCAGCATTTATAATAAATTTTTAGATCCTTATTTTCTCACTTGAGTATTTTATTTTGTACCATATTTTTCTAATTCATGCTTGAAAATTATAATTTTTCAAAGACATCTTAATGTGCTTATGAAGAATAATCAACAATTTTTAAGTTGATTTATGAAAGAATTTTAATACATTTATTAAGCAAAATCAGCTAGAATTTTGGGTAAATAACCTTTCTTAAGATGCTAACATATTATGGTAAGACCACACTTACCAAAAATTCTAGCTGATTTTGCAAAACAAATGTACCAAAACTTTCATAAATTGACGTTAAACATTTTAAAAAATTATTAATATCTTTTTAGATTTTTCAACCTTTTTTCTTTCAACATTGCAGATATGACTCACAAAATGATAATGAAATCACAATTAAAATAAGAAGAGTGGAAAGAACTTGTGAAATGTTCAGTGGAGATATTGAGATGTTTCTTGATTTGACTCAAAAGACATGCTTGTCTGTCAATTGGTGGCACAACCTTGACTGGAGACCTATATGACAATATTATACCCATAATAAATTATACTGCTGTATATACTTCTGTAACTGGATTAGCCAGAAGTTGATCAACTCTTAATATAAAATAACTGAATCATGATTAAAAACAAGGCATTTTGTTTGAAACAAAACTTTGATAAGATTGCCAATACAAGCTAATATTTAACTTAAAATTTAAGTTGAATGTTAGTCTAGACTAGAAAAAAATTTTAAATAAAAATTTTGCATTAAATAAAACGAATTAGCCAAATTATGCTCACCATAGCAAAACATGTATAGCAGTAAAATTTAATATAAAAAAAAACACTTATTTTAAAACATAAACAGACTATTGGAATTACTTATAAAAATCCTGTTATACCTAGTTGGAAGATTAGGACAAGATTTGGCAGTATCTCTTTTTAATGGTTGTTGAGAGTATGTGTTGGTTTGTTTGCATGGAGTTGTTTGATCATAAGCTAGGTTATATGGATCTGTTTGAAGGAACATTTCTTTGTTCAAGTTTACCAATTGTATTCCAGACTGATCGGTTTCATGAAACTTATTGTCAAAAGAATTTTTGAGGTTTTGATTTTCTTTATTTATATTCATTAAAAGACATTGAATATTATTTTTTAAATTATTATGAAGAATGTTTGGTAAAGCTTTCTGGGGTTTTTCTGAAACATTGCATGAAAGTGATTCTGAAATTTTTAAACAAGTTGCTGGGTTATCAATGAGAGTATTGTAAACTTCTGGCTGTGTACATTCTGGAATCTCAATGATAGTATTTGATTTACTTTGATCTTTATTACCCATGTTTTGTGAATCTTTAACAATTTTTGAATTTTGAATAATTTATAAATTAAGTAATTTCTAATAAAACAGACTATATGTATGAATACATATTTGATTATCTATATTTTTTGTGATTTTGAGTTGAAATGGAATATTCAATAAAAACCCATATTTGAACAAACCTAGTACATTGAAGGAAGATATTTGAGAATTGTTTCTTTGGCTTCTAGGAATATATAATGGCTGGTCAGGTCTTTTGATTTTTGATCTACTGTATTCAAATATTTATACATTTTAGAGATAAGTCATCATTAGTTTAAATTTACTTTAAAAAATGTTGAAATTTTATTTCAACTTAATTTTGAAATTTTTAAAATATTTGAAAGTGTCACTCAAAGCCTTTCATTTCCTTTATTGCTGATAAATTGAGTGTTTCTAGAAATAATTGTTCTTCTTTGTTCTTTTGAACCAACTGAAAAACTCATCAGACTTTTGAAAAACCTCACTTGTTGATGAGTTAAATATCTCAAACGAGGCGATAAAGCTGGTAAAACGAGTAGGCTGGAAACCAAGTGATTTTTTACAAAAAATTATTTAAAACTGTGAATATTTAAAAACATATAGTCTTACTGATTTTTTTTATTTTCCAAAATTTTTTCCTTTAAAATCTCAAGACTTTCAGAGAGTTCCTTTATAAATTCTTTTTCGTTACAATTTAAATTAAGACCTTTCATGAAAACAGAAATCCTTTTAGAGTAAAGCTATTTCAAATATCTAGAGGCAAAAATGAATTAAAAAAACATATTTTACTTAAATTATAGTTTTTTTTTTAAACTAACGATGTTTTCATCTAAAAATAATAATTTTTTATTTGCAGAAATATTTATATTTTGTTTAACCTTTTTCAACAAAGTTAGTATTAAAAGTATTTTAGCGCAAAATTAATTCTACTAAGATGAACCGAAACCTGCCAATTATTTAAATTAATAAATATGTTTTGAAGAATTAAAAAAAAAACTAATTGCAGTATATTTTTGAATTATATGATTTGACTTGAAGCAACAAGAATATTGTATTTAATATATATTCGAAGACACTGTTAAGAATTAGCAAAAAAAACTTAATTTTACAAAAAACTTTTAAATAGAAGTTATTTAATCAAAGATCCACTAGAAAGCCATTTTCTTTGCAGACGTCTGCTAGTCGAAATGTCTGCTTACGGTTTTAATGATTTATTCAATTTTATTGAACTAAAAGAAAAGATCATTGACGAAACTTTGAAACAAGTTTTATCAAGTAACATTGATTTTAAAGTTTTTCATCAATGTGTCTTAAAAACTGTTCATACTATTTTGATTATTTATTAGCTGACTCAAAATACAAAGAATATTCATCTGAATTTGAAGATTATATTTCTAAATGTGCTCAATTGAATTGTGATCTAACAAAAAAGGCATGTTTTTGATCGATTGTTAAATTTATGTATATTTTTAACTTTACCCTCAGCATGATGAGTTTCTTTTATTGAAAGAACAAGAATCTTTTCTTGAATTACAAAACGAAATTTTTCACCAACAAAAACAACAAGTAGAAAAAGAGTTTCTTTCTTCCGAATCAACTTTGGTAATTGAAAATTCTTAATTTTATATTAATTAATTTTAATTTTTAATAACTCCAAAATTTCAAGTTTCAATTGGAAGTTGATTTGATCGAGGAAAATAATATTTTCATTGAAAGCAGCGAAAAATTTATAAAAGAATTTGATATATTTGGATTTTCAGTGAGTAACAAAATCACTGAAATAAAAAAAGATACGGAAAAAATGAAATTGGAAACTCAAGTTTTCCTTAATGGTTGACATTCTTTTTAATCTTATAATTTAGTGATTTTTAACATCTTTAAATATTGTTATTAAGTTATTTTTATTTTTCAAGATATTAGAAAGATAAAAGAAGTAAATCAAGAAAGTGAAGAGAATAGTGGTAATTATTCAGTTTTATTAGTCATTATTCGGTCTTATCTATAGTTCATATTGATTTTTGTTGTAGAATTCATAAAAAAGTACTTGAACTTAAAAAGTGAAAATAAAATATTAGCAAACAAAATTGATGATCTCAAAAAATTCTCTTCATCTAATTCGGAATATCTCAAGTTTGCGTTTTTTGTTTATCAAAATTATTTATGTTTTTTTCGATTTCTTGAACATTTCAACATTTGAAAATATTCACAATTAGATGAAATAAAACGCAAGAATTTCGATATTTAAACTATTTATTAACAAAAATATCATCATAATCGTCATGAGGTTTGAAAAACTTACATCTGATTATGATGTCTAATTTATACAAAAAAACTTTGTTGAAGGAAAAATTAAATATTGAAGTTATTGCGTTTTTTCATATATAATTTATAGTCTTGGAATATATATACATAACCACACCTAATCTCAGAATTTGCAACGAGTTGAAAGAGTTGAGACAAAAAGACATAAAAAGCGTCTATAGCAAATTAAGTCAAGAGTTAGAACGTTTGCAGAATACGTATGATGTTTACCACAGTATGCTGGATGATAACTTTAGGAACGACGTGGAGACAACTGACTTCAAGCCAATCAATTAAATATCATTTATTTATTTGAGTCCGTTTTTTGACATACACTTCATGAAATAGTTTAAAATTATTTTAAACATTTGAAGATTTGGTAGCTTTGAAATACTCTTGAAATAAATTGAATATTTAATAGGTTATTTAAATCATTAATAATCATATATATATATTTTTTTTCAAAATTAAAATGGTGGTCAGTTTTGAATGAAATATAAAAGCAATGTTTTTGTAATTTAATATAAATAAAAACTACAATGGCTAAAATAATTTGTAGTAAAAATTTATCATGACAGCCATAAAAAGCAAAATCAGGTAGATTGCTTATAATTTTCTATAAGATGTTTAAATGTTGTGTAGATTAGTTTAGTTGTCAAGACTGAATAATATTCTTAAACATCAATAAATTTAAATGAAAAATCATTAAAAATTTGGAATAAAATTGTTTCAAAATTATATATATCTTCAGTCAACTTTCATTCAACCATTCCAAAAGATTTTATGCCCCATAAAGTATTTGTGGCTGAATCATTCTTATTTAACTTGAAGAATATTTTTAAGATAAAGAGACATTTGTAGATAATTATTTGACACAATTGGTTGTTGCCTCCAATGTAATGGAGGGAGAGGTACACAAGAGGGTTCGGGAGGAGCTATGAATTTAGGACCTGCATACTTTGCATGGCGCAGTCCTGATGAAACGCTTTTGCTGATAGAATTATGAAATATTGTTTGATGGGGTTTTTGTAAACGTATATTTAGAGTTTTATCTATTTTTATCGAATTTTCTTCGAAATTTATTGTTGGAGTCCATTTGCTGGCAATATCTTTTTTAATGTAGGTTTTCTTAGAATGTCGAACAAATGTAGACCTTTCTCGAAATATTCGCTTAGATGGACAATAAAGTTGCTTTACCATTTTGAAATATGAAGAACTTTCGTGGAAGACTTTGCTACAATTCTCTATAAAGCTAATGAAAAAAATATAAATAGTTAATAAATTGATTATAACATGATACATAAATTCAAAAATGATTTTTACTGAAATGAATAGTTTGAATAGAAAAACAAATTAATACATTTTATATGACGAAAAGTAAACGTTGATGTCACATTTTTATGCTTTAGAGATTCATATTTATTTTATAGTTAACTTGATTTGAACATAAAAATTTTAAAAATAATCAAAATCAAAAATAACTAAGTTTAAATTAAATTTTTTCGTTGAGTTTTTACAAATTAGGTCTGTGAATTCATATTTATAAAGTGTAATTAAGATTTGAAAATAAACTTTTTATCAAGTAAGAAAACGTTTATTCTTTTCGTAAGCAAACAAGTCTGAAATCTAAAGTCCAAAGTTGGCTCGACTTAGTATTTAATTTATCTAAAAAAATTAATTTCACGAATGAGCGCGCAGCTGTTTTAAAACGTTGCTTATACATTTAAATAATTTTAAGGCAAATTAGTATGAATGGTTTTTAAAATAAACCTACTATTACGTCTATTGACAATTATAATAAAATGAAAAATTTTATGAAAATATTTTCAGTTTATTTAATATTTTTCTATCCTACTTTTTTTGCTTGGGACTGCCATGTATCATTACCAGGATTTAATCGCAGATCAGGATGCAGTCAAAACACAAATCTATCCACTCCATTTGGCCACTGCGCTTCAAACTTTGAAGCAGACTTAACTAACTTGACGTCTTTTGCATGGTTGAAATTTGATCCGATTCAACATTTGGTGAGTATGTTTCAGAAATTTGATTTTTTATATAAAGGTAATGTCGACGTAACAATTTTTTTGTTGTACTTGAAAAAAATGTCAACAAAAAAATATTAACAACAAAACTGGAAACTGACTTTCAGTTTATGGTATAACATCATAACAAGTCTCACTGTTTTCGAAGATTGTTATTATTATTGGCCCAGGTCCGTGTGAGGGTCTAAGTCCTTCTACGCAGTATTTTCTAGAAAATTACATAGACATTAGCCCATTTATTTTCCAATGTGGTCCTATTTAAATTACTACAAATTATTTTGTGTTTATTTTTTTATATCCTGTAGCTCATTGGGTCCGTATTGCACAGTGGTTGAACATAAGACTAATTATCTAAAGTTAACGTGTTTCAAATTTTTTTTGCTCTATACTTTTGAGCATATGAGGTTTACCACCTTTTAGTTTATCTTACTGAAATTATATATTTTTTTAAATTGGATTTCTTTTAATTATAAATGGTGTAACTTTCTCATTGATCAACTAACATGGAAAATAATTATTGCATGAAATGAGATTTTTTACTAATCCATTCATCTCATAATCTACTCAAACGACTAAGATGGCTAAGATACTTTAGAAATCTTTTGAAATGCACAGATTCAATATTGAAGTGTTTAAAAGAAAGTGAAATCATAAAGTAATCGTTCACAGGACGGCGAGTACTACATGCTGGTTGAACAAGTGACACATCATCTTCCATCTGTAAGACGCCATCTTTCGAAGAAATATTCACACATAAACTTTAATAATTTTTTCACTTAGTTGGAAAACTGAAGATTTGAAAACTTTGAGTTATTTTAAAAAAGCATTCAGCTATAGATTAAATAATATATTTGAAATAATCTAAATATTTCATACTTTCCATAATGATATTTCAACCCATAGCATGAATCAGTTGAAAATGAGGTTTCTGTAAATATAGAGGTGAAAAACTTAATATTAAAAATAACAAATAAGAATGAAATTAAGAATACTAATAATCAAAGTATGTTTTAAATTAAAAAAATCTATTTCATATTTTCATTTTTTTAAAGATTATAACACAAATAAGTTTTCTAGAACCTTGTGAAAATTGATCAGAAATTTCAATACTTATGTATAACTTTTTTTCAGAAAAGTATTGTAGAAAATGGAGGAGATCACTGGAACCAAGTGACAACACGTCTAACCTTAAGTCCTTATGGTGAGAAACTTAATGCTTTTATTTGTTCAAAATTTTATATACTATAAACGCTTGAACATGAAGCAAAAAGCACTCCGATTTCATTGATTATTAGAAGCATTCATTGATCTCTTATTGATCACATTCTGAATACTATATCATGTGTATCGTATGTTTTGAGCTGCGTTTTACTGTTCGAAACAGAATTTTTTCTGTTTTTTTTTGTATTTTTTGATTTTTACTCAAAAGTGATTGTCGATACTATTCCATTATTCCTTTTGGGACTTAACAGTACCATTTTATCATTTTACTGTAATGAGTGTTTCTATTTTTTTTGGAGATAGTGTTTATTAGTGAGTGCCAAAGCTAAAGTTTCAGAATATATTTCTGGTTTTCGTGTGAAAATTACTGCCTTATACTGTCTAAGTTTTTTCATTTTTCAGCCCACTCTTAGTAATATATAGCAAGCTAGGTTGTGAACAGCCTCAGTAGTTTATCAAATAGGTTTTGGTCGTTTCCATTTGATGTTTAACCAGTTTTTGTGTTTGATCTACAGATTCTGTCGATTTTTAGGTAGCTTTCATTGTAGAGACAAAATTTTTTTATTGGTTTTGTGATTTCTCTGTGTAATAACGTCTCTGGTCTTTTTAATTTTGAGTATCAGTATTGCGATGAAAATGCAATGACCACTCTCGCTTCATTATTTTTTTATACCTAAAACTGATTACCTATGAATTTTAATGGTCTATCTGACTCTCATTTTTTCCATGTTAGAGCACCCAATATGATTTAAAAGTCTCAACTGGTGAACTGCGTTCATCTCGGAACATATTGTAGAATGAATTCACAATGTGGTTTCGACTATCATTCAAAGTTCATAACATTGTGAAATTTTTTCAACTTCATTTGATAAGTCTTCATCCGTTTGGCACCCACTTTCTTTGACTATTTTAAAAACCATTATATAAGAAAGCCTCTAGTTAAGAGTTGATAAGCATGTTTTTTCATTTAAAATAAAGCATATTTGACAAGATTCAGTATTTACTTCATTTTTTTGCTTTTACTGACTTCTAGAACATCTTTTTTAGCAGCGAGCTCGCACACTCAAAGTCATTAAGAATCTAATTACCCCTTCTAGCTTATTTGTATCACAGCTTCAGCCTTAAAAACTGGGCATAATCGAACAGGCTCAATCCTTTAAATACATAACGTTCAAACCCACTTTCATCAAAAGTCGAAAAAACATTAAAATTTTATAATAATGTACAATAAATATAACAATTTTGAGATGATATTATTAATATATCCAACAATTGAAAGATTCTGTAAAACCGGGAACGATGAACTTATATAAAGCATTCTTGTTTAAACAAAAGAAGAAATTTGACGATGAAAGATATATCAGAGATGTCTCAAAAGTGTTTTTCAACACCATGCCTGATAGTTACGAAGCCCTTGATATGTTCCTCAAAGAGGTCGACATGTGTGACACAGAAGTTTCTAGACTCACCTACATTATAACACCCAGTTTGCCTGCTTTTTGAACCTGACATTTTTTTATTTGTTTGATCTATGTTGTTACAGTTCTTTTGTTGCGAATAGAAAACTTTATTCTTGCTTTTTCATCAATGAAAAAAATAAAACGAAGTCTATAGATTTAGATATATTTATTAGTAATTTTAAAAAACGAGTTATCAAAAATTCTGAAAACAGTTTCCAATGCAGTTTTTGCATGTTAAAAACAACAAACCCGTATTTGAAAAATTTAAAGCTTGAAAAAGTTCCAAAAAAACAATTATATGTATAAAAAGTATGAACAACACAATAGTTTTTGATGACGATCACCAAAGTCAACATAAATGACAGCTGAAAAATAAAAAAAACAATAAAGTTAAGATAGTGACAAGCATTTTCCTAAAAATTTTAAATAAAACTTTTATGAAGACATATTTTTGAAAATTTCAAGTTTAAAAAATAAAAAATAAATTTTTTATTCAAACTATTTTTTTTTCAATTTAATAAAAATATTCTTTAAATGATTGCAAGGCTTTTGAAAGTGATTGAAAAAATTTTAAGGGATCAGAAGACGCTATAACTAGTCATCTCTATTAAAAAAGTAAATATCGAAATAGAAGTAAAATTATTTGGAAGTATTTTCATAATATAATTGCCAAACCATACTAAAAAAGTGAAAATTATTGGAATTCAAAATCCACGTCCTCCACATAGACAGCTGTGTTAAATTGTCAACAAAAATCGTCTGCAGAGATTTGAAAAATTTTGGATTGAGAATTATGAACAAAACTAAATAGCGAAACAACTCTATAACTTAAGTTTATGAGAGTTATGAAATTTTAATGCTGATAATTGCAGAAATTTTTGTAAATCTTGAAATACCTAGCAATCATCGTGCACTTTATGGAGGGTGTTAGCCCTATTAGCTATATGCAAACACATTGGTAGGTTATTGTTGGTCTTGATATATAACTGGTCTTATAAAACTTTTGAACTATTTATCAATAGGAAAATGCAATTTATATTACTCAATCAAGATTTTTAAAAAAGAAATTTTTTCAAATATATTAGTATTATTTCTAAGCATTACGTCATTTAAAAACAAAAATATTACTAAAACAAAAAAAAAATGAAAAATCTTATAAAAATATCTTTAGTTTTTTTAATACTTTTTTACCCTACTTTTTTTGCTTGGAACTGCCCGGTTTCAGTACCAGGATTCTATGGCAGATCGAAATGCAGCCAAAATAAAAATCTATCCACTCCATTTGGACACTGCGCTTCAAACTTTGAAGCCAACTTAACTAACCTGACGTCTTTTTCATGGTTGAAATTTGATCCGATTCAACATTTGGTTGGTCCTATTTCAAATCTAATGTATCTAAAAATATTAATCCATTAAAAGTCGTGCCTTAAATTTCTCTGTTAATTAAATTTTGTCTCACTCCATTCCTATGAAGCATTTTATCGCCCAGCCTTCGCCATCACCATTTCTTGATCATTTCAAAAATTTTTCATGAATCATATCAATCATAATTTTTACTAACGATAAACTTCAATATTGGCGTCAGTAGGAAAAATAGCTTTCAAATTACACGCTAGATAAAACATAACAATCAAATACAAGAAATTTTATAAGATCAATACAATAAGATTTAATCTATCATAAAAAAAAAGAAAAAAAAATTTTTCATGAATAATTTTCACATTGAAAGTATAAATAACTCCTACCAAGAGCTCACCTACGAGCTATACATAGGGCCTAACAATCGAAGCATTGAAAGTAAAACCATGTGTAAAGTAAAAATGTCTACTTTCATCCATCTTGCCTCTACTAGCAGTAAATTGAATCATGAAAACCTATACAAGACTGCTTCAAAATAGCATGCAAAACATCTTTGACTCATCTGAAAGATTTAGACTTTTCTGAAGATTTTGCCCTTTCTTCCATAACTAACTACAAATGAAACTCAAATCAAATATGATAGCGGAAAATTCTTTTTTTGTAGGTCGTCAATTCACCATGATAAAGCAACGTTTTGTAAACAAGCACTAATAAAAATCCAATTTAAAGGTAACTCACTAAGAGGTAAGAGATTTTATTTATCTAACAGCAAGGGGCGTAAAAGAAAGTGGCATAGAGCTTGATGTGATTGTGTGAGTAAAAAAAACAAAAGCGTTTGAAGAAATGATGGAAGTATGAGAAGCCACAAATTTAAAAACTGCCATTGAAGGACAGATCTTAAATTTGATGAGGGAACCAATAGTGCTACATAAAGACGAAGAATGAGCATTGGCAAATAGTCATACAAAAGAGTGCAAGATTTCATTAACACTTGTTTAAAAAGCATTTGAGGTTTGCTAGAAAAATTGGGTAATAATGACATATCGCAGCGTACAAAACAAATGTCTTTTCAAAAAGAGATTTTTCAAAGAATTTGAAGGTGGGTAGATAATAGGCTCAAAAAAGCCATTGAAAACATTGTACTAAAACCTTTAAAGTAAAAAAGAGGCAGACCAATAAGCAGAAGAAACAGGAAGATTGAAAGAGAAATAGAGAAGATGGATGGAAAGTGGAAAAGATTAGAAAAACTGACTCAAGACCGAAAAGCTTGAATAGTCTTTGTTGGTAATTTTTATTTTTCCCAAGATAACTGGACTGAGTGAATAAATAAGTGAAAAATGAATAAAAAAATTCATGAAAAGCCAAAATGATGTAAGTATAGTAATATACAAAACTAGTTAAGAGTATACTTGAAAAAAAGTTACAAATGCTTGAAAAAAATTTGAGATACACTTGATAAAACCCTTGAAAATCTTTATAACAAATCAAGTAGTAAAAGTTAGTGATAATTCAAATAAAAATTTTAACGATGAAAGCAAGCTATGCAACAATTGTCTTAAATGGCTTTATTTAATGTTCCTATAACCAATTAATTTATAACTAAATTAATTTTATTAAAAATGCAGGTTCTATAAACAAAATTTTGTATGTAAGTTCACGAAATATTTCAAAATGCACACAGGATGGAGAATACTACATGTTGGTTGAACATCTCACCAGCCAATATCTATCAGTAGAAACTTACCTTTGATTGCATTCAGGATAAATTAGTTATGATACAAATAAAAAACTAACGAACAAAAAAACAATCAAACATCCTTAGATAAATGAATCAATAAACTAATTAACCAAACAATCATTCAATTTTAATAACACAAGTTAAACCAATAGGATGATTGGACGGAAAACGAAGTGTCGACAAACATTGAGGTTACAACTTTCCTTTACATTGATTCCTTCATGTTAAATTAATATGCCTTGTCTTAATTAAATTCTTTTTTCATGTTTTCATAGAGAAAGTTATGCTTTAATGTAATATAGAAATGAAACTTTGAGAAACTATGAGAAATTAATTTCAACAACCTTCACTATAAAAGAAACACTTTGTGCTGCAAATGAATTGCAGAATGCTGAGCGTTCTGACAATGACAAAACCAACATTAAACTCATTAACTATGTAACATTTAACATACAAAAACAAATAGCAGAAAATTTGAATTAAATAATAATAGTAAGAGTATTTCCATGAAAATTTTATACTGGAGTTTTATCTCCATTTGAGAAACCAAGAAAGGAAAGAAGCTATTAGCCATCTGCTGGTTTTTGTAATCAAAAATTTTTTTGCTATATGTTTCATCAGACCATATACGTCAAAAATATAAAACGAAACTTACCCAAAACAGCCAGAGTATTAATCGAGCCGATAAAAGACAAGGCATTTCCGTAGTGTAACTGACAAAGAAGGCTGTTCTAGCAAACGTAAAATGTCGATGCTGGTTGTTTTCGAAGCTTTTGACGCAGAAAACAGAGAAAGATTAAAAATCCAATTAAAATAAATACCAGTGCTGAAAGAAATGTACCTTTCAAGCATCTTGATGGATACAAGTGTTTAATGTCAACAATCATCTGCTAAATCAGCAAAAATAAAACCCGAGTTAGCCGAAAAAGAGTTTAAGTAAGCTTCTCTTAATTTCTACCTAGAATGTTGCCTTTAGATTGGAGATCATGAACCAAATATGCCAACGATATAACTTGAGACACAACATCAGAACATGAACTTGAGCAGATCCAATATAGGAAGTTGTTTTTGATGGTGATTATTGATTTCGAATGCGGTTTCGTTCATCAAAATGTTTATGAGACTAAGCAGAAAATTGAAAGATTCAAAGAAATTCTAGTCATTTTGTTTTTAGCGAGCCTGGTTCAGCGCACTATGGCTTAACTTTGAATGAAATCATTCAGTTGAATTGATTAAAAGCAACAATTGAAGCTATAATTTATTTTATAGAAAATTATTGTACAAAATGGAGGAGATTATTGGAACCAAGTAAAAACTCGTTTACCACTAAATAATAAATGTGAGCTAAATTCAATGATCATATATATATTTTTATATATGTATATATATATATATATACATTATAATAATTTTGAAAATTTTGAAAATTTATAATCAAATATTTCCTTCAAACACCCACAAACTCAAAGATGCTGTAAAACCGAGAACGGTGAACTTATATAAAGCATTCTTGTTCAAACAAAAGAAGAAATTTGACGATGGAAGATATATCAGAGATGTCTCAAAGGTGTTTTTCAACACCATGCCTGATAGTTACGAAGCCCTTGATATGTTCCTCAAAGAGGTCGACATGTGTGACACAGAAGTTTCTAGACTCACCTACTTTATAACGCCCAGTTTGCCTGCTTTTTAACACGATAAATTGGATGATTATACATTTAATTTATAATTTAACAAATTTGTCTACAATAGTGTTATAATATGAGTATTGTTATAGTTATCAATTTAGGCGACTGATAGTCGACAGATGTAGTATTAATATAACGATTAGCATGATATTTGAATAATTAATAATTGAATATAGTAAATTTTTATTTTTAGTACATAAGTAGGCATGTGATACATTAAAAGTGTAGAAATTTTTAAAACTATTATATCAATAAAAACATGTTATATTTGTTTTTTATGGTATTCAAATAGTTTTTTAACATAACTGAAATATAAAGATAAAAATCTTTGTAGAAATAGATGGAGAAGCAGAAATAATTAAGAACTTCATGGTCGATGGAACTGGAGAGCCTAAAGTTGAACGTAGAATGCCAGTCTGGTACGGTAGAATCAAAGAATCCGGAAATCTCATGCGAAATATATACAACAAGCGTTTCCGAAGTCTCACGAATAAAAGAGAACTATTCGACAACGCAGTAAAAAGCTTTTAGTACTATTTTGATTTTTTAGACATTAATTTAAATTATTCTGGCAACATGGACGTTTTGTTCCCTTTGAGAAAAGAGATTGCCATTTTTTCAATCAGGTAGTGAACTAGCTTTACAAGTGATCAGTTATTATAGTTTAGTCTGTCAAAAACAACTCGATTTTTTCAATAAAGATTTTCTATGACACTTGTTTCGAACTGAGCACAGTAACAAAATCATTCCTAAAAAGTAAATGGGTTTATACTGATTCTCCACTTTTCATCTGTATCTTCATATTTTTTTGACAATGTTTCGAAACAAAATTTCCATTCACCTCTCTGCTCTATACTATTTTTTAAAAATTTTCTTTTTTTTGAGAAATTTTTAAAATATAAAAGCAATCCAATGGTTTGTTAATTTTGAGAATTTCGTTACTCTTTATTATGAAGTTTTATAAAGCCAGAATTTGATCCAAAAGCGCTCAAAAATTTTTTAAAAATTTTGAATAAGGTATTTTATGGTATATGTGATTTATCGAAATTTTGCGTCAATTATCCTGAAGTTAATGCCACTATAATCATACTCGTAATTGATTTGATTTGATTTTAATATTGAATGAAAGCGATGAGCTGAAGTTAAACGGCAGAGTTTCACAGACGTGGGGCTTGGTGAGGGAAAAAAACGATTTAAAAGCAAGATTATGAAGACTGGTTGATGTAGCTGGAAAACAAAATGTGAAAAGCTGATAAGTGTGCTCAAAAGACAGGCAGGTTGATTAAGCTTTGAAATGCGAGCAATAAGCCAAAGAAATTCAAACTGGCATAGTTGGGCAACTGGAAGCTAGTGCAAACGACCAAAAGAGTCATTGGAAAAGCTTAAGTAATCAGCTTGAAAATCCTTTTTAGTCACTTAGTTTTGGAGGGATTGAACTTTCGCAAAGAATAGTTTGGCAGCCCACAGAGAAGAGAGTTACAGTATTTCAACCTAAAAAGAGCTAGTGAGGTGAGAAGTCTTTACAGTTGTAAAAGGGATGAACATATGCACTTATTTTATGGCTTTAATGTGAGAGTTGAAAAATAAGATTATATGATAAATAAAAGGAGAGTTTAGATTTGGGTCTAAGAGGACATCTGAGATTTCGAGCTTATAAGATAATGAGAGTGTAGTGACATCAAGGATCTCCACAGAAAAGAGATATTATATTGATACGAAAGAAAAGCTAGCGACAAACACCATTTTGCTTTTATAAGGGTTCAATTTCAGTTGACTGTTAAGACCAAGAGTTGAAGGCAGAGAAAAAAAGAAAATTAATGGAAAAGGGGGTGAGAATCTGGGTGAGAGACTCAATGGAAAAAGTAATACCATCAGCAAACTGGTGAAAAAGCATGTCATGCTGCTCAACTATGTCGCAGGAAGGTGATGTCTAAAGGGAATAAGAGATTGGTCGCAAAACGAAAACTTGAAGCACAAGTGAATTTTTTAATGTAAGAAAAAAAGAAAAGTCCTCGTTTTTAACAAAATGAGAACGTTGAGAAAGGAGCAAAACAAAGGAAGAACAAGATCAGTAGTCTATTCAAAACGTCAATAAAGATATTCTCATCGAAGGTGTTGAAAGCAGCAGAAAGGTCTAACAAAACCAAAACGGTGGCATGTCCAGTGGCACAGTTGTTGCGGATGCTTTCAATGATGCGTAAGAATGCGGTTTCTGTTGAGTGGTGTATATGCTGATCGGTAGGAATTAAAACTATAAGATGGAATACGTGAGAAGTTATTCTAAAAAAAAAATTTTTTGATAACTTCAAATTGTGCTCAAATTAGAAATAGGTCGATAGTTTGAAGAAATGTCCAAAAATGTTCAAGTTGATTTTTTTAAAAAGGGAAAAATTTGGGCTGTTTTGAAAAAAGTGTAAAATGTTGCTTTAAAAAAAACTAACTGGAAAGTTCGGAAAAAATTGGAACCTAAATATGACATTTGTTTTAGAACCCATATAGAAGATTTTAATTGTATGAAATCAGTCTTATTTAATAGTCCTCAAAACAAAACTCGGCTTTATAGCACATATTTTAAACCGTTTGTACGATAATCCTTTTACTTCTCATTATATTTATTTTCCATCTAACAATAGTAGAGGTTATACTTTCAAATCTGGTGAAGCATTTGTTATAATAATGACTAGATCTTTTTATTATATAAAAATACTAAACTTTGAAATGAATTACCCATTAAAAAAGTAAATGCTTCATTGGAACAGAGGGGGAAAACGTTTAAGGATGGATGAAAGGATTAAGTTTAAGAGAAGATTTTTTGGGTAAAAGCGTATGAGACTGCTTATATCCTTGATACTAACAGAAATGTGTTACGATGTTTGAACTAGAGAAGTGACCATTTTTTTCAGACAGCGGTTCATCTTAAGTAGCACTTGTTGCTCGCATTATCAAGTAAAAAAACGATGATTGTAGCGAAAAGTTAAGAGTAAAAAAAAATTAAATTAAAAAAAAATCTCAATATTATTTTCATTTTTTTATATTAAAATTCATTTTTCTTGCAGAGAAGATGGATATTGGGTTCAACTGCTCTCAAATCCATAATAGAATTTGTAATTTTTTCTTGTTTATTTACTCTCAATATTTTGAACAATGCATATTTACTGCAAATATTTTAACTCTCACTTCATATTTTACATCACTATTCATATTAGGATTAAAATTACTGAGACAAAAAATAAATTGAAAAACTGTGTTTTAAATTTTTTATTTAAGTAACTTTAAAGACAACAAATGTCAATTTTTATGATAAAATATTTTTTTGTTATGAAACGAATAAATGATGAAAACAAATAATTACTAAATAATTAGTTAAATATTACCAACTTTTCAGGTACCACTAAATCGTTTAAGAAGGTAGGTCTTGTAAAATTCTTAATCAACAAAAATGCTGAAAATATTCGAAAAATACACTGATTAAGATATAAAAATACCATAATTCAAATTTTAAATTGGATTCAAAAATATTATAAATATATTTCGTAGAGCATGACATGTTTTTTATGCTTTTTCTATGCTATCGACTACAATTCAATGAATCTATAAAATTTCTTCTAATTTTTTGACAAGCTTCAATACTTCAACAATAAGAAGTCAAAGTTGAATTTGAGATGGATTTTAAAGGTATCATTACATGAAAATCGCTTGATATCGATTTTTTGGAAAAAATGGATCGAAATGTCGAAACCACTAACAAAAAATTCAAATCCCTTTATAGCCTGTCACTTTCAATCGTAATTAAAAATTTTGAGCGTTTCAAATGTCATCTTTTAACTCTCTGTCACTTCATAATTGTTGATGCTTTCTATTTGGTGGGTGCCTAAAGGTTTATTCAAAAAAATTAATTAAGTTCTTTTTAAAGTTAAAATATAATTTTTTTGAGTTTATTAAATTTTAATCCCATGTTATTACTGAAGTTTAAAGAACTTCAAATATCAAGTTTTTCAAGCTAACTTGAATTATGTAAACAATGAAAGCTTTCATTACTTGTATTAGCCAAAAATATTCAATGAAATAACATTCGAATTTATCCAAACTCGAAAATTTTGAAAGAAAACATTGTTTCATAAAATTGAAATGTTAAATTTCAAATGGCCTCAAAACCATTAGTTTCATGCCAGTGTTGTAAAAATAGTTTTCATATGTCTTCATGTTTTTAATATTTGATAGTCATTATTTCATTGAATATTTTTTAAATAAGAAATACTAAATTTTTTCAATAACAGATGTCTTCTGAAGGAAGAATAGGCGAGATATGGAAAGAAATGGGTAATTGCATATACTTGAACAAAATGCTCAAAGCCAAAAGGTTAGGCTATTTGAAATATAGAATTTTGAATTATAATAATGATTTAATATGTTAGACTGCATAGCTTAGTAATTAATAAAAGAATTTTCAGAAATTGGTTCCATAACATTTAAAATTTATTTTTATAATGGTTCATATATTTTAGAACTTTTTGAAACCTATCATGCATCCAAAACTTTAGTTAGGGGCAACCTAATGGTTTACTCACTCACTTCTATGTTAGGCTGGCAGTTGAAATCTTTTGTAAAACTTTTTGTTATAATTTCATTTTGTTTGAAGCTTATCAAGTGTTATAAAAATTTTACTATACCATAATATCTTGAAGCACTTCCAATAAAACACTGTTTTAGTTTTTATTTGAATGTTTAAAAATTGAAACATTAAATATTTTAATATAATCTCAAAAATAAATTCAACAAACATAATTTTATAAGCATTTATATTCATTTGATTGAATAATTACATATAATGCTCATTGAGAATATTTCGTTAAGCATGATATTAATAAACATGTTCAACTGTTTTTCGACAGTATATATTAACTAACTATCTATTTGAAACAAGTAATTTTAATTCAAAATAAAATAGTATTTGTATAATTTTTCTGATTATTGAATATTTCAAATTTGAATTGAAAAATTAATAATGAAACTTAATCATTTAATTTTCAGTCATATCTCTTCTTCAGTGCTTAACTTTATCTTCAATTATTACTATGAATGATTGTCTTATATTCCAACCTTAATGCACTCTAGTCTTATTTTGTTAGAAGGTTTGTCTAAGACAACTTTGACCTCATAGTTGAGAAATCCTAATAAAATCAACAGTTTGATTAGTTTTTTATTTTAAAATTTTTACTTAATTTTATTTACTTTTTATGTGAGTTTAACCATATGTTTTTTGAAATAATTTTCAACTTTAATAAGTCAATTATGAAATGAAGTGTGGCTGGCTTTTAGAAATAATTATAAAAAGGTGAAAGATTAATGAGTAGAATGAAGATATCACTTTTAAAATGCTCTAGAAACCACCTTAGCTGTCAAGCCTGCTAGCTGTCACATCTGATATTCTCTCAAGTTTCAAATCTGAGCACCTATTTCCTGTCTTCCATTAACTTCTTGGAGTTATTTATTTTATTTCATCAAAACAATTATTTCTTGAAGGACCTTGTACACACTATATTATCAGTCAGCTCTCATCAAGCTCGGTTGCTAAAACAAGTTCTTTATTAGCAAAGAAAGCATTCTAAGACCAGCACTAAATAGTTTGATGATGACGAGTTTTCTACTTGAAAGCTTACAAACGGGATAGAAAAAAATTATAAATTTAGTGATCAAATTTATACTAGTAAAATAATGTTTGATGGTTTGAATGCTGTCTGAAACTTGACACTGTTGAAGGTAAGGCTATGAAATTCAGTTTATTGATCAGTATTAGATTTATCAATATTTTTTTCAACTGTTCATAGTTTTAAATTGCTTGAATTTTATGATGCACTTGAGATACACGTAGGTTATTTATGATGAACTTGGCAGGCAGCTTGTGCACGCGACCTTCCAAACATGCGTCAACTTCAATGCAGCCATCTTGAAAAATATTGTTGAATCCTTCGCATCATGCTGTGTCAACATCACCAATGAAAATCTTGTCAACGATACTTACAATAATGGAATTGAATTGAGTTAGTTGGATTCTTGTTTTAATTTTTTGGTTTCTTCTTTAGAGACATTTTTAATTAATTTGTGATTCTTAAAGACTGATTAAAATGCATGTTGGTATTTTCGGAACAGGTGAGTTCTTGAATGAGGCGGGTTGGTGGCATGAAAGTACACAAATACTGATGCATTGCGAAAGACTGGTTTGGAACTTCCCTGATCGCTACAAAGTCTCAAAAGTTCTCGATTGCCAATCCAGGTAGTTTGTTGTGCCATTGAAGTAGTTTTATTATTTTTTTGTAGTTTTTGCAACAATTTAATAATCTTAGAAAATTTTTAAAGAAATTACTATTTTTATTAATACTTTGTAAAGACAAGTCTAATAATTATCAATAGACAAATGTTGGTGTTTTTATTGTTAAAATTTTGTATTTTTTATTGAAATTGATATTTACATTTAAAATTATAATAAAAATAAATTCACCTAAAAGATTTGAATAAACTTTACTTGAATTTACTTAAATAATCACCATGGTTAGCGTCTTTATATTTCCATAATATGGAAGTAATTCATCAGGTTGCTGAATGGCTACACTAAGTACATGGACATCAACAAGGCCACAGGGGCATATGAGGTTTTGTGCTGTTTCATGGAAGTTTGTGACAATTATCAGAAGAAAGAAGAGGATGGTGATGATGGTAGTTTTGAAAATAATGTTAATGGTGTTGAGGATGAAAGAATTCCCAAAAAAATTGATTGTGAATGCGGTGGCAGAAACGTTGTAGATCTTGATGCTGATGATGGGGAGATGGATGTGGATGGAGTAGTCAGGGATTACCATGCCTTCAATGCAAGGTGAATGGATCATGTGTACGTTTTGTTGATGACATTGAACGTTACAGGAATTTTTATCAAATTTTAACGTAATTATTATTGAAAATATTTTAAAAACATGCGGTCGTATTTTAAACTTGTATTTCCAGACAGTTATCCTTGTCCGAGGATTTTTACAAACAAATCCGCAGTACGAATGATTTTGAAAGCAGTGAATATAAGAAAAACAAAGTAAAATATAAAAAAGATAAGGCTTATGATAGTAAAAACCACCATTCAAACGATAAGATACAAGTCTTCACTTCCAACCAATACTGCTTGTGCCTGGCAAGGTGCAGTGCATACCTATATGCTTTGGAACAATTCCATATGGTACTTGTTATTATTACGTCTGTTCCATTATCAAGTCGATTCAATACTAGTATTATTTATTGCTTGAAGCATCTTTAGTCTCAATTAATGGTGTTATTACTATCTTTATTGATATTATTATAACGTTATCATTGATATGGCAGTCGTATCAGCTAGCTATGCAGGCCCTTGCCAACCTCACAAACAAGCATCCAAAAAAAGTATTCTTCCATTTAAATTGATATGAATAATTTTGCGCTAGAGTTTTTTATTAAGTATTAAGGTTTCATAGATTAAAGTTATTTTGAAAAAACTCTTATTATGTTTTGATATTTTTTCAATTCAAACCACATTCATCAAAACATATTATCTTGTATGAATCTAGTGTTTACATTTATTTATGTGTAGTTATCATTTATAGGACAACCCTATATAGACCAAAGAATGATTAGAAAAAGATCAATATGTATGCTTGTTTGTGTGTTCTCAATTCTGGATTCAAGCCGATGTTTATCGTTTTGTTGTGTGTAGTTTGTTTTTATGCAATTCTTTCAATTTTATAAACGAGTTTTTAATGTTTTATGTATAAGACCTTCTTTAATACTTCATAAATGAGATATTTTAATAGATGGAAATAATTAAGTAACTTAACTTTTTAGAGACATCTTGAATTTACTTATAAGTAATATTTGACAATTTTTCACGTCGATCTATAAAAGATCTTTAGTAAATTTATTGAGCAAGAAAAAACAGCTATAATTTTCGATAAGTTTAGCCTTATCATAAAACATTGGCCATTAATGTTTTATGATAAGGCTAAACTTATCGAAAATTATAGCTGTTTTTTCTTGCTCAATAAATGTACTAAAGATCTTTTATAGATCGACGTGAAAAATTGTCAAATTAAGAAACTTGAAACTTGTTTACATAAGGGAAATTAACAAGAACATAACCAGCACTGAATGCAAAAATTTAACGTATAGTTTTTTTTGTTTAGACTACAGATCTGATTTATGGCTTAGCTTCATTTATTTTCCAGTTATATAATATAATTTATTTATTAAAAGTTTGATTTTTGATTATATTAATGTTAACAATATCAGTGGCTTTATAAATCATCAAAAAATATTAACAAGTTTTATACAAACGTAAATGATTCAAAAGGTCTGTCAACTTTCCAGTTATGTTTACATATACCATAAGTTTTTCGATTTCTTTTTAGCTAATATACGCCATTTCAATAAAATACAATGTAATCAAAATTGAATAAATTGTTAGAGGCGCATTACTTGAGTTTCCGTGAGATGCAGTATTGGGGTGGTATTTTAAAATACATTTTTGGGTGTAATAAGAAAAACATTGTTGATAAATGATAAGTAAGTTGATATCATGCAATCAATTGAAAACAGACGATTGTTGAAGTGCTGACACAAGTGGCCAGGGTAGGTGTATTAACACTTTTGTTTTACTAATGCTTCTGACTGTCCTTGATTTTTATTAATTCGACGTAACATTTAACGTTTATTTTAAACTGAATGATTTTTCAAATAAAAGGATTTAGTTTCAACTTGTCAAACACTATAAATGTTGATACAACCCAGTGTTGTGAAGTGGAAAGGCATTACAAAGAAGCCGAGGTGATCATCAGATACGCTGTGAAGTATGTCAGGTATGCATGATGATGTGATAGAAAATCTATCAATTCGAATCATTTACAATAAAAGTCTATTATCATTTATACTAAATATAGAAGTATATAATATAGTTACAAAATTTTTAAGCTACTGAAATTCTTAAATTATTAAATATTCTGGATCATAGCTGTATACGCTTAAATTTGTAATACGTCTCATACCAATACCTCTTGTCTGCCCCTAGCTTCATCAGCTATCTCATTTATACACCTCTCAGTTGCAACTTTATATGTTTTCATCCGAAAACCTTTCTAGTTATCTTCTACACAGACCATCGTGAATCTTTTTATCGTTATCAGCTGATGAACCAAATTTTGCGTATTTGCTCTCAATATCGGATTTAGTCATGCTAGATAATAACTGAAATGGTTTTCAAGTGTTTGTAGTTTTACAATGGGTGATAATGTTTGAGTACCCAATATAGGAATTGAATTAAAATTATGTGACAACTAATAATGCACAAATACTCAATAACTTTCTGGATAAAAAAGCCAATCATATTAGCGTCAATAATATTTTACAATTTTTATTAATTGGAAAAAATATTTTTTCAACCAAACATACAATATCAAATACGTGAAATGAATACATTAATGAATAATTTAATCTAAAATCATAATTCTCATTCAGCGCTATACAACAAACCTAGCTTGGATGTTGCACTCCTATAAAATATAACCATAATATAATCTACATATAGACAAACGTATGGCAAGAGTCATATGTGTTACGCAGGCGTATTGGAGCATTATGGCTTTATCCTCACATCCCTGCATCGACACAACCACGCTCACCATGTATTTCACATTATCTTTTTCATTATTTATCCTATTTCTGATCTTTTCATCATTATTCATCAACTTGTTCATTTATATATCATAAAGTATTTATATACACTTTGAAAACGTGAAGACTGAATACTCATAGTCATTTGTTTTCACAAAAATGGCCAACTTAAAAAATTAATAAATATCATAACTACACCAAATTATATATATCGTTTGCATGTAATTAAAAATTGGTTCAATATCCTTCTTTGACCACGTGTCCTAGTACCATTCTATTTAAAAAAGGCTCTTAAGGAGTGTGTGCAAATTTATGAGAAGTTGCTGCCGGGACCAAACCTGAGAGTAGCGTTGGCGTGTGTGGAGTTTGCTTACAGCTGCTATTTCAAAGGATATAACAGAGACAACTTCGGAGAAGCTTTGTTAGTTTTTATTTTTATCTTTATTTTATTACCCCCATGTTCCGCCGTTTAGGTTAGGAACGTATCCTATCTTCATCATCAGGCTGTTAGTGTTGGTCTAAGGATGTTTCTTTTCATATTAAGAACTTGTCCTAAGAACCTAGCCTGATGAGAGCAGACTGATGAAACAGTCTGTGTGGGGTCCTCCAAAAAATTATTTTGAAACAAGATAAAATTAGTAAGCCTAAAGGATTACTGGAGGACAGGGAAGGGTCGTTTAGATTTTTACCCTGAAAGGGTAGCAGCCCCACCAACTAGCAGGCCTAAACGCTGGGGCGTAGATGCCTTTTAATGTCTTGCCTTGGACAGGTGTTTTTTAACGTCATGCCCAGGTGGTGGTGTCTATCGATGTATATCATTTATTATAATTGTTTTTAGTTACACCATATTGCTTGTAGGCTAATACTTAAGTCATATTTCAATCATCATTATCATTATTCTGCTCATAGCGGATTTTCTTCAGCAAAGAATAAGTAGTATTTAAGAAATAATAGATATGAAGGTAACATTAATGCTTTCTTCATGATCACAACAGCAACCAATGCATTAGAGGTATAAAGATGATGAATGCTGTTCTGCCCACTGACCACCCTCTTATCGCTTCTGCCACCAGGCTACAGTGTTAATAATAATAATAATAATATATTATGAAAAGTATTAGTAGTAGTAGTAATAATAATAATATTCTATGAAAGTAGTAGACAATAACGAAAATTTAAATAAAACAACAATTTTTTGATAATTTAATTAAACATGAGGTTTCATGAAATTCAATGTTTCGATAAAATTGGTTTTGAAAATCAATTTGATATATATTTAACTAACGGAAGCATCCACTAACCAACCAGCCCTGCTGCTCAACGAAACCAACCATCCAACCCAGTCTCCCTTCTTCACCCTGTGCCTTCTCAACAAAGCCATCAACCTCTCCTCCTCTCATCTAGGTTATAACATTCCATTTAATATACATTATTCATTGTGTTATGAATATATTATTGTTCAATTCGTCTCATAGTTTTGCAATTGTAGTGTGCAAGTGGAAAAAATATCTTTTTTATCACCAAGCCAGTGTTGGCGTCAAAAATTATAATTGACAAAACTGCTTGTATAAAACTCAGGGCCAGAAAGCTGGGCTCGAGCCAAGTACTTCGATGACCTGGGCAGACATTTCACCGTGACAGAAGACCACAAGGTTTCATGTTTATTTTTTTTGGTTTTCAAAATTATATATTATTAATAATGTAAGAAAATTAAATTAAGTTTTTAATTTGAACTAATTGATTTTTTTTGAAATGGTGTATTAATAAAATTGAATAAACTATTGCACCATTATGCAACTCTCGAATAAATTTATACTTTACTTCCTTTCAAGTTATACATCAAGTATGACAAACTTAGACTAATATATAATAATAATTTATCATTCAGAAAGCGGAACTATATTTCAAAAAAGCTATAGAGAGTAAAAAACGTTTAATGGGCACCAAAGATCCCGATCTGGCTTTGTCTCTGGGGCATTTGGCTTCGTTCTATCTTTACGCCATGAGGAACCCGAGTGACGCTCTACCACTGTACCTTAGGTCCATTGAAATCTGTATGTCATAGTTTTGTGTGCTAAATTTTAATAAAATAATTTACTGAGATTTTTATATGTCAAAATGTTTTTTTTTTCACAGTGAAGTTTTGGTTTGGTCCAAATTGTATCGCTTTGAGGCATGCTTATAGTGGCTTAACGGAAGTTTACAAGTCTATGAGAGATCAGCAAAAGCTCTTGTATTATCAGTACTTAGCAAATCAAATAATCATAAATGATAATAGAGAGAATGAACTGGATCTGAACGAAGATCTTGTATCAGTGATGATTGATGCTTCAACAGATTTGAGTAATAATCATTCTCAATGCAACCCTTTGGACGTCAACAACAATCCACTACGAAGTAGCAGACGAAATATAAAAAATGGTTTAAATGAATTAAAAGTTTTTTTCAAATTGGAAAAATTTCAATTTAGGAATCTTGAAAAGAAATTTTCTTTGATATCTCAGAAAAAAATTCTCTGTTTCAACCCAACTGGTAATTCCATCTGATGTCACACCTTTGAGAGTTTTACTGGAACAGTGGAAAGATTTCAAAAGGCATTAAAAGTTTGCATTATGGAATCCTATTTGAAATTTTTCGTACCTCACACATCTCAAAATTATTGTTAAATTTTATTTTGGAGAAATACTGCAGAACTTGTGTAAAAATTTAAACTCAATTGTGTCAAAATAAATATCCAACCCCAGTCTCAACTTTTAATACGCTCGTGGAAACAACCATTCACATTTTTAAAATTTAAAGAAAAATTTAGACAACATTTTTAAATAGGCTCAATTTGCGTAGTTTGAGTATTAGGAAAGATATCGTTTAAACACATTTTTTTCGACGTTTCGTTTTTATGTTAAATATAACGAGCTTTTGAGTTTGTTTGGGCAATTTAACTTCGGCAAGGTTTTGTGAAATTTTTTTATTTCGGCAAGGGTTTTTGTTATAACCTCAAATTTAATTTAAAAATTCAATTTTTTTAAAAACTACATGTATGAAATTTTTGTCTTTGTTGGAGTTATATTTATTTCAGCAGTAGTTTTTGAGTTTCTTTAGTTTCAGTTGGGATTTTCGTTACACTTCCAAAATAACTAGAAGTTTCAACTGATTCCAGGGTAATATTTGTGGTTAAAAATTTTTCATAAATAAGAGTGTTTATTTTCCTGTTATTCACCCCAGTACTAATGCGACTGCAGCGCAGTTTCGAGGTAAATATAGAAAGATCCAGTGACAGACACCTTTGGCGCAAGAAAAAAAACATTAAACTTCATTATTGTTGTTTATATTTTGTTTTTTTTGAGTCTGGGGGTCGGAGTTGTGGTAGATAATTAGTGGCAATGTGGAGAGCACTGAATCCCAGAACAACTCTAACATTTTATTTTGTCTGCTTTTGTCAATCTTATCATGTCAATAAATGATTATGAAATTGTAAAAAAGTTAGTCTTTGTATTATTGTATGAAATTCCACAAAGATTCAATCGTTAGTACTGTTCAAAACATTTGAATCGATTCAAAACTCAATAGTTGTATGACAATTTTAAAATTTAATTTTTATTTTATCAATCTTTTTAACTATTTCTGCTTTTAAATGGATATTTAATGTTAAATGAAATTTTGATTAAGGCACTTTTCTATAAAAAAAAATAAGTTTGAACTTATTAACTTGTGAAAAAATTATGATTTGAAAATCTTCAGAGACAATCTTCGATAAGTTCAACCGTATCATAGCACACTGGTTTCATATTTTTTGGTAGGGTTGAACTTATCTGAAATTATAGTTTGTTTTTGAAAAAATGCACCTAGAAAACACTTTTTGAAAAAGAATATTTTAAAAAAATTCTGAAAATTAACGAAATGCATCTAAAGCGAATAGCTGAAAAAATTAGCAAAAGAACAAATAAAAAATAATTGGATGCAAAACCAAAGTTGGAATTGATGGGACAACTTTGTATTCAAGAATAATAACTTCAGTGGTAGTAACAAAATTAAAAAATAAACTCGATCCGTCAGATTGGTGTTTCTTTGATAACATTCGTTTGTTTGAAGAGGTTTTCAACTTCTGTTGTCGAGCCGCCACCAAATCGAGCTGTAAGTATATGGTTTATTTCAATTTTTTCGGTCTTGGTGTCTAATCTACTGAATTCATGACTTTGCCACGTCATTTATAAGTTTATGTTACAAACTTTTATTTATGCTCAAAAATTAACTTTGGATTAATAAATAAGATAGTTTATTGAAAATTTTGTTCTAATTGATAGCTTTGAAAATAAATAAATTACTTTGATTGAGGTATTTTTCTGTGGCTCTTTTAATTTTTCTTTCATTGGAATCGACGTATGAACCATAAACTATAGACACTTCGAGCGATTCATTCGGGTCTTCTCCTACTGTTTTGTTAGCTTCTTCGTTTTCCTGTATTCTCTCAGAGAGGATTTTCACTTTATTATCAAACATTGCTCCGTTTCTGCTTTTGCTCCGGCATCTCTTCACTATTATCACTATTGATGATATGACTAGTGCGAGAATAATTATTAATCCTATTAAGAATAGTCCGATGCTTCTATCTGATTGCTTGTACGAGTCGAAGTATTTTTCTGCCATAATTTTTTAATGAAAATTTTTGTTTGAAAAATGATGAATGCCATTAAAATTTGAGAAGAAATTTTTTTATGGATAAATTTAAATTTATTGGTTACAATATAAAATTTTACAAAACTTGCGAATTTAATAAATTAAATGTAATTTCAAAAAAGTAACCGGAGCTTTCAAAGGCAACAACGTCACTCGGGAATGAGGGATTAAGCCTCGTGTGCAGTGTGATTACTCTGAAGAAGTATGTAGAGGAAGGAGAGAAATGACTGAGTTGTATGTTCAGAGGAGGCTTGGTGAGGTTTGAAGCCAGTGAAGACCACTTCAGTGAGGACGAAGATGATGTTGTTAAAGAAGATGAAACTTTATATTCAACGTTATAGTAATAATTTCTGATGAGTTTGCTATGAGAAGAAAGGGGATGACGAATAATTTTATGCTTATTTTCATAGTGGTGAGCTGCATCATAGATTCTGATATAATTGATGTTTTCATTCTTTTGCGTTTCTTTGTAGTTGTAATCAATACACACAAGCTTTTTAGTAAAACTTTTATCTTCCTTCGCTGCGAGGGATCTTTTCGTGAATGTTTTCAATTTTTTAGAAAGCAAATACAGTATTCGTTTTTGGAGTGTTTTTTCATTATTTTCACGTAAAAAATGAAGATAATTTTTGTTGGTAAATTTCAATTTATTAAGAATATCAAATTCAATTTCATCTTTTTCACGTTTTTTTAAAATTATATCTTTTTTAGATTTTTTTTCTTTAAAAATTTTATTTATTTCATTTTTTTCTCTGATTTTTTCATTTTCATTTTCAAAATAGAAACAATCTTCCAAGTTCCAAAAGAGTGATAAAGTATTTTTGGAGATGTTAATTGTCAAGTTGGATGGTCTTGGAGCGGCAGTAGAATCTGTGGCATAAAAATAAACTCATAAAACCAAAATAGTCTTTCATAGAACTACTATATTGAAATTTATTCAAAGTAAAAAATGAAAACGTAGAAACTTTTGCAAAGCAAACAACAAGATTGGATTGGGTGGTATTTTAATGAAAGACCTGAAAAGATCAACAATGAAACGATATTGTTTCTGAATAAAATTTCACAAACGACATAACTTTATATGACCTAGGTTAAATAAAACTATATTTCATTACAAAAAAAACTAAATGGCTTGAAACATAAAAAAAGAACTTTCTTTTTTTGCATTTGCGTTCAAAACTATTGGTTCTACCGAATGTTTCTCAAAATTTGCAGTCATTATAAGTTTCCATGGGTTTGAAAAACTTGATATTTTCAATGAAATAGCCAACGATATGAAGAATGAACCAGAATGCCACAAAAATCGCTTGTTTTTGCGCTGAATAACGCATTCCAAACCGCACTAGCATCCACCCTACACCAATACCATTTCATATTATGTATTTTTCAGCTTAAAAATGAATTTTTCATTTAATAATCAAACTAGACAAAAAACTTATAATACAAAAATGAGAAAATTACGTTAGGTAGTTATATTTATGAGGCGAAAATTTATTGGAGCAATGGGCAGAATAGCATTGTAAACCTTGGTGCAAAGGGAACTTGCTGTCCAGGTGTCCCTTCAAACTGACATCATTCGTGTCTTTGTTTTTAGCGTTACTATGGCTGTTTTGATTATGAGTCTCATCTTCACCGCTCGAAAAGTTATAAAAAAATGTATTTTTATTGTTGAGTGACGGTTTTTTTTTAATTATTTTGTAATCGCTCATCTGGGAGTTATCTAAAGTAGTTTGATCATTTTTTACTTGTGCTTTTGTGTCAAAATAGTCTCTACCTTTTTTTGAAATTAATTTTTTTCTGTCATTTTTATTTGACACTTTTTGCTTTCTTTCTTTATCTAATAAGTTAGAGTTTTGACTTTTTATAGTTGAAATTCTGGTTGTCAGTTTATGGCTGAACATTTCATCTCCTAATCTGTTTCGAGTCATCAGCATGAATTCATAGTCTAAATCCTCTTGGAAGTTAAAGAGAAATATGCTCGAATTTTCGGGATGCGCTATAAAAAAGGTTTTCCAGCTAGTGGCGTTTGATATGGTTGAGGAAGAAGAAGAAGAGAAAGAAGATGAAGAAGAAAGAGTATTTGGCGAAGATGCAGCTGATAATGGTGATGAATGTACAAATGATGAGTTTTTTGTTGAAAAAGTATCGCTCTTAGATCTGTACCTGAAAAAACAATTTATATTTAAAAATTGTTTTTCATTAATAATTCTATCTTGAAATAGTAAAAATTTATTCACAATTCTTAAGAAATTGATCATTCAAAATAGTTTTTTAATGAATGCTATAAAATTTCAAAATAATTAAGAAAATGAATCTTTAAAAATCTTTTTAAGTGAAACCATAAACTTAAAACTTCAGAAAACATAATAAAAGATAGAAAAACAATGAAAAATTTGTCGACATATAAATACATGCACAAAAGCTTGAGCTGAAAAGAATAAAAAATAAATTTTTGTCGTTTCCTTAAAGTCTTCAAAATTAATAGGGCAAACAGCATATATCGCTACTATTGAAATATTCAAAAAATTTTTACCAAAAAGAAGTTGAACATGCTAAATCTTTTTTAATTTGTTTAAAATTGTAGCCAGAACATAATTTCCCATTCAAAAAAAACAATTAAAAAAGGACTTTGTGGGCAAATACTCAAATATGTAACCATAAAAGGTAGTGAAGCGGATAGCCACTGTCAAAACCTGGCAGCCATTTGAGAAGCAGAAGGTGAGAGTGTAGATGTTCTATGGAAAGGTTCGTTGGCGGTCTCGGTGTAATCACTGTTTCAGATGAATGTGACACGCATTTAAACGATGCTTACGATGGGGTTGAAACAAATTGGAAAAAATTCACAAATATTCAAATGAAAAAATTTTTTGGAATTATTTTATTTTACAAAGCTTATCACAAATAGTTCATTTTTTTTGTATATAATGAATAAAAATATAAACAGTAGCGCATGACTCCATTTGTTTGAAAATTAATTTTTTACTTGTCTTTCTTTGAATATTCTCTCTCCAGCATTGGAAAAGTCAATAAGTCAGCAAAGCTGTATTTTTAAAAACTTTCACTACTTTCCCATAATGAAAATTGACCGGTTAAACCAAAAAGTTTTTTTTCGGAAATCTTCTTACAATGAGAAAAAGTTAATAAAGTGTTAATTACTGAGAGACATCATGCAGAACTTGAATTGAAACAATTATGTAGCTCCTTCGAAGCATGAAAAATATCTAAATTTTACTTTTACAAAGTTCAGTACCTTTTGCAAGATCTAGAATAAAATTAGAAGTTGAAACAAAGCATCGAAACATGAGAGAATTGAAAAACGTCTGCAAGTTTCACGCATGTATAAAAATATAATGCTGAAAAAAAAAACTTTTATTTCAAATAATCAGAGTTTGATAAAGAAAAATATGAAGAATTGCTTTAGAGATAAGCGGCGTTGGAAAAGTTTCAGAAAGTTTCAGCGTGAGCTCCATTTTTGAATTATTTTGACAGACTTTATCTTGTATGATGGACAATAATAATAAACGCAAAAAGGTATGAAAAAGATGATTTGAAAAAAAAATTTTTTTAAAAGGATTACTTAGGGGAAATTTGGCTGAATGGTATGGGAACAAAACAATGTGGTGATTTCATGTTATGGATGAAGCTCATTAAGCTTCCATGAGTTATTATTGAAATAATTGAAAATAGTTGAAAAATTAATGTATTTAAAGATTCTAAATAACAGCGTATAAAGCTTACATGTAAAAAAAATGAGTTAAACTAAAAAACTTGAACATTTAATATGCGGAGAATATTTTTAACACTTGAAAGTATTTCTTAAAATAACCTCAATTGAAAATTAAAAGTATCAAAAATTATGACACGGTAACTTGGAAAACAATTTTATTAATTAACTTGATGGTTTCATGCTACAGACAAGTAAGTCTTTTTTGCTATATAAATTGCATTTAAAACAGGCTTGCTCAAAATACAAAATAAAAATGATTAAATGCGTAAGAGGATTGAAAAATTTTCAACCTTAAAAAATTTGAACGTCAAAAATGATCTGATATTTATGTTACAGATTAAAGTTTATAAAAACACTTCTTTTTTGAAATTTGCATAAAAATGATTCATTTACATGCTAAAACTTGTGATTGCTCCAGGTTTTTAAAAATCAAAATATTAAACAGTAGTATTGAGTTTTTGATAAGTTCAAACTGCCTGAAACCTATTCATAGTGCAAAAAAAATATTTCAAAATCAAGAATAAAGTTGAACTTTTTGAAAAATTTAGTTTTGATGAAAAAATGAATCTTCTCACTTTTAAGGTTAACAAATCATGAAAATTGGAATAAAAAAGACACATAAGATGCTATTACAAAAATTTATTTATAAAAAATTTGAAAAAATTTTTTTTGTTGTTTTTGAAAAATTTACCTTCAAGTATTTTGAATAAAAAATAATTGAAAATTCTGTTTTGAAGTTTTAAAACATTAAAAAATGATCCAAATCAAAACTTACTTATTTACACTTAAAACCTCAACAAATTATTTTTAAAAAATTTTCAACTTGGAAATTTTTCTTCAAAACTTTCCTATTTCTCTATGAAGGTAACTCCATAAAATAGTGGGCACTTTGATATTTTCATAGATTCATTTGAAAACTAGTCTACCTAATCCACCTAATTGAAATAGCTAACGTCAACACTCATTGCACATATTTGTTGCATATTAATAAGGCAGATGGCTTGGATAACATTTAAAACTCACGAATAAACTATTTTCACAAACTCTACTCAAACCTTCACAATTATAAAATATGAAATATAATGTTACATGGGTGCATAGAGTGAATAAGTGTGTAAATCTTGCAATTACTTTTTGCACTCAAACTCATTTGTTCAAATTATGGATGATACACAAAATACCTTCAATTTTTCCGATTAATTTTCTCAAATTTTTATTAGACTTTTGATAATTAAATTTAGAAAGAAATTAAAATCAACACATGATTGATTATGAAACAAACTTCAAAAATAATTGCAATTTGTTCGATAAGTGTTTTCAACTTAAACTAAGAAATGATCTTAACCAATTTATGAATTTTTTATATTTAATAGAAAAAATTTGAGTTTTTTTTTTTATAATTTAACTAAAATTGGTTTGATTTTGAGAATTATTTTGTCAACATTGGTAGGTTTGGGACTTAATTTCAGAGTTCACAAATCTTCAACAAAAGTTGGTTCGATTAATCGTCTTTTAGCATAATTTCATGTTTGGCTCATATTGATAAACACCAAAGTTCGAAAAATTACTTTGAAGCTTGTTCATTGCAAAAACTTGTTTTCTTTTATATCTCGTACGTCATTGCTCCCAAGTATTATTTTTGCTGAACGTTGAAAGGAGGCAGACAAACTAAATTCTTTAAAAAAAATTTTTGAACATCTTTATTGAAAACATTCATAGATTCTTCACATCTCAGTTTATACTAAAGCTGTTTGCAAAACTCATAAAGAGTGATTGTTTTTAAAAAATAAATTATCATAAAAAAATTTTTTTAAAGTTACACAAATTTATTAAAATGAATTTTATGTTTTGAAATTTTTAAAATTAGATTTTGTTGTAATATAACTAAGTTGCTAACCAGCCTCATTTTTGAAGCAAACATTACATTGAGCACAAGACCAATTATAATTGAAAAATGAATATACAAACCAACAATTCTTACTCAATAAAAAACTAATTTTTGGATAATTTCAACGTAACACTATGTGTTATTTGTATATTTAGTTCTGATTGCTTGATTTCTACTTCAGTTTTTACATCTTATACATTATGTATTTCATTTTCACTCAATTTTATTTATTAAAAATTTTCTATTATATCGTTTGAAGTTACCCTGTTTTTGAAATTTTCTTTTCGAAAATTTCTCTAGGTGCCTCTAAAACAGTTCAATTACTGTTAAAGCGTGGTATATAAGTGTATTTAAAAAATAAAACTATAGAATAAAAGGTATGAACAAACGTTCGATGATGACGAGAGAGGACACGATGCAAGAGGCGACTGAGTTGAGAGCCATGCACTGGTACAAGCCGTGGTCTTCCTTACTCAGGTTCACTATCGTCAAACTGTCTGCAAGACACAAATCTCTCGGTGAATTTACAAGTTTATTAAAGTTTTAGCGTTTTACTTTTTTAGTTCTCCAGAAAAAAAATTTTTGAAAATTTAAATTTTTTTGAATATTTCGAGAAAAATTTCGTTTAATTAACTTTTTTTTTTTGTTTCGTAAATACATGGGAAGCCTGATATAAAGATTACTAAGAAAATTTTTTGCGTTCATCAAAAAATGTAAAAAAAGCTTTTTTGAACGCTGAATTTTTTCTGCTCTATTGTTCGACTCTATAAAAAAAACTCATTCTAAAAAAAATATTTCTATATAATTAATCACTATAAATTCTATAGTTGAAAAACTTGTCAGCATAATTAGAGCCATATTCTCATGAGTCCCAGTCAAGTATAAAGCAAAAAACTACATGTATGTAAAACCACCCTAAATGTAAACATCTTTTTTAAACATTGAAGTTACGGCAGTGAAAGATATCCATAATGTTTAACAGAACATTATTGTAAAAAACTCGGTAATTTGTAAAAAATTTAAATAGATGGGGAAGCGAAGTAATTAAATAATTTTTATTCAAAGGCTGCATGACCTCCAACAGACTTGCCTTTCAATACGACTACCCTTCATGAAATACAGCCTTGTCATAACTGATATATTTGTAGTTTTGCATATGGCAGCCATCACTTTTTCTGTCTCAAACTCTTTCTACAGACGACATTAAATCAACAAAATATGCCATATACTTTCATAACATTTAAAGCATAAAGATAAAAAAACTATCCAAAACAACAATGAATGCAACAGAAAAAAAATTTTAAAATTGCATCATTTTGAACCATTTTTTAAAAAAGCAATATAACAACTTTCTACCTAACTGCTTAGCAAAGAACTGATTTACGTTGACCACATCCCTCGAAGGAAACCTAGACTTAACAGCGATCAAAATTTGCAATTTCAACCTCGAAGTTGTTCTCCGAAAAAATTTATCCAAATAAAAATAACAAATAGCTCGAAAGCTTTTATTTATTGAAAAATTAAAATCATTGAAAATACACTAATACTTGTAGAAATAAATTTGAAACTGCGAGTTTTCAAATGCTTTTCATGAATGAAGTATTCTAAATCAAGTGGCTATAGTGTTCCATCAAAATAGATAACTTTTCAAGGCTTTCACTTTTTATGAGTTTTGCAAAATGAGACAAAAATAAATGAACCGAAAAACTGTTTGTTTTTATATTAGAAGCATTTTTTTAATAGTTTTAACACATGGCTTTGACGACTACCAACTGAATTCAGCAGTTTTAACAATTAAATTTTGAAGTGAGTAAAACAGTGAATTCATACAAACTACATTCAACAGCCGTTTCCAACAATCAGCAGCTATCCGTTTAGAGAAAATCCACTATGAAAATCATTATGAAAAATCTTACAAAACTCAGCTAAATGAAAAACACAGGTGAAAATATTTAGAGAAATGACTACTGGTGAGAAAAATGCATAAATTTGATTAACAGTTAACGTTATTTCTTAAACAAATTTTTTTCAGAAATGAAAAAGTTTATAATTCAATAAGTATAAAAGTGAATAATACTCCAAAGTTTTGAAATTTAATTTTGTTGGGAATTGTAATTAAATTAATTATAACTGCAGTAAGCCGTGTTTGTCTAAAATAAGCGCTCAGCATGCACACAAGAACCGTAGATTCTAAATAGCCTCTGTGACTTTTAAATTTCTATATGCTTGAATTACTTTGAGTTTGTTGAAAATTTGATTTTTCAAATGAATGACCAAAAAGATAAATTTTGAATTTATTGTTTTTAAATATGAGTCTCTCTATTCCAATTATAGTGAAGTTCTTTTTTCATCTATCGTAACTACAAACGCCATCTTTATTTTATGCAAAAGAAATAAAAACTTTTAAAAGCGATATTACTAAGATAAAAAAGCTTGAAAACACTGATACTTCTCAAAGCTTGGAAATTATCCTTTGAAATTTAGGGGCGATTCATTCTTATAATAGTGGCTTCAAACATCAAAGTTAAAATGATTTTATATTGTAGTGAATAGGTTTAATAATTAATGTTTAAAAACGAAGTTTGAATTTATGTATTCGAAAATTTTAACTTCCATGATAAATATTTGAAAAAAAAAGTTTGCTCAAATTTATAAGGTTTGGAAACTTCTGATTGCAAACATAAAGATTTTACTGCATCGATTTGCAAATTCAACCCTAGGCCATTTATATTCTAACAATGAAAACTCACAAAACTTAACAAACTCTAGTTAATTTACCAGTTTTTTTAAAACTTTTGCTGATGAGTTTTATAACAAAGTATCTGTGAGTTTTTCAAAGCATGCTAAAAGAGGAAAAGTTCAATGATAAAAGAAATTGAATTAGAAAATGCTGAAAATGTCTATTTTTTTTAACTGCAAATTTTTTCAAATAATTTTTTAAAGTTAAAGCTGAAACATTCTAATTTTTTGATGACACATGGAAACAACTAATTTTTCGATTTTAGAAAAATTTTATTTTTACAGAAATTAAGTTTGATATCATTATCATTTTTTAACCATCCCATTTTGCAAATTTTTACGTGCCATTCATTCATTCATTTGACAAATTTTAGAGGAATACAACGCCAACCTCCATTGTGCAACAGTTTTGAAGCCGCGGTCGACTTGCCCCAGACCTTGAATGAAGGTTTATTTGATTTGAAAGTTTTCAATCACAACTTGCAAACAACTATTTTGTATAAACTTTCAAAAAAGTATTCGCATATTAAAAAAGTTCAGAAAAATTTCTGACACAATGTTTATTAACAACATGACTACTACATATAATCGTACCATCTTTCACATTATTTGCAATTGTTCTTTATAAAACTTTAAAGCCTTTGAATAGTTCCAAAAACTCAAAATATCATCATACCTTCTGCCACACAATGGTGGGAATAGGTTCTCCCTGGGCGGCACACGACAATGTAACTGACTGGGTGGCCTGTCTCTGGTTAATGAACTTGGGAACCACTAAGAAGGTCGGAGGATCTGTGTTGAAGGTTCGTGATGATCAATTCAGCCATATTTATTTCCAGGAGTGGTTATCATAATATTCACTTAATTTTGTTTGAGATTATAAAAACTTAACTTTAGTTGAATCGTGTTTTTATAATAAAGATGAGTTATTATAAAACAATTGAAATGTAAATTATCAATGAAAAAGTAAAAAAATTAAAGCATTTTACTTTTAAAAATTATTTTTATTTCTAAGTTCAATATACAATACCTAAAATACAAAAATATATAATGGTAGAATTTCTTAAGCCCAGATCAATTGTAACGATAATGCTTAGCTAGCTTTATTATAAGTTATGATGCGGATGCCTTGGATGCTTTGATAGTTACCAGCAACCTTTAAAATTTTCTAAAACAAGGTAGTTTGAATATTTATTAAAGTTAACAAATTGAAAAAGAATGAAATTTTTTTCAATCAAATTACCAGCTGGATTTCCATTCGATTGCATAAGACAGCAATGCTTATTAGGTAGCATGTCTAGATATGGATTATTTATCTATTGCGATCCGTCATCATCATATTGGACAGGTGGCCTGCAACAATCCCACTCATTCTTTTATGATTTCTATCATCTATCAAATTAGGAAATTTTACTGTTTGCAGGCTGTTTCCTTATTTCGACAAGTTCTCTTATCTCACTATTATCTTGACTTCCTTTTCGGCATTTTTTGCTTTGTTTCATCTTTTAGTCAACACTCCAATATATTTTGCTCATAATTTTTTGTTTAGGCATAAGTTATGGTGAAACTTGATCTGTTCAACTAGGGCTAGTGTTGGTATCGTAATGACACTAAAATTAATTAAAAAATGGTGTCATCTGGCTGAAAAAACTAAATGCTATTGTTTTCGTTAATATGAAACTTATTATTAGGAAAAGTATTGTTTTTAATTGATCCCAACCATATAGTTATATAAGTTTTTTCAATTTTTTTGTTTAAAATAATCAACTATTTTTAAAATTATTTTTGATTTGCTAATTATGCAAAAGTCAACGGAAAATTTTTAAATATAAAAAATTTCTTCTGTTTTTTTTAAATTTAGAGGTCTTCCGTTTAAGTCTGATGACTTATATTTAGATGAACATTTTCTTTTAAAAACTTGTGAATTTTTTTGAAGACTGAAGAATTTATTAAATGTGATAGAGCAATTATGAGATGACGAGTGTACTTGAAACCTAATAATTTATATCAAAAATTTTTTTGTTACTTTTAAATTTTAAAATTCCTTCGGTGTTATTTTGTGGAAATATTCGGGCTATAACTTTGCGTTAGAGTTTTGCCATGAATAAGCAGAGAAGCTTATGAAAAAATTTATATGCATTTTTGCATAAGATATGCAATTCTTCGAGTTTAAAAAAGTGAGAAAAAACAATGGAAATAGTATTTTTTGAGTTACAAGCGTTTAAATAATATATTTTTGATTTCAAAAATGCTTTTTCCATTAACTCAATCATAAAAATTTATTATAAATCTAAAAAAATGGGATCCTTTGAATGAAGTGTATATGTAGTGAAATAATGTCACCCAGAAATTTTATATTATTTGCTATTTGCTTTCATCAATTAGACCAACATTTCTTTCAGTACATCTACATAAAGAACTTGGAGACAATTGTGATATAAAGTACATAAACACTTTGTTTCACAAATGACTTGATTTGAAAGATCTGAGTTTGGTTGGAGTTCATATACAAAAAATGAGAGAAATGTTTCTCATACCAAGTGGAAGGTTTTTTTTGAAGTTTTCATGAAACTTTTATCAACTCCACTAAGGTTTGAATTTAACAAAACAGCGTCATTGAGAAGCTGCAGTAATGCGCTGGTAAAAGAATGAAACGAAATATTAGTTTCAAACTTTTAAAAAAATTATTTATGATTACCGCTAGACCATCTTGAAGCAAAAAAGAATTTAGAAAAAGAATTTCTCAAAATTTTTTTTAGTCCAAATATTTTAAAACAAGTTAAAATTTTTCAATCTTTTAAAAAAATTTTTTGAATAAATTTTATGGAAAGTTGTAATTTATTCTTCCAGAGTTACTGAACATGTATCCGGTAAATCAGGATTTGTGGGAAAACTTGATTTTCAGAGATTTTTGAGTTCAAAGTATGTCTAAAATTCCAATATTTTTCAAAAAATATTTAAAGAAAAGCAAATGACGGGATAGTTGCTTTTGGCTAAAATTTCTATTTCCAAATGAACCTTTGATGCTGAAGTAGGTTGGTGATATTGATTAGGATAATGATATAGAGATGCATGCTTCAAATTGGTATTGTTGATGGTTATTTAGAGTGGGAGTTCTCGTGTTTATGACCATGCTATGAAAACTTTATATCCTACTTATGAAAGTTTTGAAAGCTTTCAACGTTTAAGCTTTTTATTTTGGAAACTTTTTTTTGTTTCTCCAATTCAGTTTTACATATTAAAATAAAGTTCACTTTACGGGAAATCAAAAAATATTGAGGTGTTTAATTGAAAATTCATAAAGTTATCAACAATTTCTGTTTTTCTTCACATAATATATTCAAACAAGTTCAAAGACATCTGGCGCTTCCCACCAACCCTTATCAGCAGGTAGGTACACATATAAAATTTTTTTTGTATTCTATTGAATGTTTTATTCTTTGTATTCTATTAAACGATGTTACCATGTCAGCTAACAACGTCTTTAAGCTTGTATACTTGATAATGTAAGTGCAACTTACGAAAAGCTTTGTATTATAATTCAATTGATGAGTGTTTGATCCAAATCGTTTCTATTACAAGTGTTTTTGCTCTTTAAATGAAAGAAACTAAACTGAGGTAACGTAAAACAATATGGTTAACAATGAAAACTTAAATAAGTGTCAGATGGGTAGATTGAAAATAGTGTTTATTAAGAAAAGCTATAAAGTTTTCTAATAATTGAAGTACGAAAAAAAAAATTAAATTACTGCGAGAAATTTCAGCTGGATCTTTTAAAAAAATTCCATTCAATGATTGATTTGAAATGAAATATTCTTTGACAAATGATTCTAATAATTTTTAAAAAAGGCATGTAAGGGAAAAGAACAGTCAAAATAATTTTTCTTAAAAATGATATAAATTATTGGTATTAAATCATTTCAAAAATTTCATGAAAAATAATTTTGAAGTGAATAAAAATTATTTGTTTTCGTATTTATATCAATGGATCTAAAAACTTTTTTTAAAGAATAAAAAGTCGACAGTGATGTGCAAATCAACTAACCAAATAAAAGCTACAAGGATGAATTTAAAGACAACAAAAATTAAATTTGAGAATTTTTGATAATTTTATTCAAAGATGTAATATGTAAGAAATTAGAACAGAAACGAGAAATGAAATATTATTATCCTTAGTGGGTTGAGGGCAAGTGACTTGAGCTTTTTTTGGTAATTCGAGTCTTAGTCTTATTATGTTTCAAATTGCTAACTTTTCACTTATTATGGCGTTGAAATCTTATTTGAATTCAGTTTAAAGCTTTCCGATTCTCTATTAATCTGAATATTGGCTGACTTATTTTGTTAATTTTGAAGGTTTGAATATAAAATATAGCTTGAAATATAATTTTTACGCAAATGTATTCAATTTGATCATTTGATCATTGAAAAAACCCAAACTGTCAATTTTAAAAATAACAATACACTTTGTTCATATAATATCAATAAATTAAAATAACATATAGAAACAAAAAAAATATGTATTCAAGTAAAAATTATTAGAAACAAGATTGGTTTTTGATACGATGGTTTGAAAGAAGTTTAAAAGACACCTCTCACACGCAGATTCATGACTGCAGAAGGCATTCCTCTGCCAATCCTAGACACAGGTACGCAGTAGTACAGGCCTTGGTACGACAAATCTGCCACAGGTATCACCAACAATGAAGCATTGCCTTTCCTCATTGAAACGTACTTTGGAGCATCAATATAATGGTTATCTTTGAACCACCTGTGACAGTTGAAGGCGATTGAGAAAATTCAAATTGCTTTAAATTTAATTTCTTGGTTTATTTTTCACAACTTAAAAAAATTCGACGTCTCTGATGGAAATATTAAATTATGAAAGAGTTTTTATACAAATTGAAAAAGTTGTCATCTATTAACTGAAACTAGCTTATTAACAAAAACGATTTGAATCAAAAACTTTTATTAACTGAATAATAATACGAAGCTTTTCGTAAGTTGAACTCACATTTATTATTATTATTTTTTATCTGATTATTGTTATTATTATTCTTATTTTATTTATTTTTTCATTAATCTATTTCATTATCATTATGATTTAATTCTATTTCAATATTTTAGAAATTTACTTTCATTATTCTTGTCAACCATTATAGAATTAATATTAAAGGATGTTACCATGACAGTTAATAACGTCTTTAAGTTTGTATACTTGAAAATGTGAGTTCAACTTACGAAAAGCATGGTATTATTATTCAGTTAATAAAAGTGTTTGATTCAAATTGTCATCTATTATTTCAATAATGGGAAAATTGTGAACTTTTGAACTTGGAATTATCAAAATTTACTTCACTTTAAAAATCGCATTTTTCAAAAATTATTGTTTTACTCTGGAAGGCAATTACTAGAAAGATTTTTATAAGAAATATGTATAGAGAAAAATGCATTAAAAAAAATTTCTCAAGAAATTAAATATTTTAAACAATTTTTCCATTCGAACTTATCTTTTTTTAGAAAATAAATTAATAAGAACGCTTTTATTCGAATTTTTTCAGATCTTTTCTTATACACCATTGAAAGAAACTGAACTTCACAATGAAGTTAATAAAAAATTTTTTCAAACTTGTTAAAAACTCTTTCTCGGGGCATTATAGATAGTTCAAAAATTGATAAAAACTATTATGAAAGAGCGTTTCTTCGAAACATTGATTCGTTTCTTAGCCAATCATTCGACTTCGGTTATTTGAAAATCTCATTCGACCATTCAAATGCCATTTGAAGTTTATCCCGCTTTTACGTACGGCTTGGGAATGACTGTCAACCTCTCATCCTAAAGTCCACAAATGTACCATTGTCTACTAAATTCGCTCTCCTCAATCCTAGATCTACTCGTAGTAAACCTTCTATTATGCTCGATACTATCCTTTCTCTTAAACATGACATTATTGCTTTGACGGAAACTTGGATTCTTGAAAACGCACACAATGTCACAAAATATGACATTGTGCCTCATGGCTTTCATGTCTTGCACACTCACCGACCCATTGGTAAACGAGGTGGAGATATTTCTGTAATTTCCAGAAACTCCATTAGATTGGATGCCATTAAATCCCCGTCCCACTCTTCTTTTGAATCATTAACAGCCAAAGTGTCTTTTCCGTCACACTGTTTGTTTCTATCGGTGATCTACCGTCCTCCAAACACCGGCAATTTTATCTGCGAGCTCACGTCTCATCTCTATTTCCTTTATTCTCTTTCTTCAAATTTTATATTGGCTGGTGATTTCAACGCCCCAAATTGTACGTCTCATGACAACTCGCTTAGTGCTCTTTTACGTGAACTCGAGCTGGTTCAGCACATAGACTTCCCCACCCACAGACTTGGTAACATCCTTGACCTCATCATTACTCCAAAACCTAACAGTCATCTCATACAAGAAATCGGCAGAGAAACTTTTGACTCCGATCACTATCTTATTTTATGCAGTCTCAACCTCGCTCTTCCTCATCTTCCCCCTGGCATTGTAATTTCCCGCTCTTTTGAAAACTTTGATGATGCTGTCTTTGAGAAAGATCTCAGAAATATCCATAACACACTAACTAACCTTTCTGATGTTCCAGTTGAAGAATTTCTCACAACAATGAACAACTCCTTTCAATCACTTATCGACCACCATGCCTCTTTTCGCACCCACATCTTTCGCCCCAGCAGTCACTCCTATCACAAGCTATCCACTGACGCCATTGCCGCCAAAAGAAAAAGACGAAAACTTGACAGAAAAATTTCCTTATTGTTAAGACCATCCAAGCCTGTTCCAGCCAGTCTTCTTGCTGCCCTCAAGGAATCCAGTAAAACTGCTCGCGCTCTCATCTTTAAATCCCGTGCTGGTTATTTTAACAACATGCTTGCATCTGTCAAACCAAACTCGAAAGTTTTTTGGAAAACTGCCAACTCCATCCTACATAGACCCTCTCCTTCTCCGCCACGCAGCTCTTCAGAAGCTATCAATCTTGTGAATACCTTTAGTAGCTTTTTTAAAGAGAAAATCACTTATTCACAAATCTTTGCCAACGTCCATTTCGCGCTGCACAGACCCTATTCTACCAGACAATCGAACACCACTCTTCTATTTTTCATTTGTAATTTCCAAACTTACCAACTTGTCTTTTTCACAAGCAATATTCCCCGCCTCCTTTAAAACAGCACAAGTTTTCCCTTTGCTTAAGAAAGGCATTTTGGACCCTACCATTCCTTCGAACTACCGCCCTGTTTCTAACTTGAGCACCATTTCAAAAATTATTGAAAGACTCATTCATTCCAGAATAACTTCTCACGTTTTATCATCTCCTAATTTTAATTCTTTCCAATAAGCATATTGCAAGCACCACTCAACAGAAACCACACTTACGCTGACAGTCTTTGCAACATCTGCGCTACTGGACATAAGGCCGATTTGGTTTCGCTAAACCTTTCTGCTGCTTTTGACATTCTTGCTCACAATAGCTTTATTGATATTTTGAATAGACACTTCAATATTTCTGATCTCGCTTTTTCTTGGTTTCGCTCTTACCTCTCTCAACGTTCTTAGTTCGTTAAAATGGACAATTTCTCTTCTTCTCTTACATCATTCAACTCAGACGTGCCGCAGGGTTCCGTTCTGGGACTAATCATCTTCTCTCTTTATACATCACCCATGTGTAGCATTATTGTACAGCGCGACTTGCTTTTTCACCAGTTCGCTGATGACATCACTCTTTTCACCGGAGTCTCTCACCCAGATCCTAGCCCCACTCTCCTTAAATTATCCAGTTGTCTTTCCCCTCTAAACTCGTGGTTTTCCCAAAGCCAACTGAAACTAAACCCTACTAAGAGTGAGGTGATGTTTGTCGGCAGCTCTCGTCTTATGGCAAAATACAATCTCCCTTCTGTGGTAACTCTCGACGGTACCACACTTCCTATATCTTCCAAGCTCAAAATCTTAGGTGTCACCTTAGCTTTAAATTTGAATTTTGCTCAATTTATTTCTCAAATAATCCAATCTTCCAATTTTCATATCTATGCCATAAAACAAGTACGCAAATTCTTACCTCTTTCCACTGCTAATGCCTTCTTTATCTCACTCGTTTTTTTCAGATTGGACTACTGTAATTCTCTCCTTTGCGGGCAGCCAAACTTCAAGCTCTCCAAAACCACGCGGCCAAGACGGTTCTTCAAGCTGATTATTTCAGCTCTTCCAGCGACTGTCTTGATCGTTTGCACTGGTTACCTGTCTCCCAAAGATGCAAGTTCAAACTACTTTGGCTCATTGCATGCTCTCTCAAGCTTGAACAACCTGCTTATCTTTTTGATCTTTTGTCAATCAGAAACACACGTCAACCACACGATCCATGCACTCTGGTCTCCAACTTAATCAACCTGTTTCTTCAGGCTTGTTTACTAGTCGCTCTTTTTCTCACCAGGCTCCACGTCTGTGGAATTCACTTTCTTCTAACTTGCGCTCATCACCTTCTCTCATGAACTTTCGCAAACTTTTGAAAACTCACTTATACCATAAACATTCCCAGTCATAATCTCTTACAAACCTTGAGCGCCTTTGAAGCAATCTTGAATTGATAACTGTGCGCTATAAAAATCTTAATAATAATAATAATAACTTTTCAAAAGTTTTCAAATTTTAAATCACTTTTATAAAATGTGTAGATATTTCTCATTTAATTAAATTATTTAAAAAGACTAATTAATTTGAAACGAACAGTTAGTGAAGAAATTTATTGAAAAAAATTGAGCAATATGAAGAACTTTTTGATCAAATGAATCTTTTTGCTTCTAAAAATGAGTCGACTCATTTTTCGATGTATGTTCTTAAAAAAGTACATTAAAGAACTTTTAGAAAACTAGTCCATGATATTGAAAATAATGCACCACAATTGCTAAACTGAGACATGGATGAACAAAGAATTCCAAAACAAACAATTTATTTAAAAAGCTCTAAGAAAAGTTGGTTTAATTTACGTTATTCAAACATAGCTTCCCAAAAAATTTAGAATAAATATTTTTATAACTTAAAAATATTCTGACCTGACTTGGGTGAACGGGGGATTTGAATCGACCTCACACCACACCACTCCTCTCATATTTTGGGCCACATCCACCACTTCCTTCACCTTCACCACTTTAGGGAGGTCTTCGTGTTGAAAAGAAAAACATTTTTCATATCAATTGAAATACACATTATTACTTTAAAATATAAATCAAACTTAATTAAGTAGTCAAAAAAAAGAATTGTATTTATTGTTTGTTTTTCTTTTTTTATTGAAAGTTTGTAAAATTTCAATTTCTTTCGGAAAAAAGGTTGCATGAATTATAGAGGCTAATAATTTTGTTGGAAATTTTTATTATGAAGATGCTTTGTCATTTTTTTTGCAAAAAAAATCTTAAACTTGAAACTTTGTACAAAAAAGTTTTTGTAACTCGTTTGAAGAATAAATATAACAGGTTTATTTCAATTTCAATTCAAGTTGTTCTGTCATGAGTTGATTCACTTCAAAGCTTTTACTCCATAGACACGAGCAAGCCACAGACAGCAATGTCTCGATTTATGTAGACGCTAAAATTACTAATCAAAAAGACAAAATAACGCAACTTTATTCTGATGTCTCTCAAATTTAACCAAACAAGAAAAAAGTATTTTTATTTATAAATACTTTTGTTGAAAGTTTCATCAAAAGCTTCAAAGCATGGAAAGTAAATTTCACCCACACGAGACATCGACAAAAGCACTGGTGGCTTTAGGAGTGGTATTGGCCAGGTTTTGCGGCTCACAAGTATATTTGCCTCTATCTCTAGAAAACACGCTGCTAATGTATAAGGAACCATTGGAAAATATTTTGTGCCTGTACTTCAAGGATGGCACTTTGTCTAGGCTCACATGGTCCAAGTACCACCTGTGGGAGAGTGGTTGAATTGCTGGTTAGGTAGCAGTTTAAATGTTGTTTGTTCTTGATGGTTGAAAAAATTTATTTATTTTAGTAGTATGTTGTTTGGATTTATTCAAGCTAAAATGTGGAAATACATATATGAAATTTTTAAAGTATTTGGCATAAAAAATCATTTTTATTAGAATAAAAGTTTAAATTTTCAAAATTGTTCACATTTATGAAATATTTTATCAGCTAGGTTCTCAGTGGTGAAATTATTAAGTGACCCTTTGAAACTAGATTGTGCAGGAATTAAATAATTCTGATAGACAAAATAAATTAGTTCTCATAGTTTTTAACAAAACTTTTCAAAAGAAAAAGTAAAATAAGAATTTTCCGGCACTTTCCATTCGTTTGAAAACTAGAGTTTTATTTCAAATCAATTTAAAAATTACCATTCAACACTGAGTCTTTAGAACAAATGGTCATTGATGTTTTTGCAAATTAGTTTCTAAAAATCCTTTCAGTCTTAGAATAAATCTTCTGGTTATTGAACAAAACCACACACAATTACTAGTGAACATCTAAAAAAATATTTTATACACAAAAAATACAGGTTTAAAGTGCAAAGCTTTCATCATCACCACCATCACCAGCATTAACTCAAGAAAATTAGAAAAAAACGGAATGGCATCAAAGCATCTTAAATGACCGCAAGGTGACCTTTTGCGACCCGGCATCATCAACGTGCCATTGTAAATCTGATGGGAAGTTTTATGCTTTATAATAATGTACTGATTGAGCTCTGCCTTCTTTATTTTTTTGAAAAAAAAACAGAAGTATGATATTTTTTGCGTATTACTACATTTTTGCCCCAATAGCTGTAGAAACTTTCTGGAACTCCACGTCTTGTTCTTTTTTTCAGGCTTGGGAAGAGACTTATATCTAAAGTTGAAGGTGAGCCTAAAGAGACTGAAAGGTTGCCAATAACTACAAAATGCGTTGGATTTTTAGTCTTTGCTTATCTTCCTTTCTATACACCAATTCTTCCTTCTGCTTTCTTATGCAGAGAATCATATAACTCCACAAATAAATATGTTTCATCTTCACACTGTTCACTTTTTATTTTTATACTTGTTTCTTCTTTCAACTTTTTCAATTATTTTCATATTTTTATTCCAATTAGTATCACTCTTAAATTTTTAAGCAAACACAGACATTCAAAAAACGACTTTTTTTTCAATTTGAAAAACAGCTAATTAGTTAAAGACTTTTAATTTTTTCCAACGCAAAAAAATTGAATGTTTAAATTTGAAATTTCATATGAAACATACAATGTTTGAGTCGTGGTCGTGAAGACAAAACCCCACCATCTCAAAAGGCCTTTTTTTTATCAAAACTATTTATTCTTCTCTTCGGTCAAAACTAGCTTACATTATCACTTGATAATGTAAGCTACTCTTACGAAAAGCTTTGTGTTTCCTTTTTAATAAATACTTTGTGTTTGTTGACCTTAATATTTGATTCAATCTATTATACTTCATAATGTTAATGGAAAGCTTTGTATCTTGATAAAATTATTGATGTTCTTAAACATTTTCAATTATCAACTTGGCTTTTGGTTTTTTTTCAAAGTTATCTTTTTATTTGAGCATCACTGATACCTAAAAAACAAGCTTTGTTGAAATGTATCATATTACGTTAATAAATTTTAAAAAGTTTTCTGCCATTCCAGCTTAAAAACTCCATACGTCGACTGGATCATACTGTCATTTTTTCAATTCATCTTTGTATTTTATTTCATTTTTATATCTAACGACATTTTATTTCTATTGGCAGTGTTTTTCTATATTTTTAGTCAAAACTTGAATTACGGATATGTTATCTTTTAAATATTTTATAATGAATAAAGTGTATAATTTAATTTTAAAGTACTTGCTAATAATAATTGCTAACAAGAACAGGCGTTTTAAAATTGAAAAATTATTTATTGCGCACGACTACTCTGAAATAAACAAACTTTGAATTTTTTGTTAACTACCCTTTTTTCATATAGTTCAAACTGAATTTTCCAATTAACATTCTTGAAAGATACCTGTTTTCATTTCTGTTGATGTGAGTTTTATTATTGAAATCGAGAGTTAAAAAATAAATGATGATCTTCATTTGCAATATTGGCAGAAAAAATTTCAAAAAATCTATCAAGGATCTTTGAATTATGATGGAAATGTTAAATAAAATTTTCGAAAATGGGTGTTGATATTTTAATTTTCGGAATGAAAATAATTCTTGAAACTTACTTTCTCAAGTTTTCATATTAAATTATTCATTAAGTTTTTGAAATATTCATAAAAAATATCGAGAATTTTATTCACGTAGTTCTTTGAAATAAGCAAATGTCTAATTGATAATTCAGAAGACTTGGTAGTGATTTTTAATCGCCATAGTTCTCAAGGTAAAAAACTTCCACTCTTATCAACATATTCTCCACACATTTAACTAATTCTAAAATAAAGTTTCTATTAATGTTGAATTTTGTTTCCTTATCGTTTCATCAGCTGCCTTTCAATATATTTCACAAAGATATTGGAGTCTAATGTATCAATCAATGATTCCAACTACACCTAGCTTATTTAATTGAATTTCTTAGATACTTCATTACACTTACAGTTTAACATCTCATTTTTCTTATTCTAGTGTTTCAATCATTTTATTAAAATAATATTCAGACTTTTTTTGACAGGTATATTTTTATACATTTATTCTATCACCCCTGATTATAATTTTCATCTCATTACACCGAATGATCGTTGTGTTTCCAAATATTTTCTTTATTAAAAATTTTTTGCTAAACATTTTTTCAAAGTCTTGAATAAATTATGGAAAGTTAACAGTTTTATATTAATTATTTTTTAATTCATTTTCCAAAAAACTAGTTTTTTTTATATACCTAGATAGCTTTTTATAAAACATAATTCAACTTTTTGCTTCGGATTTCAATTTTTCTTTCATAATTATACATAAAAACTTTATAATTTCTGATAAATTCAGATTTTTAAAAATTTTCTATAATAAAAGTAAACAACTTAGGAATTTTGTGTTTTTTCAATATATTAATTAAATCATTTCTCAAATTTTGACTTGTGTTTCTAACAGTGTAGTCAATGATTCATGGAGTGTAGTACTATTTTCAAACAAAAAATTGATAGTTTTATTAGCTGAATTTTTCATAACTAATTTAGCTAGTTTTTTCAATATTTTTTTCACACCAAAGTTACATTTCTTTTATATCTCTTGAAGATTCTCATCAAAAACTTGTTTCCATTTTTTTATTTTTATTTATATATGCTCAACTTATTAAACAATTGAAAACCGATTTAATTTTGTTTTATTATTTTTACCATTGGTTTCATTTTTTCAAAAATGACTTACCCTGTTTTCGAAAGTCTGTTCTCTTATATGAAAAATATTATTTTTAGACTTCCATTCAATTTTGAAATTGAAACACTTGACTGTATTCAGAATCAACTCAATGTTTTTTACAAACTCGAAAAACTTTTCGATAATTTCCAAGTTAAATTCAAGTCGTGACTGTTCAACTCACAAAGTACAAAGCTTTTTGTCAACTTTTGAGTACATATGGTTAGTAATTGAAATTTCTTTTTTCAGTTTAAAGAATTTTTTTATGAAAAAATTAATTTTTGAAAATAATTTTCAAAAATATAAAGTTTTACACACCTACTGAAAAGCTTCTTAAAAACCATATCGTTTTAACATCACCAGATATATGACTTTTCAGCATTCAAAAATAAGAAAATGTTTTCGAAAAATATTTTTAAAATTTATATCTTCCAAAATTGGAGAAAACATCATTTTACAATATTTTGAATTAAAATGAACTTCATAAAAAAGTTAAAAAAGTGAAAATAAACTTCAAACTAATGTTATAAAAAAATTAAAAAGGCTAATAGCTTGATAAACTTTTTATAAGTTCAACAGAGTTATTTGGTAAGTTGTCTTTGCAAAAAACTTCATTCTTAACGAATAAAATGAGAAACTTTACAAAAAAAAAGATACATACGATGTCTCTAAAAAAAACTATTTATTCTATTAAAATTATCTTTCAATTATATTTTTCAATGGTATTAATGTATCAATAAAATTAATATACAGAAAAAATGCACGTTTTTATTTCAATAATAAAAGTTATTATTGGTGCATGAAATTGATATGAAAATATGTTTAATAAAAGTATATATAAATCATATTTATTTAAAATATAAATAGATTTAATAAAAATAAAACTGCTTGAAAAATGAATTTGGAAAAGGTTTCTGCAACTAATGAAAGAAAATTAAAAATAAGAGTTTTCATACACGACAGACTAAAAATGAGATTTTATGAAACAAAGTGTCAGAGTGAATAAAAAATAGTTAATTATTAAAATATCTCTTGATTATTATGTGACCTGTCATTAATGAATTACCTTTCAATTTTATTTTGTTTTTGTTCCCATCTTCAGCAGCATTCTCCGACAAATTTTTTACGGTCAGCAAAGGAAAATTGGGTACTTAGAATTATTTTTATTATATGTATTAACTTGATTGATATAAAGTTATTCATTTTCAGTGTCATTTTTTCAAAATCATCTCCATCTTTAAAAGAATACCAATAGATAGTTTTTTTTATTTTTGTGATAAGTAAAACTGATATTTGTAAATATCCCCGTAATATTCTCCAGTATGAGAACATCTTGTGTTCATTTAATGTGAAATGAAATATATTTACTTGGCATTTCATTATATGCATATGCTATTTCAATTTTTTGCTGAAAACCAAATTCCTAGGCAATAAACTGTGAAAAGTGTCGATTGTTGTTTTTGTACGGCATCAATCCCAATAACTTTAAGTAATTAGCTAAATGCTCTACCATTTAGGCTGTAAAGGCCGAAAGAAAATACAGGGGGTTTGAGTTAACATTAATCAATATAATCTAATTTTTTTAATTAAAACCACTTCAGTTGGATTGCTTGCTACACATAACAAAAATGCAAGCAGTTATACCATCCTAAATAAGAGTGAAACCAAAAATGAGATAAGTATTCACAGTTAGCATTTAAAAAAGATCTCACTGTTATGATAAATACAAAACACCATAGTTATATTTCTAAATTCAAACTTGAGTTATAAGTGAAATATTAGCCATCAAACCACCAAAAATAGTGGTTGAAGCTGAATAAAATTCATAAAAATTTACACTTACATAAACCCAACCTTTCTACTATCCTTTATTCATATGAAGTGGAACAGTCTAAAGACATGATTGAAAAAAACAAACACAAAATTTTATTGAGAAAAATATCAAGAGGGGTGTTCAATAGTTAAGCCTGGATAGAACTAAAGTGGTCGGCAGTGTTGATAGGTAGGAATTTGTGTACTTGTTTGATTGCATGGAGATGAAAGTTGGATGCTTGTATAATCTGAGAAACAAAGTAAATAAACTTGAGGCTAGGATTGAGAGTTACACCTAGTATCTTGAGTTTGGACGATATGGAAAGATTAGTGCCATCAAGGGTAACTTCGGTAAAAAGATTGCATTTGGAAAGGAGTATAAGACTACCAACAAAAACTTTGTTAAATATGAACTTGTGTTAGTTTATTTAAATTGGTTTGTTTAACAACAATTAAATCAAGAGTTATGCAGTTAAGGTTGAGAAAAACAAAAGTTATTTTTAAATGAAAAATTTTTATTTATTTATTATCCATTCATATTCGATTTCACTCCCATTTTTATAGTTTCACCATTATACCAGCCTCTTTCATCACCAAAAGTATCTATTCTCTATTATTTCCAAGTATATAAGATAACATTATTTTGATATAGTTGATACTTATTAATCAAAACTCTCATTCAGAAAGAGCATAGGACACCTATTACTGAGTACCAAACTATTCTTTTCAACAGAAAAAGTTCTTTAGAACATTTTATTCCTTGTTCCTTTATGAGATGAAGTTTTTGTCCATTCTCAACTTTAAACTAATGCTATTGAGTTTAGATACATTTTCTTATTATTTTCAACTAATTATAACAATTGAAACATTCAAAACGCTATTCCAAACCTCCCATTGGAAGCTTTTGTTTTAAAAGTGATAAAGAATGAATTGATGGAAAAATTGGTGAAAATTTTTTATATAAATAAGTGTTATTAATAATTCATTTGATGGAATTACATAAAGAAAATAACCGCCCACTAAAACCGCCTGTTAGCCAAAATCCATCGTTAGTATCTTTTTATTATATATATTGTATGGCTTCATAATGTTGTTTACTAAAAAAAAACCATAATTTATACTCATTTAAAATTTATGTGAGTTGTTTCAATGTTGTCTAATGCTTTAAGGTGACGGTGGCAAAATAATTTCTATTGAGTGAAGGCTCAACTACCAGCCCAAATTCATTTCAACACTCTTCTCACTGTAATAATATTACTCCTGATCTGTTCATTTCAGAAAGTTTACCAATTCAATTTAAATTTCATAGCCTCACTTTTCGTTAGGCTTTATCGCTTCAGTTTTTCGTATTCTTTCACTTGTTCAAAAATAAACTAAAAATAATTTGAATAAAATGAATTAAAAATACTAAAACTCTCATTATTTATAACACCTATTTGTTTCAAAATAAGAATTCAAAAAAGTTTATTTATAGAATTTTGAAAATTAAAAAAAATGCAATAAACGATTGATTAAGCAAAGACAAATGCTTTTAAGTCTTTTGAATTTCAATTCTCAATGGCACTCAAACAAAGTGAAGGAGTGAAACTGAGCTCATAATGAAGTTAATTGAAATGTTGAGGAAACACATAATTCAAATAACTTTTATATTGAATAATGGAAAAGTAACATTTGAAAATATTTCAAAAGACGTAGCTTATTGACATGATTATCTTTTCAAAACAAGTATAAAAATGTTGAAACTATCAATTGAAATTTAACAAAAATTAACCATTATTTAAGAACATCGTATGTATTTTTTGTTTAAAAATTTTTGATTTAATTAATTAAAATGAAAAATTTTTGAGAAACATTCATTTTTTAGAAAAAAACTATAATTTTACATTAGTCAAATCTCATCCCGATACATCAGATCAAAATGTTTTATGATAAGGTTTGATTCAGCGGAAATGCTTTCAAAAATATTAAAAAATAGTTACTCAGCATGTTAAATCATATTGTGAAACAAATTTTTCATTTATTTTAATTTGATGTTTGTAACAAAAAAAAAGTCTGGATGATACTAACTCTTTAAAGGTTTTAAAATTTAACTGTTAACAAATAGATTCGTACTTTTTAACGAAATAAAAGACTTTATTAGTTTTTTAAGCTGGTATTCAGCTTCTCAAAGTTGATCAAATGCTTTAGAAAATGCAGAACATGGCTTTAAAAGTTTCCGAGAGCAAGCCAATGTATAAGAACCCGTAGATAGTCAATGTAGTCCAGTGTATTTTTGAGTTACAGCAAAGTATTTGAAGTTTTTTTATCGTTTTAATATATTTAAAAAATAATAAAAACAATTTTCAAAAAAAATCAAAAATAATGCATTTAAACTATAATTCATTAAAAGTGAATAGTATCACAAATACTTGGTGGTGATGTTGCTGGGGTGTCCTTCAGCCTTGCAGTTGAGCAAAAGTGGCTGCCCTTCTTTCAAGCTTTTGTTCTCAGGTCTACTACTTATATATAAGCTGTCTGAAATTCAAATAAATACTTTCCAGTGAAAAATGTATTCAAAATTCCATATATAAGCAAATATTTTTTTTTCCAGAAAAATATTCACAGCAACAGTTTAAAAACCAACAGTAGTTATTCGCAAAAATTGTTTTGTACAAAATTTATTAATTATTTAGACACATTCGTCATTATAAAATGCATTATTCAATTATTTAGGATAAATCAATCTAGACAAAATAATTAGATAAGCTTTGAAAAGTCAACTAGAAAAAATAGAAAAATCAGAAGTGCAAAATAAAAAGAAAACAAAAGGTTTTATTCATATTTTTACAAAAATTGTTGTCAATGCTTGTTTCTTCTTTTATTTTTACGTTGAAAATGCGCAAATCATTTATTGAAGCAATAAGCAAAAATAATTGTTGTATGCCTCTTGCATCTGTTGCTCTTAAGCGCTTTTAATAGCTTTTTCCTCGCGAGATTATCACGGCAAATGTGTTTTAGCATTCTGAAAAATTCATTCTCTCTTCCATGTTTGAAAGGGCTTTTTGGTGTTTTTGAGTTTCCGTAACATCCAGTGAGTGCATATTTCAGTTTCTGCATGCTTTTCTTTCAAGAACTCATACTGCTTGTGACCCTTATTTCTTTACTAAGCTCTGCATCTATAAAAAATTGAAAAATAGCATAATATACTTTTATTTTACACATTTTTATCAAAAAATTGTTAAGATATTTTCAAATGTCAATTGATGTGCCAAAATTAATTTTTAAGTTATTTCATATTTTTTAACTAGTGTATTTTTTTGTTGATATGAACTTTCTAGTTTCAAAAAACTTTTTAGATTTATTCTGGCGAAATTGAAGCTCCATTAGCAGAGTATTTTTATTTCCCATTCATCTCAATGTTGTTCAAAATAATCTCTTGGCTTAACTTCTTGAACGAAGATTTTATGAGCGGGTGTTTCCACGTCTACTACAACCTCGCTCGTGGCTAATTAGGCCAATGCAAGATAGGCAGGTACGACCACAGCGACTGCAGTTAAAGGTTATGTCAAATACAACTGTTGAGGTGTCACGATTTTTCCTCCTGCAACGTTTTTCCCTCAGGTTGATTCTGCGAGAACCCTCAAAAGAGGAGGCAGCCTGGTGGATGATGTGGCACCAAGTGCCGCGGTCGGCCGCCAAAGTAGACTACTGACTATGGTCAATGTGGCAAGTACTGAGCGATTTTTTCAAGGAGTCTTTATAACGACTCTTTGGTCCCCCTCTTTCACGGTGGCCAGTGGAGAGCTCGCCATACAAGATCATCTTGGGTAAGCGATAATCGCCCATTCTGAAGACATGTCCTGCCCAACGTAGCTGTGACTTCATTAGCAAGGCTTCAATACTAAGGACTTCCGCTTGTTCAAGAACCTTAAAATTTGTGACGAAATTGCTCCAGTGAATGTAATGTTGAGAATAATGCGGAGACAGTGCAACATAATAAAGTTCAAGTCATCAGCATAAATAACTTTGTAAATGAAACATGTATCCATCCTACAAGTCTCCAGTGGAAAGCTTTCATTTGAAGCATTCTTTTGAAAGCATTCTTTATTATGAAAAAATTTAGCTTGTTTCATGATATTAATACTAATCTAATTAGATTATAGTGTTGTACATGTTCCATTAACCGGGATAGACAACAGTCGGTCTAGCTTATCGATAATATAAAAAAATTATTTATAAAAAAAACCATGTTTTTGGAAAAAATTTTATGAGCTGCCAGCACGAGCTAAGTTTCAACTTTAAATTATTGAGTTCAAGATTCTCTCATTCCAAACTTGGGCAGTTTGCCTCATCTTTGTAAACAATAAAAAAAATCATCCGCAAAGCCTAACGCAACGATATCTGCTACGAGAGTCTAACGTTATCCAGGTTATAACAGGGAAGCAATCTCAATTTGGAGACGCTGTCTTTGGTGCACTAAAGCGTAATGCCAAGGAACAATCAAAAATTGAAAAAATAAGATGGTATGTGTTAAACAGGGTTTCAGTAATTCTAATTATGAATTAGTTATATTTTATGTAGTGTTTCTCTTTATAATACTAAATAAAAAAATTACGACTAATAAATAATTTTTCTTAATGTGCATTTAGATTTCTTTAATCTTCAACGGTTTTTATTTGGGCTCATGTTGATTGCTAACTTAGTTAGTTTGTATGCTGCCTGGTTGCCGAAAAGACATTTTTCAGCAAAGGTTCTGAGTTTCAGAAGTAAGACTAGTGATGAAAAATATTTATATTTAGTGAAGCTCTTGTGTGAGCTGAACAGATAACCTGTTCTTTCAAGTGTTGAATGATGCCCAGGGTTGAGAGCTGACTGTTAAGTTGGCTCAAAGCAACTAAACAAGTTTTTGTCATATTTCTTCCCAAATATTGGATATTTTTTTTCTCAAGCTCTTTCAGTTGTTTGCTCAGCAGTTTTTACTTCACAAATAATACTTTTTGTTATCGTATAGTTATGATTTTTTTTTTTAGTTTCGATTATTTTATACAACTTTTGTTTTTTAAAATTATGTCAAATCTATTATTAGAAATGGCTTTATAATGCTTCAATTTCAATTCTTTAGTTTGCTGAATTTTTTTACAGCCCGAGTTTTCTATTTCGAGAAGATTTTTTTTATAGCTTTTTTATTCCATAGCTTGAAACACATATATTTTATTGAATTTTGTTATTAGTTTTTCCAAGGTTTTCTGGTATTTCTATAGGGTGTTTATGGTATTGCCTTTCTCAAACAGAGCCTCAAGCTCAATTTTTAATTTGTTTGATATATTTTTGGTTTTTTTGAATTAGATTTACAATACTTTTTTCTGTTTGTGAATTTGTTCAATGGGATCTTGTTTTTTTTTTCATTGACTAATTTTTTAGCTTTTGACTCACTGTATTGTGAAGAAGGTTAGTTTTAATTAATCTTTTCTGTGGTACTTTTCTACCTTTAATACAGCCTAGCTAATAGGATTCAAAAGTATGAATTAAATGCTTATATGTAAATATTTTCGATATATTTTACTGTGTTTGTGAAACATAAATCATTTTTGGTGAATTAATTCAGTCTATCACAATGTATATTGATTTTTCTTTTAAATGGTTCACCAAAATAGCTTTATTTCGTTTTTTTTTAAATGGTATGTTAGCTGCATGTAGGTTGTCTTTCACATGGATTCTCAGAGTCTAACCATGTTGAGCTTGACATTTTTTATGCTGTTTCCTTGCCGTGGTGATTTATTTTCGCCAATTTTACTTTTGAAGTTTCCACCACTGAACCATAAGTTTGCTTCAAAAATTTTTATCATAGTTTATAAAAGTCTGAATAATTCTTATATCTTTTTCGATTCAAAAAAGCTAAGTGGGTACATGAAAATTGATAAAGTCTATTGTTTGGAGTTTTCTTTGTAGAAAGGCTTGTAAAAACAATCTTTTTTTCTATTTCTTTGTGTTAGTAAAGTATATTTTTTGATTCTTAACAGATTTCAGACCAGAGCCTTCGTGGTTCTTGGTTGAAACTGGAGTACAGTTGTTTTTGTTAAGCTCGTTTGTGGATTTATTCCGAAAAAAAAAAAGAAATGTATTCCGGAATTTGTGTTTGCGGTTTTAATTATTTCGAAAAACTCTCACATTTAAAACTGCAGTATATATTAAATTTTTTTTTGATGAATTTTTTGAGTTTTTTTTTTAGTCCAAAGCGCTTCATATACCGAATTGCGCCGGAAAGGTAGGTCGACTAAGTACGAGTAAAGTTAAGTTAAACTAAGTCGAATTGAGTATAGTTTAACAGAGCTCATTGATTTAAATTACCTAATTAAGCTACTATAAATCAATTTAAAATACGTTAAGAAAATTTTTTTATCAGCGTTAATTATTTGTAAAGCTCGACAAAGATTTTGTCTTCTATGGATTTGAAACTAGCTCCTAGATAAAAAAGAAAGAAAAACTGTTGAAATAAATGTCACTACAGCCTTATTCGTAATTAAAATTGTAATTGAGAAAAAATAAGATATTTTTCAATTATTATTTCTGTTTTTATAGGAAATTGATTGAATAAAGTTATTATTTTTGCGCAATGTAACTTTAAATAAAGTATTATAGACCTGTTAAATAACAAGTAAAAGAACATCAACTGATCTCATTAAAAAAGTCATTCATGTGGGAAAAATAATATTTGCGATATTAATTCTACTCAAAGATTTTTTTTTTAAAATGACAGACTCATAATGACAAGAAAAAATACACAACAAAAGAATTCAAAGTATAATTTATCAAAAGGTTATCGTAAGGTTTTCAAAGACTGCCTTCGCTAAAAGCACCACCAAGCAATACGCACAGGATCTCTAGGGCTTATGAAATTTTGATTATAAAGTCTAACTACAAAGATGAGTTTCACCAATAATCTTTGTATCATAGTCAGGCGGCCGGCTTTCCAATAACTATTAATGATAATTAAATTTTCATATGATAGTTATAAGCATGTTCACTTAAAAATGAATTGAATTTCAAATTGAAAAATGAAAATTAATTATCAAATAATAATAAGTAGCTTATAAATATCTTCCTTGAGCACGCAGCATACGCTTATTAAAGTGCACTCGAATTATTAAATATAAATGATGAAGATCGCTATGGTATGGAGATAACTTCACCAACTAAAATGAGTTGAGTTACTTTAAAAAAAGTTTTGTTCTTTTGAGGCAATTTAACTAACTGAAATAGTTGTATGAAGTAGAATAGCCTAAACCAAATAGTGAAGAAACATACACAAAATATTTATTATCTTGATACACTAAGCTTTTCGTAAAACAAACTCACATTATAATGATCACTTGCAACTAGCCCCTTACCAAAGCTTAGTGTTTTAAGTTGATAAATATTTTCGGTATGTCCCGTTTATGGAATGGTTGTAGCTACAGTTTAATTTCACAACCATAATATACTCGCATACTGGTTTGGAAGTCATGTGATATTAATGTTACAGATTTTTTCCGATATTTCAAATCATTTCTACTTTAATATCAAATCGAAAAAAAAATTTAAAAAAAACTTTAAAAGTAATTCGATTTTAAGCATAAGCTACAAATGAAAAAAATGTAGAAAATTGTCATTCAAGATTTTCTTAATGAGTAAGACATTCTCTGTTTTAGCTTGGTAATGAGTTTTTAACCATTTTAATTATTATGATGAGTGATTAGGAAAAATTCATTTTATTGATCGAAATAATTGACCATTTTTTCAGCATGCCATTCCATACAAAAGAAGATCGTGGAAATTTATACTTTACTTTTCCTGAATCAATTTGCTTCATTTGAATTGGAACATGAAATGCTACAGAAATAAGGGTTCAGTTAATTTTTTCATAGTCTCAGCAAAAAAAAATGTCACACCTAAACTATTATTAAGATAAAAAAAGAAAGCTTAAACTATAAACTTTTATTTAATGATTATTTTACTTTCGAATACATAAATAAGTGTAGTTGGAAATACAAAAAAATCTATTGTGAGTTTTATTTTGATAGAAAGAAAAAGATTTATTTTAAAAATGAAAATATTTCGTGTTACCACGCTTGAGTATTATGAAAGACCTCAAAAAAGTCTTTTTGTACTCTCAAACTTCAAAAATTAACTTTCTTCAGTGAGAAATGTTTTTTAATAAAAACTAGATTTATAATTAATATCTAAAAACATACTTCCTTTGAAAGTGAGTTTGATTTTTAACTTTCCTTAAACATTTTTGTTTACTTTTATTTTATTATTATTACTTTTTCTTATACTCTGTCTTATTACAATTACACCTTAAATGAAATTTACACTTGACTCTTTCATAACATTATAAAATAAGACATTTAACTGTTTTATTCTGTTAAATACTATAGCTGTCATTAACTATACCGCAAATTAATTTTTTTTACATTGTCAATTGTATACTATCTCTTTTGTTTTAAATAAAACGACATTTTTCTGGAAAAAAAAACAAGAAAAAAACGAACAAAAAAATTGTTAGTATCTAGAAGCGCCTCTGATACAAGCTTAATTTAGGTGAAAAGCGCACTATAATAATAACAAACGAAATAAATATATTTTAACCTTAAAAATAGATTATTGGTTGAAAATACTATTTCTTTAATTTTTTTCATACTATAGACGGAAATTGAGTTGAAAAATTTTTGTGGTAGGAATAATTTCGTGAGCTTAATAATATCAATGAAAATATTTGAAAATTGCTTTTGTTAGGATACATTATTACTGATAAATTAACATTGAAAAGGCTGCTGAAGTAATTTTCGTTTATTAAACCAAGTTTAATTTCTCTAATGTTTTTCGAAATAGTTTTCAAAATTATTCCATTGTTTAAATTTTGCCTATAATAATTATCAAGACCATTTCATAGCAGTTTTCATTTTATTGAATATTTTAAAATTACATCATTGTAACAAAAACAAGCAACTATACAGTTTCCATACAGATAATAAAATTTTCAACAGTTTTCAAAGTTTATAAAATAAAAGTTTAAAAATTGAAAACTTACAATTGAACTTACATGAAAAAGGCATAACTTAACTATCAAAAGTGGAAAATTAAAAATTTTCAAAAGCAATTCAAGAAAAGGGTACTACGACAAAAATTTATGAAAAAAAAAAAAAAACCAAATTCAATTTTATTGAAAAATAAAATTTTTCCACAATCTCTAAGCACCACTATCAGGTATTTAACGATTATCTCTGGTGAAAAGTGTTTTCTATTTTATCTAAGTCTCATTCGCAGAGTAGCATATAACTTAGTTTTAAGAAATTAATATTTCAATTAACATGTCAACGTACCAAATAGAATCCAGTGACTCTCTGTAAAAAATAATCATTTTTTTTTTAATTTATCAAAACGAAAAAAGTTAATTTTATGGAATAAACTGCATAGTTAATGCATGAAACCGAAATTCATTTTCAATAATCCGTTTATGAAGAATTAATATAAATCCAAAAAAATCTTGGTCTAAAAATTAATATTTTTACAGAGAAAATTAAAAAATGACTTTTCTATTTAATTGAAATTTATGATCAAAATAATTTATAATATATTTATGAAAGACATCATTAAGTGAAAGCATTTGTTCCACATAACACCACGTTGAATGCATCCAAACTCACTCCCCCACGTCTCATTTTAAACATGTTTGATGAATCATATTGAAAGATTTCAATTAATTAATAAGCTACTCAAAGTTTTCATCAAGTTAATGCTTCAAGGGTTTTTATTTTCTTTTGAAAATTTGATCGATTTTTAAACATATTTAATCTTCTTTCGACTCGTATGGTCACTTTAAAACATTGGAATCGAAGGAGAGAATAAAGAAAGAATCAATGTTAGAATTCAAAACTTAAGAATATTTGAGTTAATAAATATTGCCACTTGGTCTTGACACCTCATAATATTGATGTCTTTAGGAAGGCTTGAAGTTGTTTGAAGTAACGATTCTTCAGTTTGAGATGAATCTTTTCAAGATTTCCATTACTTGAAGAAAAACAAACAGTAAGGTTTTTTGGAGTGAATGTTAAAGAGTATTTTGGTCTTTCGATAGAACCAATTGCATCGAATAGAAAAAATATTTAGAGTTGAATTTTTTTACTTTGTTCACTCTATTGAATTGAAGGACTTTTTATGTCATCATAAATATTGCATAACATGTAAAATACAACTTTTTACAATTGACTCATGAACTTTCACAAATTTAATTGAATTTTTTGTTCTTATTTCAAAAAATAATTAGGTTTGTTTGTTATATATTTCTTTTTCATTTCTCAAGCAAACTGAATAATGAAAGCCATGATTGTTTCCAAATACAAAAAATGGATTCACGAGCAATTCTTCCTAATGAAAATTTAGTGCCTATTTTTGTTTCATATGCACAACTGAATAGGACGATAAAAAGTTTATAAAAAATTGATAAAACTGCATTCCTAGATGTGCCGTAATGTTTTGCTCAATATAATAATACTTAAAAAATGATAATCAAAATTTTCATCAATTTAACGTAAAAAATGAAAAAAAATAAAATGAATTTTTTCTCTAATAATATAACCAAAAAGGATTTTTATTGAAGTTTTATTGTTATAACGAAGGTAGACGTTGAAAAACTTTGAATTCAAAATTGAATTTCACAAATAAAATGTTTTGTGTGTTAATTTGCAGTTTTGAATTTTCGATTTACATTGAATTCATGTCTAAATGTATGGTTCGATGTTCTATTATCAATTTTTTTATTGTTTTTCCATAAACGCTGATTTCACAAAGGTTATTTTTGAATTGTATTATTTTTTGGGGGGTTTTGGTGACAGAAATTGATAAGTTTATTTAGAAAAAAAGCGATTCATGAAAAAATTAAACATGAAAAAATTTGCTGGAACTAGCAAGTTTTTAGACACAAGTCTTGATGAGTTTTGATTCAAAAAATTAATGAAATTGAAAAACCCGACAAAAAACATCAATATATCAATTTTTTTGTAAGCCAAACAATAGAAAAGAGAAAGTGGTTAACATTGAAGAGCATCGTGAAATTTTTTTGTCAAAAAATGCTTCTTGAAACTTTTTTTACTTTGAAAAATTTAGGAAAAATATCATCACAAAAAGCTGAAGAATTAATGCTACTTGTATAGCTGAGTTTAAAGGCGTTAGACTAATTATCTAAAGATACCAAGTTCTATCCCGCGTGGGACGACAGTTAGCATCTGTTCCACAGTGTGTTTTTGCTACATTAAATTTGTACCAAGCTCTTTGATCTATGAAAAAAACGCTCTATAAATACCGCATTACATTACAGTGCATTAAATTACTTAATAAAAAACATTTTTCACAGAAAAAATGATTGAGAATTGTAGGAATATTCAGATTCGAACAAAATGTTGAAAAACATTTTTGAAAATAAAATTCTCAAATATGCTTTTATGTTGATATTTATGTCAAATAAAGATTTAAAGAATAGAGATAGATAGATAGATAGATGGATAGATAGATAGATAGATAGATAGATAGATAGATAGATGGATAGATAGATAGATAGATAGATAGATAGATAGATAGATAGATAGATAGATAGATAGATAGATAGATAGATAGATAGATAGATAGATAGATAGATAGATAGATAGATAGATGGATAGATAGATAGATAGATAGATAGATAGATAGATAGATAGATAGATAGATAGATAGATAGATAGATAGATAGATAGATAGATAGATAGATAGATAGATAGATAGATAGATAGATAGATAGATAGATAGATAGATAGATAGATAGATAGATAGATAGATAGATAGATAGATAGATAGATAGATAGATAGATAGATAGATAGATAGATAGATAGATAGATAGATAGATAGATAGATAGATAGATAGATAGATAGATAGATAGATAGATAGATAGATAGATAGATAGATAGATAGATAGATAGATAGATAGATAGATAGATAGATAGATAGATAGATAGATAGATAAATAGATAGATAGATAGATAGATAGATAGATGATAGATAGATAGATAGATAGATAGATAGATAGATAGATAGATAGATAGATAGATAGATAGATAGATAGATAGATAGATAGATAGATAGATAGATAGATAGATAGATAGATAGATAGATAGATAGATAGATAGATAGATAGATAGATAGATAGATAGATAGATAGATAGATAGATAGATAGATAGATAGATAGATAGATAGATAGATAGATAGATAGATAGATAGATAGATAGATAGATAGATAGACAGACAGACAGATAGATAGATAGCTAAAATTTATATGAACTTTCTAAAATAACACTGAAATATGTTAAATTATAAAAACAAACAACAATTGAGCAAATACTATTATTGCCTCCACACGCAAGCCTTATCGCCTAATGTGCATATTGAGCAGCTGGGCTTTTCGATTGCATTTAGAGGCTTTTACAGTAATTTAACTTCTCATCATTGTAAAGTTTTGGTAAATTAAAATTAACAACTGTTATCTTTGTTCGTTTTTTCATTTTTGAAAAAATAAGTTTTCTTAAAGCTTATTGATGACATCTATTTTAAATAATGAAAACCTCAATGAATTCAGTTTCTACATCATTTAGCCCTATTAACAGATTATATATTATTCGGAAAAATTCAAAAAAATTCTCTAGTTATTTATATTAATTAAAAATATAAAGTATGGTGAAATCTTTCCATAGTTTCATAAAAATATAAAAATACAATAAAATATACTTTTCACAATTTATTGCAAACGCTTCGTATTAGATCCTTTCCAACACCCAGTTTTATTAGGCCTATTATCAAAATAATTTTATATTATTTTTTCTATATGAATATTCAAAGTTCAATTTTTATATGTAATGTTTTGCTTTTCTAGTAAAAAAAAAATGTCATTTTTCATAATCGAAATTCACAATTTTTAGATTTATTCACGCATGTGTCAATGTGGAGTCAACCTAGAAATTATAAATTTTTATTATAAATAACTGTAGGAGAGTATTTCACAAAACAATAAAAGCGAAAAAAAATTTGATATGTTGGATGCAACATGGGTTGGGCTGGAGCTGGCCTGATGGTATGGTTATGGCCTGCAGGCAGTTATCATATGCCTATAGATCTATTTACATTCTGATACTTGATTATCGTTGGCTTAGAGTATCCAATTTAAGCTATGTTGAATCAAAACTTCCGAAAGTATTTATGTAATAAGTATTTAAGAAATTTACATGAGCACGTGACAGTAAATAATGGAACAAACAATTAACCATTTGACATTTCAATCCAGAGGTTTTTAAATAATTTTTTTTCGAAAGACTCCCAAAGTATTCCCATTCATGTTAATATGAAAATTTTTTTTTTATTCTACCTTGTTTTATTTTAATTAATATTTTTGATGTACAACGTATGTAATTTGTTGCTGAAAAGCTCGGCACCAAAGCAGGGTCTTCTTTGGCAAACTAAATAGGTTACACAAAAATAAAAGTATTCCCAAACACCTCCCACATCAGAATTCCCTCACTGAAATTTAAAACAAAAGACATTGAAAAAAAAATTGAATCGAAACTAAATATATGAACCAAAAAAAATTTAATGCAAAGTTTAATGGCTCAAATATTTTTGTTATACCCACAATGATATAAGTAGTAAAAGTGTTATCAAAAATTATAAATAAATGTAAAAAGTTTCAGATTTTTTTTTATTAAATACTTTTTAATGCAAAAAATCAGTTGTAAGAAACATGGTTTCAAAAAAAAGAAGAATGAAAGTAAAGTTATCTTCACGAAACATTCCATTTAGAGCTGATAACTCGCAACGACGTAAAATGCAAATAAGTTGAGTTGGTTCCTAAAGTGTTTGGAATTCAGCTAATCAAATAAATATCAACTCCAAAAAATCATTGCTAAAAAAAATTCGCAATGAGTCTCATAGCTCAGCAGTTAGAGCAAAAGGCTTATTATCTGAAGTTGCCTGACGCCATTCTGTGTTGGGCCAATAGCTCTGTAGTGTGTTTGCGCTGCCTTAATTTTTCGACAAGCACGTTGAATTAAAAAAAATCACTATATAGATAAGACTTGGAGTTTTTTTCAACACTATCTGAAGTACAATTATCATACGAAGTTACGTTGGAATATGAAACTCCACTGTAGTGTACTCCGGTTGTACTGTAGAATTGGACCTTAAAACTACTTGGTGAAATGAAATATTTCTAGTCTCTCAAAGCAAAACTGATCAAATAAAACTCAAATTTCTAAGAAGCTAGTTGACAAAAGATTTTTCAATTTTTTATCAGATTTAATATTAGAGAGTTATGCGATAAAATTTAAAGCAAAATTTAGAAAATATGTATTAATATGCTTTGCTAATCTTGAGTAGAAATTGTGAATAATATGAAGTTTTACATACAAAAAGCCTTGTAGATTAAGAATTAGTAATTAAAACAGGTTTTTAATATTTATACCATTAACAAAACTTTACAACCACAGTTATCGCTTCAATTTAGAAGAATGAAAACAAGTAAATTCTAGACTACATAAGTTAACTCTATTTACCCCATGAACTTCATAATGTTTAATGAAAACTTAGAGATGAATGACAAAAAAAAGAAAAAGTCTTTGAAAATTTGAAATACTTTCATAAATGAACTTTATACAGATAATAGTTGATCAACGACTAGCATTGGAGCATCGATCTCCAACAGTCATCAACTCGTTAGTGGAAAGATTTTCAGAAAGCCAAAAATGCCGAATCACAAATAAACGCTAAGAGAGTTTTTCAACAACACATACTCTTTCTGCATCTGACCCAAGGTAAATGAATGCAGCTGGATGCGTGAGCGTTCATGTACATACATTATGGCAGTTGAACTTTGATGCTATAATCACACGCTGGTCTCAAAGCAATATTAAGTTAGATAGGTTTATGCTGAAACGAAAATTAAATTACTATCAAAAGATTTGACCAACCACATAAAAAATAAAGCATGCATCCTTCCCATGTTTGAAACGATGCTTTAAAAATGATTCTTAAGCATTCATTTAAAGAATTTAGATGAAGCTAAAACCATTGAGTCGTTATTGCTTCCTATTCATACTTTATTGGTTATATTGTTTTTAGGAATAATCTTTATGTAATTGTTTTTATTATTGACTTATTCCCTTATATAGTGTTTGCAAAAATGTCGAGTGTTTATGGTTTTTTTGAAAAGGTATGTCGACAAGGCAATAACGTAGAATGTTGTTTACATTGATGCTTGTTTTATTTCACCTTTGTTGTTCGCTTTTCGTGAACGTTTCAACTATTTATTTCAATTTCTTTGTTCTAATATCAGTATATTATTGTACATTTTGATTATTTTATACATGGTAAACCACATTCGATTTCAAATGTTCCCAACAAAACTGAAATCAAACTATTGAAAACACAAATGAATGTCTAATGGAATATACAGAGAACATACCTGGCACAACCACTTTGAAATGATGAGACACGCTGCCGTAAGGATTCATTGCCGAGCAAGCAAAAGTCGCTTGTGTCGAAACAGCAAGCGAAGACGGCGATGTGAAGGAGTGAATAAGCAAGGTACTATTGATGAAGTTATTTTGTTTAAAAGTTGAACGTGTGGAATTGTTTTCGCTTTTCGATATGTTTTTGAAAATTTCAAAATTCCCATCATTTGGTTTTGAATTCTCTTTTATTTTTTGGAAATCAGTTTCGATGTGGTAGTCGTATTGGTTATTAGACAAACCACTTTTGACACTACTCTGTGATTGGTTGTCTGAAAGATTTCCACTCCCGCTGAGTTGGTTTTGTAGACCAAATTTATCGGGAAGTATATGCTCTCTTATTGGTTTATCATTTTTAAACCATGTTGTAATTGGTCGAGGATGACCAGAAGATAAACAAGATAATATTACATCACTTCCGTTTTTGACGTAAACAATATTTGGAGGGGTTGAGAGAAACTCAGGCGCACCTGTGGGAATTAAAATTTCAATTATTTTTGAATCATTCGATGTGATTATGGATTTTGCTTATTAGTTAGATGTATGCTCCAAGGTTTTTAAAATGTGATGTGAAAAAAGCTTTTTGGATAAAGATTCAGCATTCAACAGCACCTCAATAAAAGTCCAAAATTTCTTTATATAATGAAAAGAGTTATTTATTCTCCTAATATTTGTATAGCACAAAGATGACAAACATTTCTTGTCTCATAAGTGCCTAATTAAAACACAATGAATGAAGAAGTGATGGAAGTAGGTTTCTAGAAATCTGTGAAAAGTTTTGAGGGTTGTGGGCTGAAAGAGTTCAACAAAAATAGGCTTAGTGAGAAAAAAAACGATTTTAAAACAAACTTGAAGAGACTGCATAGTGTTGCTAAAAACCAGAATGTAGAAATCTGAGTGGCTTATAGATATGTCTGATTTAAACATTAAATAAATAGGCAGATTGATTAAGCTTGAGAATGCAGACTAGGATTCAAAGAAATTTAGAATGGCTGGCATTTATGGACTTTTCGTAGCTAGTGCAGAAATCAAAAAAATCACGAAAAAAGCTAAAGAATTGAAATCTTAATTAGAATCAGCATTTATATAACTCAGTTGCTTAAAAGTAGAATTTTTTTTGGATAACTCATGGCTTGCGACCTTATTTTTCAGGTAAAAATTTTTTTGCATTTATTTTTTCTACTGAAAATGATTATTGGCCTAGACTTTTTGAAGAAAAAACCAAATCTTTTCTCACTTCCTATAAACTGGCAAATTTTTTTTTTAAAACGTGCCGATATTAGTAGACCATTTAAGCTAGTTGAATCAGTTTTTTTTCAAAAACTTTATATAAATTTAATCGGTCTATTTTGAATCATTTAACTTATAATAATCTAACTTCCATGAAACTATTTTTTCAGATAGTGTAGAAAAAGTATATTTAGAAATTTCCTTAGTTACTCACTAAAGAGTGTGAACCTTAACTGCGATTAATTTTAAAACCCAAGTTTAATAAAAAAATGAGATGAGTAGTGGTTCTTATCGAACACAACGCTGGTGTTTTCAAATAAAAGATTTCAGAATTTGACGCTGTTGACTATAATACAAGAAAAATATTGACAATGTATCGTGCGCCAAACACCAGATGTGATGTTGAAAGATTTTATTGTAAGACATTGAAAAAGTGGGTGTTTGATGAGCATAGTCTATTTTATAAAAAATACGAAAAACAGTGTGGGCTTGTAGTTGGAAAAAATATTAAAAGTTGCTGACATTTTAAAGTATTATTATTAGTTATAAAAATTAGAAAAAAAACCCACAATATAGGCAAAACTGAGAGTTGAAAAAGGAAAACTTGAACAATTTTTAAGAGAAATGTTGACAAAGCAGACGTAATTCAAAACGGAGATGTCTCAAAAAATGGATTTCAATGATTGGACGGTAGCACTGGTATGTGCTGCTCGAAAACAAGCTTTGAAAACTAATTACGAAGACGAAGGTAGCAAAATCTTTTATGCAGAACATGTAAATGAACTGTTTAACACATAATTTTTGAAGGCAGAAAATAAGCTCAAAAATAATAGAAAAAAAAATTTGATTATTTTGTAAAATAATTCATTTGAATATGTGCAAAAAACATGGTTTAAAAGATAAAACGATTTAATGATAAAGACATTAAATATATAATTTTTTAGAAAAAATATAAATTAAAATTGCTGTGAGACTTCAACATCCAGGGTTAAAATCTTATACAAGTCCGACCACATTATCATTCTCAAACTGCAAAAAGCTGCACCATCGTTGACAGCAAGGGTTTGAAGTGTTGGAATCTTGATGAGCAGCATTCCATGGAATTTGTTCTAATTTTCTTGGCCGATAATGTTCAAGAGTTTAGTTGATAAGAAGTATAAACAATATTTGATTTTAAAAGTTTCACTTTCATTATATTATACCAAGTCCTACAAAAAAACATATTCTATATCAATATTCAACACATGTTGAAATAAAAGGTTACTTTCTATCTAAATCACCTATCTTTAAAACCAATGCTACATCTCAAAACGTCTACAAAAGAGAATTTCACTGTAGATTTATAATGTTATATATATATAATATCGTGAAAAAAATTTTTTGAATGTGTAAATACTCATGCTTCTAAAAATGTAAGATATAAAACACGTGTGGGCAATGGGAAAAATGTGTTAAGAGGAAAGACCTGATGTATAAGTTGATAGTAAGATCAAAATTGATTTATGGCTATTGGACATAAAAGCAAAAAAAAAGAAGAAAAAGATGGAAAAAATGAATGTTTTTTGTGCAAATTGAGAAAACTAAAGAAATACAAAGTTATGTTTTTAAACTTTCAAGTATAATTATTTTAGCATAATCCAGTTATCTATTTCAGTTGGCAATGAAAATAAAAAGATTATTAGTTTTCAATTTGTTTCTTTTTTTCGATAGATTATTTTTCGCCTGTTTAAATTTGTAAACTTTTATTTTAAAAATTCTTTATTATCAATACCTAATCCTTGCAAAGGATTATTTGGCGCGTATGTCTCTACTCCAATTATTTTTAAAAATTTTTTCTAAAATAAATTATATTTTAAAGTATAAAAACTATTTATGAAATTTTTTTTAGTGGCCTCGGGTTTTCTTAAATGGGGATTTGAAGTTTAAAGTGGTAGGATCCACACAATATCAATGCTCAGCAAATTGAAGTTTTCAAACTCGGTTTTACTAATCTACTAATGTAGTTCGTTGGAAGACTGATAAAAATTACAGCTATTCAAATTTTCAAAAATTGCAGGTTTTATGGAAAATCTTAGTTTTGACATTTTTCCATTGCTTTTAAAAACTTCAAAACTTTTAAACTGAGACTTGAAAACTAATTTACGGTTGGATAAAAAACTTATAAAAAAATTTTAAATATATTTATTGTTGAAAATTTATTAAATTATGGAAAATCTGGTAGAAATACATTGCAAGCAATTTCGATTAAAAAAAAATTTTCACGTGTAGTGCCGTGATAAATCATTTCAATTGATTTTGTCTAGATAAATAGTTTTTTAACTTCCAATGGAAATGTATATTTTAAAGAAGACCTCAAGACAAAAAATAAAAAGTTGTTTCGATGATGAATTATAATTCCAAAAAGCTGCAAAAATGATCCAAAAATGTCAATTAAATTTTAAAGTTAACGAAGGAGGAATTTTCTAGTTTCAAAAATAGTTTGACTTTATTTTCCAAGTTTCAACGATAATTTTCGTGAGTTTATAATTATTTTTTCAGAAAAAAGAAGTATGATATATGTTTTAAATGATAAATTGTGAAGTATGATAGAATTTTTAAATGCAAGAAAGAATCATCAATATTATTTTACGATTAAATTTACATAGAAATTTTTTATGTGAATCTGATATCCAAAAATTTCTCATAAAAATAAGTCAAAAATTTTTTCAACTCACTCGTGTTCGTAGAACCGCTTGCGAAAATTATAGATACAAAATAAAAAAAAGTTGCAATTTTCATTTTATCATAATAACTTCTAACTGTTTTGCATTTGAATTTCATAACCCCAAAAAAATTAAATACAATTTCTAATTAATCCATCAAAATGAATTCTAAAGTTCAGTTTTAGCTTCTTTTGTGCGTTTATTCAAGACATGGTCGCTTATATAAAGCTTCCACTGCAACCACCCCATCACGCATGCTCATACACAGACACTCACGAACACACAAACAAACACCCAAACATACTCTGCCTCACATATAGGTGTTCAAAATTGCTTTTATTCTGATTGGATTGTGTTCATTGATTTTCAGTGCACACTTATTCTTATATATTTAAGGAAAAGTAGATTACTATTGGCAATAATGACATACAATTATGAATGAATGATAATTGAGTATTTTTTAAGAAAATCAATTAGATACACCAGATACATATTTGAATAAATACTATCTTGATATTTTGAAAAATAGAGTATGAATCAGTCTTTTCATCACTAAACCCGATAAAAATGGAACAAACAATTCATTCCAACAAACAATAATAAACAGTGAAAGATTATTCAGTTTACTGATACTATACGTGAAATAAGTTGTATATTTTTAATTTTTTTAATTCACTCGCTAGAGGGGGGGGGGGTAATTATTGAAAAAAGTTGAACGTTTGAATATACTTTTTATAAAAAAAAATTTTAAAATGACGTGATATAATTATTTTTATTTTTTCAGCTTCATTGCAATGATGTTTTCCATCCAATCAGAGTTTGGAAATAACAAAATATAAAATTAAACTCTTAACTAAAACTTATTCAAATGATCCTTTTCAATACAAATTTCAAAATCAGTTGTAGTAGGAGATGAATCTATATAACATATCGATTCTCCTTAAATAAAATTTTGAGTCAAATTTGAACGTAAGAAGACTAAAGAGGCATTGTTTTCACAGAAAAATACTCAAAGTTTTCATGGTGATTTCAAGGGTGAGCTTTAAGTTGTGTTCAACATTGAGAATATTATTTCCAATGAAACAAAGGATCATTGTTTTTCCCAAAAGAAATTTATTTGAACAATTATATTCATACAAAAAAACTGAAACCTTCAATAACTGCTTTAAACCCTGATGACAGAATTTATTGCATTCAATTTGAATTAAATGCTCATACTACAAAAAATACTTGTGAGTTTAAAACTATTTTTTATAATTATCAATTGCTCATTTTGATAAATTATGGCGAATGTTTTGGCTGGTAAAAAGTCAAAAGTTGAAATGGAGTAAAGATAAAGGCAAAAAGAAGCAACAAAGCCTAAAATACACTGCTTAAAATATTTTTGAAACTGGAATGGTTAACATCTGAAAGTGCTCAGAAAAGACTAGAAACTGATCTTTTAAATTAATATTTGAACTTGGATATATGTTTTAGAAATTTATTCTGATTATGCTTGTTTCAAAATTGTATTTCAGAAAGTATAGAATCTTCCGAAGATTTGCGTCTGGGAAAAGACAAGAGTTGAAATGCTTAGATGATGTAGAGAGAAGAAAGTGTAAAGGTCTATGAATGGGTCAAAAAGATGAATTGTTTAATATATTAAATGATAAATTTGAAATACTTTGCAGAATGAAATGCTAAAAGATACCAAGGAACGTTTTTGAAACTTTAATAATTTCTTGTTACTCAAGTTAAACTAGTTATTTGTTCGTTCTCTAAATCAATATTTTGACTACTGAAAAGAAATGAATTAAACAATTATAGAAAATTGTTGAAAGTTACTAAGAAACCAAAAAAGTACCAGAAAAATAATTAATTTTTTCAAAACTCTTGTAAGAGATGGTAGTTGAAGATCTTAGTAATACTTACACAAAAGAAGTTTCAAAATTGGCAACATTCAGCGAACAATGTGCCACTCTTCTTTACATGGAAAAGAGGATTTATATAAAAAAACTTACAAATAGCATAATTATACTTATAAAAATAAAATTCGAACTTTTGACACTTTTTGTTTCTGAATAGCTTTTGCAAAAAAAAAAGCCTGTCTTGGAGCTAGACCTATACAAAAATAAGTTCTGGAAGCAAAAAAAAATTGATACATCAAAAACAAAAAAAATGAAATGATATAAACCAAGAGCTCAACTTATTTAAAAGCGTATATATATTTTTAAAATATTTAAAAAATCATTTAAAATGAAAGAATACCTAACAAAAGTCAACTAAAAACCTTTGCTACAATAAATTAAAAACAAGACTGCTCAGACACGAAAGTTCTAAAGTTTCACTGATTTTTGAGCATTTCCATTCAGTTTTTTTTTCATTTTGAGTTGAAACTTTTATTCAAAGCAGTCTGTCGAAATATTAGGAAAAAACCTGAAAAATTTCTAACTATGGCTAGAGATAAGTTATATACTGGAGGAACCTGCTGATATTTATCTCAAAAACCAGGTAAATTGTGCAAGAAAATATAGATTAAAACAACATGAAAATAACTTTGAAAAACTGCATAAAAATGGCTCAAAATAAAAATCTTTGAAAATCTCCGGCCGATAACTTAAGTCCTTTATGGGACACAAAAATTTATACTCACTCGGTAATTTTTACACTTTATTTATTTATTTACACTTCATAATTCAGTTATGTCTTTCTAACCTTCCAGTATTCAGTTTTTCAAATATATTCAATAAAAACTTGTTTGAATATACTTACTCAAATATTTTATTTTAAAATTATAAATTTTTTGGTATCGAATAAAAATCAGTGGTTTGTAAACTATGTTATAGAAAATATAGAGCATTTTGCTAATAAGAATGTCTAAAAAATGATGAAATAACTGTTAATAAAAGCAATGGAAGCAAAAGTATTATCTAATACACTAGATCAGTTTCATTTGAAGTTTTAAACTTTTGTTTGAAAAACTTCTCATTTACTTGATCACTTGAAAGAATTTAATTTTAAATTAGTTTTTTTTATAATATCACTGGAGCTTGTTTATTTAAGCTTTTTTATAGTAAGATTCTTGAACAACTCTTCAAAAATTAGGAATTCTTTTTTCAATTTTTTTTGATTTATTTGAAAAATAATCGAAACAAAACGCTATAAAAAGCTTTAATTTATGGTTTTATATGAGACAATATCAACATTTTTCCATGAATTCCAAAAAAGGTTAGCGTTATAATAGGAAAAAGTTATTTCAAACTTGAAAATATCATCGAATATAATATTTTGGATCTTTAAAAAATTTAAAAAAAATTTTTTAACGTTAAAAAAAAGTAAGTGATTTATATGAAAGTGCATGAACGGAGGTTTTAACAAGAAAAAAAAAACATATAAATCGTATTGAAGAAATCATAGCTTTCATCATGAACATCCAAAGTGCTTAAATACTAAATTTAGCTTTATTTTTAATACAAGTTGAGATTGAGTATTTTAGAACCAACAAAAATATGGTATCAGATAAAGAAATTCTTAAAGGTAAAAAGCTTGACCTGGGTAAGAGACAGTCTACTTAGTTTGAAGGATGTCTCACATCAAGTGGAATAAAAATCATTATTTTGGAACTTTGGTTATTTCACTTGAATACTTGTAGCAATTTTTTGGGTCGAATCACAGATATGCAGGTTTACCAGTTCATCTTCCTACTATTGCAATAAATTAAATTAAAGACATATTAATTGTTCTTTTGTATCTGTTAGAGGTTTTCTTGGAGGTTGCCTTAAAGTTTGTTTTGTGACCATTTTTTTGCGTCACAAACAGCTCAATTTTGAAACCACGTGGTTTTTTTGAATAATTTTGTCTTCAAAAGTTACTTAAACCTATTTCAAGCATCTTACTCGGACCTCTTATGGGGAACCATCAGTTATATGCTAGACTAAATTTACACTTATTAAGCTACACAGTTTCAACTGTATTAAAAATAACTAAATCTTAATAAATTTACTTTGTTTCGGTTTGAGATTCATTTTGAGTTTTTAAAAATTTTTTAAATTTAGTTTCTTCATAGTTTTGTAATACTTCATTCAACCTCCCAAGTAATTCAACAGTTTTCAAGCCCATAACTCCAGTCATTAATTTTATTTTCAGTACACTCTTCTATTCAAGTTTTTCAGCTTTTTAACCAGTTTTTGCAGTTTCGATTTTAACTTGTTTGAAAAGCTCCGGTTCGTGTTTTTTATTGAACTTGAAAGTGAAATGAACAGCAAAACCCAGATCTTATTGTATTAAGAATAACTGAAGTTCACTTCAACATTTGCTTAATGAAATTTGATCAAAAAAAATAAGAAAAAGAGGTCAAAAAATTGAAAGTTGACCCCTTTTGAGAATGAATTAACATTATTTAAAAAAAAAAAAATTCATTTCAACTTTTACTAATGGAAGTATTTTTTTATTTATTTAAGCTTTTTTTGATTTTCCAAAACCTAGATCGAAAAACATTCTTGTTATACAGCTAAAACTGGTGAGTTTAAACTGTGGGTGTAATTTGCGGTTATTTCATAATTTCGTTAGAAATGACAAAAGAGTCATGTTGAAAACATTGAAAAATTTTTCAAAATATTGTTTTTTTTAAAGTTTTATAGTTCAGGTTCAAAAATAAAAGTGTTTCTCAAAACGGAAATACTCCTCCATTGAGATACCAATCTATAATTTCGAACCTGATAAAATGATGATGGAGATAAATACAGTTTTCCAATTGTCGTTGTAAAAAATATTCTAATTCTTGTCTTGATTGCAATAGACTTTCATTTTTTCATTTTTCATCATATTTTATAGTTTTGAATTCAAGTTCAACGTATTTATTTTTATTTAACTAATAAAAGTCACAAAGAGCCATTTTATATTATAAAAGCCTTGTTTCAAGCTTATACTATATTTGAAGATGGAAATTAATGCATAGATGTTTATCGCACTATTCATGTTAAAATTTTTGATTAAATGCTTTAAATTTTATTCTACTCTTTAGCATATATTGCAGTTTGCAAAAAGTTGTGATCTGTGAAACCTATCAATTGCCAAGCCGAAGCGAAATTAGGAACGACCTAATATGCTTGATTTAATAACTCAATAAAGCCAAATATTTTAAAACTTAAATGAAATTCTTATTACATTTGTCGAAAAAAATTATTTTTCTTAACTATGTATCTAACTTATGGTTAGATGCTGGCTGTTTTTATTTGTACCTCAAAAGCTCAATGTTGTACAGATAACCACCCTATACGAAACGAAAATGGCTACAACAACTATGGCACTCAACTAGTAAACATTACTGCTGAAGTTCATAATAAAATTATTTTAAGTAGCTTTCAAAGTTAACAGTTAAGATCAACCAGAATTTCAGTGTAAATTTTGTGCACAACTTTCTATAACAGACTTGATTTCTATAACCAGCGACTATGAAAAAACCGCGGGTACCGTGAGAACTTATAGCATTTGTGAATTTTTTTGAATCATTTGATTTTTTCAAGCGAGAAATATTTTTTTGGCAGTTTTTATAAAATATGGTTGTTCTCCAACTCTTTTTCTGCTAATCCTCTCTTAGCAAGCTGATATGCAAACCAAAGTGTAGTAACAAAAGTCTTGGTCTTTTTTAATAAAACTAAGTAGTTACAATAAGTTTTTTTGTAATTAGATATCTGCACTTTATTCTTTAAAAAAGGAATCAAAAAGGGTTTTTCATTAGCCATAACTTCGATTGGCTAATGTTTCTCATGATTTTGAATTATTTGATGGAGGCTTTTTAAAACCCTTATGCATTATTCTATAGCAATCCTTTAGACTTGGATAAAATAAAAAATATTTTCTTCTCAAATGATGTTGATTCAAGAACATTTTTTCTTAGCTAACTGTATGATTTCTAACTGTTTCAACTATGAAAGCAGACATTTTAGTTTCAAAAATACCTGAAAAAACTGTGATTTTGTTTTCTAAAGATTAATTGTTATACCCTAAAAAAGATTACACCGTAATCCCATATATCAGTTATCATCCAAAAGTTCCTTTGGTAATCTGGAAAGTTCTCACAAAAAATTTTCACAGCTTTTGTTCAACTGATGAAGGGGTCTAATAAATCTAAATCTCAACGTTTGCACTTGAGTATAAAAACTATGTGTTTTAGCATTCTTCTCTACAAGGCTGTGACTTGGGCAGCATAGCGACAGCAGGAATCTAACTTCAGTTGTTTTAATAGAAGAATAAGGTTTTGCATAGGAAAAACTTAAAAATATAAAACATCTTTTCCTCTTTGATCCTTGTTTAAATTTGAAATTTTGCGCTAATTTGGTCTATTGAACTACGTGCTTACCTACCCCACTCCGTGTCTTTTTCCATGATAGAAAAGTAGCCGTTTATTGGGAGAGCTTTGTTTCAGCCAAAAGAATGTTTTAAATCATGGCTTGCAAAACTTTGATATTTGATTAATGAACTGTTTACCATGGTGGTAAAAAAAATGCCACATCGAAGCTCCATTGAAGACAGAAACACTGGTAGAAACTTTCTACCAGTTATGCTTTTTAACACTCAAAAACGGCCTTTCTATAAAATGTAAAAACTAGCATCAAAAGATTTGAAAAAAGGATATTCAAACAAACCTACTCAGTTCATTAAGCTGAAAAGGTGTACGCTTAAAACTTAAAAAAATTTGGTAGATTTCATTTTACAACTTATCGACAGTTCAATGCTTTTGGGTAGCCACACAAATATAACTTTTTCAAAAAAGAATAAAAAAAAAATATTGAACAAAGAAGTGCAAAAACTGACTTGTATGAATATAACTTCCTTCCGAGACCAATTATTAATTGCAACACATACAACCAGAAAAAATTATATAGGATCGGGAGAGCTGGAAAACACACAAAATGAATGATTGAACAATCAAAACTTTTATCTTTCAGCTAAAATGAAAATTGCTATAATCGTTTATTTATTAAGCCAATAGTTAATTTTTTTAAAACAGAAATAAATAAAATATACAATAAAATCTTTAATTAAAATGCAACAAAGAAACACAGAAGTTTAACATATAAACTACTTGTTTCTGAAAAAGGCTTTTTAACGAAAATATATGAACGTTCTTGTTTTTCTATTTTACTCAGACATTCACAAATATTTAATTAAAATGATATTATTTTTGTAAGAAAGTTGTTGCGTTAAATTAATTGAAGGGGCTTTAAACTGTATTGGAGCGGAATGATCAAACTTGCCTCCCTGGTCAAAGTGTCATTATTTATTAAATTAAACTTTCTTTCATTTGGAGATTTTGATTCTTCTATGTCGCCAAACCAAACAATGACAGTTTCAAGAGTAAAAACACTAATAGTTGGAACGGGTAGAACATTTTTGAAAATTTGAAAAACCAGAATTTTTTCAATGTTTTGCAAAAAAGCTTTTGAAAATTTTTGCTTTGTCAAACTATTGCAGATTTAAATATGCAATTGAAAGAAATTCGAAATAATAATAAAATTCTAATTCAAATACTACAAAATTTAACAATCAAAACTATCTTTAATTATCCATTTGATAAACATATTAATTATAAAGATTTAGAAATATTGAATATAAATAACATAAATATATTACACACCTTAATATTTAGTTTTAAACATATAAATAATTTTCTTCCTGACTCTCTCTAATTTCTTTAAAACTAGAACCTATAACTATAATATAAGAAAGAATAACAATTTAATTATAGAAAAATACAGAACTAATAAAAAGAAATTATCTTTAAGAGTAAAAGGTGCTAAATGCTCGAATCAACTACCAGATAATCATAAATCTATTAAATCATTAAAACTATTCAAAACTCTTGTGAAAAAATATATTCTAAGCAGCTCCAAGTTATAAATCTAGTCTGTTATTAGCTTATTTTTTATTTCACTCGATTTGAATTCTTTTTTTGTTTTGTTTTTTATGCCATTTCATTTACGGTATATCATTATACTCTTGAAAGGCATGTTTTATTAATTTAATTTTACTTTATTTAAGCAATTTTATTTTATCCTTACAAGTTGTTTCAATTAGTTTTGGTATTCATTTTCAGCTTGTTCATTTCATTTCAACTTTTTGAATTTCATGTAGTTGCTTATAGCAATAAAAGAATTGTGTTAAAAAAAAATAGAAAATTAATCTCTTCTTTTTCACGCCATTTGTTTCAACTAAACTTGAAAAATGATTTCAAATAAGTTGATTAAAATCGACTGAGTATGTGCATCACTCATTCTCAAAAACCACAGTAATTAGAATCATTTGTGAAATAAAATCTTCTCAATAATGAAACTTGGAAAAAATTTTGGTTTTAATCAAAATTTGATTATTTTTTAAGCAGCAGGTCCACTAATTTTTGATTAAATAACTAATAAGAGATTTAGTAAAATGTCTCTTTAGATTGTCGGCCCCTATAGCTCAATGGTTGAGCATTAGACTAATTATCGATCCCGCGTGGGCCGACAATTAGCACCTATTCTACAGTGTGTTTTCGCTACATTAAATTTGTAGCAAGCGCTTTGATCTATAAGGAAAAGCGCTTAAAAAATACCGCTTTACATTACATTATTTGAAGAAAAATTTTATGCCATCTATGTTTTTATTGATTTCATTTAAAATATAGTTATAAAAGGTATTTGAAAAAAAACTTGTTTTTTCACAAAAAGTCTTCTTTCCAAATACATGCTAACTATTGATATTAAGATTTGCTCAAAACTGGCCTTCACTATTTATCTGAATAGAATTTTCTTCGATGCCCTTCAACAGCAGATCTTTTAAAACGTGGAGCAACCCTTCAAATAATCATCTCAAAATGGCAAAAAATTAAAAGTTATCCATCTTTTTCATAATAAAGATAGTTTTCATTAATTGCTCAAATTTTTGAAATTTTTAAATGGTTGTTTAATAAAAGCCATTTATTAAATTGATTTCCATTCTCAAAACTTGGAAAATTCCTGCTGAAAAAATTTCCTTGTTAAATTAATATTCACAATTTTTTGAAGTTTGTCAATAATTTTTTGCCATAATTCATTGAAAGAATTTAAACTTTTTAAACTTTATTGCTATTTTTTTCGAGGATTGAATGAATCAAATGACAATTTATCAGAATTTTCATATGAAAAATAAAAAATCTCAAATGGAATTCAAAAATGTGGCTTAATCAACCTTGTATGAATAATGCATTCTATTAAAAAGGTATTTTAGTTTTTATCGAGACTTTTCTCAAAGCACTCCATCAATCAGCTTAAAGAAAAAATGTCTAATCAATATTATCCATCAATTAACTGGGTTTATTTTTATCAACCAACTTACAAATTTGTCACTATTGATTTCTTAATTTTATTTTTAAATTAACTTTCATTCTTTTCAAGCATCATTGCTAAAAATCAAACTAACTTGGATGGATTGGGACTTTCAAGTTTTTACAAAATAAAAGTTCAAAACCTTTGTACAGGCTGAAAACATCAATGCTTTAGAACTCAAGTTGCAGTTTCTGATATTTATCTGGCAAAAACATTGTCGGAGTGATCAAACATTTTCTCAATTTAAAACTGCTATTGGCCATCGAATGCTTCTGACTCAATAAAATTTTACAAATATACAAAAGTGTTTTGAAATAACTGAAACAAAATAGTTACGCTAATTTTTATGTTAAAATCTCTATATACATCTATATATATATATCAATAGCCATATATAATTCATTTGTTTCTTTTAACTCATAGTTTCAAATTAATTGCAAAAGTTAAAACTTCTCATGCATCAAAACTTTGAGTTTCCATAAAAAAAAATTATTTGAAGAAAATTTGAAAAACATAGTGAATAACTATTTTGAAAAATAATGATCAAAAGTAATGAGAGCAATTACGTTATGCAAGAATATTCGGTTGTAATAAAGAAATTCATTGGTTTTCATGAATCTGTGGAATAAATGAACAAAAAAGTTGATTAAAATTGAAATAAATTTTACATTTTATATTTCAATTTATTAATAGTTTTTATAATCAAATTCATTGATAGATTAGTTCAAACAATTTTAAAAAGTTTCAATTTTGAGGATAACATAATTCACAAAAAATTTATATGAAAAAAAATCTTCAACTTATAGAGTGTTTCAAAAAGATGAAATACAGAGTTGCAATGAAATATTAGCTTCACGAGTCATTTCAATTTTCAACTTTTAAATGCTTTAAATCCTTCTTCTAATGTTAAAACTTATCAGGGTTTTATTATTTTGAAAATGAAATTTTCATTCTGTTGAATATGTATGTCCATATTTTCAACTTTTACTACTGAAAGTTAAAACCTCTAACTTGTTATTATTAGATTATACGGTGGATGTAATTATTTGTGCCAAAAAATAACTGTTACTTGTTTCAAGTTGAAAAAACTTTGCAATACAAACTTCCTTTTTCGACGAAACTTTTAAACTTTGTTTTGAATTTCAGAACTTGTTATCCATAACAAAACACTTTTCACGTTTTTATGCACTCAGTAATGTTTTTTTGTAGTAATTCTATTTTAAAAATATCAAATTTTTCTAGTTGGAAATATTTGGAAATTACCATTTTTAAAAGTAAAAGTTTTATTTATCCACAGAATCATTTCAAGGAAATGACAAAATTAGAAGTGTTTCGAAAAAATAAGAATTATTTTAACAAAATTTAATTTTTTTTTGAGATGTAAATTAGAATGATTGGCTGTAAAAATCTTGGGTTAATCACAGAAAACAACTTTTGATCTCCAAAACTTTCCATTTTCTCCAACTATAGCAAGTCCATGAGGTTCGAATAGTTTATGAGATTATGAAAGCAAAATTGCTGGTAACAATATTCATGGCTATGTAGTTGAAAATACATTTTATAGAAACTTTCATTCTGTATGTTTTTAATGTAATGAATTTAATATGTTTTATACTTTTGAATTTAATCATGTTTCATTTTTTAAAATTTGCTTTAAACACTAATAAAAAAAACATAAGTAGACATGAATTCAAAATGTAAAAGAAACAAAAGAGAATTATGATTGTTGATGAAACACATTGTCTAGTTTTTTCTCAAAAAATTCAAAAAAACTTTTTGAAGTTTCATGTTTTTTTTTCCATCAAAAATTCAAAAAAGTTAATTACATAAAACAACTTATGATCTCTCTAACTTTCTGCAATTTTCTAATGTTTTACTGTCAAAAATTCTAAAGCAGAAAATCCTAGAAATATTATAACTCACTATGTGGAAAATTCTTTTTTTACTTTCGATATAAAATAACACAGCTCAATTATTTTTAAAAAGGCGCTATATAAACGTATATAATAAATAAGTGTCAAAAATAATGAAAAAGTAAAAGGTGTTGAGTTGCAGGTTTGAGAGAGTGATAAGAACTTTTACCATTTTGTAAAAAGCTCTTCAAATTTAAAATTCCATCATAAATTTTTTTGTATTGTTCCAAAAATGTAGCTTTTTTCATTTAGAAATAAAAAAATCAAAACAATAATTTTCCCTAAGTATTATTGTCCATTTAGATTCATTAAGGTTCTTAAAAAATTCGATTTTTTTTATGCAGTTTTATATATTCAAGAAATTGAATCTATTTTATGGTAATTTAATATATTGTTCGTTCTATCAAAATAATTTTGTTTGATTTTTTTCAAATACTTTTTTAGTCCAAAAAGATCCCATTCTGCACGGTAGCCTCAAATAAAATTGTCAATTTTCTCAAATAAAAAGACTGGAAAAAAATTTGAGCTGACAAGAATTGTTTCAAATTAACAATAATGTTTGAAAAACGTGTTAAACTAGGTTAAGCTTTAGATTTGAAGTGTGTGTAACTATGCATGTTACTGTGTGCGTGTGATTGTGTGTGAATGTTATTATGTCCTAAAAACTTAAAATTAAATTTAATTTATATGGTTCAAAATGAATCTTAATTTTTTGTGTCTTATTCATGTTGCATGAAAATGTTTGGACTTTTTGGACATTTTTTCTTCATAAAAAGTATTTATATCAGTACACTTGCAAACTCAAAATAGACTGTGCCCTAGCCTAGCCATCCATGAAAATTTATAAGATAAATTCACGACGTGAAAATGTTTACAAACATTTTTAGTTTTTTTTGTAAAAAATTAAGAATCTAAACCAAATATTTTTCACTGAAGTTTTGAAGATTTCATTGTTGATTTTTAAAGACATCTTGTGCAACTTTTGTAATCAGATATTTTAGATTAATCTATTTATGTTTAATTTTATATTTATTTACTGAATGTCACAATAGCATTACTGAGAAATTATGATGAGGCTAAACTTGTTGAAAGTTTCAGTTTTTTAAAACAATCAATGTATTCACAATTTTCTCATTTCAAAGATCAAAAAAATCAAGCAAATTTGTAAATTTATAGAAACACCGTGAAAAGCGGTTAATGAAATTAGATAGTTAACATTACTGCTGATTTCTGAGATAGAAAAATTGAACCAAAAATGAAAAGAAGTTTTTGAAATAAAAACTATATAAAAGCTTCCAATCATTTTGTCAGGCTCAATATGACTAGCTGAAATTTGCAATACAATATTAAATTTTATTCAATTGATTCTACAAAATCTCAAAATTTTCAATACTTTTCGGAATTATTATACCTTGTTAATTTGAAACAATAATAGAATTCTTTTAGGTGTATAGGAAAGAAAAGCTATAATTTCTGATAAGTTACAAAAAAAGACGCATTTTTCTGCATTTGAGTTTTTTAAAAATATGTTTCCTTCTAACTAAATGTTTTCGACTGTTTCTCATTTCACATGATATTTTTCTGTAATTAATAATGGCATGGAGGCAACCAGAGGCTTATTTCTTTCTATTGGAAAGCTATTTTTCGTTCAATATAACTTATTTCATGAGTTATATGGTCTTATTAAAAATGCAATATTATACCTCTTTGAAAAATACAAATGTGCAGAAATCATGAAAGAATTTGAAAAAGGTATCAATTCCTTCCCTACAGATCCTTGATATTTAGTTGCGATTCAAATTTATTTCCTAATTAAATCTCTTGTTGTTCAGCTATTAGTTGTACATTGTTTTACATTTCTTTTAACATCCATTTCATCTTCATTATTTTGAGAAATATGCTTATATCAATCATGATGATTTTGTTGATTTTTTTTCCAATGCTTATCAGTGATTTTGTATTGTGGTTCGATTATTATACATGCAATACACGCCTGCTTCATGCTTGAGCGCTGCTTCTGAACAGTTTCAAAAGTAAAAAATATTTCTTAAGATTCTTTGAAATTTTTTTCATAACTTTTTGGAACTTCTATTACTAATATTTTTAACTTAAAAACCTTAAAAAAGCTTCTCAAGAATTTGTTGATGAAAATTATTGAAGTATTAAGGAAAAATTCTGAACGCTATTCAAAACATTTGAAGTGGAAAGAAATTTTTGAATGGAAAAAATCGAAAAAAAAATAAAATGGTTTTTGGTGCGAGTGAGATAAATGGACGATTATGTGACATTCAGAATAAATCACATGTAACATTTGGAATAACTTTTGAACGGCATTCACATATCAATCTTTAAAAAAATAAAAATTTATTCATGTGAATGATTAGCAGGTATCATTGAAACATTATCCATCTATACTGAAACTTATTTTTAAGACGAAGTTACAAAACTAATTAAGAACATGTGAAATTTTAAAAAATTTATATACTAAATAGTTCAATCAAATGAGTTTTTTCTCAATTAAATCGAATTTTAGAATTTTTGATGATATATTTTCAATTTTTTGAATATTTAAACAAAAATTATATATTTTCACATAAGCCAGAATTTTAAAAAATTCTTCTTGCAAAGATTTTAGATCATTCTTCAATTCTTCTCTTCATTTCAATTTTCCTAAAAGTATTGTAACTCAAACTCCTATTTTATTTCCAAACTTCAATGTGTCTAGTCATTAGCAACGACCTTAGACTCCAAGCCTTTATGCTTGCTCTTCGGACAATAAAACTTAATTTAAGGTTAGTGTTCAATTTCAAAATTTTCTCAAAACATTTTTGAAAAATTGCTTTTCTTCAAATTTTCTTTTAAGCCATACTGAAGCCGATCTTCTAAGTCATTCAGTGCATCTATCACATTCCTCAATAAGCCTCTTCCAATTTTTTCTAGGCTCAAATGCCTTTGAATATTTTAATATTGCTTCGATACAACTCTGTTTTATATTCAAGTTTTCATAATGCAGTATATCATACATCAATTAAACAGAATAGAGTCAGTAATGTAACAGGGTCAGTTTTTTGCGGTTTTTCTACTTGTTAGTCTTTGCGTCGAAGCTTTGATTCTCAGTTTCAGGCGCTAAACATTTTGCTCATTTGCTTTATGTTTTTTTGCTACATTTTTTCATACCAAAAGGACTATAGATTTGTTTAGAATTATTCTGATTAGATTCACCTTCAAATGTCTTCAATGTTTTATCGTTTTAAATTTTTCAAATAATCGAAATTTTAAACCAAATTTAAAAATACTTGAAAATGTTACGTTGATAACGAAAAGCTTCGTATTTTAATAAATTAACTAGTGTTCTAAAATTATATTCATTTTATTGTGGCTTTTGGAAAAAATCAAATTTAAAAAAAATGCAATTCAATATGGCTGAAATAGGAGCTTTTACAAGTTGAAAAAATTCAGTTTCTAATCATATTTTATAGTTCTATTTACAAAAACGAAAATTTTCCACTAAAAATGAATTTGTGGAATTAATTGAAATTATTCATTTTATTACTTTCATTTGCATTAGGTCGCATGGAACCACCAATTAAAGCTTGACTTTGTTTTGATGTTTATCTTCAAAATGTTATTGTACTCACAAAGCTGCCTCGTGTCAGCATTTGTATACCTACATTTATATGTGCACTCTCATATCTGGATAGTGGAACTCTTCCGAAAATGGGTTTTTAAAGAGAGTGTAGATGATTTAGAAACTAACTTTATAAGTTTAATTATTTCATAAGTATAATAATATTTTTCATGAATTTTTCAAAATGATGATAAGAACTCGAAGAATTTAAAATGATTTAAAAAATGGCTAAAACAACAAAAATATTGAATTTTATAAAGATTCAAATAAAAAATAATCAAAGTGAAGCTAAATCTTTTATCGAATGATCGCAAATTGGAGAGTTTTATCTTTTTATGTCATAAAACTAATATGCCTGAAGTATTGGTATAATTAAATTTATTTTATTTGCTAAAAACTTCTCATAAATTTTGATGCGATTCTCTCAAGCGTGCGTTTGCTAATCTCAATTTAGACTCTTCTTTTATAGTTCAACAGTAAAAATATAAAACCTTCGAATGGTCAAAAATCATAAAAAGTATTTATGGTTTCATAGTTTTAAGCTCACTTGAAACAAATTAATTGTATTCTTCTTTATTGAAATCTCTTTCGATTCATAATGGTTTGATGATTATTCAGATATAAATATTCTTCTGAAATCTGTGGGTTTTTTACAGTCAAGTTTTCAAGCTTGAAAAACATATTCATTTTTGCTTCAAATTTGATTAAAAAAGCTGCTTTTACTTTTAAAATTCTCTCATCTAAAAAAAAGATTTTGATAAATTGCTTTGAATATAAAATTTATCGCTTTCCTTATTTACAAACAACGCTGGTTTTCAAAGCGTGGTGGACAGATGTATAAAAAAGTGGCACTCTCGCAGACTAAAGTTTGATTAGTTGACCGTTCATTTCAAAACTTGCCTTAAAAAAAATAAAAAACGTTAAAAATTTCAGTGAACTTTAATTAAAGACACATCAACTTAACATCTTATGTATACGGGAGAAGACAAAGCTATAAATATTGAAATATCACTTGAAGACTTTTTTTGAACTAAGAAATGGAGAGTGAAAAGAGACTATAATCATTTTCTCATATTCATAATGATGAATGAAACTTCTTGGAGATGTTGTATAGATGCTTTGATTTGAATTTCATTGCAAATTCAGATTATCACTTGGGAGCAAAACTATTGTGCGTTTTAATTATTTACACAACTGAGGTATCATCAATTTCCTGATTTAAAAACTTCAAAATGCAGATTTGAGAATTATTTATTTTAAAATTCAATTTTTTGAATTTCACTTTATCGTAAACTCTAAATATTAAATTTCTACAAACTTGATAGTTGAATCTGGAATTTTCTTAGTACAAAAGTAAATTTTTAACTATAAGTTTAGTTTCACAAAAAGTTAAAAAACTTGAAAAAAAATGCAAAAACAAACTTTGAAGAAAGAATTGTTTTTAAAAATAGCTTACTCAAATGAGAATTGAAATTTTCATTTTACAGTCCTATCATAATTACCAATTGGTAATGCTAAAGGTTACTTGTGTTTTTGAGACGTGATGTCATTCCTACTTTTGAGACTGGTAATTGAAACCGGGAAAAAACTTTATTAGTTTAAGCTAAACATTGTTCAGCTTTTAAATTGAATTAATCTTCTACTGAATTAAAATAACTTCATTTTTTAATCGGTTCGACAGAAAATCAACTTGAAATTTTTGCGAGACTTTATTTTAAAAGATCTGTTAAAATGAAAAACTGCAATTCTTAATAGAAAAAGTTTTTTTTGTTTTTTTACTATTTTAAATGCACCAAAGCTGAGTTTAGTTAATGACAAAATTACCTAATTATTTTTTTTATAACCAAGTTAGAAATCTCATTTAGACTAATAAATTTTCAGAAAAATGTAATTAGAAATATTGCAAACATAGTTTTGAGAATCATTTATAAAGCACTCATAAGGTTTTTGCCAACATGAACTGTGACAAAATGAGTAACAAAAAAAACAAAAATATAACGACTATTATTATAGTGGCATGAAACCGTGAAAGTCTTCAAGACCACTTATCAAACTCCACGATGCATAACAACTACAACTACCCTGCAAACTCATTTGCAAAAAAAATTATTTATTCAGCGCATTTGTTTCAAAATAGAATTTTATTTGAGGTTTTTTACTATAGTAGATTTAAATACTTCTTCAAACCCTCATAGCTTATCTTTTTGGACATGAACTAAAAGTATATGACTCTTTGATCTTGAAGCTATATAGAAACATGACATTAATGGCTTTATTTACATTCAATACAAAAAAAAACTATCTAATCAGCACGGTAATTTGGTTAATAGCAGAAACTAGAACATATGACTACATAGCTTTTTTTCTTGAAGTATTGATTGGCTGGACCTGTGAAGAAAGATCATTAAAAAAAATTATTTCACAGTGTCTAGAAATGAAAAGTTTTTGTTTATTTTTGAAAGTAAAAGCTAGTTTTCATATCTTGGAAACAAAAAAATATTTTTAAAAAAATTATGCGCTTTAGCAGCTTTTCTTAATGTTTATGCATCTTTATTATTTATTTAATTAATGCCATATAACAAAAACATTCCAGGAATTATACCAAAAATTATTTATAAGTATTAAAAATTAAAAAAAGAAAAGTTTTGCACCAAAATTTTGTTTGTTGGAAACGGCAGAGGACGCTGCATATATTGTTATTATTGTAACACAAACTTATAAATGCTTATTATGACTAACTTCTACTTTGCTATCTTACGGTTCATGAACACGATGCTTTTTGAAATTTTCTATTCGTATAACTAAACAAGTTTGGTTTCCATTGGTGTAAAATTTCAAGAAACTATAATCACATTGGTCATTGATTTTATTTTCTTTGATAGAAGCACCAATTTATAAAAAGTGCTATGTAGTATGAAAGAGTTCAAAAATTGAAGCAAATTAAGTGATAAGTTGAAAAAAATTTCGAAAGTTTTTTAAAAATTTTGAAGCTGCTTAGAAATTAAAACGAAAAAAACTCAAATTATTGGAGCTTAATAGTTTAAAATTCAGTTTTTTTTTAGTTTTTATGATAATTAAATGATTACTCTAATAAAAAAACTTTTTTCTGTTGAAATTTTTACAAATTATGGGGGAAAGACAATTGTTTGAGCAATTGGAATGTTGATTTGTTTAACCGTAAATTATCATTTGCTCTAACTTTTTGAAAAATTTTACATCGTAAAATGTTTAAATTGTTTTAAATATATTCAGATTTATTAAAAAAATGAGCATAATCAAGTTATTTTTTTGAAAAAAATTTTTATGACTTGAAAAATAATTATTTGTGAATATGCTTTGTGATTCCACTTAAAACGTTTTTAGTTGCAATGCACAGATTTATTAATTCTAAATACTTTGAAACTTTTGTGAAACTTCGAGAAAAACTTGTGAAAAAATTTAAATTTATTCGTAATAAAACTTAAGCATACAAGGTTTTGAAAAGATTTTTAATAAAATTAAATTTTGATTTCCATTTAAAAAATTCTACAATGAGTTTTCAGAAATTTTATGAAGCATTTTTTTTGGTATAAAGGTTGAGAATCAAAACAAGATTTTGAGCACTCAGCAAAAAAAGCATCCTAAGAGAAAAAATTACCCCAACCAATGCTTCATAAAACAACAATTTATATTAAAAATTAGCTTTCTTTCCCGTATCATATCATTTTAGAAAATACTAATAATTCGTAGTCAAACTTTTCTCGGTCAAATTAACAATTAATCTTTGCAAAATTAAAAGGAACATGAATATGAATACAATTATTTGAATAAATTCATCTTATATAATAAAAATGAATAAAAACTTGATGAAGACTTAATTCACTTTTCATAGTTAATGACAATGAGCTTGATAGGACAAAAGATGCAAACTACTTTCATCGTGGCCACTCTCAAGCAACTCAAAGCCCCTTAAATGCTAAGTAATGTTGAACGTTTTTTTTTCTTATTATAATAGTGTTTTTAAAAAAATTTTCATTGTTCTTTTTTTATCAGACTAGGTTTCCTGCAAAAAAACCACTTGAAGAATTCTGTTGCCTAGAGGCAAGCTTTTCATTTATGGGGAAGAGCATGAGGTTGGAGAAAAAGTTGACAACTTCTCCAATGAAGTTACTTGTTCATTCAAATGATTATTTTGCTTGTTCTAATAATTAGCTTTGATTGCAAACTATTTTCAACTTTTTTCAAACTATTTTTTGGCCCCTATAGATCACTGGTTGAGCATTAGACTAATTATCTGAAGATAACGGGCTCAATCCCGCGTGGGCCGACAATTAGTAGTCCATATGAAGTAGTGGCCCGTGGAACCAATCAATTGTGCAACCAAAACCCCAGATAGGGGCAATCAAAAGATCAACATATTTTTTTTTCAAAGCTGTAATTGGGACTCACAACTTAGGCAGCCCAAGACACTTTTTGTTTTTAATACTTTGCGCAGAATCTTTTTCTAGTTTGAAATTGCTGTTTTCTAAATGGTCTTTATGAATTTTATTTTTATTATTATTCATTTATATATTTTTTAATCTTTTTCAAGCTGTTTAGTTCAGTTTTTTTTATCAAAATTCACTTTAATAAAGCTGAAATACATATTAGTTTTTTGGCCTTATCAATTTATTCAGACTTTTTAAACTTTCATTAGCTACAGTAAGTTTTCTTTATTCTTTTTATCGTTTTTTCATTTCACATAGACCAACCGTTGAGAGTTTTGCTATAGATGAAGATGATAAAATATACTCTTCAAATTATTGAAGACTACGATTAGGCTTGAAAAAGTCTGATTGAAATTACGAGCTTTAAAAGAAATTACTAGATATCCCATTATCATAGTTTAAAAAATAATCGAAAAATCTCTCTAACCTGATTAAATAATATAACAATAAGGCTCATTGCAGATGCACAAGAATTTCAACTAGCATTCACTGCTTGATTACAGCATGCTAAAAATGAACGACTACGATTACAATGGCTTTCGACGATTACAATCATGAGCAAAAACAATTGACGACTCGATGATCAACAACGATAAATCACCTTGGGAGTTTATTATTATAACGCCATCAAATTTGATTGAGAAGGCTGAATTTGATCTAAGCTTCAATTTACTGTACGTCTCCATAATATTAATGGCAAGTAACTTCGAATATAATATATTCATATACTTAGTTTAAAACTTAAATATAATCTTGGATATTTAATTTTGAACATTACTTCACTGTTACTACATTCTGACTTTTTAAATTCCAACCTTAAACAGTTTCAAACTTTTGCCATGGTTTTCATCAAATAAAAACCATTTTGTCAATGTCAACGTTATACATAATTAATGATTCTTGTGAATTACATTAAAAAACCATCTTTATACTTCAGTATCCGAACACAGTGATACACAATCATAAAAGTCCAATTTTGTCTTTAAATATTCTCAGCATGTTTTAAAAAACTTTCGACAACTTAACGCTTTATGAAAGTTTCCAAAAATTTCTCCGATAACGGAACTATATTTTTCAATCTATCATTTTGAATGGTTTTTTAAATTGTTCAAACAAGATTTAGAACTGAAATAATTTCAATTTTAATTCCTCTCTAAAAACATGCAAACATTATAGAAAGTTTCATAAAGAAAAAGCCCTTATGAATGTAAACAGATAATTTTCTACTGTATTATTTCCATAAGTGTAAGAATGTGGTTAAAAAGGTGTAAGTATAATATAAATTTTGTGAACACCCAATTCAAACGGAAAGGCACTTTAATGTTTTCGATATGGTACTTTAGCACACCCATACTAAATGCTAACAATTCAGTTCCAATATCTTTATAACGTCAATAATAATCGAATTTTTAAGCGAATAATGACACAAGGAAACTGAAACAAAAGACAAAACAACAAAAACGACCATAAATCTGCAAATATGATTATTGCGGTGTTAACCCAAGAGAGTTTATTAAGGTGGCACTAAAGAAACGGGCAATCATTGCAAACTGGATTTATTGGTCAGGTGCTGGTGCTATTAACTTTTTATGACACTTTCAGGTATCAAAATCGTGGTTTTGCTAAAAAAATAAAGAATTAATGAACAATATCTAATAAACAATATGGAAACTATACTATTGTGGCATCAATGTGGTTTTAAATCTTTGAGTGAAAATATGGCAAATCTTTTAAAAAGTTGGATTTTTTCTTTGAGTTAAAAACCTTAGTGGAACATATACATAAAAAGTTAATCGCCGTTTTCAAATTTTATATTTCGCCGATGTTTTTAAGTATTTACGGTGTTTCTTTCATGGGATCGTTGGGGATTCAAGAAGTTTTTCAGTCCACATAATGCCAAATTTCAGCATAGAACTACCAGAAATTTGACGAGGTTAGGGCTTTTTGGTGTGAATGATTTTTGAATCATTTTTTTATGTAGCTCAATTTATATATTGCATTTTTTAGAATTCTTTTATTCTAATTTTTGAAGTTTAGTTTTGCAGTTAAATTTATTCTAGTGTTTTTTAAAAGCTCATCGTTAATTTTGAAGTTTTTGTTAAATTATTTAAAAGCAATAAGAAATAGTTGTTTTAACTTCGATTTTTTTTATTTTTTCTATTATTTTTTTCGTAGTTGACTAAATTTGAGATGAAGAATAGTCATTTTGTGGGATAAGCTCCAAACGCAGAGGTATGCGTATAGACTAAAGACAAGCTTAGTTCTTTGGAATATGCAATTCTAATTTTTGTTGTTTTTATAGATTCAATCCCTTTTTTTCCATTTGATTTTTGAACCTAGCTTTCCAATAATTCATGCATAAGTATTTATGCTTTTGTTTGATTGGTTGAGGAACTTTTCCCATACATCATAAACTTATTGCTTTTTCAGTTTTAGTGTTTCCAGGTTTTCATTTTCCGTATTTAATATAATTTATACGGATTTTACTTTCAACTTGCTTTACAAATTTTTATTTTTCTCTTCTAAAAGGTAATCTCCACTACATATTTCTCTCTTAATAAAGATATTCAATTCAGTTTTAGAATAAAATTTAACTATCCTATTCTAGTTTCAACTTTAAGAACAAATATATAAAAACTTGTATATGGAAATTAAGGGCAATATATAAAACCCAAAATGTACATAACCATTCTTCATAACTGATTAATTAAATTTTATTTAATAATTTTTATGATTCATATGTAGTGAACCAATATAATTTTTGACATTATCTCGAAACTTTGGCAATAAATTAAATATAAATTAGAAAAAATAAAACATATATTTTGAACTAAAGAAGTAAAAGTCATCATTTCTAGTGTCTTGGATCAAAAATAAAACATCATAGGAAACAATTATTCAAAATTCATCATTTTCACACGTCCACTCTCGAGAAGTTTGCAACTACACAACTTCCATTGAAGTTTCCATGATTTATTGAGTGGAGCGAATTTTACTTTATAGACATTATATTCATCGACGCCATGGAGTTTTATATTTTGTAGCAAAAAACAAATGTTTTTAAAATTTCTTCAAATTTTTCGTTTGGGATGACGCTATATTAGCTGTGTGTTCGAGGCTAGAATTAAGTTTTTAATCTATAACGTCCTTACAAACTAAAGAAACATTCCAGCTTAGAACAGCTATTTGGGATCTTTATTGAGTATTTTTTTCAAATATATACTCATAAAAAACCGAACAGAAATATTTATCTGTTCACTTCATCTTCAATTTGTTTTATAAAATCAATAAAGTTTGAAAGGTTCAAAGAAAGTTATTTATTTTGCAAATTGAAATGCTACTAACATTATGAACTGAAAAATGTCATAAAAATTACTAACATTTGAACTTAAAACAACTTACAAAACCCTCATACAAGAGATGAAAGTTTACTCACTGTTTACGTGTAGATATGTATAAACTTCCTTTTGCAAGCATTGTAGTTGATCACCAGCTTTCACGTCGTTATGTCTATTAGGAGGTCTAATTTGCTCGGAATCCTGGTAGTCATATAGATGCTTGTGTTGCTCAAGACATAAAGTGGAACATTTGTAGAAGCCTGTGTCTTTTTGTTTTGTTTTTAAAAACCTGAAAGAATGAAGATTTCATTTTATTGAAAAAACATTATCTTGATGTAAATGATTTTGGTGTAAAACAAATTATTGTTTGTTCAGAGAAAACTTGAATAAAATTCTTATTTGAAATTTTGGGCTACCAACATGGGTATCACAGATAACAAAAAAATAAAAAAGCCAAAAAAAAATTTCAATTAATAATTACGAAACATTATTTCTGATCAAATAATTATCGAAAACAGCAGCTCATGTAATCACAATTTCATTAAATACCTCATTGCTTAATACCGTGTTGTCCATTTACGAAACATGTAATCAAAACAGGAAAAATTCTGAATGGATTTTTGTTGGGAAGACAGAAGTTGAAATTTTTTTATTTTTAAAAGAAAATACTGAAAACTCCAAAAAATTCAGTGAGGTTGAAGATTTTGCAGACATTTTAAGCAAAAGAAAGCTTGCATTAAAAAGTTATAAAAGCTAGAAGAATTTTTATTTTTACATTCAAAAGTTTTATGTTTCTTTTAAAAGTTGATAAAAAGATAAATTTTAAAAAATTCTAAAATAATAGTCTGCAGTTGAAAATTTGAATATGACTTGGAAAAAAGCAACAAAAAACAGACAAAAAGTGAAACAGATGAAAGTTTCAATAAACTTGCGAGGCAATACACAATAGAGCAATTTTTTTTAGCTATTTTCCAGTTGTGAAATACATCTCTTTGGCTTGAATCACATTTACTTTTTTTGGGTTTCAAATGACCATTGATCATAAAACGTTGAAAATTTTCTCTTATATGAGGTGAAAAAACATGATACTTGTAATGTGATCTTTCTAAAGAAAAAATTTGTGAAGCTTGTTATAAAATTATACTTTCATAACAACTCAAGAAAATTAACGACAAGTTTTTGAAAAAATGAAAATGGCCAAATAAACTAGAAAACGTTACCGCACATACATCCCTATAAAAAAATCTTTTAATTTTCTTTAGAACGTTTTATGATAGCAAATTTTAAAACAAAACATTTGATTTGTAAGAAATTTTCCCATTAATGTAACTGGAAACTAAAATTTAGGTTGCATGAGGCTTAAAAACATAACCAAAACCATAAATCTCATTAAGGCTTCCAAAAAAAATGAGACTTAATGTAATTTGAATATTGAATAATTTAATGGAACTCTAAAAATTAGTTATATATTTTCATTTTTATTTACAATGATAATAGAGTTCGTTTAAAAAATAAAAAGTAATTTTTGAGTTAAAAACCTAACTTTTATTTTTCGTTAATTCGAGCTTCTTTTTATTTCATTATAAAAGTGTTGACTTTTTTTTGAGCAATGTAAATGAATTTATTTTGAAACTCTTGAAAAATATATAAAATAGTGGTTTTATATATGTTTCATATATTATTTTGATGAAAAATAAATTTTAAAATTTGTTCATACACCAGTGAAAAAAAATATTTTTTTTCAACAATCCTCTTGAAAGTATAGTTTTCAAAATTGAATTCTTTTTGGAACTTGTATATTGAAAACGAAAAAAATGAAAACTGTGATAAAAGAGGCTGTAATGCTCATATTATTCTTTTGAAGTATACTATGATATTAAAGCAATTTATTATTTATTCAACTTGAATGAACAAAAACTGAGTGAAAATAAAAGAGATAGAAAAATAAAATCTGCAATAAGATCATACAAGACCAATAAAGTGTATGTTTATGAAACATTAGTTTGCACAAATAAACTTCAACCGATACATTTTTTATTAGGGGCTTGAAGGTAAAGAGCTTTGTCTTGAAGCCAAGAGTTATGTCTTCGAACCCTGGTGTTCGCCTAGCAACCCGTATCGCTATAATTTAGCAAACAAAACGCTTATATAAAAAAAAAGTTTGTGAACATTTACAAAGAGGTAAAGTGGCGAGAAGGCTTGTGGCAACCAAAATCCTCTGTGGCAACACAGAAATAAATGCAGCACCATAAGTTGTTTTGATTATCTTCGCTTTCATCAATAGGAAACATTTTGCATCTTGTGTACTGAATTGACAATAAATAGATAATAAAAAATATCACTGAAAATTTTTTCAAAGTTTTTGTTTCAAAAATTATTAAGTTAATTTACCATGTTAAGTGGAAAAAAGATTTCCAAATAAGGCAAGTGTTCAATTATATTTTAAAAAGATATTTTAATGAATTGCTTAAAAATAGTAGTGGATGGGAGGAAAAATCATATTGGGAACATGATTAATGCCGCAGCAGCCATGAGATCTATATCAAACATTTGCCACCAGTTACCTTCACTCTCTAACATTGGAATCCTAAATGCTTCTGTATTATATTATCATATTCTACTTAAGTTCTTTCAAGACTTGAAGTAGTGGTGGTAATAATTTGTTGCAAGAAATGAGGAATACTATGTACTGTTGAAGAATTTCACACTACTGCTAACATATCTAACTAATAGACTTAAAAATATGAAGTTTATAACTATTTCAAATAAAATGATAAAATAAATAGCTAGTGATTTTTTCTGAAACATGAAACAATTGAATAAAAATAGATTTAATGAATTTTAAATAATCAATCTTGCAAAAAGTTGGCAACTTTTCACATGATATTCATCGCATGAAGCTATTGCAACCACTGAATGTTTAGAACACCATTTCAGCTCCATCCATTCATCATTTGGTTTTTTCTGCTCATCGATAAAACCTCTCAAACACTCTTCTTATCGATCCATCAAATCTTACTACATATTTCAAACAGCTTTCAAGCATATTCCATTGCTCTTTCATTTTCGGTCTAGTTTCACTTTTTGTTCTTTTACATTTTGACTCTTACGAGGTTTTTTTGACGAAATTCAATATTTTATGTTAAGTTTAAGTTTCTAAATTTTTAAAAAACAATAAGTAAGATGAAAAAAATTTTTTTAACGAATCTTTTAATCTGAGTTCCTTGGATGAAGCAAACACTCTGATGAATGCATCGTGTACTAAAAAAGATTTCAAAAACTTTTTGTAATTGATGATATGAGGCATGTTTTTTAGATAAATTTTCAGAATTTGAAAATTTGAAATTTTAAAATGTTTTAAATTTTTATATAAAACAATGGGAAAACTCCTAATTGTATCAGGTAATGATCAAATGGAAACCATGACATTAAAATGTCAAAATGTCTGAAAACTGAAACTGAAACTTTTTCAAACTGTTACTTTGAAATTATTATATTTTACAGAACTTGGAAAAATTATAAGTCACTTTTGAGTTATTAATAAAACAGTTTAAAACAAAATTTTTTCAAAGATTTTTATCATAAATATCTGAATAAATTTCCAACAAGTATAGTTTGTATCATACAAAAAAGCAATAATACAACGCTTTGACATTTTCACAGAAAAAATGAATAATTTAAAAAAATTTTCTCATTTTGTGTAAAAAAAAATCTTTGACATTTTGAGAAAGGAGGCCTTGAAGATAAAGGAAGCATGAAGACTGCAGATAAAAACTCAAGATCGCTCATTGCAACTCTCTTGTAACCAAAGTGCTTAGTCAATATCAAGTTTCAATTCAGTTTATAAATGGGTGGTATAAAGTTTAGTTATTAAGGTTGTTTATTTGGTATTTTTTAGGTTTATTCTCTTAACGCAACTGATGATTTTACCATTTATTCAATTTAAGTTTTTATGAAGTTGAATGAATTCTGAAAATAATCGAGCCTATAATTAATCGAATCAAATCGAGGTCAATGTGGTTCTACAACAAAACTAATAGAAATTATCGTATTTGATATTATTCAATTTCGTAATAAAACGATTGTTTAAAGTGTTGTAAATTTAATTTCTGCGAAAGCATTGATGGGAATATTCTATACGGACTTTCCTTTCAAAATGCTCATTATGAGCTTTTACGTGCATTTATTGAAACAGAAAAGAGATATTTTTTTTGGTAAGTTTACCATGAAACTTTTCATAATTTAGCGAAATTCAGTAAAAACTATGGAGTTTTGCTGCTTTAATGAATTTTTGAAAGAGATTTTATTTTTGACGTATGAAATTCTGAAAAGTACTTCGTATTAAAATGTTTCTAAAAAAATTAAATTTGTAAAAATCAAAAAAATTTTGATGGGTGTGACAAAATGAATTTTTGTTAATTGAAATAAGTTTTAACAAAATGTGGTTAGAATTAACATGTTGGAATTATTCCATGAATTAATTTTTTGCGGATGACAGTTTAAATTGCCACTTTTAATAACAACCAAAACGGTTTTTCAGGCTAATTACTATAGCTCTTCCAGTGAGTGTTTTGATCATTTGCACTGGTTACCAGTCTCCCAAAGAGGCAAGTCTAAATTTTTTTTGCTTATTGCCTGCATTTTTAAGCTCAAACAACCTGCCTATCTTTTTGATCTTTTGTTTATTAGGCGCACCAATCAACCACCCAGGTCCTTGCATTCTGGTCTCCAGCTTCAACAGCCTGTTTCCTCAAGCTTGTTTATAAGTCGCTCTTTCTTTCCCCATGCCCAACGTCTGTGGAATTCTTTTCGGTCTAACTTGCACTCATTTCCTTTATTCAAAAGTTTTTGCAAACTTTTGCAAACTCATTTATATCATGAACAACTTTATCCATAACTTTCCAAAATTATTTAATCGCCTCTGTAGCAAATTTTTTTGTATATTGTGCTCTGAAAAATTTTAATAATAATAATGAATAGGATATACTTATGGAACATTATAACTAGTTTTGATGTTTTATGAAAGGTTTTGTATCTCGGAAATCAACGTGAAATTTGGAAATATGGTAAATTAACAAATTTTGAACAGTTGTTTGATAGCATTTATAAAAAACGGTATACTTCAGTAAGGCTATTTCAAGCTTAACACACATTTTTAAAATGAAAACACTTTTGGAAGTTTACTGAAGTTCAAAAAGCTTTTCGTAAATTGAACTTCCATTATCAAAGACACAAATTTGGTTTTGATTAAAAAAAGATTAGCATTCTTATTCAAAATAAAAATTTAAAACTACATTAACTTCTTTAAAAACCATTCATCTATACTGCGGCAAAACTTACCCACCAAATTATGCTTGAATCCAACAACTTACAAATACAAGACTAAAGTTTCTAAAAATCTTTAATATGATTTGTTTTGAATTCCTTCATTTTTAATTCGAAATTGGACGGTCTATATGATAGCAGCCGATAATGCAAAGATTGCTTTGAAAGTTGTGAGATCTGAACTCAATTTGAGTTTGAAGGAATAAAAGTTACCTTTGCGCTTAGAGACTGATAATTTTGTAAACTTCGAATTGTCTAGAAAATTTCTTTTGAAAGAATTCAAAAAAACTGATTTTTGAAATTATATATGGCACACAGAAATCAAAAATAGTTTAAAAACTCAATAATGTTCAAATGGTTGTTGCAAAGTTATGAGAACTTGCTTGCATATGACATTACGAACTAGAGTGGGAAAGAATGAAGTTAACGTGGTTCAAATTATGGTTGGATTTTTATTTCTATTGTGTGAGTTGCAATTATAATAAAAGCTTTTTTGAGTTATTTTATTATTGTTTTATTTACCAAAGCACGCCATATCGAATAAATGCATGTGAAAATTCTGACCGCCAAACTGTTAAGTTTACTTTAGGTTCGAAATGTTTTTGCTTCAACGAAATACATTCATTGGCTGAAAAATATTGGAGCAAAGTTCCAAGATGATAAAACTTTTGTTCGAAAAAATTCTCAAACGCTTTGATAAAATGAATATTCTACCAGCCTGATTTAGTAAATACTCTTCATGATTTTTTTGATTTTATTCAAATTTGTTTTTATATTCAAACAAAAAATTTTTTTCGATATTTTGTGAAAGGTTTTAAAAATAATTTTAAGGCTAAAATATTCAAAGTAGATCGAAGATTACCATTATGCACTAAGTTGTAATTTTTATAGACAGATTAAGGCAACATTATATTTATAGGCATTCCACTTTTTCAAATATTCATTTTTTATGTTTACCATGCAAAAAATTAAGTAGCAAAGCAATATTAATGCCCAGATTTTAAAAATAATTTTTTACTTCTTGTGTTTTTTTTTAACTAATTTACATGAAATATTAAATAGAAATACTTTTTATTCATGGAAAGTTTCGATATACAAAGAGAAAAAGCTTCATGATGACTCTATTTAAACTAAACTGAATATGTGTAAAAAAATTTAAAAAAATTTTTCTGTTTTTTTTTTCACATGGAAAACCTTTTGTTTACGAAAAAAGTTCTATAATTGTTCTGGGATACTTTCAAACAACTTGAAAAAAACTCAATAAATTTCTTTTTCGTTTTCATGTTTGAAATACTACGCTGAAAGATAGTATCTTAAAGAATTGCTTTGTTTTTTTAAATCTCTATTGATAATATTTCTGGATCACTTTAAAACGTGGAAGATAACCCAACTTTTGATGATAAATTAAAAATCTCATATTTGTTTTTCTTATTGTAATTTTTGTTAATCTTTCCCATAATTTACCGTGTTTCATTTTATTGAAAAAAGATCAAAATTATAGAACTTTTTAGATTATCAAATTCAAAAGATTTCAATTAGTAATTCCCTAAAGTACTTTACATTTTGATTAATCAATTATTGCTACAACATTCAATCCAGAATCTTGAATCTTTTTAGTATAGACTGCGCAAAATGGTTTATTCTTATCATCCCTAGTGCCAGAAGCTAAACTTCTGAAGCGCTGACTGCCACATTGATGACTGGCAAATCCACATTCAATGCATGTTGTTTCCTTGGATAACTTAATCAAGCTCATTTTTTTTGTGGCGTGAAGCCTCACACCTTTTCAGAATCGGCATAGAATCTGGATTTTGTGATTTTTTCGTATTGCTGCACGTTGCAAACTGAACTGGTTCTATTTTGAAGCTTTGACTTGTTTTGAATAAAACGCTTTTAAAGTTTGAGTCAAATTTTTACCACATTATGTAAACCGGCTTACGAAAAGTTATGAAGTAAAATAAGGCGGGACTTGAATTTTAAATTGATATGTAATTTTTTTCAAATTTATCTCTTTCAAAGGCTTTTTTTAACTAGTTTCAATGACGCCTCTCTATTGCATACGATCATAGAAACATTTGATTATATAAAAAAATATATATTCAACAAAGGAAATAAATGACTTTAAAACATGTTCACCTGAGAGTTCCTTTGTCATCAACGGTGATTCGATCGGTGTAGGCTTGGTCGATTCTTGGCGGATACAAACCTGCTAAGACAGTCACCAATGGAGCCTCTTCCTCTTCCTTCTTCCAGACAAAAACCATTTCATTTTCTACATTACTTTTATTCATTCTTTGAATTTTGCCTTTTGGTAGGTTTTTTTTATTTATTCGAGTGTTATTCTCAAATTCTACATTATCGAAACAATTTAAAATGGCGTTTTTTCCCGCACTTACAATTACAACTGAAGCTTTTAATTTAACTAGGTTGTCGTGTACTTGGGTGCTTATCTCTTCTTCTGTAGTGACGTTTTCAAAAAGTTTAAGCAGTTCAAATTTTTTGTTCGTTGCAATATCAACTTTTCTTTTCATATTTCGTTTTTTTTTATTAAACATATTAACTGGTTTTTTATTAATGTGAGCTCCAATGGAGAAAAGTTTATCATTGAATGAAGTTTTCAAGGAATGCAAGAAAGTTGAATAAGATGCAGCATGGTTTGATGAAGATGATGATGAAAAAACAAGGAAAAACAAGGATGGATAGAAAGAAGATAAATTATATGGAAAAGGGAGAAAAGAAGGGAGAGATAATGATGATGATGTGGCGTGTTGACTTTCAAGTTTATCATCAAGAGCATAATTATGCCTTTGAATGACCTGACGGGACGCTGCAGATAATGTATTGTGTATTTTAATGGCATTTCAGTGGCGAAAATTAAATTAAAATTTTTGAAAATACAAATTGAAATTAGAGTTTAATTTAAAACAAAATAAATATTTGCTTCAAATTCTAGGTGAAAAAGTAAATAAAAACATTTAAAATTGAAATCAAAAAGGTATTCATTGGTCATAAAAAATGAAGAAATTTTTCTATTTGCATGTGTTAATTTTTCTTCACAAAAATATGAAGAACTATGAATAGCTCTTTAAAACATGTCTGTTTGTTTGGATAAACCTTCATTTTTTTCAGTTTAGTTAAAAATCTTGATTACTTTAAACCTCAAAAAATCTGGATTTCTGAAAACCAACTGTACTAAAGTTAATTTTCTGAAAAAAAAAACTTCTGATTTTTTAAATGAAAGTTCACATGTTTATATAAAATTGACAAATATCTCAATGAAGTCAGCTAAGACGATCACGTTCAATTAGGGAGTGAGTAAATTAAATATTGATTAGGAAACTTTAGACAAGCTTTTGAAAAACAATTGATGTAATGAAAGACTAGAGCAGTTTTGGTATGAAATATGCATTTATTTAATTAAATGATGCTTATATGAATATATTGAATAACTATTTTCAAAAATTTAAATAGAAAAACTTGAATTGGCAAAACTTTCAACAACAAAAATAAATTGAATCGAGATAAAATTGAAAAAAAAAATACAATGAAATAACCAAAATTTTCTCGAAAATAATTTTCAATCCAACAAGAAAGACAGATATTTCACAAGTCTTTAAAACAAGAAGAATTGAGTCTCCGAGATGGAAACTATGTAGATTTTCACATTAGTGCAAATTTTTAAGTTGAAAAGTTTCTCACGTGTACAGATATCACTCTCTAAATAAACTCAAAAAATATTTTTAGAGCATATTAAAAAAGTAACTGCTTATACGTAAGTCGACTAAAAAAACGATACTTTCCGGAGCACAAAAACTTGTTATAACTTTAAATTCACTCAGTTTGTGTCCTATATGTATGAGAACAGTGGTAAGTTCAAAAACAACAATGAAAATTCTTTTGGTTGTTGAAAAAAGTACAAATTATTGAAACTTTTCCCAAAATTATCTTGCTTTCATAACTTTAAAGTGCTCAAACTCGCATTTTTTAAAATGCAGTTAAAATTATTTTTACAAAAAGACTCAGAAGGTATTCTGTGCTCATGAGAGAAATGCAAATGAAAATGTAAAGAATTAGTTGAGATTTTTTTGTGTGAAAAAAAAAATTTTTTAAATGTTAAAGTTAGAGCAAAAAGTGTTCATGTAGACGAGGAAATATTATTGCTCTGAGTAGAAGTTTTAAAATAGCCTATACTTGTATCTTCATTTGATAATGAGAGCTCAATTTACAAAAAGCTTCGTGAACTTAAATAAATTTTGAGAAGTGTTTTCGTTTTGGATATTTCAAAAAACTCACTTATGTAATTCTTCGAGCAAGTTTTGAAGACTTATAAGTTTCAAGTCATTTCAAGAACTTGTAGTTGTATGTCTAAATTTCTAGCTACTCCTCAAACTTTTTGTTTTCTGGATTATCGAACAATACCCTCAGTATATTTCACAAAAATTTTTTATCAATACGAAAATAAATTGAGAATGGTTTTAATATATTAATCTTGTTTCACTGAAGGTTTCTCTACCTTGAAAACACTGTTTATGTTTTGTACATTATTGTTATGGTTCCAGCTGTAAGTGTTGTATATAACTCTAAACCTGTTCATTAACAATTGTAATTGATTAAAAAACTGAAAAAATGTTCAAAAGTAAATTAATCAGGCTATTTAATGTATAACAGCCATCAACCCCGCACTACGTTTTGTCGTTATTGGGAGACAGCGCATTTTCGTAGATAAAGTCATGAGTTAATTTGAAAAAAGCAATATTCAAATTTTTATGTTATTTTTTTCACATGAATATACTAGTTTACTTTAAAAAAAACGTCCTATTTTTTTTCATTTTGTTTTGCTATCGAAGCTTGCATTAATGATCTAATACAGATTGAATTCTCACATCGCACAAGCCTTTTTTCACTTTGTTTTATACAAATATTATAAGTTTTTAAATTTATATTACTTACTCACTCAAGTCCCACACTACAATGATTTATCTAGACCTACTTGTCGTTTTAGAAAATCTTCGACTTTATATTATTTAACCATATCAATTGTTTCACGTTATTTAAACCATTGAAATTTCATTTTCAACTAAATGCTGAAGATCTAATGAAGATTTAGTTTTTTATATCTAAGTTTTGAATTATTATTCAAAAGTTTTTCAAAAATCTGGATAAAATGGAATTCTTCAACAATCCGAACAAAATTTTATTGATTTTCTGGGTTATTTTGAAAATTTTCTATTTCAAAATACTAAAAACAAACTATTGCTCCTCCGATTGAGTTGAATAAAAAATTTTTCAAACGATCTTGAAGACTTAAAATCATACAATTTTTTTTATTTTCATAGTAATTAATAAATTAAGATGTAATGCACAAAAATGTAAAAATTATGGGTTACGATGCGAAAGAGTTTTCTCATAGCTGACAAAATGAAAAAGGTTCCGTTATATTTTTAAGAGACCTCTCATGAACCTTTTAAAAAATTTTTTTAAATATAGTTTGAAAAATATTCCGGTATATTTTATTTCAAGAACGAAGATTTTTAATTAGATACAAAGTTTTGGATGTTTTATGGAACAGAGATCGTTTTAGAAACAGAAGAAAAAAAAGTGAAAAAAAAGTGTAGTGGTAATTGCACGCCAAAAAATGTTTAAAGAAAATGTCACTTGGATGTCACAGAAGTGGAAAGCCTGTTTAATCATGTCAACGAAAATCTCTGTTCAAATGTTACTGAGCAGACATTTGTTTGAGGTCACACTTAAATGTTTTTTATAGAATTTATTTCATTCATCAGGTTAACAAAAATGATAAAAATCACAAATCAGAAAGAAATATAGAATAAAATGATCGTATTATTATTCAAAAAAAAATTTCATAAAAGTTTTAATGATTTTTTGAGTTTAATTAGAGGTTCAAAAAAATGAAGAAAAATATTTCACGAAAATACGTTTTATCAACTGCAAAGAAAGTAGATATAGTGAAATAGCTTCAGCCGAAACGTCTGTGAAAGATACCAAAATGCGCATTAAAAAGAGACAGTAAAATTGTTTTCCAAGTTTAAAAAGTTTTTTACGCAAGTTTCTGACGTTGAAATTTGAAATTGAAAACATTTTTGAGGCAAGTTTTTGATGAATCTCAGTTTGAATAATTCAAACTTAAGGCAAAATGCCTCGATCATTTTGTGTTAAGTTAAAAAGAAAAAACTTGTTTTTCGAGTATTAATCTATTCACAAAAATTTTTACCAAATATTTTTACTCAAACTTTCAATTTCTTGGCTTCTCAAAAATTCAAGAAACAACTCCACATCCAGACGTGTGAAGGTTTTTGACATTCAAACTTTCGTTTTTTAATTAAATAGTTTAAAATTTCGAAGTGTTTTTTTCTATAAATTCACAACTAAATATTTTGAAATGTCTTCAAATTTTTTACAGATCAGTTGATTTTTTTGTTCAAAGAATGCTTGTATTTTTTTTATTTTACATGAAAAAACAAAATTGTTTTCATTATAAAGTTTGATCTTTTGAAAATTATAATTTTTAGAAAATACTCATTAGAATGTACCTTAGAGCAATTATTTATACAAAAAAAAGTAGTGTGTAAATTTGGAAATAGAAACATATATTCAGAAAAGCTTTTAGTATTTGAGAGAATGTTTAAAATTTAAATAAAAGTTTTCTTTTTTTTTTATCAGACACTTTCTCAATTGCAAATGTGGTCACTTTGAAGTTATTCCAATTTTCAAATAATAAATAGTTTTAATAATAAAACTAGGAATGTCTTGAACTGAATCACTTTCAAAACGTTTATTAAGTGTATTCTTAATAAAAATAATTGCCGAATAAAAAAACAAATTAATACAAATGAATTATTTAAATAAATGATAATTAACAAAACATATTATAAAAACAGTTTTTAATTTAACTTTTGAAGCATCTTCTAAAGATATTTTTTGAAGAAAACTGTGAAAAAAATTTGATGGTTCTCTTCTAATAATAAAAAAATTTAGTTAAAAATCTTCAAAATTTCGACTATTTTGAATATAAAAAAACGAGAAAACTAAACATTAAAAGCAAAATTTGAAATAAAGCTTCAAAAAGCTTATCTTCTTTATACTTAAATGGGTTTTTGAGTTATTAAGATTTTTAATTTGAAAAATGGCTGAAGTTTTTTTATACTGAACTACATAAACTTTTTCAAAATTTGATTTTTTGTGATAGAAAATTTTGAATTCATGTTCTTATTCAACTGATTTTAATGAGCCAAAAATGGGAATTTCTAAAATTTCACTTCAAAGTTGCATAAGTAATGCAAAATAGTTTCATTCAAACAAAAGGATTTTAATTTGTTGGCTGATAAAACACAAAGAAGGAAAAAAATTAATCAAGAAACCGTAAGAATGAATTCAAAAATCATTAAATTCATTAAAAAAATAATTTCATTTTTGTTATTAACTAATTTTTTTCGATTAAAGTTATGTTTGAAATTTTCAAAAAAAATTATAAAACTTTTTTGAATCTTAATTTTGTCCGATACTCATTTATCTTTATTCTACATGCGCATTAATCCCGAGCCTTTGTTTTATTCGAAGCTACTTCAAACAACTTTTATTGAAATATTTCAAAAACTTTTAAAAAGTATTTTCTGTTTGAAAAGTTTTTATGCCATTCAGATTGTTCGCACAAAAATATTCCAACATTATTTTTGTAGCTAGAATACCAAGTTAAAAATAGAATTAGAATTTAAAGCATTATTTATTAAATAGAAGGTTATTTGCCAAATAAGGGAGTTTAACTTTATTTCAAGAGAGAGCAATAGTAAGCGTGCAAAATTGGGATCTTTAGCAACCTCGACTTCTTCCAAAAAGTTTCCCTTAACGTTTTGCATGCTCTGTGAGTAATTCAATTTATAAAAAAAAGTTTTATCATACAAAAAATGTAAGTATTTTCAGTTATTCATTTTTCAACAAACTTACTAAATTGTTTCAAATTTTTTAAGAAATAAATCTCTCTAAATGTTCAAAATCATTCGATGAGGTTTCTCAATCTGCACTCAAACAATTTAATTTGTTAATTATGTAAATAGTTTTTTTTACTTTCTAAACATCTAATTGAATTTCCTAAATGTAATGTTATAAGACATAAATAAATCTCAAAAAATTGTAAAATATTCATTCAAGATCATCACTGGTTTAAATGAAAATATAGAGAGTAAAAGCAGTAGTTTAATTTCAAATTAGTAATGAGGGTGAAAAAACTTATTAACGATTTCTTAACATTTTATATCTACTGTTAAGTTTGAGTATACAATTCTTTCTATTGATTAAACTATAAAATACAAGTTTTAATCATATTAGCTCTTAAAAGCTGTGCTTTGTTAGCCAAACGATTGTCTCATGTAGAAGTATGGAAAAATATAATGGGCCACTTTCTGAATAAATAATTTTTATTCTACCAAATATATTTTTCAAAAACGCAAATTTTCGTTTAAACAATAATTTTTATCAAGTACCTTATAGTGGTATCAATTTTTATGTAGCAAGCAGTACTTTCTCAAGCACTTGTAGTTTTCGACGCATCATTCTGGTTTTCATCAATCTCACAATAAAAAGAAGATAATCCAGAATAAATGATTCGAACTCTCGTTAATAAAAATATGGGGCGATAAGAGAAGTTAGATTTTACGTAATTTTTGAAATAATTTTTCCATGTAACTAGTTTTTCAAAATAAGCAATAAAATCATTTTTTTTTTAAAAAATGTTTATTTATTTTAATAGTTTAACCTACTCTTAGTTATTTCATCGTTTTGCTATTGTTATTTGAATAATTTATAAATTTTCAATCCATGGTTTTTGATGAATTTGAGAACATATAGAGTTGTAAAAAAAATTTCAATTATTCGATTTTAGTGTATAAAAATTAATTTTTAAAATTATAGACTTATTTTAAAAAATTTTAACAAAAAGCACTTCAGAATCTTTTGAAAATTTCCATTTGTTAAAATCTTTCGAGAGTAAATTCACTTGCATATTGAAATAGTATAGTTTTTAAAAGTGCTCATGAAATATAGATTTATTTTGAATTACTATATTTAAAAATCATGAATAATTTCATACAATTTAATAAAAGCTTTTTTAATCTCAATTGAAAAAATATTTTTCAAAGTTTTCATTGAATAGAAAAAAACTTGAAATTTTTTTTTTGAGTATATGAAGCTAAATGATGCAAGTATTGGACTGGTTTGAACGATATTAGAAAAATTTTTGCTGTTTTATAACATTTTAAATTTTTAATTTTGTGAAAATCATAATTAATTTAAAAGAAATAGATAAAAAACACCTATACGCAAAAATATTTTCTATGAAAGAAAAAAACTAAGAAATGTAAAATATAATTGAGTTTTGATACAACATAAAGGCATTCAAAGATAGATGGCTAGGGGTTGATGGGATGTGTGATGCTGCGAAGAATAATGAAGAATGTGCTTCTTATTACTGCAGCCATCACGTCCCGCTTGCTTTGAGGCGTGTTATAGTTTGTCAAAATAAGACATACTTAAGGTAAATAAGCACAAGATGTGTTTAATAGATTTGAGTTTTTCGAATTATATTTTGAATTAATCTATTGAAAGTTAATTCAAAAGTTTAAAGTTTGTGAATTTTTTTTTAATCATTTAAAAAACAACGCTAAAACATTTTTTTAAATTTGAAGTTTAAATGTTTAAAAAAAACTTATTATCAGTGAATATGAAAAATTACAACCATAATACAAAAAAAGTGATAAATACACAAAAAATGAAATTCTTCAGGGTTGAATGACAAATTATATAAAAAGATGAATATATAATATAAAAAGTTGAAAGATGAAAAAATCATTATATGATAAATTATATTGGAGTAAAAGAGAATGCAAGCGATGCATTATATAAAAATCAAAAAACTTTTTATGAGTTCATCTTTTTTTCTAATATTTTAAAAATATTTTCTATAAAAACTAGCATGATCAATTAAACTTGACTTCTTATTGTCCCCGCCGCTTGCCTTTTTAAATGCTTTCGGAAGAGACTAGTTCACTCAGATGATTCAATATTACTTTTTTATTGACACATTTTTTCAAATATTTTTAACGTTTTTAATTTTTAAGCAACAAAGGAATTAAAGTTTTCGTTTAATTGAAAAAGCAAGCAGTTTCAAATAACTTGTGTAGTCATTCCAATTTATTATTCCTTTCAAGTGATAATCAGATGTAAAATGAAATTGTTTTTCATAAATCAAGCTGAAAAAAATATTAAACTCAAAGTCTAGAAAGATTGATTTCAGATGTTATTAATGTAAATTGAAAATTTATAAGTCGAATCATTTCAAGAAAGCAACTTTGAGCTTCAAATGGTTTTTGGAATAATTAATTAATTTTAGCTATTTAGACTTCTTTTTTTTTAGCACTTGAAAATAAAGATTTTGCCTTATACAAACATATTTTAAATTTTCATCATTACGGTTTTTTAAGTATTGATTCCAATTTGAAAACATGTAAAAACTATAACTCTAACAAATAACATATAACAAATATGTTGAAAGTTGTATAAAATCATTGGCAACTTCAACTCAGCAAAGATTTATTGTGAGCTTGTGACGTTTCTGTTAGAAGACTCGCATTCATATCACGTATCAGCTTTCTTATGAAAAAAATCTTTCGAGCGAGTTTTGAATATAAAAATTTTAATCGTTTTTCCATGAAATTGTTGTTTCCACTAAAATCCCAGCACTACTCAAAAAGTCTATCGAATTGGTAAGAGGTTCTGAGAGTAGATGGCTTATAACTCCTTCCATCGACTGAACAGTCTTCAATATCTCCTACTTTGTGGGAGAACTTTAGAAAAAAATGTTTCGAACTTTTAAAAAATCAAACTAATAGTCTCTGTGACAGTTACATTCACATCAAAAAAAAATCTTTTGCAAAACACCTGATGTTGGTTCGTGTCAGTTGTTTGCAAAACACGATGCTATTTTCTTAAAAGACGTCCGCAACACAGAACTTTTAATAGAGACATGACTTAAAGCGAAAATAGAGTGTGTTACGATCATGTCACACGATTCAACGGCTTGATAAAAACGTACAGTCTAAAGTAAAAAAAAATAGAAAAAGAAGCTGACAACATAACAAAGTTGACACAGAAACCTTTGACAGTTATTCAAAAAACTGTTTCTTACAAGAAGTGGAAAAATGTTCAAGTTAACAACAATTTGCTCGATCATATTGATTCAAGGAGACATAGTGCATGGAAAAGTTGCAAGTTCCTTTGCTAACATGAATGGATGCTTTTGAACTTGATCGAATCTCAATAGCGTATGGAGAGCTGAAGCTTTTAGAGCTGTATAATCATGAGTTTATTTAATTTTTTGCTTTTTATGCGCATATTGAAAAGTTCATTCCAAAATTTTTCACTGCTTATATTTATGTGTCTTTGTCGAAAAAATTCATGCATATTAAAACAGTATTTGTGAAAAACTCATGTTTTTAATCACTCAAAATATTGTTTAGAATTTATTCATTTGAGTGAACCTTTTTAAAGCCTTTCAAATAAAGTTATAAAAATGTGTATAATTTTCCATCAACTGAATTCAAATTTTTTGAAAATTTATATTCAAAAACATTGTTTTATTCACTCAAATGCGCTCCTATACTATTTCATGCTTCTTATAAAAATCGCAACGAATATTTTGATGTAGAATTTTATTAAAGCTACACGTTTTTTTTTCATATCATAATGAAAAAATAGTTTTTAAAATTTAAGTGTTAGGAGCTTTCACTTTAAACTTCGAAATCAATTTTTTCTTAAATACTATGCTCATCCCATAACTACACCGAAACATTCCCAAAGAAATCCAAATATACTTTGATTTATGAGCTCAGTTTACTGAAAAACTTTGAGAAACTTTGAGAAAATAATTTCCATAGCATTTGAGAGTATATATGTGAAAAATATATACAAAAAAATCTAGCGTTATTTTTTGTCTAGGATCCTCATTTCATATGCTTCTATTGATGTCTATTAAATCAATACATACATGCCTAAATAAACAATCAAATCCATCCGTAAATATATGAACAGTGTTTTTGTATTTTGCAACAAATAATTAAAGTTTTTTCAAGTGAGTTGAGAAGAAGTTTTGAATCATTTTTTCAAAGATTTGACGGATCATTAAGGAAATCTTCCAAAAAATTTTGGTTTTAAAAAGTTTATTTATTGAAAGTGATTAATGTGTGAATTCATGATGGTATTTTAATATATCAAACAATACTACGGTATTTTATAGAATACTTCTATGATGTTTATTTAACATTTTTTGAACCAATCTTTTCAAATTTTTTTCTAATTAAATTTTAAATTAAATAGTGATAGCTTGCAATTATAATTTCTATGCATTTTTTCCATAAACATTCAGTTTTTGGCCATATTTTGAAAATCACTTTTATTGTTATTTAAAACATTCAATAAACTTGTATAAAGCGTTATTCTGTTATTTTTATATTATTTATATGATGAACTAAATGTGTTTTATGCTTCTGTGTATTGATTAGACTGAGGCTTGTTTTTGAATAATAAAATGTATCATAATGTAATATCTTTCATAAAACCATGCATTCAATATAGATGCTTCTAGCTTTTTCAATAAAAATTAATTAAATGACAACTTTTTTGAATGTATACAAATTTTTCAATCATTTTTCAAATTGTGAATATAAATTCTAACATTTTTTTTCATTTTTGTAGTTAGGTTCAAACATGTAACAAAATGAAAACTAATATGGGTGTTCTCAATAGCTAGATTTGATTTTTATTAAACAAATTGTCTTTTACCACTATTACATTTATTTCTAATATTCATTTCATAATTATTTTGTTTGTATTTATTTGTTTTTCAGCATAGGTTTTGGTTTGAAGGCTGTGGTCGAACAATTATTGGAATCTCACAAAACTTGATTTTCAAAAATTGGACGTGCAAACAAACTTAATATCAATGTTCGAAATATTCATCGTTTATTCACGTTTCAAGGCACTTGCGCTGCCAAATTGCATGAAACAAACCTTATTGTTTCTGCTTAGTCTATTTTTTTACATCTTCATTAGCACCCATAATTATTTCTGCTTATACATGCTCATCACAAGACAGAAACCAAATTATTCCATACAACATTAACCTAAAAACATTTCAAACAATAAAAATTATTTTCAAATGTTTTCTTTGGGAAACTTTTGAAAAAAAAGCAAAGCGATAATAAAAATAAATGTCAGAGATTTAGCATTGTTCCTTCCATTTGGGACACCGCTTCTTGCTTCCAACGCATATTTGAAGCTAGGATACGTGTAATTCGAATTTGATTTATTTTATTTTTTCATTTTCCATTGAAAATAAATGTTTTTAAAAAACCCAATTTTCTTAACTGAGTTCAAGATAGAATTATTTTTTATTGCAATAAAATGCCTTATTTAAATAAATTGTGCAAGGCTGAAAGCGCTTGAGTTGAATGCGTATCACGAAATGTGGGTATTTATGAATTTTAAAAAATTTAATTTGGCATTATCGGTTGAACTTTCAAGATCCTCACTTCCCCATCATAGATATTCAAGTGGATTTGTATATAAATAAATAAAAACCACAAGATATCTCGTAAATTGAAATTTTAATTTTTGTCGTGAAAATTGAAGCGTAAGTGTAAAAATTGTGTCCAACTTAATTATAATAATCTACACACAGAAAAGAGAGAAGGAGTTTTTTGTTGTTTTGAACAAATACGCAAGAAAATGTATGGGGAAAACGTGGATGACGAAAGGATTTTGAAACAATTTTTTTGTCTATACTTAGAATCATGAAATTAATTCTAAAAAATTTATATTTAAATAAAAGTTGTAAGCTATTTCTTATTATTGACGTTAGTTTTTATCTAAAGCTTACTCATAAATTTTATTTTTAACTAGCAATTATGTAAATAAATTTACTAAAAAGCAAAGAATTCGAAATTCGAACAAGCGGTTGAACGGCTTTTTAAATTTTTTCGTCACAAGATGAGAAGACCTAGAGGGTTTGAGGTTTTTAATACTTGTTTCATTGTTGAAATCTGAGTTGTTGAATTTTATTCGTATTCACTTTTCAAAAATGGATGTTTATTATAGTTAAATTTTTTCAATTTTTATTTTTCCACAAAAGTTTACTTCTAAAATTCCTTAATGGGTATCCAATAACATTAGCTCTCATAATTTGAAGTGATTAAATCCACTGTAGTAATCATATATTTAATTATAGCAATAATTCCAGATGTAAAAAAGGGTAGATGAAAATTACTGGTATTAATGCATCAACAATGATAATTATATGTATTAATAAAGAAATGCTTGTAATTAATGTGTCGCGTTGAATTCATTTATTTTTAGCAGTGTTTCACTAATCCACATCTACCCTCACTAATGGAACCCATTTTGTTATTTTATTATCTTCTTTCCAAGTTCATCTCGTCTCCTTTCTTCAATGAAAATTCGTCATAGCAAAAGTTATATGGAACTTCTAATTAGATCACATCAAATGATCACATGAACTTAGATAATGGAAAATAACTCCCTCATTACGTTTATTTATTTAGTTTGTTTGCAAATTTTAAAACACCTTTTGTGAATTATTTTGGATTTTAGAAGGTGCATTTCATTGTTAAATCTGACTGTGCACAACTCATGTAGTTAACTTTCAAAATTTTCATAGCTTGGTGTATATGGATATAAACCTTGAATATTCAAACAAATTTGCTATTTTTAGACAAGAAATTTTAGTTCAAGTCTAGAATTTTATGGAATTTACTTTTACAAAATTATTTTTCATACGATCTGATTTTTATTGTGAATTTATGTAAAATGTTTTAAAAAATCGAAAAAAACTTAAAATATGTCTATGTAAAAATTTTCAACTTCAATACAAAAACAACTTGTTTCATCTGGTTTACCAAAAAAAGGCCAATCAAAAATCTTGCCTAGTTTCGTTAACAGTTCAATTCAATTGTATGGGTTTCTCAAACTGACTTGTAAAAAAAGTTCCACATAATCGAAATAATTCTAATAAGCACTTGGGTGATTAAAAAGCTAAATTTTGTATCGTGCTTCATAAGATCGTATTTTAAAAAATATAACTAAAAGATTCCACATGGTAATTAGTGAAATAAATAAGAGGAGAAAAATATCATAACTTTTAATGTAAATTATATTTTTATAAAAAATAGCAGGAAAGAAAGTGCAATTAATGAATGGGAGCTTAGGCATACGCTAGAGTGATCAATTTCTTTGGAAGTTCATCTTGATCTTTTAGCCTGAGTTTATATATAATCACACGAAAAAATTCCACTTATAATTATCTTTAACATTCTAATTATGTTGAAAATTGTAATTACAAATTGAATGCTTCGACTCAACTCAGTTTATTGAAAAAATTATTTAGTGAAATTTTTTCTTTCAAAACTTCGCTCTCTCATAAGAAAAATACTTTTTTGTTCACTATGAAATGAATGAGTTTGATGAGATTGTTAACTTTCGTGTAAATTCAAATGATGAGATTGTATAAAAGTATAAATCTTTAAAAGGTATTTTCCCATAATGAAAAAAATTCTAAAAAAGTAATTTGCTTTGAATTTGTTGAATACAGGAGAAGAAATTTCAGAAAATTCGAGTGTTTGGAAGTTTTGAGATGTAGTAGCTTATCTCATACTGGATTAATGGATATTAATTATAAAATTCCATCAATCAACATGTTTTGGCATGACTTTTCAGATCATTTTGTGGTGTTTGTTGAAAACTCAATTGAAACAATTTTTTATGTTGAACAGATTTCTATTTAAAAAAAAACAAGAAAAAAATTGCATGTGTTTGAGTTTTTTGTACTTGTTTTTTTGTTTTTTGTTTTGAAAGTTTTGGTTAACTCATTTAAAAGAAAACAGAAAACTCACCTTTGAATGTCATTAAAAGAACGACAATAAATCTGAATTTTGATTTGATATTCATGATTCATTCCACAAATTTCATACAACTTTGTAAAAATACTGAAGTATTTTTTAAGTCAATACATCAAAGTTTTGAAAAATTTGCAGTTTTGATAAAATTAAGTTTTTTGTATTTTAAATAAAATGTTTTAAAATATTTCAAAATTTTACTTTTTCAATTTAAACTATGAGAATACTCGAACTGAGAGCTTCCTTGTTCAATGGAAGCAGTTTTATACTTGCAACACTAGCCAGCTGAAGATGTTTGTGCGTGAAAAAGAAATTTTAGATCAATTTTAAAATTATGTTCAAAATTCTTCCATCTTAATTTTTAAATATGATTTTTCATCAAATTTAAATTTTTAGTTGATTTTTTTGTGGAACTTTTAACATTTAAGAGATGGAAAACACCGATAAAACAAATAAATTTCGATCCATGCATTTTACTTCAGTAAAATATTTATGTGGTCTGAAATTTAATTAATTTTTTCAGACCTCATTAACTTATCAAAAAACTTTTTTAAAAACTCTCAAAAAGAGCATTTGGAATGATAAAAATATGTCATAAAATCTGAAAAATAATTTAACAAATTTAAATCTGTTATATAAATAGCTTCAATACATTTATACATTCTGTTGATGGTTATTCAGAATGAAATCTTTGAACTTAATTTAAAAAATAACAGAAAAGATTGAAAAACTATAATTAGATTTTTGCTAAATACAACTAAGTCTAAAAATTACTTTTTTTGGAAAGAAAAACTTCATTCATTCTCTTCCAAAAAGTTGTATACATATCTTAAGACAAAATTTTGAAGAAACAGCATTTAGTACTCAATGTTGAATTAAAAGTAACCCACCATTGTTGAATTTGTTATAAGAAATATCATAAGCGTGTCGTATTTACATATTCTTATAGTCTTGCCTATTTTGATGAGTTACAAATGACTCTATTTGGCCTCTAATGGAAACCAAGCCGGAATTAAGAATCGAATAGTCATTCTGAGCAATTTGTCTCAAAAAAAGGAAATCATAAAGGAATTCAATAAAAATCGTGAGTTTTCATTTTACATTTATTGCAATTTTTATTTTTATCAATATGATTTGCTTTATTTTTGGTGCTTTTTTGATCAGCCATTTCAACTAAAAACCATGTTATTCCATTTTATAAAAATTTTTGAATTTGATAAGATTTTTAAAAAAAACTCTAAGGCTTATAAAATTTTTAAAAAATTCAAAAAAGGTAAAAAACCAGCAGCCTGTAAACTTTTTAGACCATGTAGTAGAATACTATACAAATTGATAAATTTCAGCTTATTTTTTTACTATATTAAATATCGAAATGCATTGAAAAACTAAAAAAGTTTTTTTAGTTTTCCACTTTTTTTAATTAAGTTGAGAACTGCATTTAAATTAGACTTTTCTATGATTTGAATATTTAATGAATATTTTAGAATATTTTAATATTATCAAATCAGCAAATTAAATTTCAATATAAAAATTGCGGGCTTTAAATCTATTTTTTTTTCACGGAAATGACTTGGTAAACTACAGCAGATTTTAGTTAACATTTAATAATCAGTTATTTAAATTCGAACAAAGTATTAGGAAATTTTCAAACCACAAGCATAAATAAATTCTTAAAAAATTCTTCAAAATGATTTTTAAAACTTTTACAAAAATTTGAACATTTTAATGAATGTGTCAGATTCAAATAAAAAAAACTATAGGCATATCAAAAATTCTCAATACACAGTTGCAAATAGACTTTCTTCACCACTGTAAGAACCAACTTTCTCTTCATAGTTTCTTCCATAAAATACGTTTAAAAATTAATTCACTAAACTTGAAAGATGATAGCTATGCAATGCCGAAACATATATGTAAATGTGAAAAAAGTTGGCATCTTTTATTAACTACTACCAAAGAGATTTGTAAAGTTAATTGTGTTTTGAAAAAATAAAACTAATGAGATAACTGCATTCTCAAGCACAGTTTAACTGATTGATTTTATCAGATTAAAAATTGAACTTCGATCAATTAAATCTTCTTTGAAAAAGGAATATTTATTTATCATTATTGATCTCATGCGATTAAACTAAAATTTGTACTTGATAATATGAATCTCTGTGCAAAATATTAATTTAGTGATTTTTGAAATTAAATTATTTATCAACATTAGATTCAATTCAAAACATAAATTTTACATTAAGTAAAAACATTTGGTTGTAAAAAATATATACTTCAAATTGAACTTTAAAAACATCAATTGAGGATTCATACATTTATTAAAATAAATTTTCAAACTCTTTTTGCTATACAAAACATGCATAAGATGTCTCTGAAAAGATATTTCAAATTGAGGTATAATAGCCTGAATCTAAAAGTAAGAACAACAAACACAAAGTATTTATTAAATGACACGAAGCTTTTCGTAAGGCTAGCTTACATTATCAAGTGATGATGTAGGTTAGCTTTACGAAGAGCTTTGTGTCATTTAATAAATACTTTGTGATTGTTTTCTTTACTTTTATACTTCAAATTTTAAACCACATAACACTAGAATTAAACAGCTATACGGGTCTTATAAGAGAAATACGTACAGTCAAACTCTCAATATTTTTTCAAATTCAATCTAAAATTAAGTTTCCGTTTAAGCAAAAAATAGCAAACTTCGAATTTGGCTTCAAAAACTCTGCCTCGTTTTAGCTTATTGAAGGCAACCAGAGGGTCATTATATCCTGGCATGTGTGTGTTATATGCATGTATCGTGTCCCGTCTTGCAATATTTTCACGAGAAATAAATATTTTAATTTTTAAAAGATGACTTTTGAAAGTTTATATACAACTTATGATTTTATTTTCAAGTTGTAACAGTCCAGTATGTTTTCATTATTTCTTAAATAGATACACTTGTGATTTTATGTAATTTCCTTTTGTGTCATTAACAAAATTAACTTTCTTTATCTGAAAAATTGAAATCGTAAATAAATAAATTTATATCTTTTTTGAAAAAAGTTGATTTAAAGTTTATACACTTTCCAAATAATAGTTTCAAAAACATTTATAACAAGCTACAAGTCATTGAGTTTCCGAACCTTTTCTAGATCACCATGGAAACGAGCCATCTTTTGTGTTTTGATCTGTTTTATGAATGTACTGTTTGAATTTGAAAGCATCATAAACTTTTGGACAAACTTAAAAAATTCATTCAATCTTCATTAATCTTTTTCAATAAACTCACATTATATTTTAAATAGCACATACATTCAGTGAAATAACTGTATTGTATTGGGAAATTTCAAATTCTGGCGCTTTAGAATGAAGATAATAACAAAAATTTGTTTGAAAATTTGTTGAAAGGCTAATCCGATAGTATTCTACGCTAAAACACACACTAGAAGTCTGTTTAGAACCCACATCATCTCTAATGAGTCTATTCACCATGCCTAATGTACACGTTGTTGTAATATAGATGGATTATTGAAAACCACAGCGAGATGCTGGTAAGTTGGTCTTGTAAAACAGTTCACGTCATGTGGTATAAAAATCTAAGGTAACTACAGAAAGGCTATTACCGTAATGTGGTATGAAACCTGAAAAAATCTTCGGTAAAATACCATCAAAACAGTAGAAAAGAGACACATCGGCATCATAGTGGTTGCTTTATGACACAAAAAATTAAAGTGTTCACATAAATTTCACTGGTTAATTGAAAACTATCCTTTTTTTAAGGATAGGATTAATAAAGATTAATAATATGAAAAATGAACGCTTTTGATCAGTGAGTTCATTTTCAAATTATCATTAATTTTTTTCAAAAAATTCAATTATGTTTAAAAATCATTCTGTGGTTATTGGCTGTTAGAATTTCAATATTTTGGAAATATATTTTGTTCGAATAGTTGTCTTTAAAAAGTGCTTGAAAACCTGAAAAATTTTGAAAAAAATTTTCATCATGCAACTTCTAAATGAAACTAGTTTCACAGGGAAACAATTCTAAATGCAAATTGTTGTGTTAATTAATAAGTTCAGTTTTATTTTTTATTCATACATTAAAAAATTTTTCAAAAATTGAGTTTTACTCATTTTTTTTTAAATTTTTCAATATTTTTTTTCAAGTAAACTAACCTGAAGAAGCAAATTAGAATTTTTACATAAGAAAACACTCAATATAAAAAAAAATTTTACCTAAATATCAAATACTTTTTAATGTTATATTTACAAAGTTTTACTACCAAACTTTAACTCAATAAAAGGCTTTAACTATGCTTATTCGAATAAAAGCAGCTACAATTTTCTATACTTATGCCCTCACAACAATTATTTAGCAATAACTGTTTTTTTACATCACTGAATTCTTTGAAGGTTATTTAAAAACTTGTTTGCATTGCCGTGGTTTTTGATCAGGTTCGCACTTGCATTGAGTTTATAAATCTCAAATGCTAAATATTTCACTTTAATTGAGCAAACCCAGTTTGTAGCCTGAAATGTTTTGAACTGCATTATATAACATCAAATTAGGTTTTTTTTTCACTGAATAATGTAAAACGATGGTGGTTTTCATTGAAGGAAGGATAGTTCACATAAATTTTGGTGATTATGACTTATGCCTTTCAGCCATTTTAAAGTTTCAGTTTATAAGTTCCAAAATTATAGCTTTTTCTTTAAAAGAATGTTTAAAAAAAACTCCTACTTTTGTGAAAACTTAAATGTTATTTTATTGATTTTATAATAAACTGTTGGAATGTTTTCAGAAGTTTTTCTCAAAATTTAATTTTTGCAAATATCCAAATAATGATGGCACGAAGCATTCTCTAGTTTTATATTTTCTTCTAAGTATTCAAAAATAGTTTTTCGATTTATGATTATCTTGCAAGTCAAAATATTTCACACAAAAGAATCCGCTTAACACTCAAGAAATACTCCAAAAAATTGCAAATATATTTCTTTATAAAAAAACATTATGGTTGGAAAAACTGAGGATTTTCAAAGTTCATTAAAACTCAATTTTTGAAAAGATTTCAATTATTTTAAGGTAGCAATCATTATAAACAGTTACAAAAATCTCGTTTCGCCACGAATTAACAATACAATACATCCAGTGTTTGTTATTAAGTTTTTTTGCTTTTTTGCAGTCATTTCAATTATTTTCTAGATCGATTTTGTAGGAAAATTAATAGAATATTGACTAGATTGTGATAATCTATATTTTCAAGTGAAACTTCTTAATTAACTTTCATTCGACGTCTCGTTTGTACAACTTTTCCAATGTTTTACAGGTTTTATTTTGAAATTGTTCTCATTTAAAAGTTTTTTGTTGAAATTTTTTTTCAAACAATTATTTCTAGAATTATATAACATAGATTCGAACAAAGTTTAATTTCAAACAAAGTGGAAGAAAATTAAAGAAATAATTCCAAACGAGAGTATGCATTAGCTTCTAATTTCGACAGATGACTCGTTGAATACTCCTTCAATCCCAGCAATCCATCATACAAACGTGATGTGAGTCCATTTATGCCATTCAATCCATCGCACAGTTACAATCTTTGTCTGTCTACACACCCATTTGGTCTTCGATGAAGCTTATGATCTGTTGAGTGTCAAATTGCCTTTTATTCCACGTTTAATATATTGTCCACATGAAATAGCTCCCTGTGAAACCAATCAATTGCTCAACTGAAACCCCAGTTGTGGGCGACCAAATGGTCGACTTACTTAGTTATTTACTTAATACAAATAGTTCAAAAATATTTACTGATTTTTATAATAGTTCATGCTTTTGTTCATTCCAGACTATGTATTTTGAAAATTCTAATTCCTGTTTGTTTTTGCAGCACTTTCGTAAGATAGTTTTGCTCTGGTTCTTTATTGCAGGTCGGCGTTATTTATTCGACGCAGCATTTCGTGTGTAGTGTTACCGAAAAAACCTTTTGACATATTTATAAAAATTTCTAGAACTTTTGTTAATTATATTATATAAAATATTTATAAATTTATTTCGAAAATGAAAAATTATTTCTCGTTTTGAAACACTGAGCTTTCTATAAAAACTAACTTACCTTAAAATCCGACTTAAAAGTAAACTTCAAGAGAATATAGTGAAATAATTTTTTTTCGAAATGTTTATTTGTAAGATGATTTTTATATATAATACTGAGATTTCAACCTAGGTTAAAACCCCAACGAATATAAGTTTTCATTGAAGGTGAAATCAAATAAAATATGCAATAAGTTTTTTTGAAGCATATATTAATAACAATGGCTCAAAAAAGCGATTTTTGGACAAAATAAATTGTGAGTCACATTATTTAAAGTTATGGTTTTTAGTACATCTTATATCGTTTTAGATATTATTATCAAGTTGTATTATACCATGTTACCTTTCTAAACACTCTTTATGTATACATAAGTCATTTAATAATGTAGGATAGACCTATAAAAAGTATCACCATTTTATTCTTTGAGGATTACTCTAATAGAAGTTACTAATACACTAATGAAGTCAACGGTTTTAGATATTTGGATGAGAGGAATGGAAAAGTTTTTGAAATGTTTTCTAAACATTCATGTTGTTTCAAAAGTCCCTAAATATCATCATTATATTACTCAAACAACTCAAAATAATAAGAAAGAGTACGTTTTTAAAAATACATTTTTATAATTTTTTATTAAGTTAATTTAAAATATTCAAACAAATTTTCAAGTTTATGAGTGTTGAAATTCATTTGAAATGGTTTTTATAGTTAAATGAAGTTTTTGGACGTTGTAGCGAAACTGCCCTCAAACGTGAAAATAATGAAAAAACTTGGTTTTTGCTTCAAGTTTTGAATTATTGAAAGCCCTTTTATTAAAATAAAATTAATTCATTTTTTAATCTTCAAAGTCATAAAAAAATTTCAAAATTCAAGTAACTCGTTTCAAAAGTTCATTGTATTTTTCTAACAAAAAGTAAACGATGTGCCTCACTCCTAACTAACATGCTGCTAAATTCGCCTTCTTGAAAAAATACAAAATAGCTTCAGTCACTCTAATACAAAAAGTGCTTTTTAATTAAATTACATTTTATTTAAAAGCTGAAACTATTTTTGAACTTTTACTTCTTTTAAATGTTTTTCTGGATTTTTTCACTTCTCAAAGCTCTCATATTCAAATTGACGCTGACTACAAAATGCTTTCTTTTTCACTTTATCATTTCTTACAGTTATACTTTACGAAGCTTTTAATTTCAATTCATCCTTTATACAAAAAAAGTTGTTTTCACCACGATTCTCTTGATTTTTTGTCAACTAACTGAATGTAACAGTATCTCCCCCAAAAATGTCCATAAGTGCTGAGAGTTTCATCATTTTATTCTTGTGTATGCTATTCATGCGGACCTTAACTTATTTATCACTGCCTTTCAAGGTAGAGAAATGTATAAAATATTTGCTAGAGCTACAATTATTAAGATTACTTTGCTAATGAAGTACTATTTTTTATTTGGTTGTCAGACACCCTAAACGTTACAAAATGTGTCGGTGTAGAAAAGGTTATTTTATATCAAACTTTTGAAACTTTTTATACTCAGAATCATAAAATATTATAAAATGAAGTAAAATTTTTTCAACTATTTGTCATTTTTCTCTGAATTGCTAATAAGTAATTGTTCAAAATTTTAAGTGACATCCTATCAAACTATTACTACAAGATTCATAAAACGTGAAATTTACAAGCAAAATTTGCTTCAAATTTGTTAAAAAGTTGTTACGAATGATGAGTAAAAAAGTTTAAGTTCACAAAAGTTAGCGGAATCTTTTAGAAAAAAGCTATGTGTAAGTGTGAAAGATAGAGTTGCACAAGCGTGTGACTTGATGGAGGGGAGAGACTTTAGAACAAGCTCGAGGAGACTAGACTGATGTAGCTGAAAACCAAAATATAAAGACCTGAGTGGTTGATGGATTTGTCTGATATGGAGAAAATTATTCAAATAAACAGGTTGACTAAGCTTGAGAATGCAGGCAATGAGCCAATGAAATTTAAACTGAAAAGCGTAATTATTGTTCCAAATTATTTAGCAAATATGTGAAATAAATGAGTTGCTTATGGTAATGAATAGATATTCAATAAAAATGATTGTTTCTAAAGTTTTTCACCAAAATTTTTTTATTAAGTGGTGAATAAAAATATTTTTATAAAATAAAATTTCTACTGAAATATTCTAATTGAAAAAACTTTTTCCATTATAATTTTATGGCATTTCACAACACATAATTAAGATCATAAAATTTATAATTTAAGCTATTGGAATATATAAGGTTAAGTCAATTTTTAATAATTTCTCGGTACATTATATACTTTTTCGATGAAAATCTCTGAAAAAATCCTTCATGACTTTTTTTTTTTTAATTGACAAATTGGACTTTTGGGTTTTATAGTCATCATGAAATATGACAACTAAAATATTTATGGCTTGCTTCTCTACAACTTTTCAATTTTCCATCAATGTTCGATAACCACATATTTAATAAACTTTTGGGATATATTTTTACAATCTTGATTAATTTTTTTAATGTATCAAACTATTTATAATTTTAAACTTTTTCCGATCATATCTTCTATTTTCAGAAACTTTTCAAAGAACTCAATTGGAAAAATATTCTAAATGCTCATAGTTTATAGTTTAAAAACTCAAAGCTCTTCTTTGACACGTTCTTATCACTATGAGTCGCATCTTTTGAATTGTCGAATAAGTACACTATGAATAAAAAAATATATATTGTGAAAATAATGCTAAACTCACAATTTACTACTCGTATTGTTGCAATATTTCTAAAAAAAATTTATCCATATTTTTACATAAATAAATGTCGTTATTTATAAAAAATATTTAACATTTGAATAGTTCCAGTATGTTTCCCGCATGAAAATTTTGAGCTAAAAAATGCTAAAACAGCTTTTTTTTCGCAAGGAACACTAATCAATGGAAAACAACAAAGTGACTGTGATTTGTGGCAATTACTGAACAACAATGAGAAAAATTACCTCATAGCAGTGATTGATTTTTTCTCATATGAGAGTAATATGCCGATGATTAGTACTGAGAATCATTAGTTAACTCTTGAAAATGTTTTTTGTCACGTTTGGTTAAATTCTTCTTTAGAACTACGTTGAACTTCAGACAAATGTTTGCATAATAAAAGTCCTGAAACCTTAGAGAGTCTTTTTCAAGTTTTGTGGTGTTTTGTCCCAAAGTGAACTTATATTTTTTATATTTTTATGTAGTTTTTCTAATTTTTGACTACAACATGAAAACAGTTATAAAATTATAGAATGACATTTATTCCTTTGTTCATTCATTTATTTATTTGCTATTTGTTGGGACTAAAAAACTATGTTTATTATAATTTTTATTATTATAATTTTATAATTATGATTTTTTCATAAACATATTAGTTTCTCTAAGCACCTCTCCAGAATGTCCAATTTATGTGAGAGACTTGATATATAGATGTGAATAGATGAGTAAAAAAATTATTTTTTGTTTTTCGACCAATATCAAATCATAATTCAAAATTATATCAAATCAAACATCCAAAACGTAGTACCTTAATACAGTTGATATCTTCAATTGATCTTTTCTTTTTATTTGGGCAAACCAGGTAGGTCGGTTCGGTTAACAGAAAAATTGAAACTTCTTTTTTTCTTGCACGATTGTTCATTCAACAACTTTTTTTTCCAAGTTCCATTTTTTCTTTTTTGACTTTTTTAATCCAAATTATTTAGTCTCTGAATCACGAAGGAAAGTATAAAACCACATTCCAAAGACTATGTATATTAACTTCAAAAACATCAATTGAAGATTCATACATTTATTTGAATGAAAAGCTGTGGTTTTCGATAAGTATAGTCTTATCATAAAACGTTAGCTATGAGGCTATGCTTATCGAAAATTATAGCTTTTATTTTAAATAAATGTATAAATCCTCAATTGATATTTTTAAAGTTTATTTTTTATACACTAAATACGTGAGATGTTTTTGAAAAGTATTTATTTTAAAATATTTTAGTTTTGAAAATTAAATTTTAGAAATAAGTGAAAATTCTTCGTAAAAATAATGAAAATAATTTCCAAAATGTAAAATTTTTGCACTTAATTTTTTGCAAGTTCAAATCAATTGTTATAACAAAACGTTTAGAAAAACTTTGAAAAATTATGAAAAGTTTAAAAATTCTAATTTTATTTATTTTATTGATGTTTTTCAAGTTTCCCTCTTAATTCTGAATGATTTTTTCCAACAAAATAAAAAATTTTGTATTAATCAATCGTTGAATGATCACATTTTTTAAATTAAATTTACTTGAAATCTTCAATAAAAATTCAATTCTCTCAATGTCAAATAAATATTTGGGCAAGTTATCAAAAGGAGTATTTTTGCATTCACAAGAGAAGACCAAATAAGTGATCATTCTACTATAAATTACTTTTTTTTGTTCAAGCTTTTTTTTTGCTCATTTATTTTTCAATCTATTTCCACTCTTTCCTATTTTTTTGTTTTTTCTTTTCATTATTGTCTATAAGTTTGTATCTTGGGAACTATAAAGACCTTCTTTAACGTATTTCTTTGAGGATATATAGAAACAAGTGGAATTCTTAAATACTTTCATAGCAACAGCAATATCTATACATTGTTCTTACTGACCGTAAGAAATACAAATTAAATAACACAATGATATTCTCTGGGCACAATTCACCTGCTATTCTTACAAGAAAGAATGTTTTCAAAATGATATCAAATTTCTTTTTTCCGATTACAATACTAATGGGTTTTAGTATACCTTCTAAAATCAGAATCTATTTGAAAATAGAAATTGTTCAAAGCCGGTGCATGCAGTTTTGAACTTATGAAATACAAATGCATTCATTATTTCTCAATTTATCAAATTATTCAGTTTCATTATTCTCAAAGTTTTAAAAACAGAAAAAAAATTACCAACTTTGGTTATCCTAACTTTTTTCATTTTATTGCTTAATAGATGATCATTTGCAAAAGAATATTTTTTTTTAACTTCGTACAGCAGCAGATGCTTCAAAATGGAATATCTTTGAATTTTTAACTTCAGGCAATCATTCGTTTTCTTGCATATATCGTCCGTTTAGTTTTCTCAGACTTTATTTATTCCTGCTCCATTGGGTGCTATGTTGGGCTTCTTGAGATACTGTCTACATGCAATAACTTGTGTTTGCTGATGATTGTAATTCTTCATGAATCCTTTACAAGCGCTGTAATATATTAAATGCGATCGGTTGTTGATGAGGCTTTGTGGGTGCGACAGATCTACGCTCGTGTGACAACCTTTTGATGCACCAACTGCTCCCCGCTTGCTACTTGGTGTCTTGTTTTGAATTTTAAACGTATTTCAAAATAAAAACATTAATCATTCATTTTGGAGTTTATTCTTATTTCTCAAAACCTTAATGCCCTAATTGGATTTTCGTTTGATTAAACTCATCTAAGTTGTACTGATTTTGAAGTTTGGCACTTTCTGGTGCTGGTATATTTCGTTCTATTTTTGCCTGAGCTTTGTCCACTGTAAACATTGTAATCATCAAATGAAGTTATTTAAAACTAAAAAGTTGAGTATTAAATCAAAAACAAAATGTCGAACTTAGCTTTTTGACAATGCTACATTTAAAAACTCATAAAAAATAAAATTTTAATTAAAAATACTATATTCTTTCAATGGAAAATGTTGCATTTTTTAATTTTATTCCAAATAAAACTCCGTTAATACATTCATCTCAAAACATTGTAAAATTTTATAAAAACTGAAAAAATAACAAAATAATAATTTCTCATCAGTCATCGTTTCCCTGGTACTTGTATAACCCCTCGTTCATATCAAATGTCTCGCATATCTTAAGTTTCTCACAGCTCAAATAACTTTTTATTTCTCTCTCCGAAAAATCTGAGTAATCAGAAAACGATTGTTTTGTAGTGACTTCTTCCCCTTCTTCTTTCTTCATCAGACTGTATTTAGTTTTTTCTTTATACTGCTTAGTGTTGTTGTTGTTCGCTTGGTTTTCTAAGTTTTTTTCTTCTTTTGTTTCAGTAACATCATTTTGACTGGTTAGGTGCTTGACACTCTTGTTTGACTCGAGAGCAGCTAAAGCGTGAAACCTGCGAGGTTTAAAAATTTTTTGCATTCAGAGGTATGTTATCGTATTTCACGATGATTTTGAAGCTTTATTTTTTCATTTTTTTTTAATTTTGAAAACCATCTTTTCTATGTTTTAATTTTAAATACTTTATTTTTATTCCTATTAAGTTTTACTCGCATCGAAATTATGCCGTCATTAGCCGTGGCGTATTTTTTTATTTGAAATTGTTTTTTATCTGTTGGATTTTGTAATAAAAATATTATTACAGCGCAATTGAATTAAAGCATTCGTTTTTGTATCATTCATTGTTTCATTGCATTGTTTTCAAATTTGGTGAAAGGGAATAAGGATAAATGAGTTAGGATAATTGAGTTAGAGCGAGAGCATTAATTGCTTTGAAAATGCTGATATAACATCTATTTATTTATATTGCTTTTTGAAAGCATTCAATTCTTTCAGATTTTCAGAAAAAATTTTTTCTATTACAAAAACGCCTTTTAAAAATTATTACGCCATAACTTTTGAAGCATACAGCTATAATCGTTAATGGATTATAAAAATTTTAATTTCCCAAATTCAAATTTGTTGAAAAATTCTTAAACAGACTTGTATGCTTGAGAGATGAAGTTTTTGTTTGTTTTTGTGCTGAACAACCAGTCGTGAATCTCAACTTGGTTTGCTATTGTCTCGGGGTCTATGTTTTCAAACTTCACCTTTTTTCAAATTTTATATACTGTCATTTATAAAAATCTATTGTGTTTGAGTATAGTTTTTTGCTAAAAATAATTTTCCAATTTTCAAACCTTTGAAAAGAGACTTTCAGAATATTGAATTCTCTCACTTCTGTTGAAATCAAACCATTTGATCAAAGCCAACAGTACTTCAAGATTTTCAGCGGCCAGAGATTCGTGGGAAATAATTTGGAGAAGTCTTTGGTACGGAATGTATAAAAAGTGGTTGTGTTGGCTTAACAAACTGAAGTTCAATGCGATGACCTGTTTGAAATTTTCAGCTTATAAGTTAGATTTGAATGTTAAATAATTAAGTTTGCGTTTTTCATAGTTAATGAGCCAAATAGCAATATTTACAAATCTTATGATTGATTTCTTAAATATTTTGTTTTTTCTACATTCATTTTTTAATGTAAATAAAGATAGTTGAGTAATAAATATGGTATTTCGTGCAAGTGCCTTCATTCCATCCATGAAGCTGCTGTTGAGAAAAGCTCCTAGGTGAGGCTTGCTTTGTTTCACTTCCTTTCATTTTAAACCCACCAAAAAACCCATAGTTTTTGAAAATATCAACTTAAATCATAAAGTTACATGTTTGCATTAAATAAATAATTAACAAAAAAAATGCTTAAAAACAGGACATCTATTGATTTTTAACGGCAAAAAATCTTTGTAGTAGTTCACATTAAACAAAGCCCATTTCAAACTCATCAATAGCTTAACCAAACTCTAAGTTTCTAGTTAAACTTTTAAGTTTAATTAGAAAACTTCAGCAGAAAAATGTAACGAATAAGTTCAAACATTTTGGTGAGGAAATAATTTCATTCCATGTTTTTTTTGACAATACCTTATTTTGAAGTAAAAATTTTCAATTTTCCATTTAATTTTTCAATAAAATTTTATTTATGCTAAATTGTTATGCTAATTTTGTTTCAAGTATCGCTTACTTATAAGATGATCTCATGAATAAATAATTTTAAATTTAAGCTTTAACTTTAAAAGGTAAAAATTTTTGCATGCACTCTCAAGCTTGAACAACCTGCTTATCTTTTTGATCTTTTGTCAATCAGACACACACGTCAACCACTCAGATCTTTGCACTCTGGTCTCCAGCTTCATCAACCTGTTTTTTCAGGCTTGTTTACTAGTCGCTCTTTTTTTCACCAGGCTCCACGTCTGTGGAATTCACTTCCTTCTAACTTGCGCTCATCGCTTTCTCTCATGAACTTTCGCAAACTTGAAAACTCACTTATACCATAAACATCCCCAGTCATAACCTCTTACAAACCTTGAGCGCCTCTGAAGTAATCTTGAATTGATAACTGTGCGCTATAAAAAGCTTAATAATAATAATAATATAAGGGAATAATTCATTTATGTTTTCTGATATACTATTTATCTAGTGATGTTCTGAATATATAGAAATATTTTGTAGAACCTAATAAACGACAGTAATATCATCTACTTATGGCTCATTGAAGTTAATGATTACATACTTTGAGAAGATAGTTCTTTGAGTTCCTCATGTGGTTGTTAGCAGCAACTGAAAAGTGCAGAAAAACATTGTCGTGGTTGTAGTTCTTGGTCAAAAACAATCCACATTTGTTGATGATATCTGGGAAGTCCAACTGGCGAGATATGGTGATGAGACTTGCGATGTTTTTGCAATCAATTTTCAAGTTGGATGTGTAGAGGTAGTTCAATACATCAGAAACTATTTCTTTTGAATAATCAGTCATACTAATTTGAATAAGTTGGGGTAGAGGTTTTTTAGATTTTTCGAAAATAGTTTCTAAGGTAGGACTATGGGCAGCAAGAATGATCTGATGAGTCAGGATGTCACCGTCTTCAGTGCCGATGAGAGCATCACACATGGTCTGTTGCAGCCAGTTCTTATGCAACTGAGCCATGGTTCGTTTGTGCACCTCTTGATCCCCTTGTAAGTTGTTTTGCGCGCCATATTTTTTGTTCAAAAAAGATGCCACTAGAGATTGGTGAGAATAATTGAATGGAGCTTTGGTCAATAGGTTTGGAGCATCGTTGCTTGAAGCGGAGTTCAAGTCTGCGGGTTTAGGTGTATGATCTAAAGGATTTTTAGAATTTCGGCTTTTCAAAACTTTATTTTCTTTATATACTTTGCTGTTTATATCCTCTCCAGATATCTGATTTATTTTCCATCCTTCAACTTTTCTAGCATCATTAGTAAATGATTTTTCTAATGTCAAGCTGTTTTGAGAATTATATATACCTTTGGTTTCGTCGTTTTGAGCACTGTTACCATTGTTAAGATTGAAAACTTTTTCAGGAACCTCTTCAAAACATATATCTAACGTTCTTGCTTCTTTCTCAATATTATCAATCTTGCATTTTCTTTTTTCCATCTTGGTTAATTTCTTTTCTATAAAATTGCTTTCTCAAAAAATATTTACGATTCAAAAATATACTTCTTTAAAAGTGAAAATATAAAGAAAAGTTTTCGATTTTAATTAGGATTTGGTGAAATGCTTTTTAAAATAGAAGACGTATCGGATGTTGGTAAACTGAAGTATAAAAACACGTTTTTAACAACATTTAACGTCATAATAAGTTTAATTGTAGGCGCTTAATAGAAGCAATTCCATGTAGTTGATTTTTCACTTTTATTTTTAGTTTTTATTATTTCTACAAACCTTTTTAAATTTGAAATTAATATTGAAAAATAAATTCTTGCTAGATTCAAGTATTCACATAATTAAAAATGTTTTTAAAATAAGTTTTCAAAAAAAAAACAACGAAGCAAACAAAAGAACTTCTTAATGATTTGGACCAAAATTTATTACCTTGAACATTTGAAGGTACAACATAAGATGATCAAAGTTATTTTTTTGAAGGTTATCAAAAAAACCAACAACAAAAATAATCAAGTCAATAAAATTTGCAGATGTATTTTGTAAGAAATTTTTGTTTTAAACCTTATAAAGTGCATCAGTTTAAAATTAGAAAGAAAGTTTATTTTTGTTTTATATTTTTATGTCTTCCGGATTCAAATATTCGGCTGGGAAGAATACTTTTGGAAATTTAAACGACCAATCAAATGTATCGATTAATTTTGTTTCTCATTTTATTGAGAAGATTAACAACTTCTAAAAAACCATGGTAGGTATTTATAGTTAAAAAACGCTATTCAAAGTTTTCCTTATAAACGTACTTGTTCGACTGCAAAAATGATTTTTCTATTTCATTTATTTTATGTTATTCTATTTGTTAGATGTTTGTTTAATGTAGTGGTATATTAAAGCTTCAAGCTTTTACGGTATGGAATTTTCATGTTTTTTTGCATTTTAAACAAGTCAAACGTTAACGAATTTCAATAACATAACTGTTGCGGAAGTTATTGAAGAAAAATTAAAACAAAAATTTAAAAAAACCATTACGAATAATTGTTTCCAGAACAAGTTTCTAAATATTCGAAATTTTAAACTGAGTGATACTCTTTCGCACATAAGCCACACTCAACCCAAAAATCTTTCAAAGTAATTGATTAGTCTTGAATAAATAATAGTAATGATATTATATAAAAACTATGCTTTCAATGCATTTCTAAACTTGTGTATCTGCTCTTAAATCTAAAGTTTATTTTGGAATTGAATAACAAATTGAATATTAACAGCAACTACATAACTATTGTCAATAAGTATTTCAATACTTAAAGTAATAGAAGCGATTCAATTCTGAGAATATTAATAAAAACACAAACAATGATCATAGTTTTATAAATGATGGCAAAAAAAATAGCTACAAAGGAAACAGTTTGCACAACAACAATAATACTAGCAAGAAAAACCTCAATTGCAGTGACAATGAAAATCACTATTAATAACGACAACAATGCCAAGTATCATGATTTAAACAAGAGAAACAATAACAGTGATAACGATATCTGTAACAATCACAACAAAAATTTTAGCAATAATAGTCAAAATAGAAAAAAAACTTCATTTAAGTTATTTTTTAAGTCTCCCACGATGATGACTTGTTAAAAATTAGCAATCTGCCTCCATTCGACAGTATACTGACTTATACTTCAAAAAGCTTTTTAAAAATTTTGTTTCCATTAATTGCTGAACTAGCCAAATTTTTGTTACTCGTGCTTTTCTTTCCGTTTCTTAACCGCCCAAATAACCCTCCATGATGAAATTTTTCGACACCATTGATTTATTTATGTTTGAATACAATTTTACAACAACTAACTTTGTTTTTTTTTTAATTTTTTAAGCTTAAAAACCACTTTTATTTCATCAAAAAAAACAACTTTTCACATCCTCCCTCTACCAGCCGATGTTCCACAATCATTAGTTTTTGATTCTCTACTTCTTGTCTTCCATACATCTCAATAACCAACGATTTCAAAATACATCACATCAATTTCATTACACAAATGAATTCATGCTCACTTCTGAGTTTTCTTACATAACCTTTTAACAAATCGTCAATAATTGTATTCAATTAAGACATTGCATTGTGAAAAATTAAAAAATTTTTACTCTATCAACTCAATTTCTATCAAACTTCCACTAAAAATATAACGAAAAAAGCTCTTTTTCAGGATAGCCTCAGTTATTTTAAACTTCTTCTATTCAAAAGCCCAAAAAATCATGATTAAAAAAAAACTTAACTTTTTTTTAGATCAAACTTACTACTTCACTTAGCATAACTGGTATCCCACTTTCTTTCAGCCATGCAGCATCGTCAACCTGGGGCAATCTTCCCTTTAGAACCAACTCTACCAAAAAATTTAAATTGTATTATAAACTTATTTTCACACTCCATGAGTTTTCCAAAATTGTCACAAGGGGCGTCGGGTACTTAGCCACTTTTTCTGTTTATAAAATAGGCACTTTTTTATTCTTCGAGCAAAACGTAAGTATTCAAATGATAACACTTTTAGGAGTTTAGCTTATTCCACAAAGCTTTTCGTAAGATGAACTCACATTATCAAATATATATTTGTACTTCTACTTGATAATCTAAGTTGACCTAAAAGTGTTTTCATTTGAATAAATAGGCACTGCTTGTAGTTTGACATAATGATCTGTTTTATTTTTATAGTTAAATAAATTTATAAAAAATGATATCATTCAAAAAGAAAAACTTCTCATCATGAAGTCAAACTCAAGAGAAAATTTTTAAAAATTGAAATGTTAAGCGGCATTTGAACCCATAAAAACATACTCAACAATGAGGGTACGTCCCATAGACAGTTTGGAACTAAGAATGTTTTAAAGTATAAACATTTTTTAATTTAAAAAATTTTTTTAATTTTAAAATAACATAACATAAAAGTTTGAATTAAATATGCATTGTAAATTAAATTTGAAAAAAGTAGGAATTTTGCGTCTCTTTTGAAGGTGCTCCGTTTGGATGGGACATCGGCCCAATTACGTTAAACATATGAGGATCGAAATATTCAATATACCAAAATTTTATTTTTTTCAGATTCCAGCAATACATTTAAAAATATACAGTTAAAAAATATTTGAAGTTTTTCTTTTCTTATTTTTTTTTGAAAATTCTGATCTTTTTACAGCCAAAAACGCTTTTTTTAAACTATAAACTTTTATTTTTTGCAAATTGCTTTTACAGAGTGTTGAAAAAGATAACTCAAGTCCGAACTCAGATATAATCTGACTCTTCTATTATCCCTATTTTTATGATTTTCTATGTGGATATTTCCTCCATTTCGACGTATTTGATAAAACTTTCAATAACATAATTAAACTGTGAAATTTGAAATAATCAATTTAGCTTTATTTAATTTAATATTTTGCATTATGATTTTCTTACGTTTAAGTTATTTTATTCGAAAAGTTCGATATTTCAAAAAGTTTCATTAAAACCCAAATTTTTCGTTTTCTTGAAGATTTAAAAAGAGCTAACGAAGTGCCTTTAAATTGTCTCGCTACGTACTTTATTCAGTGCATGATACCTGCAGAGGTTTTTATAATTTAATTTTAAAATTTGCCAATTCAATTTTTTAATTTTAAAATTAAAAAAAAATTGGTTTGTATCAGTTAAGCATTCAATTAAAACGTTTTCAAAAGCTCAAAAACATTTTCACTTGTAGGCATCTAAAATAATCTTCTTGTTGTCATCGTTGCTGAACAGCCAGCCTTGGTTCTCAACATACCTAGCCAGTTGGTGTGGGTCCATCCGATGGAAGTTGACTAACGAGAGCAACATTTTATTGTGTTTCATTCTACTCGCTCTATTAAAGTTTATCCAATTGGCGATACTCAAAAAGAGTTCTACTTCCTTCACTCTAAGAGACGGGTGGGTTAAAAGAGTGTAAAAACTTTCAAAGGGTAATAACAATAAATGTTCGTGGTCGATAATCTCTGAAAAATTCAATGCTATGAATTTGAATATGTGCAGCGCTGAAAGGTATTTGTTGTTCATCGATACAGACAAATGTAAAAAAGCATTTTCTTTATCTAAAGTTTGAACTAGATAATCATTAGAAACATGATTCAATAGGGGTATGTCAAGTCGAACTGAAACATTCGATATGAAACCAATGTTTAGACTGTTAAGTGTGATATCTGTTGTGTAGAGGAAGTTTAAAACATTTGCAACAGCTTCTAAAGAACACTCTTCTAAATTTACCATCAAAGGCTGTTGGAACTTTTTCTTCTGTGACTTTAAATAACTATCGACACTTGGACTGAAGGCTGCAACCACTAATTGATGACTCATTACATCTCCACTCTTTGTTTTAACAATAAAATCACAGTTTTCTTGTTCTAAAAAGCTATCGTATAAATATTTCAATATTCCTTTCGAACTAATACTGTCTGTTTGTTGGTCGTCAATACAATAGCGTGCTTTGAAACGGTTCAAAATGAAAGGGAGGTTATTTGTTGAGCTTGTTTTCCTACAAGCATTTTCTTGCTCATAATTTGTTTTGGAAGTTTGAGTGTATTCTGGTGAGTTATTAAGTGGAGTTTTCAAAGATTCGTGCAAATTGTTGGGTATGTCTGGGCCCATGAAGGCAGATGGAGGCTGAGTAGGAAGAAAATTTAGAAAATATTTTTTTATGTCATCTTCAAGAATGTTGGGGTTAATACTTTTGACGTTAGTGGTTACATTATTGAGGTTGTTGTATTGCAGCATCGCTTTTTGACAAGTGGCACAATGATTTTCTGGTATAACGCACTGGTTGTTAGGAAGCTTCAAGTTCGAAACATTTTTTTGTTCGTTGTTTGAGTTTTTATTGTTTAAAACGTTGAAATTTTTAGACTCATTCAAAAGTGAGTTTTCATTAACAATTGCTTCTTTTGAAAGCTTTTTTTTAGTAAGACTGTTGTGAATGGATCTGAAATAAAATGTTATTAAGCTAAATTATAAGTAATATTATTCAAAAATGTCCAAATATTATTTTGAAATTAAAAACAAATTGCAAATGGAGGATAAAAGTGCACACACAAGCTAACTTGATTATGTTCAGACGCTCTTGCTTAATTTTATCGAGCTTTTCTTTGTGCTTATTACTTAAGCAATTACAATTAGAATCACCTAAAAGGCTTTGAAAATTTTCTGATATTATTTTGTTATGTTGACTTTGACATATAAAGTTGATAAGATTACTTTCGTCAATTAGTTTTAGGTTATTGAATGAATTTAAATAACTGTTTTTAAGTTTGTAACCGCTGTCTGTTAAGTAGAAATCATTTTGTCTGTTTTGAAACCTTATATTTTCATCTGACCAACCAACTTTCGGAAGATTCATTGTTCTGAATGATGCCTAAAAGCAAATTTTCAAGTCTCTATGATATACAACAATTAGAAAAGCTTTTATTGCTTTCCGACAAGTTTTAAATGCATTAAATGAAAAATATTTTCGAGTCTTTTGACATTTTTAGTTTCCATTAGTGGAATATATATACTATAAAACTTTATGATGTAAATATAACAATCTTGCAAAGCTAATTTTTCTATTTGAGTTAAACGTGATGTTGAATTAACAAATTTTTCAATATTTGATGTTCTTTGCTGAAATGTTGTTGTTTGTCTTGGAACGTAATTATACTGAACTTTTAAAAGTTGTTTTAAAAGTTTTTTACAAAAGCTTTTCATAAAGCATACTTGCTAATATTTTTGTAGGTGTGTCGGGTTAGGGTTTTCAATGAAATAGGAACATTTTTTCCTTATTTATGTAGTCAGTTATAAATTTAAAAAATTTTCACATAATAAATATTAATTTGTTTAAAAATGAAATTTATAATTTTTTTATCGCTTTTACTCTTACTTGACAAATAATGATTCAAGAAACCGACTTTAATTTAAAAGGAGTTTGATAAATGCGGATTTTAAAGATTAAAATAAGAAGACTGATGACTAAAGAATTAGTTTTAAAATAAACTTATTGAAATTCAATTTTCAAAATTAGTTTTGTTACTACATTGTGTATTGAAACTTGAGATATTTCTCGACGTTTAGAACACTAATACATAAAACATATTGAAACAATATAAAAATGAAAACGAAGGTCTTTTGAAAATTGCTTAAATTATGAACTTATTTTTAATCAGATATAACTGTGAAGTTTATACTTATATCATGTAAATCAATGAGTACTATAAAATTAAAATATTTGATAGTGTTTATATTGATAGTAATTACTAAATCATCGGCACTTGGAACTTTACGGATTTTGAATCTTCTTCGAAGGAAGTTATAATTGTTAACCTTTTTTAGGCTTGTTTTAAGTTTCAAATGTAGAAACTAGGAAAAATTTAAAAACTAAAAAATTATTTTCACAATTCGTTTTCAATTGCGTTATTAAATTTTCCACTATTTCTTGTTTCAATGCTATTATTCGAGCTTCATTTGTACTTTTGCTTTACCGAAGTTAACTAAAAAGCTTTGAGTTTAAGACAGTAATTCCATTTTAGGCATAAAGATCATGTTCGAAAAGTTTATCAAAACTAAAAAAATGGTTGATTTTTTAAAATATTCATAAACTTTTCTGCGAATTATTGAAATTTTTGAATGGAATTGAGAAGCATTTTCGACATATATTGAAGTTTTATTAAATAAAAATACTTTTTTTGTTGTATGCAGCAATGTCTAGTGGCCATAAAGGCTCAGTAAAATCTAGACAAAATGCCATAAATATTTGATTTAAATATTCTCAAATAAATTATCGTATGGTTAAAGTGATGAAAAACCTAAAAATGATCTTTTCCGTTTTTTATCAAATTTTTATGTGGAACCTAATAATAAATTACACTCAAAGAATGGCAACATGATCTACCCTTCAAAGTTCCCCCGCTGACGTTTGCAACCATTTTGTAATGCACCAAGATACATTTTTATTCTTTTCAAAAAAGCACGATGTATATTTTAGATGTAATGGTTATTTAAATTAAACATAATAGTGGTTTTATATAAACTTTTATTAAAAATTCTCTAGAAATCTTCTATATAGCAATCAGCATAAAATAAAACAAAAGTATTATAAAGCATGAATTAAGCACACTACAAAAGTTTGAACGCCTTTATTTTCGGCAAATGTTCTTGAAATCTTAATGAAAAAAGCTTTAATCATACTTTTTAATGTTTTGTTTTAAACAAAGGCGGGAACATATTTTCACTCGTCTAAGCAGAAGAATTTTTAGCGTTTTTTTACGACTAAAACCTGATGTTTTGTTTCTAATTAAGAAACCAATTTCTTTTTATTTCTAGAACAATATTTTTAAATTTTGAGAAAAATCAATTTGATGGCAAGCCATTTAAACGTACAGCTCTAAAAATCAAGTTAAATAATGAAATTTGTCTTGGAAAGCGATTAACCTGAAACAGACAGTGAAATAGTTTATTAAGACAAAGCATCCATTTACGTTAGTCATTAAATTTACAAAGGTTTCGTGTTCAAACAAAATCAAATTAAATTATACAAACTTAATATGCTAGTCAAAAATAAAAAAATCTTTAGCAGCTGCGATTATTTGAAACATTTTGAGTAATTTCCATTCTCAGTCACTTTAATAAAATTAATTTATAAATCAATTATTTAAATTGATGGGGCAAAATGGAATTAAACTATGGGAAGCATAGAAAAGGGCAAATGTGGCCAATCAATGGTCTTCCAGGGCTTTAAGCAACTGCCTCCTTCTGCTTTGCAGCTCCTCTTCACTTGCCTCACTGCCCCCTGAAGAATGCTCCTTCCTCTGCCGTCATTTATATTTTACCATCTATGTATCATAATACAAGTTGCCATCATTAACATCATAACATTCGTGTATCATTATATAACAAGCGCTAACAATTCCGAACGTTTGAGGTTGTTGGAACTTTCAATTGCATGGAAAAAAGGAGCTTTATCTACGTTGCGCGTATTTTTTTAATTTAACTTTGTACATTTTATACAAAGAAAAACACTAGTAAAATTATTTGCATCAAATAATTACAACGCAATTAAAAATTTATTGAATTAAATAATCTACCCGATTAAAAACTCAAAGCTATTATATGAAAAAAGAAACAAATCGAGTATTTCTCATTTTACGGGATGAATCAACATTAATCCAATATGATGTAGTATTGGAAATTTTTCAACATATTTTTTAAAACACCAGAAGTAATCATCCGAATTCAGAATATAACGATAAAATGTACATATATACACAAACATTAGCACGGTTCAAAAAACTTGGTTGTGAAACACGTGTAAAGATTTGAGCACTCACTGTATTATAATTTATTTGTTATACCAGCATCATCATTTATAGCTTTTATAATTGATAAAATCACATTTTGGTAGATTCAACTAGAGACTAACGATGTGGAGCTCCCACATAAGATGAAAATTTGAGATTTAAGAAACCCCACAGGTATTTTGTTTGATATTTTCTTCGATAACTTTTAATAAATTCGATAAATTGAACCTCATCAAAAATAAGTTTTTTTCCTGTATAAACGCAAATAAAATCTTCTCATTTGAGCTGCAAGGTCGATGAAACTTAAGGAAATCAAACCACCGTGTTTTTATCATTGCAACAACTATTCACTATACAACCTGCTTTTTGCTGGCCTCTCTTGGATGTTCTTTCGATTCTGAAGGCTGTGTTAGATAATTTAAGTGAATTTTTGCATTAAAATAGATAGATTTTACTTTAATACTACGAAAAAATAAAGGTTTACAAAAAACTTACAGATCTGGAAATTTTCTTTTTTTTAGATTTTTTACTTTTCTTCACTTTAACATTTTCTTCATCTGAAAAACGATAAAATTTTTTAAATATATTTATGAAAAGGATGATTACCGATCTCTACACTATCCCAATTAAAGTTACGATACAGAGTTTGAAGAGGTAAGAGTCATCAAAGCAGGTGTTCCCCAAGGGGGCGTCCTATCACCCACACTATTCAACATACCACTTCCCAAAATCAACTCACTCAACCTCATCACCTACGCAGAAGACATCACCATAACATCGTTCCACCCCAACACCAACACAGCCACCCAGAACCTTCTTCCATATCTCAATGAAATACACTCATGGGCTCACAATAACAACCTACAAATCAACCCTACCAAAACCACGTCAACTCTCATGACCCCTGACCCTTCAGAATACAAAAAACCACTTCACATCCACCTCAACAACACTCCCATTCCCACCACCTCCAACCCTACTATCCTTGGCTTAACTTTTGACCCCAAACTAAAATTCTCCACCCACACAGACAACACCATCACAAAAGCAAAAAAAAACACTCAATCTCTTAAAACTCCTCACATCAACACAATGGGGAAAAAGCAAAAAAACACTCATCACCACATACAAAACATTACACCATCCCATCATCGAATTCGCCAAACCATCTAGTCACCCATCATCTCATCCACCTCCCCCAACAAACTCCAAAAAATCCAAGACTCAGCCTTGAGAACAATCACTGGCTGCACTCTAGACACCAACACCCAACACTTCCACTCAAAGACCAAAATCCTCCCACTCCAAACCCCCTCAAACTTTACGCATTACAACTCATACAAAAAGCCTCCCACCCCACTCACAACACAAAAAGCCCACCCCAGACGCAAAAAACGATCCACATTCAACAACATCAACTACACCCTAAACATACCCCTCTCCCAGACCACCTCTCACACACAAATAAAAAACAACATGAAAACAATACACACAAAAATAGTACATGACTACATATCATCCACTCCTAAAAAAATTCTCAGCAAGCAACCCCCACCCATTCATGAATCAGAAACCACCCTAGACCACCACACTCGCCGCACTCTCGCCCAACTCAGATCAAACAAATCACCTTTCATCTTCTCATACCTCAACAAAATCTCACCTTCATCTCATCCTTCACCTTCATGCCCACTCTGCAAAACACACCTTCACGACACCCCTCACCTCCTCACTTGCCCCAAAATAAGTACCACACTGAACCCCGAGAGTCTGTGGACCGACCCCGTGAAAGCGGCTGAGCTTCTCAACCACTGGACGGTCTTGATGGAGACATGAGAAGCACCCAACAAGACTAGGGTGCTCGGATTAAAACAAAAAAGAGAGATAAGAGTCATACATACTACATGCCTCAATTGTCAATCAAAAATTAATTCTTGAAATCTTTGCCCTTAAGATTAAAAAAAGTGAAGAAAGGTGGTTTGGTCACCTGACTAGACTAAACGCGTGAAACTAACCAAAATTAATACATAGCATTGGTGCTCCAGAAAAGCGTGCAGATTGAAAAGTCAAAAAAACAGACTCAATCATTCAAGAATGAAAACTGCGAATTTCTTGCAAAATTTTTTCAATAAGAAAGATTTAAAGAGAAAGATAGTTGCTCTCAAGGTCTAACTCTAGCATCATTTCACTACTCATCACAAGACAGTGTTGGTAATTCATCTTTTTATACACCATCACGCATCATCCCTCCATACACTATCACCCATCCATCGACACATCCATCCCTCAACATCATCCATAAAATTATACACCAAACAAACCATAAGATCCGGATAAAGACTTCCTTTTCTTCTTGCTATGACGTTCTGAAACGTCTGAGTCATACTAGAAACAATTATTTTGAATTTTTTTTGTAAAAACTATTCCACATAAATTCACTAAAACCAACAATTGAATTTTAATTTAAATGAAAAATATTTGAGAACACAAACATCGCATGATTTTCGCTTTTTGTTTTTTTCTTTTTTGTGCTTTTTTTTGGGCTCATCTTCGTCTGGTATTGATATGTTATATTCAAGTTTAGATTTATTTTTTTTTAATAAATTATTATTTTTAATTGATTTAATTTCCATAACAATCAACATTTGCATAAATGGAATTGTGTCATAAGTCCTACCATGGAGTTTAGCATTCTTTTTGAACTCTTTGAAAACCTGTATGGTTTAATTGATTCGGTAAATACTCCATAATATTTTTCATATGCATAGTACGTAAGAAGTATTACAATTATGAGTTGATGTTTATCAATTTAAAAAATAAACTTATTGGTTGATAGCTTTGCACAAAAGATTTGATCTAATAAAATAATAATCTTCTTTAGCCAAAGTAAATACTGCAAAATTATTTGAACACTAAAGGTAATTTTATTAAGTACAAACGAAAGTTTTGTACGTAATAAAATTACCTTTAGTGTTCAAATAATTTGCAGATTTGATCTAAATGTATAATTATTATTATTCTCTGGCGATTAACACGTTGATAACATGAAAGCACCTTGACTCGATCACTCTCAAGCAATAGAGCTTTGAACTCTGCTTCCTCCTCCAGTTCACTTCGTATCTGTCATAATGATCGTTCAAACCATTATGAAAGAACACAATATCATTAAGTGTGCACCATTAAATAACAGATTATTCAATTTTATTGAAAATATCGAATTTATAAATGAAAAATAATTAACAAAAAAAAACAATAATATAAACATGAACGCCATCGACCTACATAGAGCACACAATACTGAAACAACATTACCCAACAAGCCATGTGTAAAATTTTCGACTGAATGATAAAATTATATTCATTGAAACACGAATTCAACACGTGGAAACACATAAAAAGGTACACAAACAGATGCCCTAACATCTTGCCAGGCCACATTGTCGTCCAGAACCTTCTCCTCATGCCGCCTCAACAACTCCTTAAAGCTCGACTCTGCCGCCTTTTGCTGGCAATGCATTAAAAACGATGTTATTGAAATCATGTCTGTTTGCATACGTTTGCGGTGAGCAAGAATGAGATTGTGTTGCTAAAAAGCTTGACAAGAGCTTAGCGTTTTCATATCAAGATTTTTCTTGTAAAGTATTGATGAAAACTCATTTAATAATTATACGAGTTGTTCAAGCTGCACACAAGCACAGATCTCTGCCTTAATGGCATTTTAGTAACAACCATATGATGGGTGAAGATGATGCAGCTATTTCGCTTTTCATACCTCTTTAAGTGTGATTAGAAAATATTCCCAAAAAATTGGCATTGCTTATTATAAGCATTATTTAAGCTTCATGTATTTTTAAAAGCAGCATGTAGGTAAATATGATGGAAAAGGCTACATTCTCATCTTCAATACCAGGTTATAGCGGGTATGCTAGGCAACTCCAAGTTCTCAGGTTAAATAACAATCAATTTTCATTAAAAAGAATATGCTGAAAATGATGAATATAACAAACCTTCCTAGCTTCCTCCTTTAACTTCTCCTTAGCTCGACTCTCAGCTTTCTCTATCAACTGTTAGATGTGATTGTTATAAGATGTTAAAACATTTGAAATATATTGTAAATTTTCAATATTTCAATCGTCCAGAAAAAATTACAACTAGAAATTATCGAAATTCAAGATTTTCTGCTTTCACACTCAGACAATTTGCTTAGCCACTGTCAAGATTATGCCCCAAGTCAAATAAAAAGGATACCTCTTTTGAAGACTGATAATTATAGATTGTATTATAAAACACACTAGACACAAACACTGTTGTAGGTGAGCTTGATGTTGCCAGCATCCAAGGTGAATGTCTTCTTGTCGTACATCAACCACTGCGCAAACTCCTCAAATGTTGTGTCCGCCTCCACTGTTAGACTCTTTTCCTAACGGAGTGATATTACTAGTTGGTATTTTATTGTTGTTAAATAGTATATACTACTCTCTATAGAATCTGCCAAAAAGTTTAAAATAACTTCAGAAACGAGCTTGAACACTATTTAAAACAGCAATAAAAGAAACTTGAATGAAGCACCGAGGTATTGCATTCAAACCATAATGGCTCAACTGATTCAACCAGAGCTAGAACGATTACCAACAAAAACGGTTACGAATACATTGGAAAAACCCGATGACTAAGAATTATATATCTAAAATTTGACGAACACGATTGCAGAGATCTGAACACAATAAAAAATATTTGATAAAGAATTAAAAAATTTTAATTCAAGAAAAACACGATATTTAAGCAAGCAAAATATACGGCAGTAATCTACCATGGTGATTGCGCTTACAAAATAGGATTTTAGCCATTACGAATAAAAAGTGAATAATTGAGAATATAATATTTAAATATATAAAATAAATATGAATCAATCAAAAACTCTATAAAGTTAGAATTCAATGATTATTCATAAGGTTTTAATGGTAAGCACTCTAGAAGTAATTTAAATGCACACAACATACCTTTAGTATGTCCTTGATCACCTTTTTCTCATCGTGGTAGCGAGATTTGAGGTCTTCAACATAGAATTTGAACAAATCTAATGGCGTCGAACCTGTTTGATTACTTTTATCAGTTACATTTTTATTTTTCCTTTTTAATGATATTATTATTGTATTAGTAAGAAATGCAATTTATTTCAAGTTCATCTTTTTGAAACTAACAGCTTCAATGAAATTGTGTTCATATTGAAAACATCAAAATGATTCTCGTTAAACAATTTGAGTCTTAAACTCAATTTCATAAGCAATATTTAAACAAGCAGCCAAAAGTAACTACCAGGTTGCCCAAGCATCTGGTTGAACCTGGGGTCTACACAGATGATGCTATACAATTCCATCCACAATGACATCGAGTGCAACTTGCCTGCATCATGCAACTCATTCAGGAACACCTGTCATCAAGCATACCTTCTCAATCTCATACTTTATCATAGCTTGAATATTATGTAAAGGTAGTGATTGTCACTCTGAGACTCCTATTCATTAGTCGCAAAATTTTTTTATTATTTATGATAATAATTACGCTTAATACACGACTCCTGAATGTTAATAGAGCACAGACCACAAAAGCTTCTCTGTTCTTGCGGTGCCTCCTCCTGGTTGCCTTTTTTTCTGCCTCCTTCTCCTCCTCTGCCTCCCTCTCCAACAACTTTATGTGCTCCTCAAAACATATCAAAGCATCCTCTTTATCCATGTCTGTCAACAAGTGTTTGGGAGTATTTTGTTTGATGCTACATACTGAGGTGCTTGATGTAATACAAATTTTAATATTGATTTAAAAAAAGGAAGAACTAAAAACATAATAATAAATTTTATTATTGATTAACATTCATATTTTTGAAAAATATTATGTATATATTATTAAATGATAATCAATATTTTTCGCTTTTTGTCCACCCTAGAAGGAAAAACAAACTTTCGCATTTTTTCTAAATCGACAGAGGCGTCATTAAATATATACTCATACAATTCAATTGATGATATTTCAAATGGGATACTTTGAAGTTCTTGATCTTCAGTGAACTGAGTATTTTCAAGAAGCATTTGTTGGGTTTGTTTCCAGGTGGAGGTGTGTGTGAGGGTGAGGATGTTGTCCAGGATGTCTGTCAGCACCTGGTGATGAACATTACAACAGTGGGAATATTGACAAATATAATATAGATATTTGAAAGATTGGGTTAAAATGCAAAATCATGAGAGAAAGTGCAATGAATAATCAGTCACCTTAATGTTCCTTCTTCTCAGTTGTTTTGCATCTTCCTGTTCATGGATATTATCAATAGTTTAAGACATATATATAATAAATATTGTGGGTAGAAATGTATTTGAAGCAAAGCAATTATCACCTTTTCCTTCTTCTCCAGCTGATGCGTTATATCGTCATATATTTCTCTGTGGTGTTTGTGTGCGCAGTAATAATCATGAAAACTTTCAATAATATCGGAAAAACTTGATTAATACTTTTAAAATCATGGCAATAAAAAATATAGTATTATCCCAAAAAGTTTCATGAGGGAGCATTTATTAAAAATTGTCAACATACATCACTATTGCTCATAAATACAAAGTAGTAAAAGATGGAAAACTACCATACAAAAGGTCTAACCCACAATGAAAAGAACAAGGGCTTAAAACAATCAAGAAGATGAATACAACTAAGTGTCAAACCTGCGATCTCTGTCAGCCACAGCATTCCACACAGCCTCATCAGCCAGCAAAACCTCAGCCTTCCTGTTGCATCAATCATTGTTATTTCTATCAATAAACTACCACTGAATCTTAAGTAAGTGAATTTACCATTAAATCACCCCTAACTGGTGTTTCGGTTGCGTTCTTATACAACAGTACAACATTAGGGATAATCTATTTCTAGATCATAATTTATTATTAATCGTTTTTGAACCCGAAATTTACTTTGCATGATGTTGCATATTGTATTATATAAATAAAACTTTCTTTGTAAATCTGAATTCATCTATACGGTTTTTATAAGTTCCCCTTAGCAAAATTGCTAATAGAATGTTAATTACACTCAATTATAATATTGATTATCTACAGCTAAAGATGAGCTTGCAATGTACTTCCTAAATTGTTCTTGAAACTATAGGATTTTGATTGATGAACAAAACGATTGAAGATTGTTACTTGTATTTCGTATGAGAAGTGATTATTGGGGACTCAAAGAGAAACTTTTCCAAGTCCTCCTTTGCTTGCTTCACTTTCAAACGCTGCTCTTCCTATAGGGTTACAAACATATAACTACGTTAAATTTATTTAGGTTTCTTGAAATTTTGAAATAAATGTTTAAAGATAAAAAATAACTTAGTACTATGACTGAGCAGATTGATGATTTTTTATTGAAAAATCCCTCAAATAAAAAAAACTGGTAGGAACATCTAGAAGACTAATTAGAATTTATAAGCATGACCAAGAATAGGAACCTTTTCTTCTTTGGCACGTTGTATCTTGTAGGCATTGAAAGCTTGTTTCTTCTCATTGAGGTGCTTGAGGGAAGTGTAACGAGCATCTGATGAGATGAGCTTCATTGCCTGATCCCATGAGCAATTCGATGCCACTTCCTGTGTTGCAGTGTGATAGTAGTGTCACTGTTCAAAGCAGGAAATGAAAAACTATTGCAAATTATATATTTAATTAAAAAATTCTTTGAGGTATGTATCTTATGTTTTAGAAATGAAAAATATAGTTAAAAGAAACAATGAATGAAAAATCAACTAAGAATATTTTGAGAAATTTAGTGAACCTTTTCTTTGAGGAGGCTTTTGAATGCCTCTATCGCTTCCTTTTTGTTTGTGAACTTGAGGTCAGTTACTTCTGCTTGTCTGTAGTTAATTTCAAAAATCAATTGATGATATAGAAAATTAGCTGATTAATAAATAAATAAATTATAACAAAACTACATAAATAAAAAAATGCTTCTCGAAGAAGATTGCAGAATACAAACGCAGGAGGAAGGGAAGCAGGAAAGTTGTTGGAGGGAGGCAGGTGGATAGTGGCGAGTGTGGCCTGCATGGCTTTTTCTATGGCATCAGAAGGCTTTAAATCCTCTGTGCTTTCACTGGGTTGTTCACAAGTTTTCAATTAAATTTGATTATGTTCAAGTATTGATATTGACGTATTTTTAAAAAATTAAAAAAAAAAAATTTTTTATTAAAAATTTTACCTTGTTTTCTTCTGCATCAAAGCTGAAAATTATAAAAATTTTATAATAAGAACAAAAAATAAATATGATTTATGCTTTATATAAAAAAAGTTAATTTATATAATTAATAAGTTAATTTTTTTATATAACCAATATATGACAAAAACCAATGTGTGTTATCGAATCTAATGTGAATGGAAATATTTGACTTGCCTTCGATCTCAACCAGTTCAGCAGGCTTGTCCCAAGTAGACTGCTTGGTGACACTGTTGTGGTAATATACCCTACCATTGTCTGTTTTGTGCTCCTTCCATGTGCACTTTGACATTAGCTTCTGTTGGATGAATGTATAAAGAAATGTTAACATCTTAAGTATCAAACAATTGGTCAAAGAAGATGAAGTTAAATAATGTTTGTATGTAAGCAAAAAAAATCAAGTATAGTACAGATTTCCATTTTTTATTATAATAGGTTTTTATTGGGGTTTAACCCTCCTTTTTCACAAAAATACTTTGATGAAGAAGCCAATGTATTAAAAATTTAAAATAACATAATTGACATTTGAAAACAATTATTGAATTATTAAATGATTTAATTAGATTATACTGCTGTACATGTTTAATAACTAATAGTCAGGGTTAGCTAGTCTTTTTAGACATAACAGCAATATTATTTTATTATTCTTATGTTCTAGTAACTGGGGCTGACAGCAGTCAGTCTAGGTTATTGATACTGTTAGAGTAATTTATAGACCATTTATTTAGGGCAAATTTTTATAGATTGACAGTCTGATCTAATGTCCAACTTGAAATTATCAAACGCAAATCCACCCTTTGACAGTTTGCCTTGCCCTTGACAACAAAAAAAGGATCATTTGCCAAGCTGAATGACAACAATACCAGAATATCAGTTTGTCGATACCTGCTACTAAAATCTACTGTTATCTGCTAGTGAAGTCCACTGTTATTCAGGTTGTTACAGAAAAGTAGTCTCAATTTTGAGATTTCACATTCAGTGCAGTTTAACATAATGCTCAGAAATAAATATTAGCAGAACGTATTTTTTTTTAAATTTGACAAATAGTAATAAAGAATAATCAAAATTTAGAAAAATGATTCAAAAAGTTTCAATTAGATAGATAACTTAAAAAGCTTTTTATTTGAAAATTTTCATCTTTTCTTTGAATCATGAAAATATACATCTGATTATATGAACTTGATCCAAAGTTCCAAAACTATAACTTTGAAAATTTACAACCCCTGTGTTCTGCATCATAAATGAAGAACACAATCTTCAAAAATGTGTATAATTCATTTGTTTTAAAAACAACCACTTCATTGTAGAAACAAAATCTGACTTTCTTAATAAACAGACCAAGCAATAAATATTGATTCAAAATTGAAAGACTCTATGGAAAATGAATGGTGAGGAAAAATTTTTCCTATAAGCATCTAGAAAGTTGTGTGATAAAGAATAAAAAACTAAAAATATTCAACATTGAATTTTTAAAAATTTTGCCAAAACCAGATATCAAATAATTAATAAATTTCAAAATTTAGTTATATACATTATATTCTATATATAAATATTTCACTACTTATATTAATGTAATAATAAACACTTTTAAACAGAAAAATAAAAAAGCTAGTAAGTTTTCATAAAAATTTATAAAACCCACTTCAGCTTGTGTTTTCATTTCATCAGGTTTAGACCAAGTAGACTGCTTGGTAACAGTGTTATAGTAGTATGTACGACCATCAGGTGATTTGTGTTCTGTCCAAACTGCCTATAAATTTTATGATTTTTGAAAAAAATTTCCTATTTTTATTAGGAATTCATACAAAAAATACCTGTTTGGCTTTATTTGAGAAATCTTGAACTGTTGAATTTAAGCATTTAAATACATATTCTTGTAAATTTATTTCTTTAACTTTGACTAAAAATTTTAAAAACTACATTTAGGATACTTAACATAAAAAAGTGTATAATAATCATTAAAATAAAATCAGTGGCTAAATTTTATATTAAAATTAGCAAATCTAGATAAGTGCCGGTATATTTTACACTTCAAATAATTCTCAACAAAGCTTTTTTAAAACTCATATTTGCTATTTTTATTTAAAAATGTTCACCTGCTGTATCAGCCATTGTAATTTAGATGTTAAAAAAACCAATTCTTTGAAAGCACGGTTTTGTTTAGGGAAGGCGGCAATGATATTTAAAACTTAAAAAAATATTGTTATAAATAAATTTAGTATTATTTCCAAATTTTCCATTCTAAATAGAGACTATAGTTAAAAAAAAAAGAAAGTTATGAACTCAAAGAATAAAGTTTGTTCCATTTAGATTTATTTTTCGCCATTTTTCTTAGTTTCAAAAGATCTTCATGAGTGTTTAGAGAAAGGTTTCAGAGCTTCTTGCAGCACAGGTTTTCTTGGAAGAGGTTTAAATGTAGACATGTAATAGTTGTCCATATTTTTTTGTGCTGGAGCCTATATATTGAGTCTTAGAATATGACCAAGAAGTGTGTGCCTGCGATAAGCAATGGTCTGACTTAGTTCCAGTGCTCCTGTTTTTTTAAATAGCTTTTCAGATTTTATTTTATCTAGTCAGAATATTTCTACTACTCGTCTGAAAAGGCGGTGATGGAAAGAATTTAAAGCAGACTCATCAGTTTTTGTCAATGACCAAGTACCACAATTGTAGAGCAAAATTTGCATTATGTAGGCATTGAAAAATCTTACTTTTTTCTTTAAAGTCAGCTTCTTTTTTTTCCATATCTTCCAGAGCTTGTTCATTGCAGCCATGGATAGTGCCTTCCGCTTTCTTATCTCTTCTTTGATTGCTAATATTGATCCTAGTTTTTAAAATTTTGCATTATCTAGACTGTTATGTTTCATTGTGATTATTTCTGTTTTATTTTTGTTTACTATGAGATTATATTTTTTCAAGGTATTGCATATTTCTTCTATATCAATTTCCTTTTGTGTCACAAAATCAACATCATCAGAGTATATTATTTCTTTTCCACTGAAATGAAAAGAAAGGTTTTTGAGTGTTTCTTTTAATAATAGAGAATAGGATAGGGCTCAAGCTGTCTCCTTGGGGTGAGCCTATTGATGTTAAGAAGCAAATACCGAACCGATTGTCTATTTTTATTATCATTTTTGTGTTGGTCAATAGGTATTTGATCAGCATCACATCATCTTGTTCAAGAAATGTTTCACAAGTGTTGATGAGCTGACTTCTTGAAATGGTGTCAAAGGCTGACGACATATCAAGGCTAGTGACATGGATTTCATGCTTTGTTTTGTATTATGTGGCCATGTTGAACCTGTGTGTCCAAATTACATCTGCCGTTGACCTGTTTTTCTATATGCTGATTGTGTATGTCCTATATGTTTTACAGCAGCTTCACAAATTCCGTTGAGCGTAATGTGAGACAGGACTTTTCTCACTACAGGCACGATGCATATGGGTCTTAGCTTTTCAGGTACTTGTGGTTTTTTGGGTTTTTGTATGGGTAGGAGTATGGCTCTGTTTAAACCAATGTTTCCACCCTTCGGAATTGTACGATTGAATTCTTCTGCAATAATTTCGTGTATTTTCCTATCTGCATATTTCAGGATTTTTGCCCTGTTTCCATCAAAATCTTGGCATTTTCCATTTTTTAGTTTTTCTATGGATGCTGCCACTTCAGAGCTGGATATATATTTTTTGAAGTTCTCATTTTGTGTAATACAGCAGAACCTTAAGAGTTAAATTTCTTCATAAATTGGTTTTGACTTCTTTCATTAAACAAGCAATTTTATTTGTTTTATAAGGCTTCAAGAATTTTACAGCTTCAAACATTTTTGTGTCATCAGGGGCTTTTTCAATTTCTAGAAGTTGACTATCCAGCCATCTTTCATAATGGATTTTTGCACTTTTTTTGAGAGCTCTTATTTCATTTTTCTTTTTATCTTTTTATTTTATTTATTGATCAGAGTTTTTCATAAAAGATCTCATTTTTAGCCATGTGACTTTTTGTTGGATAAACATAGCTGCTAGAGCTGGATGATTGCTCCATGTTTTTGCAATTTCTCTCAGGCAGTGAAAAATTTTCTGAACAGATTGGAAATTGTTGTTCTTGGCTAAGAAATTCAGAGGTTTTATGCATGTAAGTTTTTTGGTGTTTGCTATCACTCATTATTAGTTGTTGGTTTTTAGTTTTTTGTATTGGATGTCTTTGATATGGCTTTGTATTTATTATGGTTCCGTCAATCTGAATTTTTTATCAAATTCATTTTGCTGAACGTTTGATATTCTATCTTAACGGAAGATCTCAAAAACATGAAATAAAGAAATATAAATTTCAATAAAACAAAAAGAATTAAGAAGATCACTGGCAAAACAACAGCGTTTGCAACTTTCAATGTACGTGGCTTAGCATCAGAAATCAAAAAAGAGCCTTTTTCGAGACTTTGAGAATTATAAAATCGACCTTCTTTTTTTCCAAGAAACAAAAATAACTGACGATATTACAATCGATAGAGGAAACAAAATACTAAGGCTTTTAAAATCAGCAAACAGGCATTATGGTTTTGGAATAATACACAAAAAAGCCACAGGAATAAACAAACTCATGCAAATATCTGAAAGAATTTTAAGTTTCGTTGCAAAAATAAAAAAAGAAAAATATGCAATTGTGGGAGTATATGGCCCAACACAGACAAGAACCACAATAGATGAAAGAGAAGAATTGCAATTCATTGAACAACTTCAAACAATCATTGACACTCAACAAAAAAATCATACTCTTATTGTGCTTGGTGATTTTAACTCCAAGCTTGGGAGTAGTACAGGTAAAGTTGTGGGAAGATATGGCTTAGGAAGTATCAACTCAAATGGATTGTACCTCAAACAAGTTCTTCCAGAATACAATTTATTTGCAACAAACACTGCTTTTAAGCAAAAAGCTAAATATATCACAACTTGGAAAAGCACCAGAAAAGTGGATACTAAATTAAAATCTATCTATAACACAATAAACTAAAATAATAATTTCAGACTATAAATAAACTAGGATAGTTTTTTTGATAAAGAAATATTTTTTTTAGTCAATTGTCATCTAGTCAATTTTTTAGTTTTACAAACGTTTATTGCTTGTTGTGGCTCTTGGAAACAAAAAATACTTTTTCCCTAATCAATATAAACCCATTCTCCACAAAATCCGTCTTCAGACTTACGTATTTAAATGTTGGAAAGAAGGCATAATGATCAACGGTGAGGTAAAGATGAAATTTTATAAAATATGAACAAAAAAACGTTTTGGCTCAGTGGAGATAGAGTGAAACGATCATTAATAATCAAAAAAACTTCTAACACTAACGAAAGACGGTTGTTGTTTTTTTTCAATATGATGAGAAAAATAAATAACTTAGATAGCGCCTCTTACTCATTCTTCAAAGGTGCTCTGCTAGGAACTGCTTGAAAAGAGAGGTTTGAAGATTTAAAAAAAAAGAAGATTTGAAATTAAGAGGAAGAAAGAAAGACCACAGAAAGAAAAAACAGATAAGGCATAATTATGAGAGGGAAAGATAATAAAGAGCTGAGAGAGGTTAGAAGGTCGTAGGCCAGTACGTTCAAGAGATAGTATGAGGTAAAAAGGTGAAAAAGTGAGTAAGAAATTTCGTATATGAGAGTAAAGATTTTGTAGGAAGAGCAAAAGTGCAGAGTTAGCCACTGGAGATGGAGAGGTATGAGAAAATTTAGAAGTATGAGAAACCAGGTGTGGTTGCTATGTACTGTTTGGGTGTAGTTGTGAACAAGGAACAAATAAATTTTTTAAGCTTAGGTTTTATAATTTTAGGATTACAGTAGTTAAGGCAGTTTGAGTACTTATTGTATAATTGTCGTTCTTATCAAATGTGTTTTGTTTTCACATCTATTATGTTTAAGTTTTGTTTCCATATTGTGACGAAAAAAAAAGCTTGGTGATGAAATTTCAAAACATAAAGAGAAAGATGCTATTGCAATGACAGTTCTCAAGTTTCTCTGTAAGTCTCTGAAAACTTATAGGACATTGAGAGTTTTATATGTTTTGAGGGTGGTATTATTGATGTGAAAAGATTAACCAAGCTGAAAGCCAAAAGTTAGTCTTAATATACTTTTTATTTATGATATTATGGATTGGCTTGTTATCAATGGTTGCATATATACTTTGCTTATATTCTGCTGGATCGAAAGTGAGTAGGAAAATAAGGGTTTAGCTAGTTAGTTTGTTTATTGTCCAGCTATATAATTTATTTATTTAAGGTTGAGTAGTCATATTGCAGTGGAAATTTTGTGGTAGGAGCATGTAACAGTGATTTCATCAGTATTAGAAATGCGTTTTAAATTATTGGTTTCATGCAGAGAATTATCTGATAGGTAAATATCAAAGAGTGTTGGCAAAAAAAGCCTATTTGAGAAACTCAAAATTTGCAATTTATTGTTTTTGAAACGGTATCATTTTACAATGACAGTTCTCAAGTTTCTCTGTAAGTCTCTGAAAACTTATAGGACATTGAGAGTTTTATATGTTTTGAGGGTGGTATTATTGATGTGAAAAGATTAACCAAGCTGAAAGCCAAAAGTTAGTCTTAATATACTTTTATTTATGATATTATGGATTGGCTTGTTATCAATGGTTGCATATATACTTTGCTTATATTCTGCTGGATCGAAAGTGAGTAGGAAAATAAGGGTTTAGCTAGTTAGTTTGTTTATTGTCCAGCTATATAATTTATTTATTTAAGGTTGAGTAGTCATATTGCAGTGGAAATTTTGTGGTAGGAGCATGTAACAGTGATTTCATCAGTATTAGAAATGCGTTTTAAATTATTGGTTTCATGCAGAGAATTATCTGATAGGTAAATATCAAAGAGTGTTGGCAAAAAAAGCCTATTTGAGAAACTCAAAATTTGCAATTTATTGTTTTTGAAACGGTATCATTTTACAAGGTATAATGTATTCTTCCTTTCAGATAGTTGACGACAAACTTTATGAATGTTGAAGAGATAACTAGAAAAACAACATTCCAAGAAAAACAGATTTAGTTAAAATAATTTTAAAAATTTCATAAAAAACAAAAAAGATTATTGGCATCAGCTTCAAAAGTTTTAAGGCCACAATTATTAAAAAAAAGAAGAGAAAAAAACTATAAAATTGTTAAAACTGAATAATATATAATTAATTCCTGAAAGATTCAAAAAAAGAAGTTTCAAGTTTTTTTCAAAAAAATGTAGGAGAACTGAAAACTTGCGTTTTTGAGAAAGGTTGTTCCATAGGGAAAGGCGGTTATATAAGACATTTTCTTTTTTGAGGTTTTGGGCTGAAACTTATCTAGAAGAGCTTAGCTCAGTTTTCTGCTTACTTGGAATGTTTGATACCGTTTCAAAATCTCTTAAAAGTGGCCGGATTTTGATGTTTTAGTCTTGGAACGACACCTTGGAGTTGCACATTCAACTGACTGTCATGCTACATGTCCTTTTTTCGTAATCAAAATTCTTTGAATTTCAATTATTTTTGTGAAATTAGGTTATTTTTGTACAAAAACTGTTTTCAAACTTACTTATTTTGTCTTGATGAATCTAAAAAAGTAAAAAACTTCAATAAAAGCCTTTCAAAATGTGCTTAAGAGTCCTTGATTATTGCTTTCTTCAAAAGGTTTGCTGTATAAGGTTAACATATTCGAATTTCAAATTTATTTTTCTCAAGCTCAAAGTACAAGGCTTTTTGTCTACAAGTAAATGTTAAAGTTTCAACTTATAATATATTCTATAAACATAATATTAATATATTAACATAATATACAATATAAAAAAAAATATTTAGTTTTCTGTCATTTATTAAGTTTCAATTAGTTCATGAAAATAATTAGGAACAATAAAACAAAATTGGGCATTTCGAGCTGTAGTAGATTAGTTAGTTTATTTCAAAAGTAATTTTTCTTTTCTGTCTTTTAAGAAGGACAAGTTTTCTCAATTTGTCCCAGTTTTTAATTATACTTTAATCAAACATATATAAATGTTTCTTTAGTTTTAAAACGATTAAAAGCTTGAAAAATTATTTTGCATAATGCGAATTATCTATTTTTATTTTATAACTTCAATTTCAGTTGCTTGGTCTGAAGAAAGGTATTTTGTTTTGCAACTTTTATTAATATATGATTTAGATTTTTTTCACTATAAAATCATTTTCATATTCGTTGATCCGTTAGTTGTTTATCAAGCGTTCAGTGGTTCTCTTGAGTGAGTAGTTTCCACTTCGAGCTATTTGCTCTTTTAAGTTAGTGAATCGAGATTGGTGAAATTTAAACAGCAAAAATTACAACAAAAGATTCGAAACTATATTTGAATCATGTGAAAAAGAGAACGCCATATACGAAAAGGCACCAAAGAGCACATAACCACACCCAGATGAGGCACGAGCTGCTTTATGAGCATTGCACATGGGTTTGACATCCTGTAACTCTAATACCGGCTTTTTGGTTTTCATGAAGTTTTATTATCAGATATTATAAAACTTCCACTTGAAGAAACGATATCATTCGAATAAAACAATAACAATTTATTTTTAACCAAGACCACCACTTCATTTTTTCGAAACCGGTGACAACGAAAAGACATAAAACTAAGTCACGTATACAGTATTCACGTAGAATAGCCAAAATCAATAATGAATAAAACAAACACACAAGATTCATTAACTTAATTCAGAATGTTTTTCGTAGATAAACTTACATCATCGTGATCTTTTTTGTTTGTTTTTCTCATTATGCAGTATTATTTTCATTAAAATAGTGTTGTTTTTGTTACTATAATAAAAAATAGAAACTAATCCATCAGCTTCAACTTGGTGAAGGTGTACCCCCAAAGCCAGAAACACATTGAAGAACTCAACAAGCTTGCTCAAAGTGCATATGTCTGTATCTTGTTTGAAGTTTTATTTATTTTTTTTATATTTTCGAAACTGCATTAAAAAACTAGTATGAAACAACTTATTGAAAATAGAATAATTCATTTTTGTCAAAGCAAGCATAATATTTTGGTTGATTCAGTTCTAAATTAAAAAATGAGGATGCCTTAGCTACAAGCATTTTACGCTTACTATAGAAAGCATAAAGTTTTTTACTCTGACGAATAGGATTGAAGGTTTTGATCAAAATTTTTTAATTTTCTATTTCCCGCTTAAAAAAGCTTTTGAAAGTATCATTTATTTTTAAAATATTAATTACAAAAAAAGCAAAACAAAACCAAACCAAAACAATGCTTTTTTTGCGGGATAAATAGAAAATTTAAAAAATCTGGTTCAAATCTGCTTCAGTCCTGTTGGTCAGAGTAAAAAACGTTAGGCTTTCTATAGAAAGTGTAAACTCCCACTTGAATCAGCTAGGTTGTTGCTAAAAAAACAAAAACTTTATTATAAAATTCATGATTTGGATTATTATTAAACCAAATAACCAGTAATGACCCACAAGCATTTCGCGTTGGGAATAAAGAATTGAATTAGATTTTATGACAACCAATAGAATTGAAGCAGATTTTGACATCATTTATTTTCAAAATATTAATGAAAAATAGGAAAAAAAAAACCAAACCAACTGAAATATAATAAAAAATCGCAAAACCAAACCAAAACAATGCTTTTTTAGCGGGACAAACAGCTAATTTAAGTCTGGTCTAAATCTGTTTCAGTCCTGTTTTTCTGCAAAAATATAAATAGAAAATAGCATAACGAAACCCAACCAAAACAATGCTTTAATTCTATTAGCTATTAAAAAAAGCTTAAATCCTATTCGTGGTCATAAAAAGCTATTTCAGTTTTTGAACTTCCTCGTGAACTTCTTTAGTAATGATGCTTTCAAATTGGTTTTGATAGATTGATGTGTGGCATGCTTCAGCAGAAAGATATGACTTGTTCGTGCCAGAGTCTTTCTTAAGTACTCTCCATTCTTTTCTGTCCTCGACCCAGTGTTCTTCAATCCTTTCTGACATCGATGTCACCAAGTAATGCCCTTCATTTTGATTTTTTAAAATTAACTAATTAGTTAGAACTTATAACCTTCTTTTTTATCGTTCATTGAAACCCCAGAGAAGTTCAAGAAGAAGCTAAACGTCTCAAGGCGAGAGCTCCACAGTTCGACTACAATAATTTCAACGACCTCAGAGCCGTTCGTTTTTATAAGCAATTGTGCTAGTTTTGTTCGTTGAATATGCTTTTTTCATTATTTGAGAATGATTATAATGACATAATTGGCAATTTTTAAAAACGCCTTTTTCTTCCTTTAATATGTTTCTGTATAAGAAGTCATTTTTGTAACTGATTGAAATATTTTTTGTATTTATATTTAGATTTGAAAATCGTCTTATGAAATATTTAGTTAAAAAATCATTCATTAAGACAGATTGAAACAGAAATAGAAAGACTGGCAGCCAAGTGCATTCCAGGTTTCGTGTGCAAGATTGAAAGTATTGGAAGTTCAGCTGAAAAGAGGTTTCTTAAAAAACTAGTGGTATGTATATCAGATTTTAAAAATATTTATCAAGTTTCTCATAATCACGTGAGCTCTGTTACCTGAATCACTTATTGAATGGTTAAACGATGGTGTTAACAGATGCTTTTGGCTTGTTTTTTTGATCAATTTTTTAATTGAAGATGTATTTATTTTTTCATTTCTTTTAAGCAGTTTTGATTTAGATAAATAAAATAAAAACTCTGAACACAGATCAGTTGGTCCCTATAGCCTAGTGGTTGCTCATTAGATAAAAATACCAGTTTCGATCCAGCGTGGGCCGACAATTAGTAGTCCACATTGAGTAGCGCACTGTGAAATCAATCAATTTTGCAACCAAAACTCCAGATAAGGGCGATCAAATGATCGATATATTCTCTCTTAAACACAGATCAGCAAGGCAGGCCAGAAGAGAAAAGTTCAGTGGTTGGACGCCACTACACACGCCAGAGAATGGCTTTCTACAGCTACTCTTATGAAAATTCTCCAACACGTGTGTCACAATAAATTTTTGACGTCATACTGATTCAGTCCTTATCCCCGTTTAAATCTCAGCTTACTCTGTATCAATTTCCCTTTATTTGTTTCCTAGAATATCCCACAAGTAAATTTTATAATGTAAAATTTAAATGATTTCAAATGTGAACTCATTGAGATGCAGTTTTACAACAACTACAATGAGACCACAGTGAAGCACTTGTTAGACACATACGACTGGCACTTCCTCCCTGTGGTCAACCCTGATGGCTACGTCTACTCCTGGGCCAGTCCTGCAATCAAGGTGGTCATGTTGGGATCTTATATGGTTTTTTGTTGCCTTAAAATTGATGGAGTTTGTTTTCACGCAACCAAAAGTTTATTTTCTGCTTTCAGTCTGTTAAAATTAAAATTCGATTGAATAAGATAATTTTTTTCATCACTCTAATTGTTTGTTGAGGTATCGTTAAAAATCTAAAAATGAATCTTTTTTCAAAACTTTTAGAATGTCATATGTTAATTTAACTTTGCTCTTTTATTAAGAGTGTTTTAGCGTCTGTTTTGAGTTGTTTTTTATAAATTTAAATCTTTTTAGAATTCAAAGTTCACGAAAAGCTAATTATTTTGTGAACATGAGCGTACTGTAAGATCAACTCTGCGGAGAACTGATGCTGCGAGATTATAAATGCTGAAGTATAAAAATTGCTTCAACGAAAATTGAGGAAGGGCGTGAAAAATTAGAATAAGTGTATAAATACTAAATTCCACTTTTCAATGATTTCCACTCGTTTAACTCAAGCGGGTTTTCTGTAAGATTAAGAGTAAAGCAGAAACTCTATAAAACACTCTTATGAGTAAATCTAAAAAAATAATTTTTTTAGAACCACATCAGTTTCACTCCAGATCTCGACGCGTTCTTACTTATAAAGTTAGAAGGAATCCTTTATAAAATTGAATTAAAGCATTCTCAAGTTCATTGATCAAGTCGAAAGATTTTGAAAGTTGTTTGAATAATCGAGTAAATATATCAATACATGAAATTTGAATCGAAAACTCAATTTAAACCAAAACCAAACAGAACGTTTATGGTGCAAAAACAGAGCGATCAACACAAACCCTGAATGTCCAGAGGTCGACCTGTTGAGAAATTCTGATGAGGCTTGGGGAAGTATGTGTTTTATTAGAAAAAAACTACTTAAAGCTATATTTAATCAAATGTGGTTTTCAGTGTTTAATGGATTTTAAAGAATTTATTGCCTTTCTTTCTTTTTAGCCAGTAGAATATCGTTCTTTAGTTTTTTCAGGTTTATTATAACATATCGAAAAACATTTAAAAGGATAATTTAAGTTAAAATAAAAAAAGTTTATTACAAGTTATTTCATGTTCGTTTCTAGCACTGATTACATAATCCCCATCTTAATTTTGTCTTTTCTTTTCATCTCTTTGTCTCTATCTTTTCTATTTATTCATGGGTCAGTTTTTATAGAATTTCAAAATTAAATGAAGAATAAGAAGAAAATATATTTTTTTAAAATGTATGTTTAACAAGTACTTTTGAGTTTAAGATATCACTGTGTTGTGGCACAAGGTACACGAAGAGGTATGACAGAATTGTGCTCATATCCCTATAAATGCATTTGTCATCTTCCACAAAAACAAAAAAATGTGGAATATTTTCAGATTTTATTCAAAAATTCAAAGCTCTTTTTATTTTTTAATGCATGTTGCAATACTTTTTGGCAGTGTAGCAGCATTATATATGGAGGATTCATTTGATACTTTTCTACCACGTTTTGTTTCAACAATTTTCAGTTTCCTACAATCAATGCCATTTTTGTTTTGCTAGCTCTCAATTTTTTATCATTTTTTTATGCAAGAACTTTTTTCATTCTTTGGTTATTCATTTACTTCTTTCTTTTGTGCTCAAACTTTTTAATTCTTTTTTCTCTTTTCGTGAAACACGTTTTTTTGAGCATAATATAGTAAAAACTTTGAATTCACTCAAGATTCGTGAAACACGTTTTTTTGAGCATAATATAGCAAAAACTTTGAATTCACTCAAGAAAGCGTTTTCAAATTTTTGCTTAGATCATATTAGATTATAATGCACGCAGCGGAAGGAGCCAGCAGAGATGAGTGCTCAGAAATATACATGGGACCCAGCGCAGCGTCGGAACCTGAAACGAGAGCTCTGCAGGAACAATTGCAATCACTAGATCTGATTCAATACATCAGTGTCCATTCATATGGTGCCACAAGTTTTTTAAATATCAAGTAATATTATTCAACTTTCAAATTTTTATTAATGTGAGTTTTTTTTTCAGTTTTTCGTTTAGCCTTATTGAGTTTTTCGTTCAAGGTAGTTGCTGGCTAACGCCTTACGCTCAAGTGGATCAAAAAACTAAAAAATGTTTAATCGCCTCTGACGAAGAAGAAATGGTTTAACGCTTAGTTTTTAAAATGCATGATTATGATGAAAATAATTTTAAATATGAAAAATAAACACGAGGTATCAAATAAAAAAAACGATGTGTTTCAAGTTTAATTTCGTGTTTCTTTCTCATAGAATTGTATCAGGCTAGTGTATTTTTTTTTAAAACTTTGAAACGCAATTGACGAAGAATTTTTGATTCAATAACAACATAGCTTTTTATACATTCAAGACCTTTTTCTTCATTTGTCAAGTATTCAAATGATATACCTGCAGAAGAAAGTAGCAGATGCAGCAGCAAATGCCATGGAGAAGGTGTACAATACTACTTGGCTGAGAGGTGATGCGTGCGTAGTTAAGTGTAGGTTTTGTCATTTTTAATTTTTTTAATTAATTCAATTTTTTATGAACAAAACTTTTTAATGGCCATTGTGAAATGCTCTGAAACGGCTGAGAGAACCTTCAAACGTCATTTAATATATTCTAACCATAAGAAAAATTGTATCATGTTCAATAAATTGTTTTACCGTACCTTTCACATTCAACATTCAATTAAACATTTAGTATGTTAAAAAATTATTTGAAAGAAACACAAAATGTTCACAGATCCTGTTTCAGGAACACCCATGGACTTCGCTAAAAGGAAAGCAGGTGTGAAGTATGCGTGTGTCTTTGAAGTGAGAGGAGAGGGGTTCATTGTTCCGCCTAGTCAGATCGAACCCTCTTTCAGGCATCTTAATTTCGCATTTAAATTCAAAATGGTTCATGGTATGGTTTTAACTGTTGTTTTTTTAAACTTGTGGTCATGATTGTCATTTTTTAAGTCTGTTTTTGTTTTCTTTAAACTTTTGATTTACAATTAGGGAAATGTGGGAGGGTCTGAAAGCAGCTGTCAAAGCCATAGAAGAAGCGTAATAACGCACATTTGACTTGTAAAGAAGTGTGCTTTTCCAATGATTAAATTTTAAAGCATTTTTAGACACTATATTATATCAATGATAGAAACCTAAATGAAAAATAAATTATTATTGATGCTTCTAGGGTTTATTGAGCGTAATTTTCAGAAGAAGAAAAATTATTTTTTTTAAATAAACTTAAATGTGTCTATGGCTTTGTGCTTATAAAATTTTGATAAAAACTTCAGTTTTTTCAAAATTTTTAGTAATATTTTTTTAAAAAAACGGACCGCAAACTTATGAGTTTGTCGAGACATAAAACATATCTTGTACTTCTAAAGATGACAAGTGATTCATTTCCGAGATAAACTGCATAAATACACAAACTGTTAAAGTGCGGCTGTTGAGAGTTTCTGGCTACAGAATGGCATACAGAAAACACTATTTTACCACAAGTATCTCAAGGATTTTGTATTTCAGTGACGCCAATTCTCAATAACGAAGGTAAACTATCATCTAGAAAATCTAGTTGCCTACAATTTGTGGTTACATTGGCGTTCTCTTTAGATAAAAAATGTTATAACAAACTCAAATGGTTAACAACTTTCTCAACAGAATACTTTTGAACACCCTTTGATAACACATTGATCTGTTTTATTATGGCAATTATTGATTAGTGGACAGTTTTTTTAAATTGATGAAGCATTGATTTTGCTGAATCAAACAATCTAAAGAGAATTAACTGCTAAAGGCTTTGCATATTTCCATGAAGACTTATATAGATTAATAAAGGTATTTGATTTATCTTCATGCTCATAAAAAAAATCCCAATAATCGTTAATTTTGAACAACATTTCACTTTTTAAATCAATTTTTGGAAAGATAATAATGTGGTTTTGAAAGATTCAAGCTTTTTCGATAGCTTTGATAGAAGCGACCAATCCATGCCAAATTTCTCTGTTGTGATATTTGAAATTTGGAAGTGACAAAATTAAAAATTGATTCAACTATTTCAACTGTATTTTGGTTTACTAAAAACGAACTTCAACTTTAAAATTTTTTTTCAAGATCTTTGATGCCACCTTGGTGCTTTGCGTTGACTCACCTGAAAGAAGGTTCGATCTGGCTGGGTGGCACGATAAAACTTTGGCCTCTTACTTCTGGAGCTCCTGCGTACCTGGCTGTGCCTTTGGCTTTGGCGTAGTCAATTGAGCCTCCTGAAGCAGGGTCTGAAATGAGATGGAAGTTAACTCAATTTGAATTGGTTTCAGAACTTTGGTTGGAAAGAATCCGAGACTCAGCAAAATTATATAAAAATTATGAAAAAAAATTAATAGCTAAGACTGGTTAAAAAACTTACAAATGGTAGTACAAATGTCTCCTCGTTTCCATTTCGTTTGGTTGTACACACTTTCTATGGCGTTGGCGGCAGCGTCTGCTACTCTTTTCTGTTGCATTTCATTAAGTAGGTTAACAAACCCAAAGTATTTCTGATTAAATATACATTAAAATGCTGATTTTCATTGTTCTAAACTAAACAAACCATTGCTTTGGCGTCAGGGGCCACATAGCACTTCTTTGTCTTTTGATCGAGGTGTCCAAACGGTGTCAACCAGTAATGACCTTTTATTTTCAAACAAAAATTTAAGTATTTATTTAAAATTTTCCATTCTTATATAAAGATGGTTGAAATAAAAATTTCATTAAATAAATAATTAAAGAAAATTATTTTCGAATACCAATGTATTATAATGCAATATTCTTAAAAACTATTTATTCTCATATCGCTACCAACTTCAATACAGTGTTATACACTGTTAATGAAATACAATACACTGTTAATGAAATTTTAAAAAAATGATAAGCGAAAAGAATTTTTAGAAAAATCAAGAGCATAGGCCTTTGAAAACGTTGGATGTAAGTTTTCATAATATTTTTAACATCAAAACTCACCGTAGGAATGAATTGAGACAACTTGAACTAGATCAAGTTTTTTGAATTGTTCCTGCAAAGCTTTCGTTTCTAGTTCTGAAGCTGGGCTTGATCCCCTGTATGACTCGGAACATGGGTCACTACTGGCTCCTTCGGCTGTATGGGTAGCATATAATATTAATTGATATGCAACTTAATGTAAAAACAGTTTGTAATGTGTTAATGAGGTACTAATGAAATGAAATATCTGAAAAAAGTCTTGGATTGTTGAAATATGTAAATAAAATTGAGTTCCATAATTTGCGAGAATTTTGAATAAGGGTTTTAACAAAGATGAAGTAGTAAATTTAGAAAAATTTAATAAGCTTTTCCAGCCATGGCTTAGACTAATGAGCTCTTTGCAAGAGTGGACAAGTTTTTTGTGAGAAAGAACAACTTAACAGTAAAGATAGGTGTAGTTTAAAATAAAAGAATTCAAAAATTCAGAATTAAAAAATTGAAAATGATTGAAAATGAATAAACACGTACTTCCCCAAAATTGATCGAAGTTCCTGTTGACGTCGACACCAAAGCAGTTGGGGTTGCTTTGTGATCTTACTCTGTTTTTCCTCCACATTCGGTTCTACAATTTATTTTCTCAATAAACACAGAATCTTCATAAATTTTTCTAACTAATAATATTTATATATTTCAATATTAAAAAATTATTATTTACTTTTGATAACACTTATACAAGGTATAATGCAGTGCACAACATGGCAACCTTGATGGCAGGACTGGCCCAAGAGTAGACGTAGCCATCAGGGTTGGCCACAGGGAGGAAGTGCCAGTCGTATGTGTCTAACAATTGTTTCACTATGGTCTCATTGTGGTTCTCATGAAACTGCAGTTTCAATGAGTTCACATTTGGAGTTATTTAAATTCTAAACTATAAAGTTTATTTGTATGATATTCTATGAAAAAATTGTTGGAAATTGTTACAGAGTGTGTTGAGATTTAAACGGGGATAAGGACTGAATCAGTATGACTTCAAAAATTTATTGTGACACACGTGTTGGAGAATTTTCATAAGAGTAGCTGTAGTAAGCCATTCTCTGGCGTGCGTAGTGGCGTCCAACCACTGAACTTTTCTCTTTTGGCCTGCTTTACTGATCTGTGTTTAGAGTTTGTATTTTGTTCTATTGAAACGACTAGTACTTTTTTAACCATTAAATAAATGCATTGTGTACTGAAGTTTAAATGGTTTTGTAAAACTTGATGACTATTTTCAAAATCTGATTAACATACCACTAGTTTTTTAAGAAACCTCTTTTCAGCTGAACTTCCAATACTTTCAATGTTGCACACAAAACCTGGAATGCACTTGGCAGCTAGTCTCTCTAATTCTTTTTCAATCTGTTTGGTTGAAAGATTTTTTAGTTAAATATTTTTTAAGACGATTTTTAAATCTAAATATAAGTCAACAAATATTTGCAAACAGTCACAAAATAACTTAGAAACATATATCAAAAGTAGAAAAATAGGCGTTTTTGAAAACTGCCAAATATGTCATTATGAATATTTTTAATGAAAAAAAAGGATCAATTTAAATAATTAAAATAAACTATTAAACTGATTGTAAAAACGAACGGCTCTGAGGTCGTTGAAGTTATTGTAGTCGAATTTTGGAGCTCTCGCCTTAAGACGTTCAGCTTCTTCTTGAACTTCTCTGGGGTTTCATATTGAGTTTCAATGAACAATAACAAGGGAGGTTATAAGTTTTTACTAATTAGTTGGTTCAAACAAATTAAAATAAAGGGCATTACTTGGTGACATCGATGTCAGAAAGGACTGAAGGACACTGGGTCAAGGACAGAAAAGAATGAAGAGTGCTTAAGAAAGACTCTGGTACGAACAAGTCATATCTTTCTGCTGAAGCATGCCACACATCAACCTGTCAACCGATTTGAGAACTTTATTATTGGTTATTTGGTTTAACAGTTTGAAACAACATTTTTGTCTTTTATGCCAACAAAACTAGTTATTGCATGCTCGTTTGCAATTATGAAACTAAATTGACAAAATTATTTTTTCGCGTTGACAAAACTCAACTATTCTTTTTTCAAATATTTTTTTCGTTTTGATATTCAAATCCAGTTTTGAAAAATATAATTCAAGCAAGGTACAGACATATGCACTTTGAGCAAGCTTGTTGAGTTCTTCAATGTGCTTCTGGCTCTGGGGGTACACCTTCAATAACTTGAAACTGTAGCATCAGGTTTTAATATTTATAAAAATGATTATAACATACAATAAAAAGTAAATTTTTGCTTTTAACGTAATAAATTATATTTGATATTAATAATGGTAGTGAAGGTTTTCAACAACTTTCCCTCAAATGCTCCCACTGAGGCCATAAACATAAGTAAAAACGTCAGTTTACTCATATTAAAAATTAATTTTTTATACTTTAACTGATGATCGAATGATAACATGCTGAGACTTTATATAGTTTATTTTTATCTAAAGTTTAGATTACTCGTCTATCGAAGAGTTCTAGTTTTTTAAGTTATTTCTACTCTTAGATATACTATCTATAAACTTTTATTCCATTTGTTTTAATATTAAATTAAAGAAAGCTTACAAAACATTGTTATCTCTTTTTATCAAATGATTTTATCTCTTTAGATAAATGGAATTATATTCTAATAATGTAAAAAATTGAGATATTGAACTTCATTTCTAACAGTTAAAAAGTTTGAATTTTTTGATTTATTAAATGTTCTTAACAATAAAAACTATGAAAATAGCTGATAAATTATAAAATAATATAAACGGGTTACAACTTTTTACTATCTGACAAAATTTTTTTATTTTACATCCAAGGTGTCAAAAAGTTTAAATATGGGTTTTTTCAGGAAAATTCTATTACTCTGTATAAAAACGGAAGATAAACCGTATTAAACCATTTTCGTTCATTTAATGTGGTAAGTTATAACTTTTGCTTCAGTTTTCTTAATTCATTATATTTTTATTTAGTGCAAAAACCACTTTGTCGTATTTATTTTTTGTTTTCTAGACTTTTCCAAATTGGAGATTACTGACTCGTTAATAACTCGGCATTTCAGTTACATTTACTTCAAACGCCCAGTTTTTAAGAACTTTTAGAACGAGAAACTTTTTTAGCAGATAGCTTGTTGTTTGAGAAATAGTTTTTTTCATTCTGAATCTAGATAGAGCTCTTTCAAAAAAACTAGACCGCCTTTGTTTTTCACCTGTTTCAACTCCAGACGATCTTTGTTTTATTTTTTTTATTTCTTTAAATATTCCTGAGTGTTCTTCTAAAAACGGAGTGAGAAAGCTACTAACTTGGGTGCTGGTGTTTGATGATGGTTGCTTTCGGAGTCGTGAAAGCCTTCGTATAAGGTTGCCTCTACAGGATGAAAACTTTCTTTTATTCTTTTTATTTTTACTTGATCTTTTTTTTATGTTTAAAAGCATTTTTCAATTTGTTGGTGTTGTTGCTCAAGTCTTTTTTCACTGTGTTTAAGAAGAACTTATATATAGGCATAAATAAGGATCTTATTTGTAATTGATTCGGCTTCTGTATCTGTGAAAGCAGAATAACTTGAGATTAAATTTCAAATTTTAACTTTTAATTTGAATTATTAATTTTTATTGACAAGTATTAGATTAAAAATGTATTTAACATTTTTTTAAAAAAAGTATTGTCTTATCATTCTGGAAAAATTCATTTTTTCGACAGGTCTTTTAACATAAGTCTTGCTCGTAAAAACCGAATTGAATTTTTAAAACTGTCATTATAGTACATATAGTAACAATACATTTGCGTTCAAATGAATATATTGTTTATAGAACGTTATTGACTTGATCGATGTTTACATATAAAATAAACAGAAAACGTTTTAGTGAATAATTTTTATTATATAAAAAATAAATCCCTTGCATAAAACGAATGCATTTGATGCTTCTATCATTTCATTTAAATTTCAGGCAAAATTTTTTTTGAGTTTTTTTTTGGTTTTAATTTTTTTACTGTTTGAGTTAGGTTTGTAGATATTATGAAATAGCTAAAATCTTCATAAGTAAGCTTTTGTCAAAAGAACTTGAAATAAAGAAACGCTAAGCTCGGCCTATATATAACTAGTTCATTATCTAAAAATGTCGGCATAGGGTTTCTCAATTGGTTCCCAAATCTCTGCAAATGATTAAGAACAGTTTTTTAATGATCAACATAATGCTATTAATGAAATTTTATTTTAAAAAATATTCGAAAAACCGACGAAAAATAATTTTCAGAATGAGGTTTTAAAATGCAAGAGTCAACAAGGCTGATGTAGGTAGAAAATCACAATTTATCAGGGCCTCATCAGCTCAAACCAGAAATATAATGATTTATTATTGTTACACAAAAACAAAATTCTGTCATCAAAAACTACCATCATGCATAAAGGAACAAAAACCAAGTGTAGATTTTTTTGTGATAAAATTGAGACTATTCGCCCCCTCGTTTCTGGTTCTTACATATTTACTTTTTGAGTGTAAAAAACTAACTACCACAGAGCTAGGCAATATCTCAAGTGAATAATATGCACATTTTTACAATGGCTAATACTAACTAAAAATCGAAATAAACAAAATCAAAAAAGGGCAGAAAAAACCAGAATTCACTTTCCAATCTACACAAAACTAAACTTACTGTCCAGAAACTGTGGCCAAAGCAAAACAATGGAAAACTTGCAATCGACATGAACTGACTATCGGATAAAAATGTGGCAGCAAAAGTCTTCAATGAAATGGCAAAGTTTATGAAACTTGAACTTGAAAAAGGCAAGAATCTTAATTAAAGCTATTCTTGTGTTGGTAATAGAAATGGTTTTTATTGAAAAAGAAACCAAAAAGTTTACAAAATGTATACCAAAGAACTCTTTTTTTCAAAAAGTATAGTTTTGATAAGCATGGTTTATGTGCTCAAAATACACTTTATTAAAAAACAAGTTGAGTCAGTCATTAGAGGTTCTGGTAGTAACCCTGTGTTCAATATAAAAAGCACAAAATCAATGCAAGAAATAATAATAATTATTATTATACTGTTAAAAACTGTTTCACCTTTCTATTTGAAATGAAACTTGACATATTTATCCTATCTTTTATACTTTTTAATTTTCCATCATGCTACTAGGCTTTAATAATATTGCTGATAATGGTTTTGAGTAAGATTTTGATATCTTTGAAATTGAAATTTAAATCACCTTGATTGAAATAAAAAACAAAATAATAATTTTTTCAAAGTTTCATTTCATTGATAAATTTAAAAGAATTCAGTTTTTATGAAAAGCTTCTTAGTGGTGATTAGATTTACCAAAAGAAAAGTAAACATATGTTTCCAAATGGTGTTGAGTTTTCGCAAGAGTTACAAAGACTTCATGATAACATATTAATTTCAAAAATTAATAACATTTTTTATTTCTGAATAAAATTTTTTATTAAAAGAATTATATGAAAAATAAAAATATAAAATGCCTGGTAAACTGAAAGTAAGGATATTAGCTGCCCGTAACTTGCCTGTAATGGACAGAGCTACTGAACTAACGGACGCGTTTGTTGAGGTTATATTCATTTATTCATATTTAATTTTTTATTGATAAATTTTTGAACACGGCTTATTTCGCATTTATAATTAAGCTGCGATTTTCTTTTGTATTTTATCTTATGTATCATTGAATTTATTCAAATTATTTTTTAAGACAATTGACTAAAAAAATTTTCATTGATAGTAATTTAATTTGTGCTAAAAAGTTAATTCAATGCTCATTATCCAATACTTGAACAATTTTAATTGCCTATCTAATTATTAGATAATTTTTATGAATTCAAACCTTCATTTTGTTAAAAAAATTATTTCATTTGATAACACCATTTGTGTCAATGTTATTAAAATTAATATATCTAGAATTATATGACATTATAACCTCATTGATACACTAATGGTTGCAGATCAAGTTTGGCAACACTATAGTGAAGACTGAGGTGTATAAAAAATCATTGAACCCTGAATGGAATACAGACTGGTACAGATTTGAGGTGCTTTAGTTGTGTGATGCTAAGGACATTTTCATGATGGCCTTTCTGATTTGAAACATGATTATTAATATATTTTTTCAAATTTTAAATAAAATAGTTTTAATTCTTTTTAATAAATTTATTTCGAACTTAAGCATAAAAAATTAATAAAAACTTTTATTAAGCAGACAAAATTACTTTTCCTATTACAATTATCCTCTTTTAAAAAATTTATTTCCATGTTATATCTTTTACTCAATAAGTTTTCAAAAAACCTAGAATGTTTTTTTGCTGAATTAATGATATTAGAGATAGTTATAATGATGGTAGGTAGATGACGAGGACTTGCAAGATGACCTTCTTCAGATCAGGTTTTCTATTTTCCATCTACATCATACATTTAGAAAAAAATATTATAATGTGTATGAAAATGTTACACTTGAAACATTCAAAGTGTATGTTATAATAATGAGTTTAATACTGATAATGCAGGGTACTTGACCATGACACATATACCTCACACGATGCCATAGGAAAGGTGTGCATAGACTTGGATCCTCTCTTGAAAGAAAACAAGACTTCAACTGTGCAAGGGTGGTACCCCATCTATGACACCATGCATGGTTTATCTCTAGTCTTTCTTTATTTTATTTCTGTTCTTAAAAGGCATGTAGTTTTTATTCTATAGATTATATTTTTGGATCGGAAAAGACTGAATTTTATTTTAGCTAGACTGTCAAAGAATAACATGAATGCCAAAAATTTAGTGTTACCAAAAATATATCATATCATTATTTTTTCAGTGATATTCATTAAAATTTGGTGATGTCATTTCAGGCATACAGGGACAGTTACAAGTAGTGATAAAGATAGAACTCTTTTCAGATGCCAACAAATTCAGAAATTCTTCATGTGGTCTTCGAATATTTTGTGGTCAGTGTTTAAATTTTTTTAACATATTCGTATAACAGTTTTAAATGCTAATGAAAACAGCAGGAGAAGTGCCTCAGGGATATGAGTTGGCATGCATATTGGGTTTTGTGGAAGAGTTGGAAGTAAATGATGATCCTGAGTACCAGTGGATTGATAAAATCAGGTGAGCTTTTGAAATGGTTATCATTACCCTCATTGCAATCTTGAGCTGTTGAGTTTAGAAAAGATGATTAAGTCCTCAAATAAGTATAATCATAGATTTTTATGTAGTTTCAATAGTAATCCCTTATGGAATTAATGATGTTTTGCAGATCAATGAGGTCTTCAAATGAAGCCAGACAACTCAAGTTCAATAAGTTGTCAGGTCTGTTTCTTTATGACAACAATAGCTTGAAACATAAATATAACAGTTTTTATATACGAAATAACTTAATATAATTATATTTATAAAATATATATCTTATCTAAAGGTCAGCTGCAGAGAAAGATTGGCTTAAAAGTGTTGGAAATGGGAGGCAATGCTATTCTCGGGTTAATATTTCCAACAACTTTTTTAACCTCATGATAATCTTGATTTATTGAAAGTTTATATAGTCTTATCAACTTTTAGGTCTTCCATATTTTATCTTTTTAGCTTTTCTTTTTTAGCTTATGTTTGTTCTAGGTATGTATACACATTATCATCGTTATAAAGATTCGCATGAGATTTCGAAATACGCTCACAATTAGGTAAATTTTTATCATGGTTATGAAGCTGAACTGCAGCTAATTTGACGTTTTGGAGTTCAAGTGTGGAAAGAATATTTTAACAGAGATTTATTCTTTATTCTTATTTCTGGTAATGTGGTCATAATCTTAATTTTCAATTGTATTAACTCATATATTAACATATTAAATACCAGGTATAGACAGTGTTTTGATTTGGAAGGAGAGTTTGGAGTTGTGGTGAGAGCTATCGGAACAGCTGTCATCCTCAAGACTGTGGAAGTTCAGGTAGTTGAAACATTACATTTAATTTAGTAATTTAATTTAATCTAGTATCTTTGCATTATAAGAAATTTAGTTAGACCAGTTTCTTATTATATTCTAATGAGAAGAGTATGAAGAGTTGGTTGGGAGAATAGTAATAGTAGTTATTAAACTAACTATTTTCAATATATTCGAGTTTTTTACTAAACGTTTAAAGATTTATTAAAAATTTTTCGTGTTTTTACATTTAACATCAACCTGAAGCGCAAGCTTTTTGCTTTGCAAGTACTTCTATGTTCATTACTTCTCATAGAACCGTTGTCTAGCATTCAAGCTATTTTTATTCAATGCTTCTATCCTGATATGTTAAAGTTTGATGAAGATTTGTTTCAACATTTTTACACCATCTCATCTCAACAGAACATTGTAGACAAATCGCCTTGCGTCAAGAAAAACCTGCAGGAGACGCAAATTAACGAGTTATTAATCTCAAATATTATATTTGTAACTATGCATAATTATTCATGAAAATGTATGACTAACTTCAGTTTTCTTTATTTTTTAGTTTTTAATTTATTCACATAAATACAACCCAAAAATGACACAACCCCATAGAACGAGCATGACGGCAACTCCAGCACCCATCTTGAACCCTGTTCTCTTTTCCACTAGCAGACGCCTTTCTGAGTCTGATGTTGAGACCAAAGGTTTGTTCATGAACTATGAATTTGATAGCGCTTTATTGATTTTTTTGTATGTTACACAGCACCACTAAACCTTCTATCGAAGCTCACATCAACTAAGCTGCCATATGATAGACCCATGCCTAATGCTCAAAACATTCAAATGATGGTATCATTTGTTCATTAATATCATTCATGATATTTTAGTCCATTGTTATTAATTTCTGGTGGTTTCAAGCCTTTAGTATTTTTTAATAATAAACCATTAAAAGTAACTATTACTTTTTCAAACATAAAATTTATTAATGTTTGGCACATGAATTCAGGAATATCCACTGTTCACGATGAAGACCTATCCCAAGGGAGTGGTGAAAAGTCTTGCTGGCGTTGTGTCGACATTCTCTGTCAAGCTGCTTGATAAGATACACAATCCAGGTGCGTTTTTGGCTTGAACTTTTATGAGGTTTTTTATTGTTTTGTTATTTGTTTCTGGTTATATTCTTTTGCCGATCCTGTTATGACTCATTCATTTTTTTGGGCATATCAATCAAACATGTTTTATCCATTAGTTTCAAAAATATAGCTCAAATTTTGTAGAATATTTTCAAAAAATAATGAAGTTTTATTTATCATTCGATCAAATTTACCAAGAGTTGGGCTTTTTTTTGAAAGATCTATCTCAAAGTCAGTCTTTCCATTCAGAGCGATTGAAGGGATCTGCAAAAACCATGCCTAGCTTTCTTTTGTCATTTAATACAGATTTGTTCCAAGTTTTTTTTCAGCTTTCCAGGTTTTTTGCAAAAATCGAACTCCCACCTGATAAATCTAACCAGGGCTACGCTCCACATGTCTGAACCACCTCATTCTGCTGGTTCGTAAAACTACTTCAACATTCCGAATGCTAAGTTTAGAAAGAATAGAGTCAGAATGAACGTTATCATTTGTTCTAACGTTGCACATCTTGTGAATCATGGCCAGGTCATTTCGTTTAAGGCGGTTCACCGTGGATGCAATTACAGCCCATGTTTCAGCAGTCTACAACATTGCGCGTTTGACTCAAGTTAACGAGGTACGACTTCTGATTAATAAAGATAGATGGCGATTGGTAAGAAAAGGTAGAAGTTAGCGAAACCTACCCCAGGCACACTTACAGCATGCTGTTGAAGCAAGCTCACATCTACCTACTGCAGATAACATATACCCAAGATAATAGAAGTCTGAAACAACTTCCAGGGTTTCATCTACAACCATTACTTATTTCACCAATCTACCATTAACAGGCCAAGCTTTACCAAGGCAGCAAGCACATTTGAAGTCAACATCTGAGGCCTAGGAACCTTTTATGCCACTGCATTTATTGTGCACCCATTGTCTGCAACTGCCACAATAAATAGCCTTTTTACCTACACCTGTTTGACATACACTACAAGGATATTTTCCAGATATCTTCAACACATCAAAGTTTGAACCAGAGACTATAAGCTTGTTCTTACTCATATTCACCCGCAACCCTTTATTCTCCATCTTTGACCTCCATGTTTTCGCAAGAAGTTCATCCATGAACTGAACATTCACCATCAAGTCTTCAACATACAAGATCTCCGAAGGACAACTTGTAAGAAACTCTAAAGATAGAGCTTCTAGCACAATAACAAAAAGTAATGGACTAAAAACGGAACCTTGATGAACATTCACCCGAACATCAAACGAGTTGCTATACTCATCACCTACTCCTACTCTACTTCTCATTTCCTTGTACATGGATCCTATGATTCTCACAAGTCATTCATCAATTTCCAACTTCCGCATGCTCCATCAGATTACTTTTAGTGGGAGTCTGTCAAAAGCTTTTTCCAGGTGAATGAAGGCTAAGAAGAGGGGTTTACCGGCAACCAGATGCTTTTCTTTCAACTGATGTATAATAAATATGGCGTCAGTTGTTCCTCGACCTCGCATGAAACTACATTGCATTTCGTCAATCACCACCCTCTGTCTTATGAACTTTTCTACCACGCGCTCCAAAACTTTCATAACTTGTTTTTATTTTATATATTCAAATGAGAACACTTTTAGGAGTTTATTTTATTCCACGAAGCTTTTCGTAAGATGTTTTCACGTTATCAAGTGGAGGTACAAATATAAGTTTAATTAATTTTAAATCTCTGTAATTTGATCTGTTTAAAGCATCAATTTTACCCTTTTATACACTGACTATGTGACTTTTCTGCCACTTAGACGGTATACAGTTCACAGAGATTATGTTTTCAATGAGACTTCGAATGATACCAGCACCACCTGGACTAGATGATTCAAGCATCTCGGCGACAATACCCAAAGGGCTTGCTGCTATCCCAAAGCTCATCTTATCCATGGCTTTTTTGACCATTTCTGTGGTTACAGGCTTGCTGGTACTTTCTCCGGAATACACTTTAGACAAATTACCTGGATTCTATGGGAATTTCACATTGATTAGATGCAGTTTGATGCTTCTTTTTTGGAATCCTCATCCAGGGACATTTTTCCATTATAATTCCTCACCGGCTTATCTCCAATGACGTTCTGGTTATCACGTCATATTTTTTTAGCTATCCGTTATACTCCAACAGATCTTGTTTTAATTGTTCTCAAAAAATTCTTTTCAGCTTCATTTCTGGGAAAGTGCACGGCAAAGTTGGATGCACGTTTAGCAGCCTTGTAACTGTCTCTTCTTCTTCCAGCTTTCCATTCTTTGAAACATTTTTTTTGGGTGAAACAGCTTTTTGAACCTCGTCATTCCACCACCATATCTGTCTCTTCTAGGTATGTTTTGCAGAGACTCCACAAACCTGTTTTGCTGCAAGAATCAAATTCGTCTTTAGAAAATTCCAACGTTTATCTAATGTTTCATTAGTTTTTTTCGAAGTTTCATTTTCTTGTATAAGAGTTGAAAAAATTAGAAAATTACATCTGATTCGCCAAGTTATACAGTTTCCAAACCATGGTACGAAGAACAAACCTTCTTTTTGGATGAGAATGAGTGAGAATCTTGAAGTCACCAACCACTAGTCCATGCTGTGCTGCACACTCTTTCCCAACAATAAACTTCAAATTAGAGACCATTTATAGTTAGAAATAATCACTTAATAGAACAATATTTTTTTTATTCTAATAGTTTTATAATTCGAACTATAATTTCCAAAATTAGTCTAAATATTAGGCTCAAAATGACGATCTTATAAAAATTCAAGCCTTATAGAGCATTGAAGAAGTTTCTATTTATAAGTTAATTGAATTAAGTGAATTTGTATGCAGAAGAGCCACGAGTGAAGGACAGTTGGTGGAGTGAGATACGCATGGAAATCTGCAGCCACACAAGGGCCCTCAGTTGCAATGGTGTCATTGGCTACAGCGAACATACCGCTATTCACGATCAATTGGTTATTTTGTCGGCTTATGGCACAGCTGCGGTGCTAGAAGATGGTTTTTGCGGTGGTGTGGATGCGGGTGATGGTGTCGCGAATACCTGTGGGGTGATTGGGGAAAGTGTCACTGAAAATCCTCATTCAGATAAAAAAGATACAAGTTTTGTCAAAGATAATGTTGAATGTAAAGAACCATTTTTAGAAAAAAGAAGGTTATTATCTATAAGTGATGAAGATAAAGCACAGAATGACAATGAAGGTAACTGTGAAGATCATAATGGCTGGCACGAAGATGAAGAGGAGGAAGACCAAGATGATAAAAAGGAGTTTGGTGATTGTTATTATTGTCATATTCCCTACAGCGAAAAGACTTTCTCTGGTGACTTCTGCGCATGTCTTGTTTGTGGGTGCGTTTATTTAAATAATAACACTTCAAACTAAAATAATTGACGACGTTCTTGATGTTTGGTCAAGTACGTTACTTCATGATTTACACTTTGTGTAGCTTAATTTTATTGTTTTCAAAAAAATTTTCATAATCATATATGTATTAAATACCACCAGCAAACACAACGTACCAGACATTCTCTTCTGTACTATTGAACCTCCGAAAAACTACCCCATCACCGGTATCACTTGTATTTTTTACAAACTATATTTAATCGTTATTTTTTATTTAGTTCCATAAGACGTACGTTTGTCTATAAATTCAGACCACGCAACATTTGAATGATAAATCGCTCATCTCAACTGATTGCAAAACCCCACATAATGTGCCTATGTAATGCGCACACCAACCATTGACACATCATGTGCTTATGTTATGAACACAGGCAGAGCATGTTTGATACAGGCGAGAATAATAAGAAACAAAAAGGACAGCAAGAATGAGTCAAATGCCAAAGACGTCAGCGATGTCAGTGGTTTTGTTCGTTTTGATATTTAAAACCGTGCATTTGAAATATTTCAAGTTTCAGTTTTTTGAAAATGATGGTCATGTGATCATGTTTCCATATACTTTTAAAAAATTTACGCTAAGTTTTATTCTTCTACAGAGCTTGCCATTCGCACAATACGAACTGCACAAGCAGCTAGTCAATAAAATGAAGGTTTGGTGCGTTCAAAGACACAACTTTTAAAAATTTTGTTTATTTCTGAATTCACTTGATTTTAAAATTTTATCAAAACACCATGTCTAGAAAAAAATTTTTTTTTAAATTAACGTACTAAAAAACTGGTGTAGTAATGTCATTATTTTCCATCAATATTAGGAAGCCATAAGTAGTCAAATCAATGAGATTATCAAACGACACAGGTAAAAGGTATGAATTCATTGTTTGGTCTGAACATTCGAATCGCCATAGGAGAAACACAACTCGTCGCCATTGCGGTATGCCTTCATATTTTCATATAGTGGCATGCTGATGATTTATAATTAACTTATCAAAAACTATGGCTATTTGTGCTGTTTTAAATAAGTTTATTAAAATCTCATAAATAAACGCAAAATTTTTTAAAAAATCGACATAAATAATCTTAAATATTATTTCTTCTCCATATCGAGGTACAATTTATATAATTAGCTAGAACTTTCAATCATTCCGTATTTGATTATTCTTTTATTTTATCGCTTTTTACAACATTTAACATTGAACATTGATTAGAAATTAATGGCATGTACCTTTGCTTGTATTGATCTTTTTTTTTTCTCTTTTTTTCATACACATTCACACATACACACATTCACACATACACACATACACACATTCACACATACACACATTCACACATACACACACACACACCGATGCAGACAGCCACAGCAGTTTTTTCATCTTCTCTTCCACCTCCAGGCATTCCCAACCTCATCAATAAAGTATAAAAATCATCTTTTTTTTTGAATTAGCTTTTTTGATATTCATTATTTTTCTTAATTAATCACGTAGTAGTATTAGGGTCATTCAACTTTTTTATTTTTTTAATATTCATAGTTATAATATCAATTAGTATATTGTCATACTACAGGACGACTCCACACTATCTGCCTCAGAGCTTTCGAAGATCAAAGACGATTTAGCTCAAGTGATAAAAAAGAACCAGCAAGTCTACAATGTTGATGTTCCGATCCACGACGTGGTCTTCTCAAACAGAGATAAAAACACCACTTTAATTCCCGAAGCCAAAGTCTTCAATAAAACAACCCCTATAGCCCGTTCGAGCATGACAACGACATTAGCTTGCACCGAAACACCACGACCCAAACGGTCGGGTAGTCTTCGTCATAAGCGAAATTCATACGATGACTGTGACAAACAATTCATTCTTGAGATCGACGACGCTGAAGATGCCCAAGTGGTCAGTGACCTGATGGACCAGCCCACGCCACCTGGGTAACATTTGCTTCTAATAGGCTTTGCGCTTGAGGTGATATTAAGTTATCAAGATAAATAAAATCTATTTGCTTTAAGCATCTCTATCTTATAAATGGTCAAAATTTAATTTTGCAAGTATATTTCAAGTAAAAATAGAAACTAGCATTTTATGAAACTTCCGAATCACTTCGACAACTTTTCACCCAGTTTTGAGGTATATTCAATCCAATGCTTGCCTTCCTTCACACCCAACCTCATTTGCAACGTGCAGATGTTCACCAAACTATGGAGGGGCACCTTGCCCACCAACAACTCAGCTTTGAATAAAGTCTTTGATGATGTTATGAAGGTAATGATGGTCGCAATTATTAAAGATGATTCTCAAATATACTAAATAAGCATTTTTATATATTATATATTTCTATATAAATGGTTGCAGAGTATATTCTTCAAGTTTAGAACAAAGAGACCATGTGCCTTATGCTGCTTACAATTTCATGTGAACATTTCCAACGAAGACGAGCTTCAGGTATGCACCATCTCCATATTTGTTTGACATCTTGACATAGATACCCTCGACAGATCGTGGTGACAGGCCAGTGCACAGGGATCGGCTCTTCACCTTCGTGTGATACACTCGCCTCCAAAAACTCCTCCAATTCACGCTGTCAGTCTTGATGTTGAATCTGTTCATGTTGTTTTGGGAAAATAATGTGTTTTGCGGTAGTTTGAATTGAATTTAAAATTAGGAAAATATATTTGTATTGATGACTACATTAATCGCTTTAGTTGTTTCAAACTATATAAATCGCTATGATAATTATAGTCTTTTTGAAAAAACTGTGCAAAGCTTTTTGTAAGATTAACATCAAGTACAATCAACATCCAATTATCTTGAAGTTTTATGTCGAGTGCATTTATTGCATCATGGAGAACGTAGAAAATATTGATTTTTTTTGAAGTTTCAGTTTCCTTGTTGTTCCATTTGAGGCATTTGTGTTGTCAGCAGAAGAAATTTTCTAAAAGTATATAATGAAGCTCACTTTTTGTCGAGTCTTGAATTTTTCCGTGGCTTCTCGTTCAGATATTTTGGAAACTCAATGAAAATGATGTGTATTTCCATATTTTGAATGCTGTATAGTCATGTAATACTTATCTTTTTTAATTATTTGATTTTTGATTTTTTCGTTGATTTGAGGTTATTTCAGATTATCTGTATTGGAAAAATAAATTTAGAAGATTAAAACACATATTTAAGTTTCTCAATTATGTTGATAATCGAGCAGGTCAAGAAAAAGGTGAACCCTCATTAGAAAGCACTCCTAGATCATTGTTACCTGACTTACATTCTCCAACTAATAACGCCTACGATACATCTGCCAGCATAATAAGTTCTCTTTCAATGATGGAAACGAAAAGACTGAAGCAGCATAGCGGCAGCAAAGTTCCTTTTGGAGTGCAGTTGAGTCCTCTTTCCTGGATTCCTAGGTCAGTTTGCATCTCAGTTTTTTTATTTAATTGAAATTTTTTTGTTTATCTTCATTCATTTATATCTATATCATCTATTTTTATATTTTTGCTAATCTCGTTTCGATGATTTGTGTTTTGGAACGCTTAAGAAACTCTAGTCGAGAAAATTATTTAAAGTTGTAAGCCCTAAGTTTCCAACTGAATATACCGGCTCATCAGTTTTGTAAAAAAATTGAAAAACAAAAAATTTTTCAGCTGCATAAACTTGAAATTTTTGAGTTGAGCATCTATCGATTCATATCGCTTTCATCGTTTTATTACAGCCTTCACCTTTTTCGAGGGGTCATTTATTTTCATCCATATGACTTCATCTATCTGTAACATCATAACAAATGTTATAGGTAAAAAAATGCTTGTTTAGCATTTGTCGCATCCAACCAGGTCGAACATCTCCGATCACGTGGGACATCTCAATTTCTTCATCATTAGAGAATCCGCTTCTCTTCGCGAGGTTACTCATTGTGATAATTTTTATTTTTATCATCATCATCATAAATTCACTGACTTTTTAAAAATTCCATCTATCACTCGAATTTATATACCATCATCTGGTTATCATGAAACGCAGGAGGGTGGAAGCAGTTGTTTCATGCACAGTTTCTTGACTGAAGTGCTTGCTATTTGTAGGGCACAAGTCAACAACCTCGGTACTTTTTGTATTTTACTTCATATTTTTCAATACAACACAATCACGTGTATGCTTATAAGGACATAGATTCGCAGACCGTTGTGTTAATATAGATATTACTTGTCACAGGTGGAAACGCCCTGTTATCATTCAGACTTCAAGAGTGCATCATACAAACGAACAACCACAAAAATCAAGTCTGTTTTTTGTTGTTTTTGTATTGATTCATCTTTTCAAGCTGTATCTCATAAAAGAAATAATCATGTAAATAAGAAAATGCGATAAATTTTAAATATTTTATTGGCATGTACCATTTTGATATTATCAGATGATGATATAGGAAATATATCTAAAAACTTCGTATCAATAAAAAATTTAAACTTCATGGTGTTTTTTAATTCGCATTTCCGGCTACTTTATTCACAAAATAAATAATGGTATTCCAAAACCTAAAAAATATTTTTGTGCTATTACAACATCTAAATCACCTTTGCTAATCAACATATAAAATGAAGATTTATATGACTCATTTAGCTCAAAAATAATTATTTTATTTTTAGTTTGAATTTTTAAATATTTCTTAAACAACAGAGCCAGTGCTTAGTTAACGTTTATGGAGACGTTGTGAACGTTGTATACGATTCAGATTCGTCATCTGGCCTCTCATTGGCTCTAGTTTAACCAATCATTTTTTTATATTCATCACCATTTAAATTAATCATTAGTAAAACCCGAAAATCATAATAATGACTGAAAATTTTCACATACAGAATGTTAGACTAACACATGTAGGTATTAAAGCCAACGCATAGAGTTAGAAACTTATTAGTTGTAATAACGATAGTTAATTTAATGTCATCCAATGATGTTCTGTGATTTCAAGTTTATGTTGTATCGTGTTCTTAACGTGAGCATCAGCTGATGAGTATGAACGGATTATCAAAAGTCGTTTCAATCGCTTAACCATTTAATTTATTATTATCAATCATTCAACGCCAATTTTATATCTACTAAATGGCTTTGATAATGGCAGATAATTAAAATTTTTCTTTACTGTTTTCTGGTGAGTCTACAGTTTCTATCTTGTTTTGTTAGGTTTAAACATTTAACTCAGCATTTACCATCTTAAAGTATATCGGGATGACAGCATTATCATAGTTTGATCTCACCTCACGCTCATCGTTTGCACTAACGTTATTAGACGCAGCTTAATTCAGTTATTTGTTTTTGCAACAAATCTTCACTCAATATCGTTAGATAATCATTTTTTTCAAATACTTTAATTACCTTTAGGTTTAATTTAATCAATATATTTTTGCAACAAATCTATCATAGACTGAATAGAATGGCGCAGGGTTGTTTTTATAGGCAGTATTCAAGTAGCTTTAAGTGTTGTGAATTAGAGCCTCAATCAATCGCATTATTTAAATAAGAAATTGGTTTTGTAGTTTCCATTTATTATAGATAAAACAATCTCTATACGTTATAAATTTTCTTTATAACCTCAATTTTCAAGTCTTCAAAAGGCGTTTGTACTATAACTACAAAACCTGTGTTTTTTCAAATAAATCAATTTTTTGCGTTGAGTGATATTCGGCATTTTATAGATATTTTCATGAAGTGTATAATATATGTATATAACTCTTCTATTTTTTGCTACAAGATTCCCAAGCTTGTTTTGGGTGGAAATATATAATAAATAAATTAGTTCAAAAAAATTTTTCTTGGTCACGTGCTTGCAATTTTTGTATAATGGGGTTTGTATTTGCTCAGAGCTTCTGCGTCGACACTAATGTTTGCTGCCATTTAAATGTATTTTATCGTGATGAGAGCATGAATATCAGTTTCTATTTATATATTTTTCGATTGAGATTTAAATTAAGACTCGTGTGAGTGTTTATTTGATGTTCATCACTGAAAAATTTACAATCTGATAAGTGTGGACTTTTTTTTACACATTGAATACCGTTGAGTATAAAAAATGTGAAGCATAAAATAATTCAGCTTTTAAAAAGGTATCTATATACATTTATAAACAGTACTAAAATAAAGAAAATGAAGCAAAAGACAAAAGGATGGATAAAGGGAAAGAGAGGTGTGAGGCGGAAGAGGTGTAGACGATGTTTTCTTGATTCAAAGACCCAGTCGACCTGATGAGTTCAAACGCAGCAGGGTTGCAAGGAATGAACATTCTTGAATAAACACCAAAGCTATGATGTTTTTCCATTATACATTTGTTTTTTGACGGCTTGTATAAGCATAAAAGAATTCCATCAAATTTAAGATCGTTTTCAAGGTTTTTGCTGTAAAAGGATGAGTCTTGTGCATATATTATATCATAATCACCATATTGTTTTTGCATTCGAGTGTGACCAACAATTTGACCATCCTTCGGAACATTTGCTAACAGGGATTTTGCTTTTCCAATGGATGAATCGTTATTTTTAATTTTTAATCTATTACTAAGAAATTCCTTAGCAACAGAATCTTTTTTCACCATTTCATTAGCTGAACTCACCCGTGAGCTTTGGAAATCAACTGCTACTATAGTTCCAGAAGCATTTATCATATGTGCAAAAAGACTAACAACATAAACATTGTTCAAACCTAGGTTTAAAACTTTGACTCCAGGTTTCAAATATTTAGTTAAATGCTGCAGAGGAAAGACATCTTGTAAACTGTAGGATGTTTTTGCGTACGCCTTGACATCAATTGCATCGATGGCCTTTTTCAATTCATCAGTCAACACATTGTTTATCGCCAACATGAAGTCTTTTCTGTTCATCCCAGACAAAAGAGGACAAAAAAACAGAATGATAAAATAATGTAATTTTCCCATAAATTGATGCATTTTTGTTTGTTTTAACTTACATGTTACGTAAAAATAGAAAACAAACGATTAAAAAGGAGACTGAATTAAAACACCTTCTCTAGAATCGACTAAATGTCTTCAGACATTGAAAATACTTAAAATTTGAAAAAATATGTCGATCATTTGATCGTCCCAACCTGGGGGTTTAGTTGCGCAATTGATTGGTTCCACAAGGCACTACTTCATATGGACTACTATTTGTTGGACCACGCGGGATCAAACTCGGTATCTTTAGCTAATTAGTCTAATACTCGACCGCTGAGCTATAAGGGCCGAAAATTTCTAGAAATTCATCAAGTCATTTGTGTCTCTTCACACAGGCAAACCTTATTTTTCAGTTTTTATCTCAATTATAGTTTCATTTTTTAAATTTACTATTTTGAACATAAAAAGAAAGTACATAGAATTTAAAATTCAAATTTTTTTCTCTCTTCGCTATTCGCAGTTTTGGTTTTTACTCGATTCTTCTCTTTCTTTTATCTTGCTTCTTTATCCGACAGATTTCTTTTTGTCTCAATGATGTTTTTTTCAAAATTTTTATCTGCTTTTTTGTCTCCTATCATAACTATCTATGTTACAATTTTTCAAAATCCACCCTTAATGTTTCAACTAAAGCTTTCAACTCCGCTGTTCGCCTGGTCTTTTCACCCCAAATACTCCTATATCTCTCTTTCTCTTAGAAACCTTTAAAGGCTCTTTTGTCATTATCACTATATATATATGTATATAAATATAAATAAATATATATGTATGTATATATATATATTTATTTATTTATATTTATATATAAAGTTCTCCAATTATTTTTAAATATATTACCTTTTAAGTTGGCCGACCTAAAACTCGCTGTCAGTTCTTTTTATCCTTTCTTCTCATTCTTATGCCAAATCTTAATTTAGTTCATTTTGAATTACCCAAATTTTTTTAATCTATTTTATCTTTTCCAAAAATCTCTAAATTTTTAAGTGGTTTGTAGCGTTTTTTGACGATGTGAATGTTTCGTTTATAAAAAGCATTTCTCAGTTATATTTATGTATACAACTAATTTCTTTTTTTATGGCACATGTGATCAATTTCAAATTCAAAACTTCCTTCATGTATGACATTTAAAATAAGAAATTATAAAAGTTTTTTTCTCTAAATACTTATTCTAAATCAAATTGTCAAGTGATAAATAGATATACCGATTTAAAGTATAATATCTTAATTTTTAAAAATAAGCATAATTTTATCAACAGTTCAAAATTTTCGAGTTGTTTGTTAGGCCTTTTTAGCTCATTTAGATTCATATAACTTTTGTTTGTTATTCAATATGCTTTTCGAAAATGTTCAATGCTGAGCAAAAACTACTGAACACATACCCCCATGAATAAAACACGTTGTTTGGAATGTCTTAATTTGAATGAAAAGCTTTGGGCTTTAAATAAAACTTCAAGTTTCTTTTTGATCCAATCTCATTATTGATTATTATTATGATATATTAAAATCAAAAATAATTAATCTCACTATTGTTTTTGATTATTTAAAAAAAGTTGATCATTTTCGTATGCGCAAGGTCACAACACACTTGCTTAATCTTTAGTGTCTGAAACGTCACTCGTTTTTTAGCGCTAATGTCAATCCGGATTTTCAAGCATTTTTTTTGTTGGGAGCATTGGCGTCTAATAACTAAAAACAGTCAAAACCTTTTTTATGATTTCTTTTGTGACGGCTCTCTTCAATGGAAATGTGATCCTAATGTTTCATAAAAGTTTGAGTTGATAATGTGTTCTGAAATTGAGTTCATTAAGGATGACTTTCCAATCAAATCATAATCAGTAAAATTTTTTTATGAGTTAATCCAAAATTTGATGGGTTTTTCAAAAAAACAAAGTTATTTTTAAAATTCTATTCCTTATACATTCAAATATTGATACAGAAATAATATTTTTGCAGCTTTAGTTATATTGAAAAATATTTTTGAGCTGATATAATAAACATTTTAAATTTTTTAAATCATCAACGTCAAAAACAACCACAAAGATCAACATCTATTAAATAAGAAAAATCAACTTGTAATTCAATTATTTAATTTAAAAAAAGAAAATTGAAAACAACCTTTTCATGTTTATAGAATTAAAAAATACCAAAAAAACTGTTAAATATGAACATAATCAACAGGGACACATATGAAAATAATTTTTTTACGCACAGGAATTGCTTTGCTAATCCACAATTCTATCAAAACGAAAATTTATATTCGTTTGGTTCTCCACAGAAATCGATCAAAAAAGCATGTTCAAAAAGAAGTCCACTTTACAACAGGTGTAATTTGTCTCCTGCGTCTTACTACTACGATCCTTACCTCCAATGTAACTCTTTCGCCATGAATTATCCTCATACTGAATTATATCAATCACAAAAATCATGTAAAAAAAAATCTAAAAGCAGTGTTACAAAATCTAAGAAAAAATGCAATTTTTCCGCAAAATGCCCAAAAGAACAAAAAAATGATATTGAAAACTACGATAAGGAAATAAAAAGCTATAAAAAACGTAAAAAAGAACCAAAAATTACCGATGTCAACACTCAAAAACCACCAAATGCAAACACAAACCATGTTCACAAACAGTCTGCTTATTTCAATGAACAAAACAAAAATGTTTACAAAAATCCTTCAAGTTTATATGACGAGTCTCCAGGAAAATATCAAACGTATGATTATTGCGAAAATAATTTTTCTTTCTCCCCCAGGTCCTCTCCATGTCGAGAGATGATTGATAACATCATGCCCAATTGTGATCCTTTCAATGAAGAATGTTCTTCATGTGATTATTCAGATATCGATGTTTTTGATAGGTCTCCGATCAATAACTTCAATTTATCTAAAACGTTATATGAAGAAGTGCCTCCAGAAAAATATTTCTTTAAGGATTACGTTGAGCCAACATCACCTTATTATTTTTCTGAGTATTCTGAAGACTGTGCAGCTAAAAGTGCATGTGAAACGTGCGTAGAAACAAAAAATGAAAAAAGAAAAGGAGAGAGCTTGCGTTTGGAAACCTCATCTCAAGCATCTTATACTTTACCTTGCCAATACGCTGTCTACCTTTCTACAACACCACCTTCTTCACCATCGTATAAAACTTTCAAAAGTCGAACCTCACCAAATTTGATTAAAACACCATTGAAGAAATTTCCCACTGCTTGCAAAAGTCCATCACCACCGCAATATTGCACTGGGACCTCGCATCCATGCAACGAATTTTTGAGAAATTCTCCTATTAATTCTTTATTACAGCCAAACTCGGAGTTCATCAAATGCCTCAACATCATTATAAGAAAACACGTGAAAAGACAAGTTACACGACACGTCACAAACACTATCGGGAGTGGTTTCCTCAAGAATGATAGTCATTCCCCGATTCCACTTGGCACCAACCTTATCTCGGCTACTGATTCTCGAACAGGTAACTTACGAATTTTAAAAATTTCGATTGAATACATTTCGTAACATTTAAAAATCACCTTGAAGTTTTATTGACCAAATTACATGCAATGACTTCTTTAATTGTATAAATGTATAAAAGCATAATTGGAAATTTTAAATATAATTTCATATGTATTTAATTTCTTACTAGTATGAAACTGACATATTTTTCGTAAAACTCAAGGTGACATATTCTTGGTTAATCCAACCTACATGGCAATAGAAAAAGTTTTAAGAAGAAAATCTTCAAGAAAAAATCATCAATGCTTTCTAAACCAATAACTTCACAAACCAATTCAATAAAAATACCAAAAGTATTCCTATTAAATTTTAAAATCAAAAACACTATAAATAGAAATAAATATTTCATTTAATAGCATCATACATATCTCTGATTCGCTGCACTAACAGCTCGATGTAACTTTTCCTTTTAGCGCTCAAAGGCAAAACTGGAATGCCTGATCCTTTCATATCCTTTGAAAGTCGCTCAAAATTTCCAGAGCTAATTTCTAAATCTATCTTATTTGCCACAATAATGTGTTGCTTTTCAGCCATACTAGTTTGATATTGATTCAATTCAGTCTTAAGCGCTTCGTACTGTGACACTGTGTTGGGAAAGGAAAGGTCGAGAACAAAAATGAGACTTTTGCACTGTTCGACATGTCGGAGAAATGAGAATCCCAGCCCTTTGTTTCTCGAAGCTCCCTCTATCAGTCCAGGAATGTCTGCCACTGGCAGGGTACAATCATTTACAATAAATGTTTATTGAATACAGATTTAACTTAAATCTTGAATTTGAAGAACTATTATTTTTTTATGTCTAATTATGTGTTTTGTCGGTCCGTATTGCTCGGCTGGTAGAGCATTAGACTAATCATCTAAAATTACCGGTTTCGATCCCACGTGGGTTAGCAATTAGCACCTGTTCCGCAGTGTACATTAAAATTGTAGCAATCGCTTTATAAATACAGCATTACCTTAGACAAATGTATAGCACAACTAATTGTCAAATGTCGATTCATCATTGCTAAAAAATTCTCCAGTTAAAATTTCTCCAAGTCAATTATGGTCAAAATACAATTATTTATCAATTTAATTATACCATTTGAATATGAAAAACAACCTGAGATTTGTTGATAATCATCAAACTCCATAATGCCTATGTGCGGGAACAGAGTGGTGAAAGGATAGCTGCCTGCAATCAAACATAAATAATTCACGCTTAAAAAGTCCATCGATATAAAAAAAATTACCGTTTATAAAAGGGCGCTAATAATATTTTAAAAAGCTCTGCACCTCAATCTTCATTAAAGTGCTTAATTCATTCACAACGTTAAATTTACTCGGTAACAAATCCTTGAATGAGCAATGAGATTCAGTCACCAATTTGCGGTGTGGCCCTAGTGAGACAACGAAGGATTGACGACTTTCCAGCGCTTGGAAACCCTATCTAGTGACCACATATCGTTTTAGTTGTAACACATAACGTTATGGACTATTAAAAAAAATTATTTTATCAATATAAAGCAACAAAAAGCAGTTGTTAGCATTGATTTAGAAGACAATCGAAAACATTTGTGTTTCATAAAACTATTGAATGAATTTAAAAAATACTTTCGAAAATTCAAGTATGTTTTTAATTTGTTTATTATATCAAAACCTTGAAATTTTTTGAATTTATCATATTAATTTACGACCCACGCTTACACGCTAAATATTACATCATACTAAATCATCTTCGAAAAATTTGTTTAACCATTTAAGATCTGTTGCAAAAAAACATGACCACTATAATAATTACATAAACAACTTCCTACCAGTCCAACATCCGACTTGATCCTCAACTCTGCATAAAAAACGTTTTTCTCACCCACTCCCCCTTTTTCGTAAGTCGATGGTGCTCTACATATAACATTATTCAATTTAACGAGTCTTTTAGAATCATTTTATGTTTTTTAATAACTTCAAATTCAATAAGTTACATCAAATTATGAACTTTTCCAAAACACGTTTATTCAAGAAATCCTAAATTGAAAACTTGAAAGCCAGTATTTGATATTGAAACTTCAGATTTATTTGATAGATATACTTATACTGAATTAAAAACGCAAAATATGAAGTATAAAAAATTTTTTTAAATTATTCTAAAGAGTTTTAAAACATAAGCAAGTTGAATGTGTTATAACCTGTTTTCATTGCTGAGAAAAAAGTAATTGCCCTTTCCACCTGCACCTCCTCTCGCCCCAATAAAGAAGTCTTGAGGTCTGATTTTAGTAGATAGTTTGTTAAAAATTGTCTACAAACATTTATTAGAATTAACCAAAGAAAACATAAATAATATGTAATTTTGAACATCGATATTTCATCAAAGAATCTATGTTTTCATAAATCAAAACAGTAAACAAATAATAAATATTTCAAAACCATATAATTAGATGATCGAACTTGCTTTACATAAAGACTATTATAAAAACAATGCATGTTGTATGAAGAGAGGGACAAACGTTTGAAGGTCTGCAATGATGGTGCCTGCCTCATCCCTGAAGAATGTGCCTACTGGAACCTGAAGAAGGAGGTGCATTTATGAATAGTTTGAACTCATATTTTTTATATTTATATATTTCTTTATTGACATGATTCAGCATTATTCAATATGAAAAAAAATAGATGCAATCTGAGCAGTAGAGTGGATATTAAAGCAAAATTATCATAATCACGACAGCAGTATGAACCTTGACATAAGTATGAGGGGTATTGCATCCAGCCCTATGATTTCCCATACCCCTGTGTCCATGCTTGCCTTGGTAAATGGGGTAAACCTTAACCAAGGAGTTTACTCCTTCATCCGCTGTATACAAAATCACCGTTATAATAAAAAACATTGGTTATATGAAAAATATTTTCAAGTGGATTGGCCTCACAGACAAGAAAAAGGAAACAAGTTATGAAAAATCATATTGATGCATAGCATAGAAGCACCTTGAAATATGACATGACCTCCATTACCACCATCACCCCCATCTGGTCCTGATTAAGTGATCAAGTTTTTTACAAACCAATATATATTTTTGAATATTCCAAGTAATCATTTCTATTCTTCATTACCTTTCCAACATATTCTTTACATCAGTTTATTTATCATAAATAATGCAATGCTTTCTACTTATTGTATCTTCTGCCATTTAAATAAAATGATTGAAAATTCTATCATAGTAAATAAACAAAAATAAAAAATTTTATTTCTTAATATATTTTTTAAACCTGCAAATTCTTTGCACCATAAGCTCAACATAGAAGAACATCCATCACCACCATTACCTCCTGCTACTTTCACCCTCTTGAAGTCCACAAAATGCTTTGCCTTTTCATGATATAACAAAATTTGCAATAGAATATTTAAAAAAAGAAACTAGTTATTATTGAAACATCATCTTAACTACTTTTATCTATTTTTATCAAATTTAAAACAATATGCAATTTTTAGGAAAAATTACAACTATTACTAGTGAAAAATTTCTAATACACTTTTTTTATTAATTGAACAATTAATCGAATTAAAATGACTGAAAAAGTGAAGTTTTAAAATATAATGCATGTGTATAAACTCCTAAAATCTTCAGTGTTTTTCAACATGAATTATTCGTTCTGACATTAAATCACAAAATTTCAGTTAATTTCATTGTCAAATCTAATAAAAATCATTTTAGGCAATTTAGTTTTTAAAGTATTAATTTTCAAAAGATAAGTTCAGCATTCGACATTGCAAACCTGGACTTTTTCAGATTGTGATTTTAATTTAGTTACAAGTCTTGCTTTTTTACTGTAGAAACATTTAAATAATTCAGCTCCTAAACCTTTCAAATTGTGTATTTTTACGATAGGTTCTATTAAAACTACACTCATGACAATATAAATTTACTTTTCTTTTTAAAAGTAATCCCGGAACAAACTTTTCCCATTTTCGTTCTGTTTCAGTGTGGAAACTTTTTCAGCATTAGAAATATTCAAAATGAAAATGATTTCTAAAGCTTATTCAAGTCCACTAAGTTTTTCATAAGCTGATCTCAGATTATCAAATGAAGGTACAAATATTTCTAAGTTTTTTAAACTTTTTGTATATACGTTTGGCTTGAAGAATTAGAGCATAAGGAACTTTTGTTACTTTTTTAGTTAATATTTCACATATTTTTGTAATTTGCTTCTACTAAATGAGTTGACATGTCGAGGATACCATAAGAGAATCATCATCATCGTTTTGCGTCCGTTTCCATGCTAGCATGGGTTGAACGGGGTTTCATAATAGCTTTTCTTCACATTTTAAAGTCTTGGGAAAGTTCAGGTTTGAATTTCATTTTTCTAAGGTCATTGCTTACTAATTGGGACCATGTTTTTCTTGGTCTTCCTTGTTCTCGCTTAGCACACGTCAAGCTTATGTTTTGTCAGCACTTCAACAACCTTCCTAGACTGGTCACGCATAGTGCCAACGTTCCGACTACCCAACCTAAACTTAGTTTCTGATAGTGAGATGATCGGACGATGCTCAGAATTGACACCGCTCCTACCGTACGCGGAGCCTTTGTCGTAGACTCCACTTCTGTTGACGTAGTTGATCTCATTTTTATTTTAAGCCATCACGAAGGTTTGGAGCAAAGTTTTATGGCTGTGTGCCATTATAAACGCCACCTATTTTTTAGACCAGAAACTCAGCTATTTTTATTGAGACACCATCTCTAGGTGATTGTCAACCAAAACTGAAAAGCGCTTTATTCGCCCGTGAGGTAGACCAGCCCCCAGTGGTTACCAATCCATTATTTCAAATTTCGAAGTCGAAAGCTTTAATAATTTGTTTCTATGTATATGAAGCATTAAGAAAATATAAATTTTTTGTTTTGCAAAGTTAATTTAGTAATGTCGAGTTTTGCAGATATTCTTTCCAAAATAAATAACCAAGCTTTATTATTTAACTTTCGCTTACAAAAAATTTTATTGAATGCTATTTATTAAAGGCTTTGTATATGTGAATGTTACAACAATAATCCAAAAAATGCTTTATTTAACATCGACCATCAATTGTTTTTGTTGCTGGTACGACAAATGGTTTATTAAGCTTGATGCAAAAAAATTATTTTAAATTTGGCTATACACATGAAAACTATAATTCAGAGTAATTTATTTGGAAAACCATTCGTTTTGATCAATACTATTCAAAATCTTTGAAGCTAGTGTCTTTGAAATCTTCTGACAGGAATTCCAGTTCTACGGTATTCAGCTCTCTCTTGTATGTATTTTTCTGTAGTTTGCTTTAAATACTCTTCATTTTGGTACCTATGAAAATGAAGGATAAGAATCAAGACAATACAGAATTTAGATGAAAACTTCAAAATTTTAGAGTAAATAATGTAGTCAAGTCGCAAAAAACTTGTTTCTGAAGTGAAAATATTCGCAAATTTTGCCAGTCACTTTGTGATTGTGATACTAACAATCTTTTTTGACTTTAAAAAACACTTACTAAAATTTTTGTATGGTCGTGGGTATTAACGCTAAACTGCATCCACTTTAGTGCCTATTGTTGAAGGCTGATTTATGTTATAACCTAGACAAAAGTAAACTAGATAGCAGGTATCGAAAAATTGATAATCTAGTATTTTTGTTATTTGATTAGCAGATGATTCTAGTTGACAAGGTCAAGGTAAACTATTTAATTGTGAAGAAGGCAACATGAAATCTGACAATTTCAAGTTGAACAAGAACTCAAACAGATAGTCATAAAAAATTGTCCAAAGATATGGCTCATTTTAAAAATTAACATTTTGGTAGTATTTTTAAGCTAATCTGACTGCTGTTTAACTCATTTACTGGGATGCATACAGTATTATCTTCTAATATGAGAATGTTTAAATAATAATTCTTATTCTAGACAACTGTTTCTATTACTTCTATTTTTAATTGTAGGAGTTAATAGAAAATTAAATATTATTCAGGATATGTGAACAAGAATTTCCATATAAACTAAGTTTCAAAAAATATTCTATATGATTTATATTTTTCATTATTTCAACCATACTCAGAATATGGTCACTGACTTTTCTATAAACACTTTCAACCCACTCCACTCTATTGTAGACAACTTGAAAACAACATATTTTTCACCTTATTTTTCCCAGCCTATTTGATTCTTCCTTTCCTATATGGTCTTCAAAACTCCACATCTGCTTCACAAAACCACAATCCCCTTTTTTCTAAATGTGACTCAACTATCTCAAAAAATTTTGCCTCAATTTCAAACAAATATTTTTTTGGTTCTGCCTGAAATTCTTTATACTTCAACAACTAAAAACCACATCTCTTGAAGAGCATTTTTGGAAAAATCTTTGATCAATCATGGACTTTCACATATGACATATATTTAATCTTCAACTATCTCTTTTCCCACATGATATAAAAAATACTCAGTTAAAATAAAATTCAAAATCAAACATCCTGAATTTAAAAATTTGCATGTCAGCAAGAAGCATCAATCAAGCTAAATACAAATTATCCAAGATAATTGGTTTGTTCTTCCAAGTGATGTTAGTTATGATTTAATGTCAAACTATAAAAAAATTTCCTGCCCTTCAAAATTTGTTATTAACCTTGAATGTGAATTTTTATAAAAAATAGCTATAAAATAGTGAAAAAAATAAAATATCTTATTCAAAAGTTACCATTTAATTGTGCAATCATTCATAATGTCTTTTTCCTCTCGACACTTGAAAGGCATTAAAAGACCATACTCTTTACTACATTTGGAAAATGCTGAATATAAAAATTATTAAAAAATAATAGAAAAAGGTCTAAAAGGACAAAGTTTAATTTAGTGACCGAAAAAGATTTTACCTGCAGTTTCTACGGCACAAAAAGTTTTAACTTCTTCTTTCATCATTTTTGGTATTAAAATATCTTTTTCTACTTTTCTCAAAGTTCTATCTTCTGGGTCACCTAAAATTAAGTTTAACACATTTTCGGAAAAATAGTTTAGATAAAATAAAAAAAAAAATTTAAACAAACTATACCTAAACCTTTGGGACCTAAAAACTTTTCTGAATCATCGTTTTTGTTTTGAAACGAAGACATTTCAAAGATTCACATATTTCACTTTCAATCTAAATAGTGCTTTAAAAGTAAACTTAAATATAGTAAGAGTAGTGAGCTTATTATTTAAAAAATTTGAACAAATTTAAAACCATGACTATTATTTTAAAATTGAACCAAATAATGTAAATTTTTCAAATTTTTTAATTGAAAATTGGTTTTTTCAAAATTTAAAAAAAAAATTATTTATGTTTATTTTCAATTAAATTCAAAACAATTCTCATGCTTTAACTTCAGTTGATCATTTTTATGATTATTAAGCAATACTTGAGTTTATTCAGAATTTCATAAGTCTATAAAAATGTTCGATGCCGATAACTCACGAGAACCAGTAAAGAAATGTTTTGAAAAACGACCTTTAAATTTTAAAGTAAATTCTCTAAACTTATTTAGTACTATAGATTTTATAAATGCAAAAATAAAACAACGAAGCATTATGGTCTTTGCTAAATCTTACTCCCCTGAATGCAAAGAAGTTGTGAAGATATTGAAAGAAGTTTTAAAGCTTAACACTTTCGAAGTCAACAATTTTTATATTTAAAAAATTATTTCAATAAGTTTCATATATTTCAAATAAAAACGGTAAAATTTTCCAAAACTCATAAAAATGGCACAATGATAACAGGTTTGCAACATAGAAAAGAGACAAGACTGTGCACTGATAGAAGCATATTTGAGAAAGTTGTGCGGAACATCTCAAAATCAGGTGTTTAATAGAAGCTTTCATTATTTACGTCGATATTTGAAATTCTTAATATCATTTTATTCATTTATAAAATCCATAAGTATGAAAGTTATTCAATTTAAACTAAACTTATACATATTCCCAATCTAAATTTGCAAGCTTTTAACTCTATCGCTTAATTCAATCTTTTTTTTGATGATTATTACATACCTCAAACTAATTAAGTTAAAAATAATTTATTTTCAACTTTAGATACAACCATTTACAACTTCGCTCATATTTTAGTTATTTTCTTGTTTTCATCTTCAGTACGTTTAGTTTATTTCTGAAAGAATTATCAAGTGGGCGTAATACAAAGTTACTTTCAAAAAACAAAAAAATGGCTTAGTATAAAGATTAATTATTTAAAAAAACACTATACATAAGTCTCAAGATTTTTCTCTCTATTGAACAATTGAAAAACAAATTAACGGGAAATAAATATTCCGATAAGATAAAAGCTTTAAAAATACTTAAAAAGTACACATTACTGAACCCTTTTATCGTCACTACAATTCAAATTGATAATCTTAATATATATTCTAACAGCCAAAACCCCAGGTCTGAGTCTTCAAAACTTATATAACTTCCAAAAAAATTTTCTTTCTATATTCTCACGTTAATTTTTAAAGTCTTATCTAGATGTTATTCCCATAAATGTTTTTTTAGATAGACTTTGTAAAGCGGTAAGGGTTTGAATATAAAATCGTAGACTGTTATACTCATTGATTTTTCGATTGGCACTTGTCTGTCGGAATATTTGTGATAAATAGACTATTTTAAAAACATCATAATCAAGTAGATTATTTTGAACTTTACAATGTAACAAGACAATTATAAATTTAGTTTATCAACAGCTCTGTATGATTTTTTCAAAAGCCAAACCATAAAATGAATATAATTTCAGAACACTAGTAAGTTTATTCTAACTAACTTAAACTTACTAGTGTTCCGAAATTATATTCAGCTCTGTATAAACATGAAAAGATTTATAACATTTGCAATTAACTTAATCTCAGATATATTTCATTACAATTTTTAAAACTGAAAAATATAAAAAATGTTTGTAATTATGGTAGCAACAGAACCAAGAGCTTTTAGACAACCTAACATTCGTTCAGACCCATTTAAAATGAAATACAACAGAATATATGATCGTAATAAGGTGTAAAATTTGAAAGGTTCAAAACCATGCGAAATTATTCAACGTTGTATATTTGATACTTCAATGATATTTAATACTTCTCATTTATGGTAATGGTTTTTGACCGCTTTAAACGCGCCAATGGGTTGGATATCACAATTAAATTTCGATTAGTCTCTTTGAAATATGTAAATGCTAATAAAAAATTGAACTTTAAATCTGAAACGATAGGGAATTAAAAAATTCCTTAAAATAAAGGAATGAAGAGATCGATAAAACATAGAAGAATATTTATAAAAAAACAGTTTCAATAACCTATTTATTTTTGTGATTTATTGAATTTAATTTGTCATCAGAATTATCAAAATTATTACTATGTATTTAAGTTATTCTAAGAACTTAGACGTATTAAATACATATAAAAGCAAAAGCCCATACTCTTCACCATAGACTGAAACATGTTTACAGGTTCCTTTGGTCTTTGTGGAATCAAAGTTTTATGGCAGCTACGATGAGATTGTACACAATTACGAAGACGACTCTCTTACAGAGTTTCTCAATTCGAAACATTTGATTATACACCAGTTTGCCGATTCCAGTGGTTGGAAAGATGTCCAGTTAACGCAGCTTTGAACTTTGCTTGATTTTAAAACTTTATATTTGTTCATATTTTGTATTAATTTCAATTTATAAATTATCGATATCGGTTTTTAAAAAGTTAAATTTAGTATTTGTTTTAACTTATCAATTATTTTATTGAAATTAAAAAGAGTATTAATTATTAATAAAAATTATTCAAAATAAAGTTGTTGTTTAAAGAGTTTTTCAAGGTTTAATTTTTTCAACTATTAAGATAATCATATTTATTATCGCCGAGAAGAAATTTTCCAAAGTAAATGAGATAAAAAAGTTGTTAACCACAGAATAACACAAATATTATTATAAACAAAAAAAAAGTTTAAACAATACCATCAACGTCTTTCAAATCAAAAGCTACAATGATTGATCGGAATCTATCATCAAGATGAGAAGGATATTTAAGATAAATAAAACGCTTTTCGGAGGGTCGAGAGCTAAGGTCTGAGATGGCTTTCAATCATAGTGGGATGGGATGCATGGGAAATCCTATTCAATCTTAGTCAATGCTTTTATAAAGCTTTCATCGGCAACTGAATAATATTAAAAATAATCGCCGAGGTGGAAATAAATCTATTAGTCATGGAGCATACGTTTTGTTATAATCTTAATAGCTCGGGCGAAGTAAAGTTTGAGTGATAAGATTCTCAATGTAGTTTTGATGAATATGTTCGAGTACTATTATAATCGATAGTTCTCAAAGTTTAGACTTTGAAAATTGAAGTTGAGAATATAGTGTTGCAGCTACTTCATGAGAAATCTTAAACTTTCTTCTTGAAACTCTATCTAAAGTTTCATAAAATTTTTTCGAGTTTTCAATAAATTTACACAAATTTAAAGCTGTTCTGGATTTGGTTTCGCATGAAACATCAAATGAACACGAGGCAATAAAGCTTTTTTTGTATGTGCTCATATGCTGGTATTCAGTAATTAAATTTCTATTAAAACTTCATACAATTCCATACAATAAGCCAGTTCAAGGTGTTTTTGCTAATGGCCAATGTCACAGATAAGAAAATTTTGAAAAGCAATTATAATAGAAGATTTATTCAGAAAATATATGATATATGAAAAAATAATAATAATTGACACTTTTAAAAAAATTCATGAGAAAATGTGAAAAATAGATAAAAATCATTAGAAATTTCAAATTTGAAAAGTAAAAGTATGAAAAGGTGTTGAGTCTTAAAAATATAGAGATTCATCTTCGTATTCGACATACGCATCAAACTCTGTCTAACTTTTTTATCTTAATGAAAATCTTAAGAATCAATATTGTTTTTAAATTACCGGTTATAAAATATCGGTTTTTTTTATTTTTACTCATTTTTGTGTTTAATCTTTTTGTTCTTTCGGTCTATTCAATGAAATTGTTGATTTGTAAATCTTTTATCGGTTTTCTTTCTTATTCATCCAGTCATCTTATCATCCATTCTCAACCATTCTCTTTAACAAGCCCGATAAGTAGATTGATTGTAGCATATGCTAACATTTGTTGTATTATTTTTTCTGTATAACAACTAACAAATTAATAAAATAGATCGGAAAAACTAGAAAAAAATTTAAACTTCAATATAACAACAATAGTTTTTTAAATTTGAATTTATAGTTAAAAAATATCCTATGAATTTTGTATACGAAAAAATAAAAGTTTTAAAGTGTTAGCTTCAGCTCAAATTTAATTTTATCTTAAAACTTTTTTAATCGCAATAATAAGTGATATTTCACTCATTAAGAAGATTCTTTTAAAAATACTTAAAAAATATCTTTTTAACAATTTCGTATCAGCAACAACAAAAAATGTTAAATGGTATAAAATCTCCAACTTTCCAATAACAATCAATGGAAATTGGGACTGAGAAAGTTTGTAAAGGTCAAAAAAATAGTCTGTGTAGAAATGAGCATATTTGCAAAGATACTATGGAAAATGAAACAATAAATTATTGTCTACTTAACGGCAGGCGCTAAGTTTAAAATCTTTAAACTTGTTTATAAACTTAGGTGTTTCAAATGATTAATACCTTCTTTAACGGTATTAACGAATTGAATTTATGTGTGCACATGTCAGTCTAGATGTAGGTGTGCGTTTATGGGTGTTTAGTGTACATATGTTTGCGCGTGTGTATGTGTTCAATTTTTAAATCTAAAATAATTAGTTCAAATAATAAAACGAAATAATGTTATACTAGACAGACGTTTTGCAAAGTAGCCTTAGATTTTTTAACGTTTCTCATACTCGGTTCTTATACACATGTAATGCATTGAAGACAATATTTTCAAGACATATATAAGCGGTCTGAATGGTACCAAATTTCAAAATCCTAATGTTGCGTTATTGTATTCTATTGCAAATACAATTGGCATTGTTTATCAGTTGATGTAAAGTGGTTTCTCAGACTTACACACGTATGATTTTTAAAAACTTGGTGGAAAAGTTCATGAAATAAACTGTACGCCAAAACCAAACCAGCTTGAAAAAAATTCAAAAAAACAATTAAAATTGACAAAATTGTAAAAATTGTTGAAGAGTAAATATTTAAAGTTCTCAAGTGGGTCCACCTGACAGGACTAGATAGTTTACATTATAACTTTTGCTTTCTCACTTCCTTCAACGGTTTTCAGATCTGCTATTGAATTTAAACATTTTCTACAAAAATTCCTTCAAAAATCTTTGGCAATTGTAGAACAAAATCACCAATAAGTTAAATAATATAATTCACTTGCTTTAATATCTGACTACAAAACTCACCTCTACACATTATAATTTTTATTAACTCAATTGAAAAAAAACTAAAAAATGAAAGACGACACAAAAGTTTCAAAATCGGAAGGCAATGAAACAGCAAACAAAGAAAAAGTGGAGAAAAAGTTCTTGAAGAGTTGTGTACCCTCCATTACAAACTTGATTCATTTTTTAATCCACACAGTCATCATCACCACCTTCATCATCGTCACCCACAAGAGCAACATCCGAATCGATACTTTGGAACACCACGTACAACAAATAACATCACAACTGAATACCTTTCCAGTCTTCCCACCACCTCAGCCTCAGGTGAAATTAATATATTACATAGCACGTCACATTTTATCTTATTTGCTAGCAACGTATTTTATCTATTGCATTTACATCGTGTGGTTTTAAATTGATTTATTGTTGTTATTTTTTGATTTTTGAAAAGTCTTGGAAATAATTTTTGAAAAAATTTATACAAGAAACTTCAAAGCGTATCAAAGTTACAACAATGAAATAAAGGTTTAGTACAATTCTTAATGAGCCTTTGAATTTTTCAAAATATTTCGTTTTAATCTAATTGATCTTCCTCCAAGTAAAAATTTTTTAAAAGAAATTTTCAAAAAGTATATAAGACAATTGATATCAGAAACCAAAATGAATGTTCAAAGATATGACCGAAAGAATGTACAATCAACGAAACCATTCAATTTTTGTGTGTTTCTACTTATCTCGTATAATTAATCAGTTAGTTTATCACAAATGCTCATAAAAACATTAATGCTTTATTTCAAGCTTTGAGCTAGGACATCACACAATTTCAAGCTTTAAGCTAGGACATCACACAAACAGCTTTTAAACACTAAATATTAACACACTTTGCACTATAGGCAGGGATGGCACGTAACGGTAAAAAATGAAGATTTAATTGTTCGTTGGAATGAAAAAAAGATTCAATAAAAAAACTATACTTGAATAAATAGATCTTTAGAAGGAATGTCTTATGAGACATGATTTTAAAGTAATTATGAACGTTCTATACAAATACATCAAAATAAAAACGATAAATTGTTTGATACAACACGATTTTTAGCAATTAAATAATTTTTTCAAAATTTCAAAAAACTAAAGAAACATACCAAGTGAAATCTAAAAAATCTTAATACTCACGATGAGAAATGCACCACTGAAAGTGATTCTTGCATCGATAAAACATCAAGACATTCCAGATCACTCTGAAGTGATTAACTTTTAAAAATAATCATTTGAATTCCATTAGCTTCTGTAAAGTATTGAAGTTGAGATTTTTTAGCGTTTTTTGGTGATTTTAAAAACTTTATCATGCTCTTTTTTGATAAATTCTGAATGATTTTTATTACTAATTTAATTAAAACCATTATAAAAATATTGAAAAAGTCAAATAAACATTAAAATAAGTTAATAGATTTGTTATTTCTATGAAGCCAAAATTACTAAACTCCGCAGTTGGAAAACTTTCAATTCAAAACTTAAATACTCTTTTGTTTTAATCACCCAACGAGAAAAAACTATTTATCGCCATATCCTTAATCATGCAATCAATTATTTATTGCATCACCTTCATTAAATTCTTGTTGATTTACTCAAAAGACCTGAATGCAATTTCCATCTCTATATGGATAGTCATCATAAAAAACCAAAGTAGAAAATCAAAGAAAGTTCATGAGAGAAAGTTTATCGTTATAAGTTCAAAGGTTTCTAATTAAATGTACTTCATAAACTGAGCTTTCTTACCAAAGCTTTTTTTTTATATAAAACTCAACTTGAGTGTTTCCATAGATACAAACTTTTGATAGAATAATGTACTCAAAAGATTTAAAAGTTTAGAAGAGGAAGCGTGTATGTAAGTTTTCTATTAACCGGTTATCAAGGGTGTAAAGGCAGGAAATATACGACATAAAAGAAAATATTTTATTTAGTATTCAGTTGAGAAATCGCAAGGTTTTGTTTTTAATGTCTTAAGTAGTTTTTGATCAGTTAAGAGATTTTGTGATGAAAGTAAATAAACTTGACAACTAAAATCTTCTTATTCGCGGATCACTTCATTCACTTATCAGTAATAGTAATTTATGTTTCAAGCTATAATTCAATTCAGCAACACTGAACGTTTGAATGTGTAAACATATACAAGTTATCAAAGCATATATAGATATCATAAAACCAACCAAAACGCCATATTTTGTACCAAAAAAATATTAATTTTACTTCATTAGTTATAATTAAAAACCAATTTGAAAATTTCATTCATATTATATAATTCTCCCATGCATTTCAGACGCAGAACTCAGTACAAAGAGCAAAGAGACAGACTTGCCAATGTCCTCCTGGTCCTCAGGGACCTCCAGGTGACATCACGTTATGAATGTTCATTTCTCATGTATATTTTACATATATATCCGTGCTTTTTTCTGTTTCTTGTGTATATCGTATAAATATAAAAATTTTCATCTCTTGTATATTTTCCAATGTTTTTTATATATAGTACTGTATTTTTTTTATATAATTTCATATTTATCCCATATGAATTATTTTATTTTTTCCATATAATATTATGTTCTTTATACTTATTATTCTAAGTTCTACATTATTCGTTAATAATCTAGCTTAAAAATACAAAAAAAATTGAAAACATGATAGCTTATAGAGTTTTAACAGAACCCAAAGTTTTTTCAAATTCAAATAATCATTTTTTGATGATAAAGTTTTATATTACTGGATCGCATTTACCGCTATACTACAATTGTTAAGTTTTAGTAATCATTAATACAAATGAAAAATACATATTTTAAATAACTACTTTGCTTAACATTATTTAATTTGAAGCTTATATTTTTTGAGTGAAATTTCTCTCTCATCCATTAACATAAGTACCCTCAACTTTTTAATCATTGATCCTTCACTATATTTATTCTTACTCATCAAAATATCTATGCTCTAAACCACTGCTCCGTAATTCTTCATGCTTTTAGTGGTACACAGTGGTGTTGAGTATGACTCCACATTGAATTACCACAACTTAAACGTTCAGTGCACTAAAACATTAGTCTAATAAAAGAATTCAAATGAGCCCTAATGCGGATATATTTTAATGGATAATCTAGAATAGCCTAATACAAATAGTGAGAGAAACAAACAAAACAAAAAATATTTATTAACTCAATACACTAAGCTTTTGGTAGACAAAAATTATAGAATGATCGAATATTAATAGTTTGTATTTGTTTCTCTGACCTTCCAGTGGATACTTAGACATATAGGGTTGGTGATCTGTCGATGGAGGGGTTTCAATATGTTTTAGAGATGTTTAAGATCGTTTAAATAAAAATTGTAAAATTTATAACCTGAATGTATGTTTAAAATCATATTTAGCTTAATGAGATTTTTTTTTGGTTTTATGGAGTATTAACCAAACCACGAATTATAATTTGAATCAGTTGTATCTTTAATGGTTCAAAACATTGATGAAATATAAATTAATAAAAATGCCTCTTTATCAGGCTAAGTATACGCATGAAAAACTAGTTGGGATTAAAAGTAATAGATTAGGAGTAAGATTTTTTTCTTATTTAAATATATAAAACTGTTTTTAGATCAACATTAATATGTTTAAACTATTTGAAAAACGATTTTTCAAACTTTCAATTTTTTGTTCTAAAAATCAAACTTTACGTGATAAATTGAGCATTTTTAAAAATAATATCACGAATACTAATAATTTTGCAATATTTATTTTGAGAACAATTGGCCAATATGAAGTATGTTATGACGTGTTCATCCATTGGAACCAATCAGAAATGACCTTTGATTTCATTCCTTTTTAAAATATTTTATTTATTCATAAATATTTTTTTCATAGTAAGCTTTCACATAATTAAACCATTACTGATAGTGTAAAGAATAATCTATCAATAGAAAATTGTTAGCTGAAAAAACGTTTAAACTTTTGGAAATTTAATGAAGGCATTTATAAACTAGACCCAAATATACATACATAAATTTTATCTTAATTACACTATTTCACATCCTATACACTTGGAAGTTGGTAGACATAAACGATATTAAGATTGACCTCAGAGAGAGGTAATGGTCAAGTTTCAAAGGTCATGAAGAAGTTTGATGCTTTTTGGTGATCTTTAGATGTGGCATAATTGGTGCAGCTAACAAGGGATTCTTTCCCTGATTTGTTCATCTCTTGGCTGTATGTTGGAATTTATGAAAATCAATTCCATTTTTTAGTTTATTTTTACTTGATGAATTGAATTTGAAACTTTATAAAATCGAATTTTTTACTTTCTTTTTTTGATAAATTTAATTCTCAAAGACTATATCTTGTTTCATAAAATTCTTCGAATATATTTTTTAAAGCTTTTTTGTTAATTCTATTTTATTTTTAAATTTTATGATTTTTTACTTTTGAATTATTTTTATTTCTGATGCAAAAGTAAGTAAAGAATGGTGTTCAATAGTTTGTTGATGTACCTCAAGTATCCTATCCACCTCTCAAAACTCTGGCGTTCTAATGGAGCTCGTATTAAATTTTAAAACTACTTTTTCAATCATGTTTGTCACAACACTCTTGTCTGCTATTCAAAATATCTTTAATGCACCTTTGTTAAAGATTAATCGAGGATGTGAATGGGTCTTAGACTAAATAGCTGAAACCGCTTCAAACGTTGAAAATTAATATTCTATTTATATGTGAGAATAACTCAATAAATATGAGCAATTAATATCTTATTTGTGATTGATTTTTCAAAAAAACATCAAAAGACATAAAATCTCTCAAAAAAGTTATTCATATAAGAGAATACACAAATATATATTAAAATAATATATAAAGTAGCATTTCAAATAGTTCTCAAACATAAATATCCTATTAAGATTTTGATTGACCGAACTTGATATCACTTAAACTCAACACCGCAACGACATAAGCGTGGAGCACTATTAAAATGCAATTTAAAGCTACAAAATCTTGTTGAATTATCCTCCAAACTCTTTTTTTAAAACAGATCTAATTTTGTAATAAAATAAATTCAGTTAAACTAGCATACAAATTAGGCGGAGGTGATAACTCATATGAGGATCACAGCATGCAGCTGTTAATGGCACCTGGTTTGCATGCCCCATCAAGCATCTTCCCTTGAAGCTAACATTAAAATGCAATTAAAGTTCAACTCATGTGTTGTAGCCACAAAAGATTTTGAAAGTTGTAATTACTGTGTTAATTTTGTATGTAGATTCGTGGTTAAGATGGTTTGTTCTGTTTGAATAAAAATGAATATTTTTATTCATTTTGTATTCATGAAAGCAAAATATTGGAAGCTTTTGAGGTTATTAAATTCAAAAGTTTATTCTCAAAAATTTAGAACTTTCGATATTTTAGACGAGTTTTATTATTCCTTACAAAACTATCTTTTGAGCTGTCAATACATTCAAAATTTAAAATGGATTTTGTTTTACAAGTTTTTTTGTATATCCTAACTTTTTTTGGTTTCAGTCCACTTTAAAAACCTTGTAGATGATGTGTTATCAGTTGCAATGGAGTGGAATACGCCTTAATAATGGAAATCAGTACGAACCATTTGTGCAATATATATTATTTTTTAAAGAGTTTTTTTTAGTTTATTTTGTATACTGAAAAGTTTCAAATGAAATAAGTATCAAATGAAAATTCTCAAAGATGTGTTGGTTAATAGTAGAGAAAATGTTGCCAAAATATTAAACTAAACTTTTTCATTGATTCTAATTATTGAGTTCATGATTTTAAAATAATTTAAAAATAAGTTAGTTTATTTGGGTTTATAAAGGATTTAATCATACTGAATCAACTCATGCGCAAAAAGATTTTTTATTTTACCATCATTTTAACAGCAAGTTTTTCCAAAATTTTTTTTCAAATATTAAAAGAATTAATTGAAAGTTTCCAATAATATCTTCTAAAATATTCAAAAATTTTTAATGAACATTGAGAAAGAATTAATTAACTTAAATGTATCATAAAGGAAAGATCAGATTAAAATTAATGGTGTTTGAAAAGCAAGTGAGTCTTAAAAGGCCATCATGAAGCCACAGAGGGAATATTTTTATGAATGGTTTAGAGTTATCTTTTGAAAACTTTAATAAGAGTCATTTAAAAACTTTATTATAAGGATTTTTTAGCCCAGTAAATTTAAGTCATACCTTTAAAAAACTAGCCATAGTTTTAAATAATCTAACTTTATTCATAAAAAATTAGCTTACAATTCAAGTCCACTAATTTAATTCTGTTATTTTTTAATAATTAATGATAAAAACGATAAATAGATTGGCAGTGGCAAAGGTATCAATCAACGATGTTCTTCAATACATCACAAAATGCCCCCTTGTATCCTGCTTTCCTTATAATACTGCAAAATATCTTTTCATTTTGTTAGAGTTAAAACGAAATTTTGGAGTTATTAGGGATATAAGTTGTTCTTTGATCCATTCATAAAAGATCTTATGTTCCGTTCAGTATGTGTTTCGAGATGATTTCATTTAAAAAAAACAGCTGAACTTGATTAAGTGAATGAATTAAAAAACCTGTTATGTATTAAGAGTTTTTTTTTGATCTTTTCAGCTTAATCCATGAAATTTTTAATTAATTATTTTGCATTAATATATATTACTAAAGAAGAGCGATATATTAGAATGTCTTGATGGAGAAATTATTTTTCAGAATTTATAGACTTTTTGAGCGAATGATGGAACTTTCTCATGACTTCAACATAAAGCACTATTTTTAAACATAATAACCTTTATTTACTCAACACAACCACCAAATAATGTTTGAAAATTGAAAAGTTAAAAGTTTTTTTGATTTTTCATTTTAAGATAATTTTATTTGAATAAGGCTCAAAAAATAATGTGATACCAAAATTGTTCAACTACTTGAAAAACTCTTGCGTACTTAGTTTGAAATTACTCAATAAACTGAAGCAACATATTTTAAAAAATTTTATAAAAATATCAAGGTATACCAGATAAAAGCAAAAAAATGAAACGATGTAAAAGTTATATAAAGCATTAATAAAGTATGTGTAAACCATCTTGAAGAATTTAAAGTAGCCGTATGCTTTACTGCCCTTTCAATAAATAAATCAAACGTGCCAATAAGACTTCCACTCTTTTGTTGATTATGTTGTGCTATTTATATTATAATTAATCTTGTTTTTTTTTGCTGTTTAAAAATCATTTTGAATTTTATAATTTAAGTTCAAATTAATTTTTAAAATTGTTTTCAATGATTATTATTTAGAACGGGTTCAATGTCTTTTTATTGTTTATTATATTTGAAGTACCACTCACCTTCTTGTATGGTTGACATAATTAATAATGACGTAATAGCTCAAAGGTGTTTGGTTTGTATTGTGATATATTGTGTGTTTGATGGATTTCTACATTGTTTTTAACACTACATTGGAGATGAAAGAAGTGTTGAAGTGAATTTGTTAAAGGAAACTGACAACAAATGGTGCTTATGTTGTTGTTAACGAGACGTGTGAAGTATCGCTGTGTACTCATAATCCTCTTGAAGGTATTTCAAAAAGATAGAAACAATATTTCAAAGCATAATGTCTTTAGATTTTAAAGATCAGAATATTGAAATATAAAAAATTATTATTATGTTTTTAATGAGTTTTTAAAACTTGAATTCGTTGTTCAAGTTGCTTTCAAATTGAATAATTTCTCTAATAAACACGAGGCAATTTTTAACTGAACTCATTAATATAGAAAAAAGTTTTCAAGTTAGGAAGGCTACCAATATTGTACGTTTTATTTTTCAAGATTCGGATTTTTAAAGATTTTATTTTTAAAAACTATTATTATTATACATAAAATTTTATTATTATATATAAGTAAAACATTATCATAAAACTCTAGTATCAAAATTTCAAAAATCCTTCAACACAATGCTCTAGAAAATTTATTTGTAATGCTGAATAATGTTTTATTAAAATTGGTTTGTTGGCAAGTTTTGAAGAAAATTCGATTCTGTTTCGAACCTCGAAACTTCAAATAAATTTTTCATAATTTTCTTTCAAATAAAAATAAAATTCGAAAGATAATAATTTATTCGTTGAAAAAATTCCAATATTTGAATATTTCATAAAATATAAATTTAAAAATGCGAAAAACATTTTAAAATTGCACATACTAATTTGTTTTTCCAACAAAAGAAATATGAGACTTAAATGAAATTTGAACCAAAAGTAAACTTTTTCGAGTCACGTTCAGTATCTTAAAAATTGGTGAAGACTTTCAATAATTTCACTATCAATTTTTAAATTTAGGACTATCATATCAGGCGGTAATTATTTCAATATTACGCTAAAGATCGCTAAAATGATAAACTTTATATTAATCTTCATAAAGTCAAAACAAGGTACAACGCAATTTAAAACTTGAGTTTTCTGTCATGCTTATGTATGATAAAAGCTTGCACAATGCCTTTTTAGATATTTCAAACTATTTAATTCATATATCATCGTAAAACGAGTTTCAAAATGACACTTGGTCTAAAAACCTTTATCTTAAACAATTAAACCCTAATTTAAAAAATTAATTGTTTGGAATAGAAGGTTTTAAAGGGCTGAAGCATATGAAAGACATCTTTCTTATCACTCTCGATCTCAGTCTCTTCGGTTGATTAATTGTTCTCATTTGTTTAAAAACTTGTTTTGAGCTGATATTTTGTACTTTTGTATCTTTTTTCAAATTTTCTTGATATATTTATACGCTCAAATGAAACAATTTTAGATACATTTATTGTTTAATCAAAACTCTAATTTTTGTGTTCAACCTCATAATAGTTTATTAGAACACAAGAATAATGATACATGATAAGGTTAAACTCATCAAAATTTTAGCTTTGATTATATAATAAATATATCTGAAATTTCTACATTTCACTTTTAATAGCTCTTTGTTTTTTAGTTACACAGGTAAGATATATCTTAATCATCTTTATTGAAAAGAACCTTTGTTCATTGCCGAGGTTGAAAACATTTGAGCATTTGATAGAAAGTGAAGCTCAAAAACGAATTCTTGAAACTGTTTTTTTCAATATAAAATACAACTTATGATTATTTTTTAGTGTATATCATCAAACTAATTGATTAATTTTTGTTTTTTGAAAATCTTCATCAACAGCTGTTACAGAGCGGCTTGACTTTTACTGCAGAAGTCTTTAAATCAAAGCTAGAGTTTTTATTCTTTCACAAGTTATTGCCTAAATATAACGTTGTCAAAAATTTTTATTTTTGAAGCAAGATTTAGTATATATTATATATCTATGAAGCGAAGAGCACAATGAAATTCATGAGTAATTTTGTCATGTTGATTTGATGTGATTCGGTAAAAAGTTTTGTCATAAATTTCCACAGATTTATAAAGGTTCAACCCCTATAAGATAAAAAATTTCAAAGCTTCATTTGAATTTCATAAAATATTTTCATCTTTGAATAATTTTTACTTCAAATTATTTCAACAAATGCTTTTCTTACACTTCAAAGTCACGACTTTGCAATCAGCTTTAATGCTTCAACGCTTTCAGAAACATAAACTTTTGGGATGCTCAAGCCATTAAGGGCGCCTCTCTTGTATTCACAAGTCACTTGTTATTTCAATGATTTTTATTACTACTTTTCAGGTGTTTTTTATAACCTTATGTTATAACCTATATAATTTCTTATATAAGTTATTATTATCTTTTATGAATGATCAAAGAATATTTTTTTCACAAAAATAGACAAGTGTGTTTAATAAATCTTTTTTTAAATTATATAATAACATTTTTCGGCATTTCCGATCTATCTCATATTGCTGTTTTGTCTGGCTATGTGATAGATTGTAAGCGATTATCTTAATATAATATCACTCAGCATTTTAACGTAAATTATATTAGTTTCAGAATGGTTAATGTAGCTTTAAACTATTATTTATCTTATTTAAAATACTATTTTTCATAGTGTTTCTCATTTACCTTTATTATTCTTGTAACAAGAAGTTAAATCTTGGGCTAGTTAATGGGCATACAACTTTTTAACCATTCAAATGATAAATTGTTACATTGGCATATACGAACCTTTCATACAGGAGTTAATAATTTTTCTGCACCCAAAATTGCGCCATAAATTTGCATTGTATGAGATAACGTATTTTTTGTGTTTGCGTTAATTTTTACACTTATTTATTTTTAAATAAATTTTTGAATATCATATTATTGGTAAAATTGTTAAATACCATATTTTTATTTTTTACCTGCTTTTTATGAAATAATTTTTTTTTTCTTAATTTAATTTTTATTATTTTTAAAATTTATTTCTATAATTTAAAAAAAAAATTTATTTTTTTTAAACAGTTAATTTCCATCCTCATTCATTCTTCACATATTAAAAAATCAATTATTTTCCAATGTTGCGAAATTCTATAACATTTTTGTCCGGTAAAGATTTACAATAATGAAACAAATTTAAAACCTTTTAAATCATGAACAAGCTCAAAATCTTTCACACATTTTGTTATATTTCAAATAATCACAAACATCTATTTTTATCAGTTGTTTCTTCAATTTATTTATTCACCAAAGCATTTATTAGATTCACCAAGAAATTTTTTACAGAAAAAAATTACACAACAGAAAAATGTAAAAAATAAACATTTATTTGCTGTCAGTATAAAGTTTGTAAAAATCTAAAATAATTGAATAAACTTTAAAGTATTTCTAAACGCTCTCGAAACAAAAAAATGAAACATTAGTTTCATTCGTTCTGCCTCTGATATAAAGAGTGACGAGTAAATTGAATGGAACATATAGCTGAGATAAAAGCTTAATAAATATAACACGGTTAATTAATGAAGTGAAGTAAGTTTAGATAGTCATTTAATCGCTCTCAAATTAATCCACAAAGTTAGGGTCTTATTTTCTGTGAAGAACTGATGAAAAATAATTAAATTTTTTAACTTAATTGAATTTTAATTTTTAATTGTTTTAACGATTCAGAAAAATTCTTTTAGAAGAAAACGAATGATCTAGTGAAAATCATAGCTTATTAGGCACTAATTTTTTAATTAATGAAAGATAAGCGTCCGAATGAATTACTGGAGATCAAATCTTCCATTAATATGACTTTGTAATGTACATAGAGATGAATATGAAAAGAATCACTTCAAAAAGATGGGGTGAGATTGGTTGTGTCAGTTTGTTTGTATTTCCCTTGATCTTTACAGGCTGTCTTCAGGTTTGTGTATTTATATAAAAGACCTAGTGTTTGTCAGTTATTTTTGTGATGATATCTTGAATTTGTTCAAACCATACCTAATTGAAAGATGCTTTTGATGCCATTCATAACATCGAAGAACATATTATAAAGATTGTAAGTACAATGAAACATATAAAATACTATGTCCTGATTGCAATCCTATTCAAAATAATTGGCCATTTGTATAATTTGTTGCACAACGGTGGGGGAAGTTAGCACTGGTGTGTTGTTCGTGAGTGCAGCAAGTGTGTTTGAGACGTGCTTTATGAGATTGTTTATGCAAGTGGTATGTGTGTTTGTGAGTGAGTAGGTATAACTTTTTTAAATGTTTATTTTTGCATTTTTATATATTTTTGTGCTTTTTTGTTTGTGTGTTTGTATTTTCGTGTATGCTTGTTTATTTTTATGGTTGTATTTTTATTTTTGATTGTGTGTTTCTGTTTGTTTTAGCGTGAGTTAAAAAACTGAGTGTTTACACCTAAGTTCTCATTGAAACTTCTCTCGAATGTACAATTTCAACTTGTTTTATCCAAACTGCAAAGAGTTAAATGTGTTAATTGTTTCAGGACCTCCAGGAAAAATGGGAAGAAGGGGACCAAGGGTGAGAAAATTCTTCATAATTATTTTGCAATTGTTATTTTGAAGTTGCTTGCATTCAGTTTTTAGTAAAAAAGTATTTTAAATGTTAGACCAACCATGACATATCTAATTTTTTTAATACAATTTTGAATAATTTTAATATCGAGTAACTTTTCAATAATCGTAAACAAAAACACATATTTAATTGCTTGTTGTTTGGAAGCTCCAAAATGATTCACCATTCAAATACACATACCACATTCAAGGGCTTTCCTGGAAGACCTGTCTTTGCGGTGAGTTTAACAGTTATTTCCTTTAGATATACTTCAAAATATAATGTAAATTATAATCTCAACAAAAATTACCATATTGAAAATTTAAATATTCTAAAAACTTTTTGTATTTTTTTAAAAGTTTCGAAAACTTTTGAAACTTCTGCGTGCCTTATTAAAATTCTCAGTAACAGTGAAAAGTCAACTTTGAAGATCTATTGAAATTATAATAAACAAAGACATAACATGAAATTGCATTTGAAAAACCACTGAATTTTATTAACTATACAAGTATAATTTATATTCTAAATTTTCAAAAGTTAATTTTATGTAAAATGTATTTGAATATTAATAATCAACGTTAAATAAAACAAAATTTTAATTAACAAATGGACTAATAGAACAAAAGCTACTGAGTAATAAATTCAAATATTAAATGACATAAAACATAGAATAATTTTAATAATATGAGCATTAATAATGTTTCATATATATGTTGTATATATTTATGAAAAAAACAATAATCAAGTGAATAAGGCAGTAAAACTCAGCTAGATCAAATTAAGGTAATCAGAGGAGATAAGGTGTGCGTGTGAGTTCATTGGCTACCATCACATCCACAATTTTTCAGCGTGAAATATCACTTAATAGCGTTTACTTTCTTTGTTTCACTCAAACCACAAAACTCCATTGAGAGGTTGGAAGATATCCTCTATTAAATTCAAGCATCTTACACAATCTTTTCTGGCATATACCCTCACACATCAATCTATGCAGTCTTATCCATTTGCCGATAGTTTATAGCTTGCACCGTAAGTAAGTAATTCTATCTTTAACACAATTTAAGCAGTTCTTTCAGCGCTTTTGGCAATTAAAATTTTAAAACATTATCACATTTTTGGAATGTATGCAATATGCCAGTTTACAACATTATCTTAATGTCTTCAAACCAAAAATATTTATGATTCTATCTAAAATTGTTTGTAAATCATCTGAAACTTGTGAAAATTAGATCAACTATTAAGGATTTCTCAAAAAAAACTCAATGAACCGGATTTATCATGTTTCATTCATATACTACCAATGATGATTTAAAGACTTTTTTCGAAGTTATTTAAGATTGATATACATCAGAAGAGCCACATAATAAGATGGAATTATAAGATACCATGCATGTATGATGTAATCTAAAGTCACTCATCCCAGAAACTTCACGGTTTATTTTTGATAAAAATAATAGCCTTTATACATGCCTTTAAGGAAAATAGGGATAAAAGTAGAGATATACATTTTTTTGGTGGGATGGCCACAATTCCGGCCTGTGATGCTAGAACCTCAGTACTTGAAAAAAAATGATTGAAAAATGAAAAATCACTTGTTTGTTCAAAGTGTTTGAAATCTAGCTTGTTTTTAAAAGGTTCTTGCAGCGAAGAATATAAAGTTATCAATACATGTTGAATGTAACAGGTATTAATGAAGAAATAAAGTTTCTGTAGTCTAGAATAAAAAACGAATTAGCTCAATTAATTAGTTTTTATATAGTATTCAGTGGTTGAATTCATAGGAAATTAGGCTTTAGTTACGAGTATTCAAATTGACAACTGACTAATTGCTGGTTTGTACATACGGTTTTAAAAGTTTTTTTGGTTAACCTTCAATTATAATCCATTAAAAAGTTTGTACAAAATCACATAATCCAAGATATGATTAAACCATATAACTGGTAATTTGAGGAACGTTTGAAAAACTTCAGTAGTAATTATCGAAGGATTTTCATTAAGAAGTTAAAAATTGTTACGCTTTGTTACAAAACAATAAAAAGTGATTGAAATCGTCAAGTTCAAAAGTGTAAGTGGAAACAAAACGAAATGCTTACTTGTAATAACAAGCAATTAAGAGAGGTTACTCGAGTATGGTTTTAAAACCAGGTAGAGTTTATGACTCCTTTAAAAGCTATCAAAAGGCTTATAAGTTTTTTAAAATTTGTTTGGGCTTTGTTATTTTTAAATAAATTTTTGAAAAGATTGTTCATAGAAAAGTTCTAATTGAAAAAATCTGTGAAAATTTTTAAAATGATTTTTATAAGCTATAGTAAGTTCAGAAAGTTTTAGAAAAGATTAGATTTGAAGGATTTCAAAAAAGGGATTAGTTTTATTGAAAAGTAGAATAGGGTCTCTCTTTATATAAAGAGTTTTTCAATGTTGGAATTTTGGAGAGTTCTTGCATAGTTACACTGATATAACTCTAACTTTATTATTTGGTCAAAATAAAAATTTTTTAAAAATTACTTATGCAGTTTCAAACTACATTTGTTAATTAAAAGTTGGGTTTTCATTGTTTAATTTCATATAAATCGTTTTAATAACATTTTGAGTTAAATAATTGATAATCTTTGAAAACTTATATAAACCTTTGCATTAGTATTCGTTATCTTCACGTGAAAATAGTTTTAGCACAGTGTTAATAGTGAAGAGTTTTGAAAGCTCGATATGAGATGAGTAATTGTGAAACGCTTAGAGAATGTTGAGGCTTTTGGGAAATTCGACACGTTGAAATAATTACGCAGAGTACGATTTCAGTTCGTTTCAGTAGCAAAAAGATTGCCTGAGTACTTGTTAGTTAAGTGATGATTATCGATAAAAACTTTGTAACAAGGGTCGGGTTTGTTTGTGGGAGATAATGTAATGAATTCCCCCAGTACAAGTGCTGAAATATTTATATTAATACTAACCTAAAAATTGGATATAAAGCTATAGAAAATATTTAAAAAAAATAAAACTTTAATAATAGTAAGAGTGATAGGTTTTGGTGCTCTACCATAGACTTCTTGAAATTCTCAAACGTGTGTGTGTGTCTTAATGTTTGAAGTGCTTTCACACGATCTGTTTTGAGGTTCATCTTTGCATAACTCCGTTATAAGAGGAAAAAGGTTTTGCCATTTTATGATAAAATAGATCTACATTTTATAATAGTAGTTATTTCTTAAATCGAGCTTTTATGGTTTTAAAACAGTGTTGAACCTTGCCATTTTAAACATAGATTTTAAATTGAAGAACAAGTTAAAATTTTTATCTTTTTTTTTGAACTTAGTGAATAAAACAGTTAAAAATAGGTGAAAAACACTTCAAGTGTTGTGATTTTCATTAAAAAGTCCATCTTTAAAAATATGTCAAACACATGAGAAACTGTGGTATTTGATGCTTTATTTTTCATTTAATGAAAAAAAATTACTGAAAATTTTATTAAAAAATACGAATAAGTAATTTTTCAACCTGAAGTTATAAAATTCAGTTGTTTTACTCATTAAAATTTTTGTTTTTATGGCAAATAAATAGATAATAAATAGCATTTTGAACTTTAAGAACAAAAAGAAGCTGAGACTACTAGAGAGCAATCAATCTTCAAGACTTCTCAGAATTTCAAGACATACACTAATAACTTCACACTGAAATTCGCACTTTCAAAAATTTTTCGAAACTTAAAAAATTTTTTTGCATTTTAAACGCTATGGAACTCTCGTTTTGAGATACAAAAGTGCACGATGATTGATCTTTGCTCATTCATTGTTTTTTAAATCAAAAATACTTTTTTTAAATGACTTATAACTATATTTTTTTAGAAACAGAATGGAAGAGTGGAGAGGAGGTCACGTGAAAACAGGAAGAGAATGCCTCGTAACAGAGTGAGTCACTGTTTGCATCGATGGGTAACAACTATCAAACAAAATAGAAATTTTTGTGTGAATTCATAAAAAAAGCATTTTAAACTAACCATCTTGCGTTATTGAATAGTAATTGAAATTCATTTATATATTCACAGAACATCAGAAGGTCTGTTAAGCTTAATGATGGGTCATATGGTTATGTGGAGAGCCTAACAATCAAGGTAGTTTTGCTGCTGATGCTCATGTATTGAGTGTTTTAAAAGTTGACATACTTTTTGTAATAGTATTTTGAAAGGGTTTCAACAATAGAATAACCAGACTTCAATTTTTACATTTGTTTAAAATCTATAGTTTGTTATAGTAAAAAGTTAGAAAATATTTAATTTTATCTGTAGTAGTAAACATTTAATCCGATTAAAAAATGCTTCAAGTTATTATTATCAGAATCAAAAATAAAAATAGTCAGAACTTAACATTCGTACTACTCTTTTGGAGTATAGGAAGCTTGTGGGTTTTGTTGATGATACTCAGTTACACTGTTGGAATTGCTGAAAGATTTTACTTTTTTTATCAATAAAAGTATGATTTGCTTATTACAGGGTCGTCGTTACCAGGTTTTGAGTATCAAGGTTGGCATTTTGTTCAAATGATTTTATAGCGACATCTTTTCAAAACAATTTCAGTTTTTCTTTCATAGTCTTATTGTTCAAATTATTTTTAAAATGAAACTGAATCTTTGTTTAATTTTTTGCAAAAAAAAATTGAAACATATTTGAACTGATGCATTAAACATATAAAAAAATTTCAGCATTTCATATTTTCATCAAACAAATATGACATTGTTGTCCAGGGAGACCGAGGGAGACCAGGGTTGGATGGAGCTCCTGGAAAACAAGTTTGAAATCATTTATTATTTGTATTGCAGTTATTGTATCAATAATTGTATTACTTATTATTCAAAATGAAGTTTTTGTATTAATTGATTAATTAGGGTTTTCGTTCTGAAATTTGGAAAACTTTGCTAGAATATAACGTTATTTGTGCAATCAAAACTTGTAAAAGACAAATCAGAACCAGAAATAAATTATCACGGAATATGACTAGCTCTGATACACATTATAACATGGAAACGTAATGGACGTTTGAAATGCAGGGAGCATCTGGAGAGCCGGGAAAGAGGGGCTTGCAAGGACCTCAAGGACCTCAGGTTAGTTTCATAACTTTTTATGTCATAGAGTGAAATATTTTTATTTAAAAGTATTACTTGTATTTAAAAATTATATGTATTTTGTAACTTAGAAATAAATTGAAATATATTGTAAGGGAACAAAATTCATTAAATTCAGGGTCTCAAGGGAACATCAGTTTACAGCATGGCAGATGTTGAAGCCATGTTGAAGAGCCATTCAATGCACCTGCCTGTAGGACCTGCTGGTCCCAAAGTAAGTTATAGTAAATTTTAGATCCTTTGTTGAAATTTTTCTAAATTATTTTACGAAATTTTATTAAAGTAAGTTCATGAGTATAATTTTTTCGCTTAAGTTTCATGAAAAGTATACCTTTTTTTTTTTCAATAAACTCAATAAAAATTCTTCACATTTGATGTTTTTGGTGAAAAACCTTTTGAAAATTATATATGATGTTTCTGAAACAAAGCAAGTTTTTTTTGTGTTAATGGTAATTTTACTCTCAAAGGGTGACTCAGGAAACCCTGGATTGAAAGGGGACAGAGGCTTCAGAGGAAGGAAAGGAGATCAAGTAAAAAACTGTTTGAATTATTTTTATATTCCATTAAGTTCATCTTAAATATAAATCATTTCAATAAATTATTTTTCAAGGCTAAGTAATTTTTGTTTCGTCACATTTCCACCATTGTATCTGATGCAGGGAGCACCAGGTCCCAGAGGTACTCAAGCTTTTGCAGGGTCGTGGGGAGTAAAAGGCCAGAAAGGAGAAAGTGGACAGCCAGGAAAAGATGGTGAAAAGGTTAAGTCTACAATTTTAAAAATAGCTTACAATTTTTACCGCTTTTAATTCAATTATAAAGTCTGTTATTTAAAATAATTTTTAAGGTTTTGCGAGTCGAATTATTAGGCTTTTTTATCTTCATGTTTGGATTATTTTCAAATTTTTTAGCAACACCATTATAAGTTCTTAGCAATAAATTCTTGGTGAGTTTTAAGTTGGACGTTAGCTTAGGCTAGCGATCTATAGAAATGCGTCTCAATTTTAAAAATTTCTTTTAAATTACTATATGCTAGGATAAACAATTCAGGAAAAGTGCAGCCAACCCGAATAATTGGGGCATGTACAATAATAAAATATGATAAGAATCAACGTAATTATAATTTCTTAAGTTTTGAACAAAGTTTTGAAAATCAAACGTGATAACCAGGGTAGTAAAGGGGACTTGGGCTCCCCAGGCTTGATGGGGCCGATGGGACCTGAAGGACCCCAAGGACCTCAGGTATTTGAGCTACACTATCCTTTATATTTTATTCAATGTAATGGTAATGTAATGGGGCATGTATAAAGCGCTTTTCCTTATGGGTCAAAGCGCTTGCTACAAATTTAATGTAGTGAAAACACACTGCTAATTGTCACGAAATCGAACCCAGTAATTTCTGATACTTAGCCTAACGCTCTATGGCTGAGCTTTACGGGCCGACGATTCAAGTTTTAAATCAGAATTTCAAATATTTTCTGCTTTTTTTGTTTTTGAAATAACATTGTCTTAACGACATAAATTGTAGGGTTACCAAGGAGAAAAAGGAGGCACAGGAGAGCAGGGAGAGGTGGGGCAAGATGGACTGATGGGACCTCCTGGCTTGCCTGGACCTCCTGTGAGATGCTTCTTATTGATGTTTTGTGAAGTTTTTTATAGTCATACCCTTTTCAAAAATAAATTTTTTTTATCAGATTTGAAAGTTGTACGTTCAATCTTTTCCTTCCAGTTATGAAACCATTTAGATAATTATCATTTAATAAAACACTTGTAGGGAGAAGCAGGCATGGTGAAAAAAGTCTCCGATGCAGATGGCACTATTTCTTTTGTTTGTGACTTTACAGCAAATTTTATATTTTGTTTAATAATTTGAGTTTTTTATAAGAACAACTCCACTCAAAAAAGAATTACGTTTGAGTTTTTAAATTGCCAATTGTTGCTTCAAATAGACTCATCTTTCATGTTTGTGATTTTTATATAATTGTATCTTAAATATGAGAACTTATTCGTTGTATATTCCAATGCAGATCCAAGGACCGCCTGGAGCTCCAGGTCCTATGGTAGGCACAGTTTAACTTGTATAGCACTTTTATTATAACCCCAAACCCTTTTCATGTTTTGCAAATTGTTGCAACTTTTATCACAGGGTCCAAGAGGTTTCAGAGGTGCAAATGGTCAAAAGGTTACAAACATTTTTTAGGAAAGTTTTCAAACTTATCTGATTTTAAAAATATTTTATTTGCTTTAAATAAATATAAAATGTACTTAATTTTAATTTCTATGAACCAAAGTTTAATTTTGTAATAGGGTGAAATGGGAACGTCGGGTCAGAAAGGAGAAATGGTATGGCATTTGGTATAAATTAGTGTTTTCAGAACTAAAAATACCTATTATGAAAATAAGTTTCCATATATTTGTGGTATTTAAAAATACATATGATCAATGGCAGGGCAGCAAAGGAGACCCTGGTGAACATGGTCCCATGGGACTGCCTGTGAGTATTTTCCTTGTCATCTATACTTTTGGTCCATCTCAGTTTATATAAAAGGAATTTGGAAAATTTATAACATGAAAATTATTTGTTTTTATAAAAAAATAAGATTTTTTTCTGAAATAACTAGGTGATAATACCTTTTCTGCTAATTATTTTTATCAATTTATTTATACTTCTATTTCAAGCTTCCATTACAAAATACTGACTTTAGCTTGAAATAATTCTACAATAGTAAACTTGACTATTTTTTAGTCTTTAATCTGATAAATAATTATTTATTTAAAAATTTTATTTTATTAAACCCCCGAAAACCACTACAACATTTGGAAACACTTTATAAATGGAACTTAATATAACATGTAAATATAGTTTTTGTCAGCTACAACAACATTTAACAATCATTAACAAAGTTGAGAGTAACATTTAACAATGTATTAATCATCCAATAATTTTCAGTGAATAACCTTTTAACTGCTTATTAGAGACAATTTGATTAACACAACTAACCTACTAACTACTAGGGGAAAGATGGCATCGTTGGACCGATGGTTAGTGGGGGCTCTATGTTTTTTTGTAATTTATATAATATCTATTGTAGAATAGAAAGAAATATTGGATTTATAAAACTCCCAATAACATATTTAATTTTTGACTAACATGAATCAAAGATTTAGATAGTTTTTTTAAATTCTAACGTAAAAGCACTCAGGTTTTTAACAATATATAAAATTTCCAACAAACTATGTGAACAATTTATTACAAAACTTTTGGATAAATATATCTCCCAAAAATCAAAAAAATATAACACCCAAAATGACTTCACCAATCACCAAATGATCCTTTTGAAAGTCCACATGAACCTACTATTGACCCACAGGGACCTACAGGACCTCGAGGACCCAAAGGAGATCAAGGGGAAGAAGGAGTTCAAGGCATCATGGTTAGTTTGATTCGTATACTTTAAATTAATCAAAAAGGTTTGTATTTAGTATGGAGGGTTTCATCTATTTTTTTTCAGTTTTTTTTGGAGGTGTTTTTATTCAAAATTGTATTTGGAAATAATTTCATGGAAAGATTATATTTTGAATCATATTCAAAGCATACTTCAAGCACATTCATGTGTAGTTTGTGAGAAAAATTTTATTGAAAATTTGTTTTTTGAGTTCTGTCAAAAGTTTTATTAGTTATTACTTAAATTTTTCTAATTATTCAGGGGATTCCTGGAGCTACGGTAAGACTAAAGAGTTTATATTTTAAAAAACTAATTCTGAAGTTGCTTAATATTTTTCAATTTTGTTACTTTATAACAATTTTTTTAAAAAACTATTCATTTTAAAAATTATTTCATCAATTCAAAAGTTAATTCATATACTTCCAGTTTGCTAAGTCATATTGATAAAATAGAAATTTGAGATTGAACTTGATAAATGTACTTGATAGGGCCCTCAAGGAAGTAAAGGAGAAAGAGGAATGAGGGTAGGTTCAAAAATTTGTTTATTTTTTACTATTATTTGATATTTCTATAAAATTTAGCTGGCTGAGGTGTTGAATAAAAAGATTTTTCAAACAATAATTTACAATCGAAGCCATAAACTTTGTGACACAGTTTTTAAGTAATACCGTCTCAAAATGAAAATAATTTGAATTAAGTAAAATAAATAAAAAAATATGAGACATTGATGGGCAGGGTTTGAGGGGAAGGATGGGCAGAAGGGGAATCAAAGGCGACATGGGGGTACAGGTTCGGAGTTTCAATATAACTTAGTTTTTTTTAATACATCTTATGTTTTTTGCAAACATGAATTTTTCAATATAAAATCAACTTGTGAAGAATTTAAAGTCAAGTTTATTCGAAAATTTGAGCTATAATTTTTGAGCTATGTTTAGCCTTATCTTAAAGCCTAAGCAAAATCTAAGTTCCCATTTACATTTTTTGCTCGTGTCTTATGGAAAGGTTAAAATTATCAAAAATTCTTACTCATTATTTTTGAAAAAACGTGTTTTTTTGAATTTTTCATAATTTGGAGTTATTTCAAAAAACCTTCTTTCTAGTATTTAAATATTTTTTCCAATTTAATGTATTTAGTTGAACTGTTTTTTAAGACAGCTTTCTTGTTTGAGTTAAACTCAACTAATCCGCGTGGTTAACTTTGTTAACGAAAATTTATTATTGTTCTTAAATATACTCATATTTACAAAAATCTACTAACAAAAAAGTTTTTAATTAACAAAATAACAAACTTGAAACTTTTTATTTAGTAAAACCCAAAACCAATCATAAACACCCAAAAACCATCCACCCCAACCCATAAAAGGTTTTGAATTAACTTGCTAACACACTAACCCACTAATGCCAGGGTATGCCAGGTCTCGATGCTCCCTGTCCTCTAGATGAAAATGGATTTCCATTGCCGGGCTGTTCATGAGGAATTCTACCATTAGAATCTTTAAGTTCACGTTTAAATGGTTTCGCTATGGTTGTTGAAATAGTTCTTAACTGTTCATGCTTAACAAATTTTTGTTTTGGAAGGGTATGTTGTAGAAAAGTTAAAGTCTTTGTGGCTTTTTGTTTGTTAACAAAATTTAATATTCTAACGACAACGTTGTTACTTTTAATTCACTAACAATCTTTTAAATTGATCGGAAACATTATATTCTTTTATTTTTACTTATACAACCATTTGAAATATTTTCAAGTATTGGTAACTTCCAGTGAAAGACCTAATGTTTGTATAAAATTTCTAATTGATTTTCAATCTTGATACTTTTTACAGTTGAGAAAAAATATTCGTAGAAAGCTAAATGGAAGAAGAATGATGGTGATAAGCAAATCAATGGACTAATTAGTTTTTAGTGTTGTCATTTAGTTTTATCGTTGTTATACGCCTTAAATATTAAGAGACATTTCAATGTATTTCCAAAAAGAATTTTCAAAAAATTTCACATTTGATTTATAAAATTTTTATCAAATTTATTGAAACGGCAAAAATTTTTACAATTTTTGGTAAGTTTTATCATTGCTAAAGCTTTTTGATAAGACTAAACTTATCAAAAATTATTTTATTTACTAAAAATCTCATTAACTCAAAATTTTTCGGAAAATTATTCAAAAGTAAGCTTTTATTTGTTAATCGTTGCTACCATTGACTTCAATGAAATAGATTTGAAAATGAAATTTTAATAAATCAATTAATAAATTTTATTTATTTTGACTTGTTGATGACGGCATTTTATACTTGATCATTTACCTTCGCAATGATGTCATCTAAGACATTTTTGTTCTAAACCGCTATTCATAAAACCCATAACTTATAAATGCTTTCTATCAATAATTAAATATACAAACATATCTTGTACAGTTCAAAAAACTTTGATAGAAATTGTGAAAATCTAGTTATAATTTTCGTAAAATTTTTTGTCATTGAATATATTCTGTTTTTAAGTTTAGAATGAAGCTAAACCATCGGGAATGTTATAATTGATGATCATTTGACATGAGACTTCGAGGCAGTAGCAAGTTTTGTATTTTACTGACAAGTTTTTTATTTCAGAATGGTAATATTGAACTTCAATGAACTTGTGAAGATCAAATAAATACTTTGTGTTTTAACAATACTTTAAAAAATATCTTTGGTATTAATAAGTGAAATTCGTCTAGCGTTCTATTATACCTGCTGCAAATATGAACGTTCATAACGAACACGGTAAAACCTATAAAAACTGCGATCATCATAGCATCAAACCCAGTGTTTAGTCTGATATTTTATGTATTGATTTAGAGAAGTCAAAGAATATATATAAAATTAATTGCTAATAGAATTGATTATTGAATTAAAACTATCTTAAACAACTTTTTAGAGACATCTTAAATATACTTATAAATAATATTTGACAATTTTTTTACGTCGATTTATAAAAGAACTTTAGTAAACTTATTGAGCAAAATAAATAGCTATAATTTTTGATAAGTTTAGCCTTATCATAAAAAATAAGCGAAAAAATTTATTTAGTAACTTTTTTTCGCTAATGTTTTATGATAAGGCTAAACTTATCAAAAATTATAGCTATTTATTTTGCTCAATAAATTTACTAAAATTCTTCCATAAATCGACGTAAAAAAGTTGTCAAATATCTTTAACATGACTTGAGTCAGCTTTGCGAAAAAAACAAACTGAACCTTTAAAAAAGTGACGTCTGAGTAACCTTTTGAATGTTAAGTCTAACGAACAAGTGGAAGGTTTTGATACGAAACTATTTATTTATAAACTGCTGGGTGACGACTGAAAAGTAAGAAAAAACTATTAAAATAGAATTATTGAGTTTTCCATCAACATTATTGCAGCCATTAGCATGGTATTATCTGTATGTGACCTTTTGAATATCTATTTTCCTTTCACCCAACCTGTTGCGCACTACGGCAGAGGCAAAACAAATCAAAAAAGACTATTCATAATAAATCAAAATAGACTATTCATTTTTTTAAAAATATTTAAATGTTAAAAAATTGGCATTTTTGCCAAAAAGCTTATTGATAGTTGAGATCATTGGGATTTTGACGTAAGGAGCTACACTGAACTTGTGTAGCAGTTTTCAAGGATAGCTCTCTAATTAAAAAGAAAAACAGCAAGACAGTAACTTTTGCCCTCAGACTTTTTCTTCATTTATAATTATTTCATACGATTTATTTAATATTACTTAATTTTCACGAAGTTCTATTTTTCCTTGACCATAAAATAGTTGATCTGATACACATAGAGCACTGAGAAACCATGTATTGGGAGTTAACACTCAGAAACGGTAATTGGTCGCAAACATTGAAGGTGCCTGGTATCTATGGGTTTCATTGCATGCTTTACACTCTCAAAAAATTTACAAGAATTCACTTGGTTCATGAGGTAAGTGCGTATTTTTTGAATAATTCTGGTCACTTCTTTTTATTAATATTGAGATATTGATTCTATTTAAATGAATGAAACCCTCAAACACCACGCCATAACATATCACTTTTGGAATGATTAAACTACTATTCAATCGATAATATATCCACTAAACCTTATTATTCATAGTTTCTTCCACATCCCACATTTGCACACGCATATAAATCAAAAGCAATATAAGCCACTGCTGAGAAAACTTTTAAAGAGCGTCTTTGATTTTTTCATGGGATTTATAAAATTAATTTTCAAGTCAAAAATATTGACCTCAAAACCCCTTCAAAAGTTAGTTTTTGTTAATTTCATTGCATTTTTATTGTTCAAAATTTTAAAATTATTTACTAAAAACTTTAGGAATAAAAGTCATAGGTAATTTTTTATTTTCAATTTTTTTTGAGAAATTTTTTGATAAATTTATTTAAAAAAACTAAAATTTTCGATAAGTACAACCTTAGGATAAATCATTAGTAGTAAACTATTGTGAAGGTAGGTGATTATAAAGAATTTTAAACATAGATAGGAAAGGACAATTAAGGAAGATTAAATTTTGTAAAGTAACTATTATGTAATTATGTGATATTGTAAATAAGTAAAGTTAATTATTATATGAATATTCTTATTTTGATCTAAAACGATTTCATTGAGATTGCTCTTTCATAGGTAATACAATTTTTTCATAAATAAAAAAAGCTTATACACTCAAACCAGAAACAAATATATTCATGAAAACATTAAAAATACTGGAGAAAAACAAAAGAAGAAACAATGTAACAAAGCGAGGTTTCTATAATTTTTATACAACACCAAAACAACAAACACTGAAGACTCGCTAATTAAAAGCACTAACTTCCTATTATCAGACACTCCCTTCAGAAATCAAGTTTGGTGCTTTTGCAAGTTATATTCTTATTCATTTATAACACTTTTGGTATTGATTTTGTACTAAAACACACGGGAGAATGTTGTGTTTAATGTCTTGTAGCTACTTGGGTTTGTGGATAAATGTACATTTGATATAAAAATACTAAGCATTAAATTTGAAAATCAAATCAAATTTTTGATAATATTAATATTTGAAATAATTTAATTAATTGTTATGTATAAAAGTAAAATTTGAAATTTATTCTCTTATCTATTCATCGAATTTCCCTATTTTTTGTGTACCAATCATTATACTTCATAAGTTTTTCACATTTTAGAGGAACTATAACAATATATAAGGTATTTTTAAACTTCATTTACAATACTTTGCATTTTCTTTCTTATATTAGTTATACATCGTAAATATCAGAAGTTACTGAGTGTTGAGGTATGGTATAACAAAGATTTTCTGGTGAAAAAAAATAAGAAAAAATAATTAAGGAAGATTTTTAAATATTTTTTCCAAATGAATGGTATTTTTTATAAATATTTTCAAAACTCATATAGGATTTCATAAAGTTTCTAGATTGAATGCTAACCGTTTAAAGGCATTTCACCTTAAGGTTGAAATGGTATATTCACTAAGTTTATTGCTTATTAACAAAGATATAATTTCAAAAAGTTATAAGTTATTACTTCTAATTGGTTTAAATACATGTTAATCACATTGTGCAAATGCATTATAATGGAGGCAACGTTGATGTAGGTGTACTGGCCTCTCTGAAGTTTTGAGTGCATTTGTGAAGAATTTTGAAAGCTTTCGAAGTTTTTGATCGTTTTGCGTTTATTCAAACGAAATAATTTTTATGTCTTTCAAAAATAATAACCAATTACAAGTTTTTTTAAAAGAAATATTTCGTATTTTTCTAGTTGGTAATAGCAATTTCAATGAAAAAATACTTTGGTGCATTTTGAAGCCAGTAAAATATATATTACTTCAAAATTCAAAATGATTAATATTTGATTGATTTTTTGGAAAATTTTATAAGCGAACAAAACTTCAAAGCACTATACCGATTTTTAATTTTTAAACTCCGTTCAATTTCTTGCTTTTGTTCTAACTAATTTGCACATTAAATTTCTTAAAACTTCCTTATTGGTAATTACGGCTGATTTCAATAGTTTTGTTTATAAGATTTTGAATATATATAAGACATCATTGAAGTCTCGTATTCAGTGAGGTTTTATCTAAAGTGGAGTTACAGAGAAGAATGTTAAGCTTGCAATCATAAATCAACAAAATTATTGAATTTTTAAAAGTTTCTAACAAATATATTTATTATAACATTAATTAAACAGTTAATTGGCAGAAATTTTAAAATCAGTTAAGGTTCTGGAGGTCAGATTTTTTGTTCGTCTGTTCTATTTACAGCGTATTTGATGTTTAAGGTTATCAATGATGAATTGCAAATAAAAAACTAAAAATTTATCAAAACCATTTTTTCCATAGAAAAAATGGAAAGTTATTGATAAATCGACACTGAATCATATTTTCATGGCCTGGATGAAAGATTAAGAGACCTACTCATAAGTGATAAAGTAATTGGATAAACCACTGCAACTTACAATTTTGGACGAAAAACATCTTTTTAATTATTAAAATCAGATCTTGAATTGTTGGCGTTTTTAAACCCAGATCACATTTTCAGTTCTAATTTTTACATTTTCAAACAGTAGTAAATATTTTTAAATGTATGAATAATTTTCTAAAAAAACAAACATAGAAAGTAATTCATCTTTTTTTGATCCATTACATAAATTAATATTTACATCAATCTGTGACTTCTAATCAAAACCCAATGAATTTTAATTTACAAACCTATCCCCAACTGCTTATATTATTCTTGTTAAAGTTGATCCAAAAAAGTTGAAAATTAATTATTCTCGATTGACTTCACCAGTAAAAACTGAGGTATTTCTCGATATACACACATATATCAAATTCCATTTCTTATTGTTTGTGTATAGAAGTATCTAAAAACTATATATATTTACTTGTAACCATATAATTTTAGTTGTTTAATTTTTGAACGTTCTCCATTCACTTACTTTTTTTATCGGTGACTTCAATCTACCTTGTATTCCATTAATTTCTCCAAAATCAAGGTATTCCCTTTCTTATTCCAGAATTCTTTTTTTCACACAAGTTCTATCTTCACAACTACTCACATTACTGTGTCACATCAATAATCCTGTTGTATTAAATGATAATAAAACTTAATAAAAAATTTTTTATTTTGTTCTATGACACCCACATCTCACATTATTTTGCCGTAGATCGAAGCAACCACTTGAATCTCCCTTTTACTTAAAAGTTCTTATCCAATCTATTCTGGTCTATAATAATTAAAAATATCAATCAATGTTATAATGTAACTAAGTGTATATTCATTAAATAACTACTCCCTCTATTGCTAGACCAGCGTAAGAAAAAATTATTTATTTATTTAAGGTTAAAGACGACCTTCCCTAACACATTCTTTATCGATAATGAAGTAGAAGTAATAAATTCAAAATGCTTTTAACAATTTAATTCAATACGAGAAAATTGAATATCAAGTCAAAAATTAGCTTGAAAATTTTTGAGGAATAATGTATATCACTTAATATAGACCTCACTCTTATATAGTTAAGAATTCTTATAAAAACGATTCATTTCTTGGTTTCGTTTTCAGCCACTATAATAACATGCTTAACCATTGTTTTAAACTGGGTATTTAATGAAGCTAGAAGCAGATAAACCTTCCAACCTTTGAGCAAATATATTTTGGGGTATGTAGAGAATCCACCAATTTCTTACTTTGGTTTTTAACTCTCATATATTTGAAGTCGTTTAGCTATAATGATAATTACTTTTTGGGAAGCTTTTTTCATAGATGTTCTTGTTTTGTTTTTTATATCGTTGTGCATTAGAAAAAAAATTTTTTTTTTCAATAAATTAGTTGCTTTCACAAATTTTTATTTCACATTACAAATATTTTAACATACTCCGATGAACAATTTCGATACTAAATTTAATTTTCATATAAAGTTCAAAACAGAAACAATTAATGTTTATTTATTTCACCCACTTTCAGAAAAAAACGAAAATCGCAAAAAATCTTGAAATAATTAGACTATAAACTCGAAAATCACCAAAAGAATTAGAGGAAAATGATAAATGGAGCCTAATAACCAATCTTCATCCTCCCCACGCCCTTTAATTGACACCGAAAACTACGCTCTCCTATCAGAAACTTTTGGATTTTTGCCACCATTTTCTTCATCTCCCTTATTTTTATCATCATCGTCCTTAACTGCTTCATCATTTAGTAGTTTTCTCACCAAATGCAACAAGTTTTTGATTTGGTTGAAACAAAAAGAAAAAGAAATTCTGTTAATTGCTTTTTTATCTTAATTTTTATTAATTTTGTTTATTAAATTTGTAATTTGTTTTAACTTTATCTTATTAAAACTTGAAATAAATCAAAAACATTGTTGCATGAACTACCACAGAAGTTTCCAACAAAACAATGATACTCAACTGGTTGAACTTAGAAATGAGTTTTTCAAACTTGAGGTATCATGTTCTTTTATAACAATGCTTTTAAGATTATTGTTTAGCCGGCTGTATTTTACCTCTGTTAACTTTTAACAATATATTCTCGGGGGTTTGAATATTATAAATTATTGTTTAGAAAGAACCCTTGAAAAAAACTTTAGGAACTAATAATAATGATTAAAAAACTTTGACGAATAACAGTTGAGTGTAAGTTGAGATAAAGATAGTGATAATGACTCAGTAACCTTTTATAATATAAATTCATAGTTTAAAACTTCTAACTAATCTACTTTTTGCAGAAAATAATTGGAATAGTGAATAAAAAAAGAGATGAGTCGATTGATATTCTGAGAGAAGAAGAGTTTCTCAAAAATGACGAAAACTTAAATAGTGAAATGAAAATGGAAATAAGAAATAAAGTTGAAAATATCAGAAGCGCATGGGAGGGTATTTTTGTTGTTTCCAGTATTGAACAAAAAAAGTTCGTGAGGTTTTATTTCAATCTTTCTGAAAATCGTTGTTCGAAATTAATGTCTTACTTTGATTTCAATATTTTGTTTTGTCAAATGCTTGACTTAATTTTAATTTTAAAATCATATTGTTTGGCAGTCTGCGTTTGAATAGGAATACCTTTAATAAAATTTATCTTCTATCCCACACGAGTTTTACAAATTTCAGTTTTCACACGTAAATTTTACAGATTTCAAAAGCTTATTAATACTTCTCAAATAGAATTGGTAAAAAAACTGGAATCAAAGCTTTCTTTTCTTGAGGCTAATATGGATGAATGCTATGAAATAAGAAATCATTTGCCTTCTAAAGATAATGACTTCTTGCAAAAAATTTTATTAAATATTAATGTAAGTTTGGAGCTTTTTACTTAAATAAATTTTTAAACTGGTAAATAATGTATTTTTTTTGTAAAAATAGTAATAAACAAGAACTAAGTGGCTTTTGTTCCAATGATTTTTATTACGTTGTGCGAAGCTCGTTAATAACCTTATTGTGCTGTAATATTACTATAAGCATATGAAACAACACGATAAGCCATGAATTTCAAGTTAATTGTGGTTTTTTCATAGTCATAGAAAAACCTTAAAAAATAATTGAATATTATGTGAAGGATTTCAAAGAGAAGTTTCAAGAAACAAAGAACATTGTAAAAGAGTTGAACACTATAATCATCTTTCCAGAGGAAAGCAGCGATAAAGGTGGTGAAATCGTTTAAAAAAACCTATTTCATAAATAGCACTACTTTCGATAATTGCTTGGAATATATGTTAGCATTTATAATGTATTTTTAAAGATCTCATTTTTGAAATTGAATTTTAATTTAAATAACACTTTTTTTCATTATTTGAATAACTAAAAATTCAACAAAACTGAAGAAATATACACTAATAAACGATAATGAATTCAGAATTTTTTAATTTTTAGTAAACGAAAAAGATCTTAGAAGTCTGAAAGATAGGTGGAATAGGCTATTTGAAAAAATGGAGGGTTTAAAAAACAAAGAAAAAACAATAAAAGAGTTCAAAAAAATTTACATAAGTATGAAGGATTGGATTGATAAAGCCAGTTATGACCTGGATGAGAAACTACGCGTCATGACTGGAAGAGAAACAAATTCTGTTGACAAAAACAAAAATAATAGAAATGAAAAACTTTTTCCACAAAGTAGTGCAACAGATGAAACACCAAAGAGAGTTTTAAAGAGAGGTTGCAACTTGGAAGATGCAACATCAACTGTGACAACATCATCAACTTTGGACCCAACGGCGGACTTAGAAAAAACATTAAAAGTTGTTCTTTCGTACATCAAATTAATATATTTTTTAGGTTGATATAATGGTTTTTTAAAAGTAACGGATAACTTTTAGCAACTTTGAGATATAACTATTAAATTAAGTATCGAAGTAGATATATATAAAGTGAAAATAAATGTATCAAACAACAAATCGAAATTCAATTTCCAATTTAGATCACCAAAGATATGATGGAAAAACAAAAAGATAACTTCAACAGGTTGAAAAGACTGGCTCTCTCACTCCTCGGGGTTCAACAAAGCACTAATGCATCAAACAAAATTGTCGACAATTTCCATTTCCATGGAAGCAGAAACGGTCGACTGTTTTCTAGTTTGAATCAACATCTTTCATCAATTGTTGATCGGTAATATATATTTAATTTTTTAAAAATATATCGATGTCATATATAAAAATTAGAACTTGCACCAACTAATAGAAAGGTTTTGAAACAAAATTATTACATTCAAATATTAAAAATTTTTTGGAGGTCTTAGCTATCTTATATATTAGAGACAATATTCAATATCCCACAAACCTAGTTCGTGTCTCATATTGTATTGATTTTTGACTAAGATAAAAAACAATAAACTTTTTCATCAATTAAGTATTACACTATATAAAATATCATGATTATATTAAATTCTCAAAAATTAATAACTTTTTTATAAGTATGTTTAACTTTAAATTTGAAATTATTTTCAATAAAGAAACTTGAATATAAAGTTTTTAAATTTTAGATGGAAAATCATTCATGGAAAACTCAACTTTATGAGTGAAAAGCTGGGAAGAGAAAATTTTGTAGTAGTAGCTGAAACTTCTGTCGAGCACAGAAATGAACCTATCAGCTTCAACGATAAGACTGAAAATAGCGATGAAAGTTATAACAAAACTAATACTGTTTTTTATAATGATTTTCGATATAAAACAATAGAAAATAAAGAATCGTTTCTTGGAACTAGAAAAGAAAAGACTTGCGATAACGCTAATTGGATTGGCAGTAGAAACAATTGTGGCGGCATTCAAGAAAGGTTTCGTAATCGGAACAGAAGTACCAGTGATTATTATGATTTAAAACTTAATTACAAAATGGAAGAAAGAAGAATTAGTGAAACAGGAAACTTGTTTAAAAATGATGTCGAAAAATTTATTGATAATTTTTTAAACTCAGAATCTTGTAGGGAGCCAAAAGATCAATGTTTAGAAAAAAAATATTTAAATAAAAATGTGAATTCATCAAAAAATATTATGCTTGAAAACTCGAAACAAAGCCAAGAATTATCGAATAAAAACGACAAAGTAGAACGCAAGTGCTTATCAGCAAAAGCTAGAAGTTCGAGTTACCATTTTGATACAAGCAGACAAAGTACTTTTAAATACAAAAAAATATTTTGGAACGCGAAAAAGAATAAAAATAATTATAAAAAAACAACCGTTCCAAAAAATCTATTTCACCAAAATGAAAATAGCTTGGAAAATAAAAGAGGTTTTGAAGAAAAAAATTTTTTTTTGTTTTATGATCTACCTTTGTCAGATCTGAATTGGCCAACATTAGAAAACACAAGAAAGATTGCTCATAAAAAAAGAGAAATAAAAAATGAAAATCTTTATGACAACTATTTATCTTGTGAAAATGAACAGACGACTTCTATAAGTGACCAATTTCAAACAAAAGTACAAACTTTGACGGTAAAAAACGGTTTGGAAGAGGTTAAATTGGATTCAAATGAAAATGACTTTTCTGAAATTTTTAAAAACAAAAAAACAAATGAAATTATTAAGAAAAATAAAAAAGTGAAAAATATAAAGCCCAAGGAAAGAAAAAAAGAAAAGCCTTTCGATTCAAATGCATCTGCAACCGTATCATCATTGAGCCCAGATCCTTATATTTCATCAAAAATTATTCACTCGAAAAACAAAATACAAAATCGAGCAAAAAAATGCAAAAAATCAAGAAGACCTGATTTCAAAACAAATAGTTGCTCGAAACTGGACTCATCAGGTGGTGAAGATGGGAATAAGAAAAAGGGAGCATTAAATGAAGGTATCAAAAGTTCGTCTACAGCATCAATAAACGCACCAAATATCGGCAAGATGCACCTTGATCTTTTAAAATGGTTACAACAAACTGAAGTGTCTCAAGTTATGATATCCTCGTCTCTAACAACGCTCACCTCTGAACTGTCCTCCAAACAAGAAAACCTCTCCCTTTACGAAACTTTTGAGCTTTTCCAGGTTAAAAATAAACTACAATTTGAAATTTAGAAATTAAAAAACAATTTTTTCGAATATATTAAGTTGAAATATACATTTATGTTTTAATTAATTTGAAACTTCTCGACGTGGGGTAGGAAATTGAAGAAAAGTTCAACCAGCAATTAAAGACTCTTAAAATTTTCAAAAAAAATCTTACAAGAGGAAGTTTTCCGTTGTCTTCTTCACATCATTCAATTTTTAACTCTCCCATGGAACACCGCAGTCTTTCAGATAAATCAAAATCTTCGTGGTTGGCGATTGTGAAAGAGCTTGATTACAGATTTGAAACAGTACTTAACAGACAAACCATTATTAGAAAAAATATAGAAACTATAAAACTTGAGCAAAAAATCAATCAAAATATTGGAAAAGTTGAAACAAACTTGGAAAAACAAGAACAATGGTTAGAGATGAACTTGTGGCGAGATAAGACATCAAGTGATTGTGAGGTTCTCCAAGGGTTGCGGGAGCAATACGAGGTTTGATGCTAGTAATATACATCTGAAGATCTGAATGCTAAAAATTTTAAGTATTCAGATTTTAAATTTGAGTTTAAAACTCCAATTGTTAATATTTTGAAAACAATTAATTATTTCACTAAAATTAGGCAATTGTTGAATTTATGAAGAAATTTAAAAATTTTATTTTTCTAGGTTAAAGTAAGATTATTGGAACGACAAAAAAAAGTCATCGAGTTCACAAAAGTTCTTATTAATGTACTGAATCAAAGCAAATGCACAAGAAAGGAAAACTTAGAACTCAACATAGGAAAAGTTGAAAACTTGTGGAAAAAGTTTTCAGAAAAAATTGGTTTATAATCAATTTCTAATCAATTTTCTTAAAAAATTTTCAATCATTTACTAATTTATTTGTGAACTTATAATAAGCCAAAAAAATCTTCCTATTTCAAAGATAAATTTTTTTTGCACATAGCTTCCAATTTAAGAGAGCTGGAACTATTTTTGACTGGAGATACAGATCTCTCAAACTTGCCAGTTAATTTGAATTATTTCCTCGATTCCATCAATAAAAAAATTAATGGTATGAAGGAAATTCAAAATGAAGAATGTGAGAGCAAGATAATGTTGGAAAGCTTAAGAAAAGAACTAAACGAGAAGTTTAGCCTCTTTGAAGATCTCCTTAACAGTTCTTTATATGTGAGTTCAATATTAAAAAATTTTTCATGGTCACATTTATTTTTATTATTTTTCAACTGATTTCACAAAAAAAATTGGAAGTTATAAAAATCATATACTTGTCACATGCTTTGCCTTATACAAGCACCCAGATGTTTAATCCTCATCAGCGTCTGTTGTCAAGTCTATAAGAGGAACAATTTTTTAGACAGTTTAAGAACTTCCACCTGTGAATCATTTGGTGGAGAAGTTGAAATTTCAAAACATGAAACTGAGGCAATTGCTTTTTCTTCTATCTTTTTAACCCCTATTTCTTTCCGGCTACCATCTTCAAGAAATTGAATTTCTGTAGCATTAGGTGCCTGGTCGAGGATCTCCAGAAAAAGACCATCTACAATTAAACTTTCAAATTGGGTGGTCTTGTCACAAATGGGACATACCCATGTTGGTTTCTTTTCATTCACCTGCAAAAATTTTCAAGCATCAAAACATTGTAAATAGTTGCAACTTTTTGATCTTATTGGAACGATCATTAAGAGATGTCTGGGAAAGATTGGCTTGCCAAGTATTTTTGAACCACATAGACTTGACAGGGCTGATGGTTGTCGCTCAGATGGCATAATGACTTTTCCATGGAAGCATGGAAATACTTGGTTTGGAACGCAACGGTTGTTGACGCATTCACCAAGTCCCATATAATTGCCAGCTCTATCGAGTCGGGTTCTGCTGCAGAAACTGCGGAAAAATTAAAAAGCCTCAAGTATCAGGACTTGGCAGGGAACAATTATTTCCAACCCATCGCATACAAGACAACGGGTTGCTGCGGCCTCTCTACTGCCAGTTTTGTTGATGAGTTGGGCAGAAGACTGCTCGAGGCGACCGGGGATCCATTGGAGGCAGTCTGGTTGCGCCAGAAAGTCTCTCTGGTAATTGTCCGCGGTAATGCTGCCAGTATTTTTTCCTGTCTCTACTCTGCTTTCTTTTTTTCTTAATTATTTTATTTTATTTTTTACGGTGTCTATTGTAATTTTTATTGCATTAAAACTTATATTTTTTTTCACCACAACGCAAAAAAAAAATTTTTTTTTCTATTCTGTTTAATTGTTAGAGGGACAGAGAATATATTTGTTTTAACAAAAAGAGATGAAAAACCAAAACAGACTCAAAAGTCATTTTTGAAGTACTGAAGCATTATTTCTTCATAGTTTTCTTTTACGTATTTTATTCCCAGTTTAATTTTGAATAAAGTATTTTTGTGAAACCTAAACTCGAATTCTAAATGATAAAATACTCAAGATTTTTAATTGTTTTAGAAAGATCATGAAATGGCAAAGCAATGGATAGAAACAAGTAGTTCACTGGACAAAAAGTTATTGCAGTCGCGAATGTACCACGACTCAAAATATCTGGTCTGTTTAGAATCATTATTATATAAGTGGAATTTCAATGTTTGTTTTCAGAAATTATTTAAATTCAACTTAATAATTTTTGAATATTATGAAATTTTAGATTATTTATTTTCATATCTGAAGCCTAGAAATTTGCGATATAATTGAAAAAATAATTCATGTTGCACTTTATAATAGAAGCCTTGTTATAAATACACTATTTCCAATTTGATAATTATTCTTCTGAATGTCAGCATCACAAACACTATAATTTCTTCGTTTCATTTCTTAATATGAAAAACATTTTTAATATTTAAAACATTCAAATGCAGGGTTGTTTGTCAAAACTGAACAAGTGGTTGGATGGTTTTGAAAAAAAACTAGAAATAAAGGAGTGCTTGTTTCATAATATGTCAATTTTACAACAAAAAACTTATCAACTAGAAGTACGTGCTACCAAAATTTTTTAAAAAAAACAAAAATATTATATGATATAACCAAACACATATTAGTTATATCATATCGGTTGTAGAGTAATACTTTAATCATCTAATATATCATATTGATGAACTCTTAAATAAAACTTTTTTCAAAGAACTTCCATAGACATAACGTCAGCTTTGAGCGATTTTACAATGATTTGGTACAATTTTCGCAAGATCTTGTGAGCAATAACATGAGGGAAAACTTCAAAATAAAAGTTGAACAAGAATTGAATGAAGTGTTGGGAAGGTTGGTGAATTTTATTCTGAGTTTATTTTTACTTTTAAAATGAAAGGTAGTAAGCTTATGATCCAAACATGGATAAAGATAAGAAATCGAATGAAGTTGTTTATGTGAACATGAAAATGACATCTTAATAAATTTTCATTTTTTTATATTTCCATTAAATGCATGAATTAGATGGAATTACATACAAGAAAAAACACTACAAACTAAAGAAAACCTTTTGCAAATTTATGAAGAGTTTGATGGAGTGATTAAAGAACTAAATAAATTAGAAAATAATTTAAATGAAACTTTAAAAGTTGGCGCGAAAAACGATAAAATATCTGATGACAAAACTGATTGGCCTATCAGTTCATTGGAGGTTGGTGTTTATCCAATCTTTTTAATTCTTTAAACACATATATATATATATATAATATATATATATATATATATATATATATATATATATATATATATATATATCATAACGTTCTAATAGCTTGAAAATAGGTAATGAAAAGTTAATGGTGGATAACAAGATTTTCTTTTTTTATGCTCATATTTTAACTTTAATATTTGGGTTTTTTATAAGCTAAATATATTTTTGAAGGAATCAATAGAAAAACTCACGAAAATGAAGAGAGAAGATATGGTGGTCATGGAGTTGAAAATTAAAGAAATTTCCAAAAAACACTCTCACACTTTTATGAGTAAGTTCTCTATTTTATACTCAAAAAATTTTTTTATTTCTTTTAATAAATAAACTAAAAATTAAGTCCAACATGAAAAATTTTAGATATTATTTGTATATAAATATTTATATAAATATTGAGATTTTTTGTTGAATTGATAAATACTAATAATAATATCAAAGATGAGGATGGTGAGATAGCAGTAAAGAAACAGCACAAGATGCTGAGTGAGTCTCTTGATGAGGCCCTGCTGCGCTTGGAAAGTAAAGAAACTCAACTCGCAAACACTTATAAGTTTCAAAGTGGAGAAAATATTAATTGATGATCATAATTCAATAACATTAAAAATTATAATGTAATGGTTTATTATCAATAGACCGTTTCGATTCATTCTTAAAATAAATCGACAATTTTATTAAATAAGACTCAGATTTTTGAAAAAGTTTAAATATTTAAAAACTTTGTGATTGAGTTTTGAAACGTGTGTTGACAGTAATCATGAAATTTTTTTAATGTTTGGGTGTATTTTATAATTTCATTATATTGGACGCTTGTTAGGTGAGAAAGAAAGGAGGTTGCAAGAGTTGGACATCATGGTAGATAGTGGGTTTAAAGACGTCAGTAGGTTCACGATGAAACAATTATTAGAATTGAAAGAAGTAAGTTTTTTATTTTTAAAATTCAATAAAGTTTTGTGATTATTTTCAATATTTTTCAATGATTTCTTTTAGAATTTATCATCTGAAGCAAATTTGGTGCTAAGAGAGCCTAGAATTGGTGAAAATGATTTAAGACTTATGCTCAACGACAAAGACCTACAAGTTGATGTTAAAGTAAATGAAAGTTTTGAGTCAAACAAGAGTGAAGAAAAAAATGAAAATATTGACATTTTTGACGATTCTCGTGACTCGAAATATTCGAAAACGTCGGAATCCAGATTATCATTTGAAGTCAAAAAATCTTTAATAGGAGAAAAGGTATTTATATTTGGAATTTCAAACTTTAATTCTTTAAAATTATAAATTTTACTTTCCATTATTTCAAAAATGTCTAGTGCAAAAGGCGTTTTTAGTTTTTCATATGTCTCATAAAACTAATAAAGATATAAAATATAAAACAGGTGACTGAATTACAGCATGAAATAACAAAACGGATGAACATCATTCAACATCACAAAAGCCTCACAACTCATATTACATCATGGCTTTCTGAAGCTAATAAGTACCTTACTGATGAGATAGCTCCGTTAAACAAACTACCTTCATTGCTTTCGGTTATCATTTAAAATGCGTTTTAGAATGAATGGTTATTCAAATACCTATAAAACAGGTTTCCCAGAAATAGTTACATTTGATGTTATTTATAAATTTTTTGGTCAAATAAAAGGAATTTCAATAGGATAACTTGAACCAAGAATTAATATTTCAAATTAAACAAAAATATTATTTTCAGACATTCTCCATGAAGAATATGCTTGTCGATTACAAATGTTTCTTAGAACATCAATTGAACAATGAAGTTATCAAGGTTTCTTCAACTTTTAAACACATTTCACGAAGATTTGAGAAAGATACAAATAGTTCAATTTCATGATACTAATAAAAACACTAATAGTTTTGATGTATATATAAGTGCTCAAATGAGGCTTTGTCTGTATTTATAATTGTTTAATTGCAACAATAAAGTTTCAATTTCACTTTCTTAATTATACGCTTATGAGCAGTTAGGAAAAAAATTTCTCTTATGTATTTTTCCAATAAGGATTTCAAACCAAAAACGTTTTAATTATTGTTATTTTTTAGAAAATATTTTTTGATTTATTTTCCTGGATCCCACACATGTTTCACAATTGTTTCTTTGTTTGACTAGCCCGAAATATTTTGTTTTTTGGATATTTTTCAACAGTTAATGTAGTTAAATAAATCATGTTTAGTGAATTTATATGTTACAGAATTTCAACTGTGAGCTACAAGAGATGGATTCCAAGCTCCATGGGATGGATTTGGGGCAACTCCAAAGAGACACCGATTTAATGGTATTTGTCAATATATCCTTTTGTTGAGTTTGAAACTTATAACCATTCCATTATACATATTCAATAAAAGATTTATTCTTGAAATTAGTTTGGTTTCAAAATACTTTTTAGAACAGAATGGAAGACATAAAGAGAAGATTCAGGGACTGTTTGAAACCACCTGAATACGAAGAAAAACTTGAAATTGTTCAAAATGAAATTAAACAGCTTGGAATTATATTAGAAATTGCAAATTTTGAAAAACAGAGTAGAAATAAAAAGGATGGAAATATTTCGAAAACGGATTTGAAAAGAGAAAAAGAAGGATTTGAAGTTGAAGGTAAGAAACAAGAAGATGTTAATGAAGAAAAACATAGGGAAAGACTTGTTGTTTCGAGCTTACAGGGTGAAGAAATAGAAAAAAAATTGTTTACAGTTAAAGTGAGTTTTTCATAAATTATCTTTGAAGATAATTGGATGGAATATACATTCTAAGTCAAAATTTACGACAAAATCGATAACTTTTGTAAATCAACCTCTTTAAATGAAATTATATCAAATTATGTCGAAAAATTTTTCTTTTAAATTTTTTATTTTTATAAATTAAAAAATTTTTTGAAATTTAAATATCTGAAAATTAACATGAAGTTCGTTATAGTTTTTTAGAGACATCGTATGTTCAATTGTAAACTTGAATTTCTACAGCAAAACTTCAGATTATGAAGATTTATAAGAAGAATTTAGTCATATGATGATGAATTATGACAAGGTTTTACTTGTTGAACATTTTAGCTCAACAAAAATTCTATACGTGTTCTTATAAATCTTCATAATCTAAAGTTTTGCTGTAGAAATTGAAGTTTGCTATTCAAATCTTGAAGCCTTTTTTTACAAATTTTTCATTTTTCGAATTTTTGTGTTAATTTTCAACAAAAATTTATTTTTTTCTATTATCTCAAAAAATAATAGATTATTTTGTCCAAGATAAAACTCAAATATTCAATGTTTGTGAGATTTCAAATAAGCAAAATTCAATAGTAAAAAGTTTAGTTTAAAATTCCATAGAAATTTCATTAAAAATTCTATTACCAAATGTTTCTAGCAAATGTACGCCAAACTGAGTGCATTGAAGCAGGATTTAGAGACCCTGTTGAGACTGGGTCGAACCATGGTGGAGGAAGGAGGCCCACTCAAAATTATTGCTGATCCTGCTGCTTTTACACAAACACTCAACCAGCTCAAAATGTTTTTCAACATACTCGGAAACAAAGTTAGTTTTTTTTTTAAAAGTTGTATTATTAAACTTCGAAAGCGCTTTTTTATTTATTTTTTACTCGTTTCAACTTATTCAAACTTAGTATCTCCCAATTATTTTTTATGAATACTAAAAGCTATAATTAGAATAATTTTTAAAAGGTATCAAAAACAAAATCAAATTTTGAAAAACTGATTGAAAAGCGAAAAGAAATTAATGACACAATGGATCAAATAGAGAAGAAGTTAGGTGGTCTGTCGCAAGTGATTCCAAAAACTCCTGATTCAAACAATGATAGTTCATACAACAAGGTGATCCATAAGCTAATTCTGAAAATAAATGCATTTTTAACGTAATAATTTTAAATTTGATTGATGAAAGTATAACTAACTTTGAATATTGAAACTATTTTAGTAAAAAAATCTTAATTCCTCGGAAAGATTTATGTTTTATTGAATGTATTAATTGAATTATTTTTGGTCTATTGAAATCTTATGCTTGCATGAAGTTTTTAAATATTTTTTAAATGTTCTTAAGCTAAGGTTTCAAAGTCCTAACTTTATCGGTTTTAACTTGAGGGTAGTTACATATTAAATCCAACTGTTACTTGTTCCACATAGTTTCACTGAAACCCTTCATAATTTTTTAAAGATTTTGGACGATGGTTTATGTGAGTTGGAAGAGTTAGTGCATTCATGCGAGGGAAAACTTAAAGAGCATAGTGAAATAATTGAAGAAAACTTCATCAAAACGTTTAATGAAAAGAATAACCTTTTAAGAGGAGAAATTGAAGACTTGAAGAAAATCTTGAAACAGAAGAAGCAAGAAGTCGACAATAACGTAAGTCTTAAAATTTTAGAGACATTTCAATGTAGTTATAAGCAATGTTCAAATGTAAGGACAAATCTTTGTATTTAATATTTTTGAGCTGCATCTTTCAGCTTAATTCAAGTTTTTCGAAAAAAAAATTTTTAATTATTTTTATCAACATTAAAAATTAATTTAAAATTGAAACATGACCACAAAAATCTTTAACATATGGTGTAGTTTGGTGTATTTTAACTAATGTGTTTAAAGCTTTAAGACTAGATTATATTTACTTAAGAACGTATTAACTCAAATGTATTGATGAAATTGAAACATTTTATTTGATTAAAATTAATTACTTCAGATTTTGAAAAAGTAAAAAAAAATTTTTGGATTAATTATTTATCAAGATATAATAATTGAAAGAATAATTAATAAAAAGAACAAACATTCCCATAGCACATCGAAAACATTTGGAACATGAGAAAGTCAAAGGAAGTGTTTGAAGCTGACCAGACAACAGTTTCTTCTTCAAACGATGTCAAAATAAATTATGAAACATCAGAAATATCTAAAGACGTTCGAGAAAAGTTATTGAAAAAAGATAATCTTGAAGTTTTTAAAGATGAAAAAGAAGGGTGTAATAAAGAGACAAAAGAAAAGGTTTCAAGAGTTGAGACCCCATCGAAAGATCTTAGCCAAGAAGCAAACACTTTCAATAACTCAACAGAAAATATTAACCATGTGAATAAGAAAGAAACAACACTGACAAATAAAAATGAGCCAAAAAGAGAAAATAATCCAATTGACAGCATAACTAGCAGAGATTTTCATAGAGAATATGACAAAATTAAAAAACACACTCCATCCATCACACGCTTCATTTTCAGTGATGAGACTGAATTTGATATCGCAAAAAAACATGAAGATTGTCGAAAAGATGAAGATGTTTTTGACAGTGGTGATGACGGAAACGAGAGCGATAATGATGATGACGAAGACAACTGTGTAACAAAAGACAAACAGCTCAAAGACCTTCAAAAATACTTGAAATTATTTTCTGTAACATATTTTCTCGAATATTTCAAGGTTAAGAAGCAGTGGAATTTAATTTTATACTTTATTCCGCAGAACTTCAAACATCGAGTCGAGAGAAGTGGGGATGATGATGAATTCAGCAAATTATTGAGTCTGAACTTCCACTGCTTGAATTATTTTTCTGAAGTTAGTTCATTCAAAAAAATAAGTTAACATTATTTCATAACATAAATTCGTAAGAAAGGATGTTGCTACTTCAGCAAGCTGACGATTCCGTAGTAAAAAATTTAGCTCACTTGAAGCTTTAAGAAAAAAATTATACATTGGTAAAACTGAGATACGCTGTTTATCAAACCTTTCTGGCGCTTTCATCTTGAAGGGAATTATGACTTCAATAAACTCTGACATCGTTCAAACTAAAATAATAAAAATAAGCTTCATGAACCAGTTAATGTGATTTTTGTGCAATTAACTGTTGGAATTTATTTAAAGATTTTATAAAATGGTTTAAAATATAAACCGCCTTGTTTCTTTTTTGAATAAAGTGTATGTCTAAATCATAACAAAAATTAATAGCTTATAAAAATTCATCTAAAATTTCAAGTTTGTTGAATATAATTTATATAAATAAATATAACCGTATTTCAGGCATTGCAAGATTTTCAAGCTAAAAGAAGAAACGCTCACGTGAAAATGCTGAGTGTTGAGAAAAGAGTGAAAATGGTGGAAAAAGCTTATTTGAACAAAGAAGAAAACGTAGATTTAAAAAATGCATCAAAACTTTTCAAGGTTGTGAGTAGTAGTAGTAGTAGTAGTAGTAGTAGTAGTAGTAGTAGTAGTAGTAGTAGTAGTAGTAGTAGTAGTAGTAGTAGTAGTAGTAGTAGTAGTAGTAGTAGTAGTAGTAGTAGTAGTAGTATTAGTAGTAGTAGTAGTAGTAGTAGTAGTAGTAGTAGTAGTAGTAGTAGTAGTAGTAGTAGTAGTAGTAGTAGTAGTAGTAGTTTAAACCTGCAGTCGTTGAAAAACTTGGAACAAAAAGATTTTGTGCAACTTGAAGAAGAAATTACAGAAAATGTTCACAACTATTTTGAAAAAAATGAAATAAATGTGAATGACAACATTCAAAAACTCATCGTTGAAAAAGTCAAGATTTTCCAGATAGATAACTTCGACTTTTTGAGTAGAACGTATGTTTTTTTACCTCTCTTTCTTGAAAATATTTTATCCAATTGTTTCATAATTATTTTTAATAAAATATCGCAAACAAAGCCTATTTTATATAGAATCTCTACCGTTAGATGAAGCGTCTTTAAAATGCTTCGAATGATGAATGTGCCAACTTTCAAGGATGTGTGCTAGGATGGAAAGGCTACACAAGGACTTCAAGCAGATTTTCACCTGGCATGTCCCTCACAGCTCTCTCAGACTTAACAGTTTGCACGCTATCGATATTTTGCAAAAATTTATTCAAACTATGAGAAATAAAAATCTTATTACCTCGATGCTTTTGAAATTATATTTGAAATATAAAAAAAAACTTTTTATTATTATTTTTCATAAACTATCGTTTTTTTCCCACTAAATTTTAAATATAACAAAAGTCTTTTGCATATTATTTTTCTTGTCATATGAACGTTGTATTGTTTGTAGAGACTGTGGTTCCTCCTTGGCAGCGAGCACAAGCTTCACAGAGTCAAGTTCCTTATTATATCAAGTACTTTCGCTTTTTAATAAATTTTTAATCAAATTTTAGAATAATCTTCCAATATCTGATATTTTTTTTTTCTTACAGTCACCACACCCAAGATACACAATGGATGCATCCAAACCTCACACAGTTCCTTAAGGATATCGGTGAAATGAGTCTCATTAAATTAAATCAATAGCTGAATATAATATTATTCAAATTACTTCGCTCGAGCTTATTTCTTAGCTTCAAGTTTTTGGCTACTCAATTATATTTATCTAGTTACATCTTCTACGTTGTTTATATTATGATGATTCAATGAAATACTTAGTAGCAACTCCACAACTTCCCTGCAGACCATCTTTCTGCAGTAAGGTACTCAGCCTATAGAGTGGCTTTGAAGCTGCAGAAACTTGCAGAGATCGTGCTGTGTTAGTAAAATATTTTCAACATACACTCATAACTTATTTGATTTTGATTATAAAATCAACGTAATTATTTGGAATATGTTTCAAATAGGTTTAAATTTTCTTTGGTATTCCAATTTTTTGAATGAATTGATAAGTTTGAATAATTTTTTGAATGATATTTCAGTCGATAAAATGCCTGCAGAAAAAGTGATGAAAACCATAAAAAACTTCGAGTATAAAAACGAAGAAAAATTAGTTGAACAAATTATGAGCAAATACAAAATCTGTAGAAACGTTGGAGAAAAAAATGATGAAAAATTAGAATCAGATACGGAAAAGGATGTTTTTTATCATAAAACCGACGAATCCCCATCATCATCAGACACGACAACATACAGCATAGCAGAGTGTTACCACTTCATCAGTGAATGCCTCAGAGAAGATATTCAAGATGGTGGAAATGGTTTTAGAAACAATGATACTGAAAGCTTTAAAAAATGTGATGATGTCTGCAACCAAGAATTCATGGATGAAAACCAGAATAAAAAAACGAAGCAGAAAAAGAACTATAATAAGACTATTGGAAAAAGAAAAACCAAAAACTTAGACCCTAATAAAAACGAAGGAGAATTAGTGTCGTCTAAATTTTTCGATAAAAAAAATGGCGTTGAAACTAATAAAGACCTGACTGAAATGAATGGTGCCCATAATAATGAATTTTCAAAAACACCTTTGGCTATAGAAACCATTATGAGCTGTTTGGTTGAATGTTTCGACAAGTAAGCAACATTGAATTTTTTCAGTTTTAAACACGATCATCGAATGTATTGGTGCTTAATACTAATTTAATTTTTCAATTCATAAAAGTAATAGACTTAATGACATTATCTAATCTCAATTCTCTTAAAAACTTGTTTTATTTAAATAAGTTAATTTTCCATTTTCAAAAAATCCATATTAACCTGAATAAAGAGAAAAAAAAGGACGTCTAGGAAAGACAGAAGTGCATGCTTTTCTCATCACACTGACTCACACTCCATCGATCAATCTCAAATATCAATGTAAGAGACTACTTGAGTTAACTATAATTAGTTTCCATCTTAGCATTGTTCAGTAAAATCAAGAAACTTTACGAATTATTTTTTAATTGAAAAAAGTTAAATTTAAAGAAATATGTGATAAGTTTCAATTATGTTATGTTCGTAAAATATTTATTAATTGATAAATCAATATATTATCCAGGTTTGTTGGATCTTATTGCACGAGAAGATAAAATTGCCAATCTTCCAGAATCTTTCGCAAGGCAAACTGAAAATTACGATTTTTTGATTAAAGAACCAAATCCATTGATATCAAGAAGTCTTAATAGCAAACGTAAAAGTTCTTTTGTTGAAAATGCAGAGACAAGCTTTGCTACAAAATCAAATTTCACAGCTTCAGTTACAGCCAGCCTGGCTCCCTTGTTTCCTTCAGCACTTGCTTTCAAACAAAAACCCTATAAGTTTAATAAAAATGATTCATCAATCACAACAAAACACTCGAATAAACTAGAAAAGTTTGAGGCTAAAAAAAGATCTTCTTCATTACCTTCAAAAATAAAAACTAAAACTGTTTTAAAAAAAGATTCAAATAAGATCTTAGTAGCTGAAAAGTCACAGCTGCGAAAATTGTTGATCTGCTTGCTACAGCTGCCTCGGTTGCTGGGGGAAGCTGCTAGTTTTCCTGATGACGATGTTGGTCAAATGTTTGAAGAGTTTTCTGCTAAAGTTAGCAAAATTTATTCATTCTCTATTAATTATAAGATGTGTTTGAGAAGTTGTGAAGGGTTGTTGAAAGTAATACTCCACAAACTTAGTATTTTTCAACTGATTCGATTAAACAATTGATATTATTTAAAAAATCTTGTTGTTCGTCAATCGTGTTCGAATATGACCATGGCAACAGAGAAAAAAATATTATTATTTATTTATTTATATATACATATATATTTTACTAAATAAAGATGTATAGAAAATTATCATAATAAGAGATGAAAATAAATCAATAAATAAGAATGAATAAGTAAGCTATAATAGTAATGATAATAATAATAGTAATAATAGAAGAACAAAATAAAAGTAAAATATTAAATGAATTGAAAGAAATAAGATGAAATAAAGATAAAATAGCTCTTATCTGTGTGTTCTTGTGATCAGACCGATTTGCGCCAAAAAACCTCTTCCGCATGTTTGGTACCAGTGTGTGGAAAGTCTCTCTGATGCACCTTCTCCAGCTTTGCGTCTTATGCGTTTTAATTTTGCAGCGTTTAGGCGGTTTTCTTCTGAGAGGAGTGCACCATTACCGATCAATCTACGCCAAGCGGGCCTGTCAGAGGCAACTTTTTCCCACGCAGTGACGTCTATAATAAAGTCCTTTAGATTTGACTTGAAATAATCTTTATAACGTTTGCGTGAGGCTCCGATTTTTCTTTGACCATTTTTGAGCTGACCGTAGAAGAGTTGTTTAGGAATTCTAGAGTCTGCCATACGAGATACATGACCAGCCCATCGTATCTGTGCCTTACACATCATCGTAATTACACTGGAAAGGTTTTCCCTCTCTAATACTTCAGTGGCTGCGACAAAGTCATTCCAGCGTATATTATGAATTCTGCGAAGACACCGAGTATGGAATTGCTGGAGTTGTTTCTCGTGGCGTCTGTATACTGACCATGCTTCACAGCCATATAGTTGTGTGGTCAATACTACGGCTTTATAGACTTTAACTTTTGTGGACTGTGATATCCCTCTTCTCTCCCATACCTTTTTCCTCAATCTTTCAAAAGCAGAGCTGGCTTTGGCAATTCGGTTTTTGATCTCATCATCAATGTTTGTACGACGAGAAAGTGTATTGCCTAGATAAGTGAAGTTGTCAACTGCCTGTGAGCTTTGTCCTTTCACTAAAACGTGTGGTTTGTGGTAAGGTTTTTCTGGGGCAAGTTGAAACATCACTTCCGTTTTTTGGGCGTTGATGATCAAACCGAAGTCGTCACAAGCGGATGAGAATTGATCTACTTCCCGTTGCATAAAAAATAAATAGAATAAAAAGAAAAAAGTGATTGAAAATATCAAACTTTGTGCAAAATTCTCATAAGAAGCAAACTGAAATTGGCAAAAATATTTTTCTGATTAACCTACAAACTTTCCATCCACTTTATTATAAACTCATTATTTATTAAAACATATATTCAAAAAATACAGTATGCATCAAGTGAATTTGTGGCAACACAAGATGCATTAGCCTTGTTCAAGAGAGGGGATTGCTCACCACTAGCTTGGTTTAGTTGTTACTACAGGATATCAATGGCAATATCTGTGGTGCACGATGGTGTATGTTGTGTGTGTGGTGTCACTCCGTATCATGGACTCAAGTTGGTTTCAAAATAGCTTGCAATACAAATGTACATAAACAAGAAATTTGATAAATTGAACAAACTTTACTATTTAAATGTATTTGATTATGAATTTTAAGTTTTTTACACATTTTATTATTTTGATTCATTGTTATGAACCACTTATTACGACTGATTTTGAAGTTTTATTGCTTCAACAACACATGCTCGTTAAACACAACAGATACCGTTGCCTCAGATGTTTTAACTTCAACTGCTGTCAAAACTGCTTCCTCTATAAGAAAACTATTGATGAAACACAAAATGAGAATAAAAAAAATAATATATCAAATAACAAGACAATAGATAAAAGTGATGGCGGAAAAGTTAGCTCTAATGGGACCAGAAGGAGCAGGCACAAAATCACACATCCCATGCAGGAATACTGGACTGAAGTTTGTGGTTTTTATGTTCAGTTTGAAGTTTTTTTTCATTTTTTGAGTTATTTTTCAACTGCATCAAATTGTTGTGACTATGTTTGAAGTAATATCAGACACCCTTCAGCTTTTCCTGCATGGAATGAAGTAGCTAGAGAGTCCAAGCAATGTTTATATGTAATTGGAGGATCAAGCAAATATATAATCATTTTTATAATTTTTTTTGAAACTGCGGAATAGATATAAATATAAATTTTTGCACTAGACATCGGTCTTAGATACAATGAAAGACTTCCCAATTATAATAAGAAACCGCCTACGATCCAGAGAATCCTTGCGCAGCCACAACATTTCAGGTTCGATTCAACTTATCCATTTAAAACAACATTTAATGTTGGGTACTTGACCTATTGAAATGACTCAAGTAAAACTTATATAGAATTTAAATTGTGGCTGTTTGATATTCATTCTTTATATTATAAGTAATGATAACAGTAAATTAGAGTACAACAGTGAGACATAAAAATTTTAAAATATTAATAAATATTCATGAAATTCATAGAACTTATTGAGATTACACTCAACCATTGTACAGGTTATTTGCTAACGCCGAAACAGAACGAGAAGACCAGTTTCGAATGCCAAACTGTTACGACTAAGCCCTCTCAAAGCCTTAATGAAACGGTCGACAATAACAAAGAAAATAAAATAAGCAAAAAACAAAAAACAATCAAAAATAAAAAAATAGATAATAGCAATGATAAAACTAAACCAAAGAAAAAAAATTTTCTTAAAAGATTTTTTAGATCTTCATCACTAAACAACCTTCATGAAATTGCCGACGATAAATTCAAAAACCAAAATTCTGTTTATAATACTGATGGGAAAAAATCAATTGAAACTCACGTCAAGCCACAAGATCCTTCTGATGAAATAAGAAAATATCACACTGTGGCTAGGTTTGAACATGTTTCATGGATCATCAATTGTATAACAATTGGTAGTTATTAAGAAACTTGGATAATTTTATTGTGAAATAATTGAATAAATGATTTTTGTTATATTTTTTAGAAATTAAAAAAAATTATAAAAAACAAAATCTTTTCAATCATTTTTCAGTTAGATTTTTGTCAAATAATGAATTTTATAATATAAGGTTTCGAAGTCTTAAAATTACTTCCAGGTCAAAATTTGATCATCATGAGAGCCTGAGTCATAGGTATTGTTTGTTTTCAAATCAACTGTTTCAAATAATTTGTTGACAAAAAATAGCCAGAAATTCATATAATAGAAACAAAGGTTTTATTCAAAAACTTGTTACACTAAGCTTTTCGTAATGTAAGTTCATCATACGAAAAACTTCGTGGAATAAAATAAACTCCTAAAAGTGTTTTTATTTGAATATTTTCGTAAGAGTATCTTACATTATCAAGTGATAATATAATATTTTTACGAAAAGCTTTGTGCAACAAATTTCTCAAAAAAAAACTTTAATTTTAACTTTGTTTTTATTATATTTCAAATAAATTTTTGTATCATGCATTGAATAATTTTTTCTCACATTTTCATAATTCATTTTCTTTTTAATTCAGAAACGATCAATGTCGAGAAGAAAGCCCAACCAAAGAATATAAATTGGAAGCAGGTGATAACGGAAGGTTAGAAAATATCTCTATTTGTAGTTCTGAAAAATAAAACTTTTTTTCCGACTCGTTTTTATATCAAGTTATTTGTACGTCCATATCTCATATCTATGAAAAAATATTTGCAAGAATTTATTCACAAGTATTTTTTTACTGTGTTTTTCATAAAGACATGATTTTTTTTTATAAAAGTTTTTTACCCGATTTTGTCAAAACGACACATATTTCAAGCATATTTCACCGTCTATTATAAAGTTTTACCTTCCAGTAAACCTTTGATCGCATCTTTCAAAGAGAAATTAATAATTTATAAATTCTGTTATTTTTTCTATTCAATTCTAAAACCAAGTTTTTTTTTTAAACTAAACAATTAATCAATGAAAAAAAAGGGTTAGTCTTTAATTTAATACTTAAAACATAAAAAACTTTGAATAACTGATGGTTAAACAATAAAATCTTTCAACAGTGCTGACGAACATCACCTCATAGCTAAATACAGCAGGTTGATGAGAAAAGAAGCCAAGGTGTAGTTTAAACCTCGTTGATTTGATGTATAATTCAATTGATATTAATTGTTTTTAAGCGTATTCTTTTATTCATATGTATTTAAAAAGTTGTATTCAGCCCTTAACTTGCATAAAATTATTTTTTGAATTTTCATTCTTAAAAATTCGTTAAACCCTTTGATCAATGCTACATAATGCCATGAATATGCCAATATTAACGAAAGGTTTTCCAACTTCTAAATAAAATGAAACGATAAATTAATTATGAACCAAACAAAACCACTTTTGTTGTTTGATCAGCAAAACATGAACTTTTTTTTCAAATTTGGATGCTATGGCTTTAGTTTTTATAGCGCCGTTATTCTTATATTCTATTTTTTCAATAGTTAAGTTCTGAAGCGTGCAATTTGAAGTGGTGTTTGAGTGGAAGCATTTAAATTTTTGAGTAAAGATGGTGTGTGTTACTATTTCGTAGGCAACTTTTAGTGAAGCGCAGCTCTATGTTTGGAATTGGTTTTGCATAACTCATTCAACAAACTTCAATTCATTCTATATACAAAATTACGCGCAATTTTGTTTCGGATTAAAATGAAAAAATTATTGTTCTATAGATAGTGAAGAATATTCTTTATTTTTTTCCATTAGTGTATAAGGTTTTTAACAATGCCTTTACAAAAAGATCATTGAGAGCAGATTTTATAAGTAAAAAATACTGCTTTTTTCACAATATATAAGCTGAAAAGCTATCTTCAACTTTGATTTTCAAGTATATTTCGGCAGCTTTGTTGAGCATTGTTTCAATGTTGAAATTGCATGCTAATAGCATATGTTTACATGGAAAACATAAGAAGAAGTCTGCTATACACAATTCCGTTTTGACAAGTCAAGTAAAGATTTTTCATAAATATTCAACAGAATTCTGGGAATGAAATGATACCAATGCAATTGACTCATAAGCAACAGTTGGAGGCGGCTATTCGGGCCCTTAACAAAGAAAACAAGTATTTATGCCGTTTTTCTTTAATATGTATAATCGTTTTTGCAGAAAATGGAATTGAGTGAAAATTTTATTTTTTGAGCCAGTGTTTGAAAGAATAATGCTCTAAAAAAATTTTTTAATTTTTTTTCAATTATTCGTAGGGGCAATTGGTTTTGACTAATAAATATGACGTAACAAAGGAATTATTTTTCCATATAAAAGCAAACAAAAAATAATTTTGAAATTCCCTGCACTCTACTTTAGCTTTTCCATTCCTTCCCAAACGTCTATTAAGTGTAACAATTTTGTATAACATATAACTTGCTTTTCGGATATACTAGTTAATTTATTGGTCTATTTGAGGTTAAGTTTAAATTTTCGTTTTTTATTCAAATTGAAAGAGATTAAATTAAGTTTAACAAAAAAATTAATCGTTAACTTCTAACCAAAAAAAATATTCAAAAGTCGAAACTGCATAGACATATTGTTTACCTTTCTTAAAGATGTTCAAATTAAACATTGGAGAAAAGCTTTCCACGTTATTTATCAAAGCCTTTTTATTTTAACTGTCCCTAGGAACATTTTCATCCTTCAAGTATAGGCAATGCTTATGAAGTTTGTTCTCAAACATCATGAATCATACACGAAATAACCTATTGTATCATCTGTTGATGTTTTAAAAAAGAAAAAAGAAGGGAAGTTTTTGAAAACTAAGGATTGAAGGTAGCTAATAACTAGAGTGCAAGTGTAGTGATGTTAACAATGGGTTTTGAAGAAATAAAACTCCGGAATGAAAGAAAATGCCATCAAAAAAAAATTTTATATGATAAAAATTGATTTCAACACGAACGTAAAATCTGGAATATTCCGAGTAAATAAATGATTAAGAAATTTGTTTGTAAGGTCAACAAAGACAAATTATTTATTTTTTGTAAAGTCACTAAGCATTATCCCTTCATAATGTTAGCTAGTCTCATGAAAAGTTTCGTGACTCTATTTTAAAATAAATTTTTTGTGTTTGTTGACTTTACAACTTGATTTAGGCTATTATACTTTAAAAATATTTTTCATTTCACATCTTTATACTGCGTTAGATGTCAAACTCGACTACTATACAGCAGTAAATTTAGAAAAGAAAGGAATAAAATTTAAGAAACAAACGCCAAATTATTTTGAAACACAATATCACAACTTTTCTCAAGTCAATCTCATATTAACTGGTGTCTAAAACCCCCGTTTATAAAAATATGCTGCAAGGAAGGACGGAAATGTGTCTAGAAGATGAAAATAAGAGAAGAATGACTCATGAATCATTCAAATGCATTTCATTACTGAGTAATGGTTAAGAGTTCAATCCGATTGATGACTCTTTCCCAAAGTGGACTGCAGAAGCCTTAACTACATGATTTACCCGATTTTTCAATACCGGAATACTTCACGGTATGAAACTGAAGTTGAGTACGCATGGGGCTATAGACTAAGGTAAAAGGCATTGGTTATGTCGGTCGCTGAGCAATAATATCGTTTTAGGTACATATTTGAATCTAGAAATTTGTTTTTGCAAAGTTTTTTCCGATGAGTCCTAACTTATGTTTTTTTGTTAAGATGTTCATTAAAATTGAGGTTGGAAGTCTAGTAGAAATGAGACAAAAATTGAGAACATTTCAAGTTTTATCCACATGAACCAGGTGGCATATTAGTCAAGTACTTTCAGCTTTGTCGATTTCTTATATTCCGGCATTGTTTTACCAATAAAAAAAAACATATTTTAAATCTAATTAAATTTCATGAAATAATTTTTTTCATATTCTAAATTAGTATATTCAAAATTTTCTAAAACCGCAGATTTTTGTTGAAAGAAATGCAAAAAAGGAGAAAAAAATACGAGGTAGAAAACAGCGAAAACGAATATAAAAGTCCCCGCTCAAATAAAAAAACCCAAAACAGCAGCAAAACGCTCCATAACAAATCCCCAATTCAAAAACTAGAAAGGTCTAACGTGTGAAGGCTTCAAGATTTTTTATGGTCGTTGCATGAGAATACTGTCAACTTAAAAAATACATTAAAAACAGTGGTTTTTCTTACACAAATGATTTCATATTAATCTTATATGAAAGGTTTCATATGAAACATTTTTATTAAAATATCTACATTCTCAAATTTTATCGCATATATTATAAGATGATCGTAATCATCAGTTTTTGAAAGATTTTTAGATGAAGCATTTCGGTCGATCTCATAGGGTCACTTAACTATTACTAACTTACTCGAAGTCAGAGAATTGAGCTTATTTTATATAAATCAAGCTGAACTCGTGAAATTTTTCAAAAAAATTTTACATTTTTATTTGACCCTTTGAGCAAGTATAGTCTTTTTGTTTAACTAGTTAAATGTGTGGCACTACGATGTTTTTTCTTCGTTTAACCTTCTCTTCTCTAGTAATTTAGTTAAGCTTGAAGCTGTGTCAAGGGTTTGGAAACTTTCCAAACTTTCGTTTTTTTAAACTGGAAGCTAGAAAAAACTATTTTTCACAAGAGTGATGTTCTACAAGAAAAGGTCTTTGTATGATGTAAAACTGAAGACAATTAAACTAGGTTGAAAATAATAAAAGAAACCGTGTTTTAACACTGCTATAAGGGTTTAGAATTTTTTTAAATAAACAACGAATATTTATTAACTTTAAATTATCAAATATAGAGAATCGCGACGAGCAATCGATAGTCGACATCTTTTCTTTCTTCGTTTTCGGGAGAATGAAACTTGGAGGTTCTACACACACTTTGTTATGCAATTTTGCTTTTCAGAATTCGTTTGTTATCAAAGCTTACATAAGAGTTAATTTTTACCTAATAATTTAGATGGGCAAACGAACTAGATTGAAACTAATTTTAACTGTTGAAAACAAATTCAACACTTTCAAAATTTATTTCTTTTTGAAATATTTTGAAAAAACCAAGAAAACCATATATAAGTATAAAGATGAAGACAATTACACAATGAATGGTGGAAATAAAAAAATTAAAGGTTTCAAAAAATAATAAAAACACATGTGATGTTCACATAGGAATAAGGTCTGGAGGATCTTTATAGACTGGTGTGGTAAGAAATGCCCTCGGAGAGTCAAGGCATGGCAGGTCTGTTGGTGACCTCAAATCATCTAGTTTATTTTTTGATAAATCATATGGCAAAACAGAGGGAGATGAAGAAAGGTTGCTGATTGAATCAAGGTTTAATTCATCAGGCTGTGAGACTTCTTCATCAGATTCTGCTGTCAAGTCTATAACAGTTTCATTGTTTTCTTTAGGCAGTTGTACAATTGTGTCTCTTGAATCATTTGATGAAGAATCTAAAATCTCAAAACATGAAACTGAGGCAATTGCTTTTTCTTCTATCTTTTTAACACCTATTTCTTTCCAGCTACCATCTTCAAGAAATTGAATTTCTGTAGCATTAGGTGCCTGGTCGAGGATCTCCAAAAAAAGACCATCTACAATTAAACTTTCAAATTGGGTGGTCTTGTCACAAATGGGACATACCCATGTTGGTTTCTTCTCATTCATCTGTAAAAATGTTGAAGCATCAAAACATTGTAAATGGTTGCAACTTTTTGATCTTATTGGAACTTTCATTTTCATTTTACTTAGTGGACACATTAAGGAGATTTTGAGACATGTAAAAGAAATTTCGGAATCCATCGAGGCTGCAAGTTTTTGTTTGACAAATGCTCGTGTATGGTCAGGATGATGAAAAGATGAACTTTTTAGTCTCTTGAGAAGAATTTCACAACTGAGTCTTTGTGCCAACACCACTGAAAAACAATGCTTATGGAGAGGGTCATCTGTCCATGTCATATGTATGTCATTTAAGTTGACTGGTTTAATAACACAAGCAGAAGTAATATCTAGCGGACGACATAAACGCTTAGGTTGTGCCAAAGCATTTGTAGGAAAGTTAAAACTTGGAAGTGTAATACTTTGCTGATTGACATTTAAAAATAAGTTAAGGGGATAATTATCATCTTGATCACTAGTCACTTCAGCTAAACAGAATCTCAAAAGAACCTGTTGTTGGTACTCAACAACACACCCATTTGTCAAGACTTGTGAATCACGTATTTGTTTGACTTGAGCTGGAGTCAATGAGAAAGAATATTTTCCATAATGTGACAAATGTATATCAGACTTTGAAATAAGTAATGTGGGTTTAACAAGTTGTGCTTTTATGTCGTAAAATGGAAGAGACTTCATTACAACGTTAGGGTCATCAAGAATTGGAGTGTTTTGTGAAAATGAAGGCGAGACTCTAGTTACTTTTTGTCCCTGTGATAAAAGTAGTTTTTTATTCACTGATTGGATAGTACGATTTGATTTATGCACTACCTTTTTGGAAGTTTCATAAATTTTTGCAGCTAGAGTAGAACACTCTGGATTGTTTTTTGCTGCAGATTCATCAATAAGATCACATAATTTGATAACCAAATCGCTTTTTTTGCCTTTTATGTTTTTTCGAAAGCTAGACAAAACTTGCCTCAAGTCGTTATATGAAAATTCTTTTGACAACTTTTTTAATTCTCTAACTTGTATCTTATTCATTGTTTTTCAAATAATAGACTTTAAAAATCATTAAAACTATTCGTTTACAAATAACTATTGTCGATTTTTGGATAAAATTTAATCGCGCCAAAGTAAAATTTTATAAAGTTTGTCTTGACTTGAGCGATAAGCATTTAGTCGCACATAATTAAATCTAAAAATAATTAATTCGAAAATTAAAAAAATATTTTATTTCAAAAAATTTATTTATTTCAATTAAAAAAATTTTTTTTTTTAATTTCATAATTTTACTTCGTAATTAACAATAGAAAATCTATCAAATTAATCCATACTTTTAAGCTACAAAAAAAAGGCCTCAAATTCCTAAAAAAAAATTAAAAAACGAGTTATCAGTAGCACCCCACAAAAAAAGTATAGGTTTTGTCACTCTAAACACAAATGACCTAAAACAGAAAGCAATGGAAGCTTTTAAAAATATAAAAACAGAAGCAAAAGAAAAAACAAAAAACTTAAAACAAAAAATTAAGAAAAAAGTATTGGAATTGAAAAAATAAAACAAAATAGAGAAAAGTGATTACAAACAAATATACTCATGTTTTTCGTTCCAATAGCATACCCAGTAATAAAAGCCCACAAAGCATGGAAACATTATCCTGCAAAAGACGTTATTTCACATCAAGGCTATTTCCAAGAATCACTTGCATCTTACCTCGTCCCACTCATCAACCTTTTAATCAAAGAAGAGAAACCTTTTTGCACAAACTCAGAAGCTTTTGTTTTGTTCTTGGACCACTTTTTTTCACTTTAAACACAAATTTTTTTTTTTTTTGATTTCAAAAAGATTGCAGCTTCTTAAAATTTGAGAATTCACCAATATGCCGACGACACTCAATTATATGGGCATTACTCATTTGATGCATCAATGAACTTGCAAGAAAGAATGTCAGTGTATTGATGGAATTGTAGCTTGGATGAAAACCAACCAAATGAAACTCAACTGTTCGAAAACTGAAGCCATTTGGTTCTCAACATGTAGAAGCATATGCAAACTGCCAACTCAACCAGTGATCTATTGGTAAGGCGTCAAATTTTGAAAAAATCAAATCTTTTATGGTAGTAGTCGGATCCTTGTCATGGCACAGCGCCTGCCAGTAGAGGAATTTCCTTTTTGATGATTTTGGAGCACGAATACTCAATCTGATCTTTGCTGTTACTATGTTCTGACCACTACCAATAGTAGCAGAAGAAGTATGGGCTTGGCAGTCATTAAAACTGTTTCAACAGCGTTTTCTGAAAAGATTATAGTCAATTTAAGCCAGGTGTCCAACAGGATGTCTCCATGTCCATAATTTTCGGTTAGGTTTTTGAAAAAGCATGTTGCTGGCCAAAAGATTGTGTTGTTAGAGAAAAGTTTCAAGGAACTTGAAACTTTCAAGGAACTTGAAACTTTCCAGTCAAGACTTCAAAATATGAATGGGAGTTTATAAAGGGGCTTTTTGTCGAGCTCACAACTTTTGCTCAGCAAAATCTTTTTAATAGAGAAATATATTTCTTGATCAAAAATTTCGAAGACAACGGTTTCAACCGAAAACATCTAATGCAAATAACAACTTCATACAAACTAATAAAAACCGAAAGTTGAAACTGATTAAAAATTAAAATTGAGAAACAGAACCTCCTAAAACAATCACAGAACAACGTCAACAAAAACAAAAAAAGAAACACATAGCATGGGTATCCTTACTTTACATGCCCACAATAATACACAAGCTAAAGAAAATTTTCACAACAGCATTGCTTACCGTACATCGTCAAGACATAAGCTCGGACAAAACAAAAAACGGAAAAATAGACAAAAAAAGAGTCTACGAGTTGAAATGCTTATGCGATGCCAACTAATCATACATTGGATAAGTATAAGGAATCGAATAAAGCAGCATAAGGCAGACATTATCAAAAAAGCCAGTCTGCAATATCGGGAATAACAAAGCATTTCCGCCAATGCAATGACGGAGAAGTAAGCTGGGACAAGCCAGATATAATTGTATTTTTTTCCAAAAAAATGAAAATACTTCACAAAAAAATCTTCTGGTTCGTGAAAGTTTAGAAACAAAAAAGCATCATACAATAATCAGTGCTTATAACGACCCACAATGCTATGTGAATACCAAAGACTGGGACCCACTATTACGAAAATTACAAACGATACAAATAAAAACGAGAACAGGAGTTAATCTCCGAATTATAGCATCAAACAATAATCGCAACGTTCATAAATACTTTACATAAAATTTGAATAGTTCTCATAAAATGAAAAAATATTACATAATTATATCATTAACAACTTTAAAAAAATTTTTACATCTATGTTTATTCCTTTCATTTTTTTTTTCTCTATAACTTTGCTAATGAATTATGACAAGGTTTTACTTGTTGAAAATTTTAGCTCAATAGAAATTTTTCTCTACGTGTTCTTTTAAGTCCTCATAATCTGAAGTTTCTTTTTGTTTGAAGTTCACGTTTACAAAAAGAACATACGATGTCTCTAAAAAAACTTTTTATAGTAATCGTGAACTTCCACTCTTGTCTTTATCAGCAATTTTTATATCATAGCAAAGCTAGAACTCACATTTTGACATAATCACAAAAATGTACTTGATTGGTGGAAATTATTATTATTCATTTGTAAGGCACGCAGTTTGCAGAGACGCTTGTCTAACCAAAAGAACTAAGGCAGAGAGATGCGGCTATAAAGATGTGTTTTTAAATGCTTGCGAAAATTTGGAAGGAAAGGTAAGGCACGCAGATTAAGTGGAAAAGAACTCCATAAATGAGGGGTGGCATACGCAAAAGGGCGATATGAAAAAGAGTTAGGAGAGACAGGCTGATGCAGCCATAAACCAGAGTTTAAAGATTTGAGATACTCATGAGTCTGATAGAAAAAAGCTCATATAAATGAGCCGGCTGATTTGCGTACTTGTTTGATCACATGGAGATGAAAGTTGGATGCTTGTATAATCTGAGAGGCAAAGTGTGTGAAGTTGAGGTTAGGATCAAGAATTACACCTAGTATCTAGAGTTTGGACGATACTAAAAGATTAGTTCCGTCAAAAGTGACTTCGGTAGGAAGATTGCATTTGGAAAAGAGTAGAGGACTGCCAACAAACATCACCTTGCTTTTGGTGAGATTCAACATAAGGTGATTGTTGGGAAACCAAGAATTGAGTTCAGTGATGCATTCAGAAATCTTAGTGAGACTGGGTTGAGGATTAAGATAAGAGGCACAAGTGATATCATCAGCAAACTGATTGGCACCAATCGAAGGTGGCCTGTCAAAGTTATAATGGCGACTCGAATAGTCGTTTTTTTATACTCAAAAATTACATAATTCAGTTAAAAATGTGAAAATATTATTATTAAAAATAATTTTGCAATTTCATTTCAAAATTCAATAACTTAGTACCATAACATACAAGAACTACTTCTTTTAGAATGATTTGGGATTTTTTGCTTTTCATAGAAAAAAGATGAATTGTGAACATTAACAATTTCATCTTATGCAACAACAAAAATTACAAAAATAAACACTTCATGGTTTTTTGGGAGAATTGAGATCTTACATTATTCCGATGAAAATTCTATGAAAGATACAAAAATATTATTATTTAATTAATATCCAAAAATGTAACTATAAAGAAAAAAATAAGCACTTTCATTTTGGAAAAAATTTTAATGACTGCAACTCCGAGCTAACATCAAACTTGAAATTATCAAATTTAAGTTTCCACACTTGGGCAGTTGGTATTGCCATTTTCAACAAAAAGAAAGATCATACACCAAGCCAGAATATCAGTTTATCGATACCTGCTATAGGAGTCTACTGTTATCCAGGTTATAACAGAAAAGCAGTCTTGATCTGGAGATGCTATCTTCGGTGCAGTTTAACGTCATGCTCAAGACCACACAACTATTTTTCACTTACTTTTGCTAATAATTATAATATAGTTAATGTTCTTACACTTAAAGTTAAACCAATTATTTTACGTTTTTTATTTAGAAGTTGATTTTATTATCCTTCCATTACATAATGGTTTCATAAAAACATTCAACCGATAGCACTTGGTATTCGACACTCAAATGGTAATTGGTAATAAGAAGAACAAGATCAGTGAAGAAGAGTATGTGTATGCTGCCTTGCAGTTGTACGTTGACGTAGTGCAAATCTTTTTGGCTATCTTACAAATCGCCGGGGCTGCTAGCAATTAGGAAAATCGTTTTTAGTACATGGCGTTTCGTAAATAAATTCATTATTATATTCACAATGCTTTTTCAAAAACTTTCCAAAACATATTGACCAACAATTTAGACTAATTATCCCTTAGGTTTGAATCGAAAACCATTGTGCTTATTGTAAACAATTATCAAATTATTTTAGTTTACCTCTATTCCGGAATTTTTTATTTTGGGCTTAGTATGACTCATAAATTAAAATTATTTCGAAAAATTTATAAAAATTTCATGGTTTGCCTTATTTAATTTCGTTGAAATGTCGGCTAAACGTATCACGATATTGAGGTAGTACTCAGTTGATCGTTATGTATTGAAAACTTCTTTCTACCAATGAGTTTTTTCAGTGTACTTTTTCAGTTATAATTAAGATTGATTTTTAATAAATGCCACTGGCTTCGAAAATATAATCCTGCATAGTCTGAAAAGTAAAAAATAATTCAAAATTTTTCATCATTTGCTGTCTCTACAAGATATAATGAAACAAACAAACAAATAACGAATATTATAGTAGTGGCATGAAACTGTTTAAGTTTTCCAGGACACTTAAAACAAACCGCTATGGAAACAGTAGGCATGGAAAAAAAATAAAGAAAGGATATTCAACAATGAAATAGAAAATTTCTTTATAATGCAAAAAGAGATTTGAATAAAGATGAACACCAATAACGCCAATAACAAAGCAAAATAGAGAATTGATAGAATAAAACGTTTGAAATAAAAAAACTGTAAAAAAAGATTTTGAAGTGTCTGAAAAAACAATTTCAACTGATTAAAAAAACCACAGATGATAAAAAACTTTTTAAGCCATGAAATTCATTTATAGAAAAATTCCAGATAAACTATTTCTTAATGATCAAGAGTAATGTTGAAATCCTTAGTGAAACAAAAGTTAAACAGGTTTACTACAAAAAATTCTATAAATTACCTGAAAAAACCCAAAATTCTATGTTTCAACAATCTCTCAATGACTTAATAAGCTTTGATGAAGTTAAACTAGCTATAAGTAAACTAAACACAAACAAAGCTGTTTGGTGTTTTCTTACTTTGTCGTATATTTGTGTTTCGTTCTTTCTTCCCTTTTCATTTTATAGCAATACATATAATTTTTCTAAAATTCTGTTTTCGTTAGTTAATTTCGTTCATTATTCAGTTTTTAGTTAATTTCCTATTCTCATATAACTTTTTATTCTTCCCTTTTTTCAGATTCAATTCAATTTTGTCACCATTTTGGAAAATAAATACATGTGTTTGAAAAAAAATTAATGCTAAAGGTGCAGATGAGATCCTATCCGAAATATTAAATATAGTGGAGAGAAACTAATAAAAGAAGTATCAAGAATATTAAATTTAACAGTAGAAAATAAAATTCAAAAAGACAGTTTTATTGGTAGTGGAACATTAGTTACTGTACAAAAACAAGGCAAACCAAAAGGGCAACTTACAAGCTTAAGACCCATCACTCACTGAATAGTATCCGAAAAGTTTTATCGAACATTAATATAAATCTTATACGCTAAAAAACAGAAAAATACATCGTTTCTTATCAAAAGGGATTCAGAAATGAAAGAAGCACAACAGACATAATCTGGTCTCATAAATGGGATATAGCTAAAGCTCTGACGTACAGGAATGAAGATTAATATATCCTTGGTATTGACCTAAGCCAAGCTTCTGATAATGCGGACAGATTTTTTCTAATAAATGTTCTCAAAAAATTCTGAACAAAGATGAAAAAATGATGATCAGAAAGTTATTAACAAACACTTGTTTGAAGATGGAATGAAAAAATTACATAAACCCCTTTCGAAACTAACATAGGGATCCCTCTTACTTAGAAGCAGCACCGCGCATTTTCAAGTCTAAGATAAAAAACCATATAAGGCTAGATCACAGCTACACAAACCTACAACCATTGACACCAACAAAAATGGTAGGATCTGCTGACGATCTAGCTTTCATTGGTAGAGACAAACAGCAACTGCTTAACCTTGCAAAGCAAACTGAAAGATGAGTTCTCGAACTGGAACCTCAAAAGCAATAACGACAAAACGGAACTCATCAAAATACCAAAATCAGAAGCTACCTGGAAAACGAGCAAAAATCTAGGCTTTTTCATTGATGAAAAAAAGATATTGATAGGAGAAAACAACTTGTCCAAATTGCGATGATTAAACTATAACTATAAAAGGAAAAAGGCTAAAAATGAGAAAAAAAGAAGGATTTTATAATTTTTATGTAAAACCAGTCCTTATCTACAACTCTTCAGCATGAACATTCAAAAAAAATATGGAAGCAAAGATTGATGCTTTTCCCCTCAAACAGCTTAAAAGAGTGATCGGTAATCAACAACAGAATCGACGGTCCTGGGCATGACGTTAAAAGGCACCTGTCCAAAGCAAGACATTAAAAAGCACCTACGCCCCAGCGTTTAGGCCTGCTAGTTGGTGGGGCTGCTACCCTTTCAGGGTACAAATCTAAACGACCCTTCCTTGTCCTCCAGCAATCCTTTAGGCTTACTAATTTTATCTTGTTTCAAGATATTTTTTTGGAGAACCCCACACAGACTGTTTCATCAGTCTGCTCTCATCAGGCTAGGTTCTTAGGACAAGCTCTTAATATGCAAAAAAAAATTCTAAGACCAACACTTACAGCCTGATGATGAAGATAGAGTACGTTCCTAACCTGAACGGCGGAACATGTGGTAATGGAAAAAAAATAAAGAATCAACAACAAAAAACTATACAAAATAACGAAAAGCATACCTCTCTCAGTTGGAAATGCTGGTGCGAGATATAGATTGTTGGCACATACTCTAATAAGATACGCTAGCCTTCCAGGTTATGAAGCAGTACTAGGCCAAATCAAATAATGAAAAATAACCAGACAGGCCTTTAACCACCCTTTCCAGACATTAAGAGAGGATGTGAAACTTATACCAGAAATAAAATTCGAGAATTCAAGATTTTGAAAACATTTTTTTTCTCAACAGAAATGTTCCTGGAAAAGAATTGTGAAGAAAGTTACCCGAGAAAAACTCAGTCAACTAAACGAGTAGAGCAACTCGATGGGAACGTTATAATTGTCTGTAAAAAAATTTCAGAGAAAAAAACAAAAATTTTTATTCAAAAGCAAGAAAGAATGAGTTTATATTTGACCATATTCAACTTTTTTTTTATTTTTACCTCTTACATTAGATGCAGTGAACCATTGATTATCAAGACTTTCGAAATAAATTATTTTATGGATATACTTTGATAAATAACCATTATAAAAAGATTTGACATTCATTGCCTTTTTGAAAACAACCCCCTTAAAAGCCGCCCATGTGTCCTGTGAAATTCATTTGAATTTAAATTACGTTCTTGGATAGTAGATAAAATTTAGAGTTGTATGTAAAGCAAAGTTTCACCTTGCATTTGACGCAGAGCACATCGTCACTTGCCAAATAGATGCATGCACCAGGCTGGGCCGTTTCATTTTCTAACTTATCTTCTATCTTTTTGACTATTTCTGACTCTGAAAAAAGTGGAAAGTTTCAAGTAAAAACATTAGTTTTAACTTTCGTAATATGTTTTTATTCTCATTGAATGTCAATATTATTCAATAATGTGGTGCGAATAATGAGGTTAGGAATGGGTTTTGCCCGAATTTTATTGCATGAAAAGATAATTAAGCAAGCTATCTTTGCGCTTCAACTTATTGTCTATTGTGGGTAAATATAACACAAAGGTAGAAAACACTTTGTGTTGTTATATTTTTCCCACTTTATACGTAGACTCACACGTTGATCTTATTGATTCACCATCGATATAATCAACTAACGCTATTCCAATATTTAAGGCATCATTATGCTTCTGACAACAGAAAACAGTGTAAAAGCATAGGCTAAGTTGAAGGATTCAATTGAAATTCTTATCTAGGATATTGAAATTTAACGTTTAATTCAATGAAATATTAGTACGAATAAAAATAATTGAATGCATTCTTATAAAAGTAAGTCACCAGCCAAGCAGGATAGGGGCATCATATGAAGCAACTTGATGACGTGACCATTCCATTTTGTGCGTAAGTCATACTGGCATCATAAGTGTGTTTCAGACAAATTCAACTTCAAAATGTGAAAACAGAAAAATTAAAAAAAGCTTACAATGCCCGTGAGTGCCCTAAACTGCCTATCAACATCCAGTAAACTTTGTTGTGTCCAATTGATATAGGAATTGCATTTCTTCACTTTGTGAGCTGAAGATTATAGATTTTAACCATTAAAGAAAAAAACATGATATAATCATCTCAATAATAAATCCAAATATAAAGATGTTACACCGTAAGTAATTCCCTCTTTATTCTGTGCACACTCAAACTTCTCTAGTTGTGTGAGGTTTCTTAAGGCATCCATCAACTGCAGATACAGTAAACAATGATCATATGAGCATTCAAATTGATATAAAAAATGTATTAAACTTCATTAATTGTAATTAAAAATCTATATTTATAATTATTTTTTAGTTCACAAAGGGTAGCATCTGAAGTCATATGAATCTATTAAATACCATATAAAATGAAAAAAAACTACAATATTTTTAACTTTCGTGATTACACTATCAAACATTGATGTTTGTTTATGATAAAGTAAGCTGAAGTTGAAAAAAACTTTGTATAATAATGGTGAATTATTATGCAAGATCGTGGTAGAGTTTGATTTCTATCACTTTTCAATTTACTCGCTATATAAAACATGACTTGCAGATGTAAAATGAAATATTCAACTGAAAACACCTTTGGGAGTTTATTTTATTATTTGAATATTTATGCTCGGCTCGAAGAACTAAAATTAAATTAAATGTGTTTTAAATTAACAAGTTCATTTAGCTGCATTTTTATTGTGCTATTTAGTCATGAAACATGTGCTATGCAGTGGAAGCAAGGGCATGCTCTATTGCGTACATTTTTTGCTCCAAAAAATTTTCACGGTTATACAAAAAAAGCAATAGCCCTCAGTCTCCAGCAAAGAGTGCTAAAAATGCCTGGGCTTTCTTCTTTTTCTTTTGTTGGTTTCAATATTGGATCGTTAAATGGAAAGAGTAGAGTTGTTGAGGAGAGAGGTTGGTATTTGCTGTATCAAAGAAGTGAGGTGGAGAGGCATGGGTTCAAAATTTCTAGGTAGTTTAGGTAGAAGGTTTAAACTATGGTGGTTTGGTAAAAAAGATAAAATAGGAAATGTAGGAATATTAGTTATAGAGGATTTATGTATGAATTTTGTGGAAAAAAATAGGATATCAGATAAGGTAATTGTAGTAGTAATTTTTGGTAAAAAAGCAGAAGTTTTTGAAGGATGTAGGGGTAAATAGAAGTGAGCTTCAGAATAAGCTTTTGAAGGAAGTTTTAGACGAAAAGTGGCTTAAAAATTCCTGAAAAACTGTGCTAAAAAGGAATATCGTACAAAAGTGTGGAAACTTGAACGAAAATATTAGGACAAAATTCTCAAACCTGTATCATAAGAGCTATGTTACATGCTACTGAAACATGACCCGTAACAGTTAACCGCCTTAGACGAAACGACCTTGCCATGATTCGCTGGATGTGCGTGACTTGGCGTTCGGGATGTTGAGGTAGTTCTTCGTACAAGCACAACGAGGTGGTTTGGGCATGTAGAGCGTAGCGTGGGTTGGATCTCCCAGATGCGAAAGTTGGATTTAGATACTTGCAAAAAGCCTGGTAGACCCAAAAAGACTTGGAACGAGCTGATATTGAATGATAAAAGAAAGCTAGACATGCTTTGTGCGGATCCACTTGATCGCTCTGAATGGAAAGGCCGACTTCAAGATAGAACTTTCAAAAAGCCCAACCCTTGGTAAAGGAAAACGGGCTATAAGAAGGATTTGATTGATTGATTGAAAAAGAGGTTTTGTATGATACTATACGATGAACAAAACGCATTGTTCAAATATAAAACTTCTGCTCTTAAAGCTGCTGAAGAGGTGTGTGGTGTGAGTGAGGGTAGGCCTTAGCACAGTGAAACTTGGTGGTGGAACCAGGATGTGCAGAGCCATCTCAGAGAAGAAAAGTTTTTGGAGGAAAAAGCAACTCCCATCAATAAAAAATAAATTTTGCTACCTCTCTGAAAAAAAAGCCAAAAGAGCTATTGCTTAAGAAATGAAGAAAGAGGCGGTGAAAGAGATGGAGAAGATATGGAATGACAGAAATGTTGTATTCCGTAGAATCAAAATGATAAAGAAGGAAACAAAGATAAAAACTGCATTAAAGACGAAAATGGGAAGATTGTATTTGCCGAGAATGGCCGAAAGAGAGTGTGGAAGGAGCGCATGGAGACCATCATGAATAAAGAGAATCCATGGGGTGGAATGGTGAATGCAGAAGTGGTTGAAGATCCCATGAAACCATTTGCTATGAACAAAGTGAAAAAAGGGCTAGAGATCATGAAGAATGACAAGGCTAGTGGACCAACTGGGGTTGTGGAGAAGCACCTAGCTGGGAAGCAAGTTATATTGCAAATAGCAAATGAAACCCTCTATATAAAGGATATGCCTCATGACTGGAAGACAAGTACAGTTGTTCCTATTTATAAGAAGAAAAGTAGCGTTATGGACTGTGCGAGCTATCAAGGTGTAAAGATTCTAGAGCATGGTATGAAAGTGGTGAAAACGTTGTTGGAGAAACGGGGTAAAAAGGTTAGTGAAAGTTTACCAAATGCAATTTGGTTTTATGCCTGGCAGAAGCCCAGTGGAAGCTATTTTTATTCTTAGAAGAATAGGAAGCTTTTTATCTGTTTTGTTGATTTGAAAAATGCTTTCGATCGGGTACCAAAGAAGGTGATTGAATGGGCACTAAGAAAGAATTTGGTCTCGAAAAGGTGGATTCAGACAGTAATGTCGATTTACAAAAGAGCAAAAACGCGAGTTTAGATTGGAAATGGTCACACGGAAGAATTTGATGTTGGTATAGGTTTCCATCAAGAATTGGTTCTTTCACCATTTTTGTTTTCAGTAGTACTAGATATATTGTCTGAGAACGGAAGAAAAAGTGCTCTAAATGAATTGCTTTATGCAGACGACTTGGTCTTCATGGTAGAGACTATTAAAGAACTGGAAGCATATTTCAGCCTTTGAAAAGCAGCTTTTGAAAAGAAGGATTGAAGGTAAATCTTGGTAAGACAAAAGTCATGAAGACTGGTGGTGGTAGTGGAGTTATAGTTTTGGCTAAAGTTGATCCATTTGGTGTGGGGTGAGAAGGCTAGAGTAAATTGCGTAAGGTAAGATATGTAAGAAGTGGTTTCATGCATGGTGTGCTAGGACAGAGTTTCTTGTAGGATGAATGGAAATTTTGAATGCAGGGTTTGCATGAATGGTTCAAATGGGAAATGTAAGAATGTTTCGAATGGTTGTCTGAGTGAGATGGAGAGGTTAAATAATTATTGTGATCTGGGGGGGAAAATACGAATGGTGGAGGAGGAAGTGAGCTAGCTGTTACGTGAAGGATAGGGCTGGGATGGAAGGCATTCAACAGTATGTCTTCTATGTTATGTGGTAAAAGACACACATGTAATATCAAAAAAAAAAATTTACATGACATGTATGAGGCCTGTCATGACATAGGGCTCGAAAATTTGGGTGGTAAGATCCATGAAAGAGAGTATTTAAAAAGCGCAAAAAAACGGATGCTTCAAATGGTGTTGTGTGCAGCAAGCTGATGGTGTGAGTAAAAAGAAGTTTATGGTTAGATTAGGGTTAGATAATACGATTATTGAAGTGGTGAGACAAGGGTCTTTGAGATGGCTGAGGCATATTGCAAGGGAAGGGGATGATGATATGTTAAGAAGGTGTGGAGGGTTGAGGGGTAAGGCAGTAGAAAAAGGGGAAGACCAAGGTTAGCTTAGAAAAGTATGATTGAAAACCTTTATCCAAGGGCTTGGGTTAGGTCTTGAAGATGCTTACAACAGGATGAAATGGTGAGAGGGTTGGGTAATGGAAGGAGGTCAGTGACTTCTTGGAAAAGGGAAAGATGCTATTCAAATTTTTTTGATGAAGTCACAATTTAATTATAAAACAACACAAACTAGTTTTGATCCTTCGATAGCAAGAAAATCTCTGAGCTTCAATGAAGTGATGTCGTCAGAGATATTGAAACGAGATTGAAGCAAAAGTGGACCCACATCAAAACTGATTGTTGTTTACATTGATATATCAAATAATTGAAACTTTGATATGAATGCTATTCAATAAATATTAAAAAATTAAGATGAAAATAGATTTGAAAATATATAATTTAAATTTCAAACTCTCTTGATTTTCTCAATAACATAAGATGTTTTTTCAGAGACATCTTATGTATGTTTTATATAGAAATTATCTATAAAACATCAATTTCGAGAAATATCATATATTTGTTTAAAAATAAAGCTAATTTTTTATGCTAAGGCCATACTTACTATGAATTATAGCTTTATTTTTGAGAAAATGTATGATATTCCTCAAAATTTATGTTTTATGGTTAATAAGATGTCTTTGAAAAATTTTTAATTATATTGAAACAAACTGCAGAGGTTTAATATCCATTATGGAAACACCAGTCTCAGTGTCCCCATGGAGGACAGTGTGAATGATAGGAGAAGACCCTCTCCAGCGAGGTAACAGACTCGGATGCACATTAAGAATTCCACTAATTGAAAAAATATAATTATTATATAACATTGTGCAAATTGAAATAAGTTGATTAATTAAAACTTATGGATTTTTGAAAAAATGAAATTTTAGGAAAATGTTAGTTTTAAGTTCAAAATGCTACACACACTGACATACTATGGGAATGAATCAATGACTTTTTTAGGTATGAGGTTTCCAAATGAAACTATCACACCAACATCATATTGATGAGTATAAAGCTGGTTTTTACAAAAGTCTTTCCATTCAAAACAACTAATATTAGCTTCTGTGGCAAATTGTTTCACCTTACACTGTAAAAATAATAAAACCTGATTTAAATGTACACTTATTGTAATTTTTCAACTCAATCCAATGAAATAAATTTAACCAAACAACTCTTACATTGTGTGAACTGGGAACTACTACATGAAGAAGATTTACATGTTTTGAAGTTATTTCCTTTCTTGAAAATAAATTCCAATTGAAAGGCTATTTTATATTTAAAATTTTTTACCTATTATCTGCAATACTTTTGAGAGTTGGTAACGCAAATTCATCAGTTCCAAAAAAGCAAATATTCCAAGGTGGTTCGGTTGATAACTTTGTTGTACAAAAGCTCAAAGACGATGATGCTAACTTTATAAAATTAAATAAAATTTTTTTTGAATGATGAGAAATGAATTTGCTTTTTTCAAAAATAACTATCGATTTGAGAGAAAAAAGAAGCATGGCTCAAAGCATTTCATAAAGGTTTTTTAACATTTAACGAGGGCGAACAATAATAAAAGAAAAGTGAATCATAAAAAATTATTTAAAAATTGTATATTGATTTTTTAATAATTACTTATCACAAATAACTTTATATGTTATCCGGAAACGGTTTCTTCCCTTAGATCCATACATCCCTTGGGTGACCCAGTTTCGGATATTAATCCCGACCACATTCCTACAGCACCAGTTATGACAGAGTCTTCGGTTAGGAAAGCGATCCTCTCTTTTCCTAACGGTTCGGGTTCTGGACCTGATTTACTTCGCCCTCAACATTTGAAGGACATAATATCTCCTTCCCTGGGAGCCAGTGCGAATTCGGTTCTTCGGTCTATCTCTCGATTTGCTTCTTTAGTTTCATCAACTAAAATCCCGGACCCTATCAGGCACTTGTTTTTTGGTGCCCAACTGTACGCCCTTCAAAAGAAAGGTGGTGGTATACGCCTTATAGCCGTTGGAAACACCTTTCGTCGTTTGTTTTCCAAATTACCTCTGCATTCAGCTCGCTCAGAGAGGATTTTTTACCTTGTCAGTTGGGCGTCGGCGTCCGTATGGGGTGTGATTCAGCCGTCCATGCTACTCGATCATTTATGAACCACTGAGTCGATCCCAAGGTGCTTTTGAAACTCGATGTTACTAACGCCTTCAATTCTATCGACCGTAAAAAGTTCATTGGCGAGATAGCCACTCGTTACCCGTCCTTGTACTTTTTAGTTAACGAAGCCTACTCCAATCCGTCCACTCTTTTTGCTGGCGAGCACTCCATTCCTTCTTCAAGGGGTTTTCAACAAGGTGACTCTCATGTCCCAGCACTTTTCGCGTTGGCCGTCGACAAAATTGCCAAGAACGTGTCATCGGAGTTGAACATTTGGTACTTGGAGGATGCCACAATTGGTGGTCAAGCTAGTTCTGTCTTTAACGATACAACAAAAATAATTAATGCTTTCAAAGAGATTGGCCTTCAAATCAACTCCAATAATTGTGAGCTGTTCCTTTTAAACCATACAGTGGACATGTACGCTGACACTGTCAAACAGTTCTCTTTTATTTTGCTGTCAGTATCATTGCCTTCTCGTCAGTCTTGGGTTCTCCCCTCACTCACGAGGCCATAGTTCCCATTCTTGACTCAAAATTAGGAGCCATCCGTCGGCTTTGCTCCAAGCTAAAAGATGTTGACCCCCATCATGCTTTCACTTTGCTTAGCAACTGTTTCTCTATTCCCAAATTGGTTTATATTCTTCGAACGTGTCCTACTTTCGTTGAGCCCATGATATTATTGGAGTTTGACTTTATCATTCGTGCTGTTTTCTTGTCCATTTCCAATGTCTCTCTGTCCGACAAGAGCTGGAAGCAAGTATTTCTTCCAAATCGTTTCGGTGGTCTAGGTATTAGATCAGCGCGAGCCCTATCATTGCCATGCTTCCTCTCTTTCTCATATGCATCCTCGAATCTCGTTCGGCTTCTTCTTTCATCTGTTTCCGACGCTCTCGCGTCTGATGACCTTCAGGGGGGTGATCGTGACGTCGTTTCAGCTAGAGAATCGTGGCAGAAACAATGCAGTGTGGCGCCATTAGATCTTTTGGGAAGCCAACGGAAATGGGATGATCTTTTGTGCGAGGTCGCTCTCAACGATTTTTTGGTAGACGCAGACCAGTGGGACCGTTTTCGCCTTCTTGCTGCCAAGTTGGCACACTCCGCCGCGTGGTCGGAAGCTGTGCCAATTCCCGTTTTAGGAAACTTTTTAGGTGCAGAGGAGCTTTGGGTGGAGGTTGCGCTTCGAGTAGAGGGTAATATTTCTGGCGCCCCAACTTGCCTTTGCAAGTGTGGTGTAAAGATGGATGCGAAAGGCTACCATGGTCTTTCGTGTCGACTGAATGAAGGCAGACTCCCCAGACACGTCGAGATCAACTCCCTTATTTAAAGATGCCTGGGGAAGATAGGCTTGCCAAGCATCCACGAACCATCAGAGCTCAACAAGGGTGACGGATGTCGTCCTGATGGCATAACGACCTTCCCTTGGAAGGATGGAAAATGCTTGGTCTGGGACGCAACAGTCGTCGACGTTTTTTCCAAGTCCCACATTATCGCCAGCTCCATCGAGTCAGGATCAAGCGCAAAATCTGCGGAAATATTAAAAAGCCGAAAATATCAGGGCTTGGTGGGCAACTTCTATTTTCAACTCGTTGCATTCGAGACAACGGGCTGCTGCAGACCTTCAACCAGCAGCTTTGTTGAGGAGTTAAGTAGAAAAGTTATTGAGGCGTCAGGGGATCCTTTGGAGGAAGTATGGTTGCGCCAGAAGATTTCCCTTGCAATTGCCCGCGGCAATGCTACCAGCATTCTTTCCTGTTTCCGTTCTCCTTCCTCTTTTTCTGAAGTGCAGTTTTTTTTTTTATATTTCAATTTTCATTTTCACCAATGTTTCATTTGTATATTGTTTATATGCTATTATTGTGTGTCTCAAAACTGTTTTTTCTATATTCATTTTAAGATTTTTTTTGTTACCTGTATATTTACACATCTTCTAAATGGCATTTTTTAAATTAAACAAAAGACTTAAAATTTTAGATTTTTTGCTATTCATTTTTATTTTTTCTCTTTTATCAGTTTTTATTTTAATTTTCAAGTTCGTGGGTACACCAAAACACGCGCCGAAATTGTCAAAATTCGAAGACTTGAGTTATCTTAATAATAAAAAAAATGCTGTTGATACATTAAATAATGGAAAATATGATGAGAATTTTAAAAATAAGTTTTTCAAAAAGAATAATGTCAAAAAAAAAGGTATGACACTTTTATTAATGAAATTTTCTTAAAATTTAGTTTAATCTTTAGATATAGAAACTATTTAATTCATTTTGAAGATAAACGCCTTGGAAAATTATTTGGTGGAAAGTCCCATCTCAACGTCTATGATATTTTTTTAAGAGCACCTTATAGAGTACTTTATAAGTAAGCAAACTGTAAAGTTACATGTAAAATCATTATTTTTCTCTTTTCAAATTGAATCACCAGGCTAGATGATTCTATTCTAGAAAAAAACTTGGAAAGTACAGATTGTCTCCCATTAAATTTGCAAAAATCAACTTTTATCAAGAATAAATATGAAAAATTTACTTTTCCACTTGTATACATTTGTGTTCATCCTATGGAAATAGATAATTTAATCTCATTTGAATTGCAAAGGTTATATCATATTTTTAATGTGAAATTTGTTTGTTTTTTTAATTTTATAAAAAAAGTTTTATATATTAAAAAAAATTAAAATATATAGAGATGGAATATGGGAGAAAGAAATGGTAGGAAAGTACATTGGTTTGTTAAATTCAAACCCTGATCTTCTTGTTTATGATATTGGAGCTAATATAGGTATGAAATAATTATAATATAAGAACTGTCTAACTTTAATTTACCATATTCAAATACTATGAAATGACATTCCAGGCATGTATTCACTGATAGCTGCAGCTTTGGGACACAATGTTGTGGCTGTTGAGCCTGTAAGAAGTAATGTGTTGAGGTTACATCAAGCTGCAATTCTCAATAGATTTGAAGATAAGGTTTCAGTCAACCATTTTGGAAAAATTTTTTTAAAACTAATAATTTTCTGATTTCTTCCAGGTCATAGTTGTGGAAAATGCTGTTTGGAATATAAGAAAAACTTTAGAATTAGATGTACCAAATGAAAACCAAGGTTTTATCAATATACAAGTTTCTTTAGGTTTTCTTGTTACTGCAGAGCCATTGTTTTTGTTAACATGGTTCATCCATGTTTATCAAAGAGTTGTGTTGAAAAGAATAAAAAATCTTACGGCCTGTAAAATTTCCATTCACTTATTATAGTTGTGTGAAGGCAATATTTTTGCTCCCTGCTGTCTAACTCAGTTACTAAGACACAGTGCAGTATAATCTAATAAATTTTTTTTTGGAAAAATGAGAATCATTTTATCATTGAAAAAACTAAAAAAATTTTGATAAATTTTAATTTAGAAAAAATTAAAAATTAATGTGAATTTCAGGTGGAGGTAAGCTAGGCAAGATGGACGCAGATAAGTTCTGTGACGATTTCTCTATGTGTCCCTTACACGCGGAGACTATATTATTAAATGATTTGTTGGATGTTACAAATGGGAAGCGTGCCTTAATAAAAATTGACGTTGAAGGTGCAGAACACAAAGCAATGAGAATATCAAAGATGCTTTTTAGGGAGGTAGAAATATTATACATAATTATGGAATGGAGAGAATTGAAAAAATATCACGGATCTTTCATTAATGATAGTGAAGATAAAGAGATGGTAAACGAAATGATAGAGATGCTGACAAAAAGGGGCTACAGTGTTCAATGTTTATTAACAGGCAACAAATTGAGCTTGGAACATTGGTATGGGTGGCCTGATAACGTTTTGTGGGTTCTCAATAAAAATTCATAAATTATCTAGTTATTCCCTAAATATAGGGCGTTTCACCGGCGGCAAATACAATTAAAAAATACATTTTTTTGAAATTTACGATTCTTATTTAAAATAAACTATAACATTAGATTTCAATTTCGATTGAAAATTACACAATATTTCAAATATCATAACCATTGAGTTAACTTTTTAACCATAACAGAAAATTTAGATTAGAAAATGTAAGCCTGGTTGATGATCAATATCTTAAACAACTCTCATTGTTTTCTATATGGGTGTCTAGTCATCGTAACTTTCATGATAATAACTTAGCTTTGATGTTCCCCCTTTTTTATTCCATACCTTATTATCTACAAGGCAACTACTCGTAAAAAAAGCTTTCTACTATTCTTGTTTCTTTAGTCAAATTCAACTTCTAGCTAAGCTATCGAGGAAGAACTGCCTATCTGTTTTGGTTTAAACCAATTCATTACCTTTCACATAGTAACGGAAATAATCTTGCTTGAAAATAAAAAAATTACCGAACACATCAAAGTCTAACGGAAAGCTTTATAAACAAGTTGACATAGTTTAAATGGAAAACCCGTTATCAATAGTGTTTTCTTGTTTTTTAAATCACATGATGAAAATTTCGGTTTTTTGTGATCCTATTTTTTATTTCATATAATTATGTGACAATTTCTTTAAGAAAAAATGCAAGAAAGATGGTCTACAACGCTCTCAATTTGTTACATAAGACTATCAAACTGACGATAGAAGCAGACCCTGTTCAATTTTCTCACTCGAATTTGAAAAACGCAAATGGTTTTTTTTTTGCTTCAATTTAGTACAGAAAGAGAATAAGTTGCTGTTCCCTTAAATTTTTGCCGTTCAGGAGTAGGACAAAAAAATTTGATCAAAGTTGATTCAAGTAGGAGTAGATTAGATTTCTAAAATGAGTTAAATGAAATAAAAAAAAAACAAAATGAGCTAGTTTTTTGAAAAGGTTCATTTATTCTGCCATAAGACAGCTTGAAGCGATAAAAGCTGAGTGTCTTATCTCAAAATGTTTTTTTGAGCAAAATAAAAAAATACATTTCATGGTTACAATAATTTAATGTAATGGGGTATTTATAAAACGCATTTCTTCAAAGATCAAAGCGCTTGCTACAAACTTAATTTAGAAAAAATACAGTAAAACAGATGCTGATCTTTCCCTTAAAGCACAAAACCACGCATTTCCACAACGTAATTGACGGAAGATGATATCCTTTGCAAATCGAAAAGCTTAGTTTTTATAATAACAAATATATAAACGCTTTGTTTTTTAAAATTCAATATAGCAATATACATACTACTACTAGTAGTCATATGTACTGTATGTATCACTATATAATGTAAGCTAGTCTTACGAGAAGCTTCGTGTCTTTTTTTGAAATAAATACATTGTTTTTGTTGACCTTACATACTGTATGTAAGTTCTGCCTACTATAAGTTTGTTGTAAAAAAAGCCTTTGAGTGTGCTTAGCCCATATTTATATTCAATGTGCTTTGATGGATCTTCTTGTGAGGAAAAAGAGTGTTTGTCAAAAGAAGACCATTTCTGTGACAAAAATCAACAAGTCTTGTGCCATTTTCGTTTTGTTTGTCTGTGTAAGTGTGTTTCTAAAGAACCCACTCTGGCGTTGAAATCTCAGAGAATGTCCTTTTTGTTTACATTGATCGCCAGGTCTTGAAACTTGTCGTAGAAACGCTCTGCTTCGGTATCTTCCGAACACACACATGAGCTTACACCAACAATCTCCAAATCAACCCAACTGAAACCACAACTACACACATGACCCAAAACCCTTCAGAATTCAACAAACCACTGAGCATCCACATCAACAACAAACCCATCTCCACCACCACCAACCTTGGCCTTACTTTTGACCGCAGACTGAAATTTTCCACCCACACAAACAACACCATCACAAAAACCCAAAAATTACTCAACCTTATAAAACTAATAACATCAATACACTGAGGCAAAAGCAAGGAGACACTCATCACCACATACAAAACACTATTCCTTCTCATCATTGAATACACCCACACTCTAGTCACCCATCATCTTATACACCTCTCTCAACAAACAACAAAACATACAAAACGCAGCCCTAAAAACAATCACGGGCTGTACACAAGGCACATACACCCAATATCTCCACTCAGAAACCAAAATCCTTCCACTCTAAACTCACCTTAAATTCTGGGCTTCACAACTGACACAAAAAGCCTCACATCCCACCCTCCCCCATTACACCCACTCACCACACAAGAAGCTTGCCACAGATACAATAAACAACCCACGTTCAACAACACCCCCGCATACCCACCACCAACGCTCAAATAAAAAACAACATGAAAACAATACACACAAAAATACTAAACGACTACATATCATCTACACACAAAAATACTAAACGACTACATATCATCTACACACAACAAAATCATAAAAAAACAACCCCCACCCATACACGACTCAAAAACCACCCTAGACCACCACACACGACTCATTACCGCCCAGCTCAGATTTAGAAAATCACCCTTTATTCTTTCATACCTCAACAAAATCTCACCATCATCCCTTTTCTCGTCCTCATGCCCACTCTGCCACACCTATCCTTATGACAACCTTCATTTTTTAACCTCTCCCAAAATAGATACCACACTGGGTCTCGAGAGTCTGTGAAGCAACCCTGTGAGGGCGGCTGAACTCTTGAAGAACTGGAGAGTCTGAAAGACACCCACCCACGACTAGGGTGCTTGGGATGAATTAAAAGCTAGAAGTAAAAGCACATAACAGTAGAATGTGGAAGACAGCTATGGTGGCTTGTTAGAATTAATAAACTTTTGATCACGTATGAGTAGAAGTAGTTTTCCTAGTAGGTTAAAATCCGTAATCACCATTTACTGATTTTGCTGAACTTTTTTTTCTCATGATGCTCCTATATGGGTTTTGAGAATGAATTACAGAAGAAAATAGAAAAAAAAGTAAAAAAAACAGCATTAAGTTAACAAGATATGAAATAATAGAAATGAACACATTTTAAAGTAAACCAATGAGGATAAAGATGAAGAGGATCGATGTTGATTAAAATCTTATTCCAATCAATTTTAATTACAATGTGTTTTGTTCTCTCTTGTCTTTTTATTTTATAATAATATGCATATTTTTTAAAATTCTGTTTTCGTTAGTTAATTTCGTTCATTATTCTGTTTGCAATTAATTTCCAATTCCCATATAACTTCATTTTTTTCTTTTTTTTTAGCTTCAATTTTGTCACAATAAAATACTTTTAACATATCAAATTACAATGTGCAAACAAATTTTTTATCAAAAATTTTTTTGTTCGTATTTAAATGTTGATTAGTTTTTTCTTATATGAATGTAAAAATGTTGTGACCTCAGTTTCATTATTCCAAAATCTTCTCAAGTCTATTAAAAATAAAAAACTCATACAAAAAATAAAAAAAAGGAACTTTTCTAGTCAAATTAAAAATAAAAGAACAATTATACACAAAAATGGCGCAACCAGACTGTCTCTAAAGGGTTTCCAGTCGCTTCGAAAAGTTTTCTTCCTAACTCCTCAACAAAGCTTCCGGTTGAGAAACCGCAGCAGCCCATTGTCTCGTATGCAAAAGGTTGAAATGGAAGTTGCCCACCAATTTCTGATATTTGCGGATTTTTAATTTTTCCGCAGTTTTTGCAGCAGAATTGTTCGCGGAAATGCTACCAGCATTCTTTCCTGCCTCCGCTCTCCTTACTCTTTCTTAATTATAGTTTTATTTTGAGGTTTATATTGTTATTTTTTGTTTTTGTTAGTGAGCGATTGACAGCTATAACTTATTTTATTTGATTATAATAGAAAATTATAAAATCAAAATGCTAAAAAACAGAAAAAAATTATACTTTTCTGCATTCATTCCATTTGAACTAAAGAAAACCAGAACACATTTTTAAAAAATCCTATTAAGAAATAAAATCTGACTCGAATTAAAAATTTCTTTTCATGAAAATATTTTTTCGTTTTGTATGTTTCATGAGTAATGAAATCTTTGAATTTTTTTCGTCACACCAGAAATCATGATTATTCTGTAACTAATCAATTATGTTATTGTGAGTTTGTCGAAATGTGTGTTAAATCATACTGCGGTTGAAAAGCTGTTGACGAAAAATCACCTTTCTTTTCAGGTCATGTTTACTTTTTGAATAAAAAAGTCACTATCCATCCGTCTAGCAGTTGTCAGATCAAGAATTATGAACCTCAAAACTCTAGAAATCGAAAATCAAAATTTGTTGAGTAAGAAGTTGTTTAAACCATTTTTGAAATATTTTTCTAGTTTCATAAATTCAAATGCAGAGATATTGAACTCCATGATAGATTTAGTTTACAAGTTGTGTAAAAAATTCAAAGAAAAAACATTACATATTCTCAAGCAACAAGAAATCATTGTATCAAAATCTGAACTTTACAACAAACTATTTTTTTCTCACAATGAGTTAACATCAAAAATGGTAATATATTAATATTTTTTGTTTAAAAATTTTTAATATAAATAGTATTCAATTTTATGTAGAAAGATGATCAGTTCAAAAAAATAGAAATGATGGAAAAAGAATTTGAAGTCAGGTATATCTATATTAAGTGAGATAAAATCATTTATTATAATATACAAAAATTTTTGACCAAGATTGAAAGAAATAACAAAAATAAAGGAAGAAGAGTTGTTAGTAACATTTATTCTCTTTTTTTAGATAGTTTTTTAGATTTATGTGTTTGCCCAACCCCTGGTAAAGGAAAACGGGCTATAAAAAGGATTTGATTGATTGATTGATATGATTTATAATATTTTTTAAAATGGATTATAGCAAAGCTAACTGTATAATGAGAATCAAGTTTGATGAGCTTATGATGTTTGCTGAAAAAGCTGCTTCACAGAAAGTATTGTAATTTGATTTTATTTTATGTTGATATTGAATTCATATTCAACTTAATTTTTTTTATATGAAAATAAATTTTATTTTCAAAAACTTCACTAAAAAAAATTTTATTTATGATCTTTTAAAAAAATATATATTTTAAAAATCTCCTTTTTAAATTATAATAACCTTTTTTATACAACTATTAACATCTAAAAGTTTTAATAACTTTAAGTTTATAAATTATCAGACAAATTTTTTTATAATAATGAAGATTATGTACATTTATGAATAACTTGATATAAAATTATCTATCAAAAATTTTTCAAAATACTTGCAACTTATTTTATAAGTTTTAAGTTTATTTTTTTTCTTTTTCTAAAGAAAAAAGCCCAGAAAAGCATAAAGACATTGCAGAAACAATTAGATTCTCTTCAAGACAAAATGGCTTTGAAGGAAAAAGAACTGAAACCCAGTGAATCCAAAAAAGAAACTTTCACACCAATTAGTCAAGAAAAAACTGAAACTCTGAGTTATTTTAAACCTCTATATCTTCCATGCAATCTTTCTTATCCAGCACATTTGAAGAAGGATCAAAACCAAAGTGCTATGAATTTTCCATCTTCATCACATTCCAAACAAACTAATGATAAGAATCAATCAAACTTGTTTATTAATGGTGTGGCTAATGATAGAGGAAATGCAAGAAATACTTATGAACCCATTAAAAATTCAATTATTTCTTCTACTGACAAAACAAAAAATGATGACATAATTACGTCTTCACAATTTTCTAAAAAAGCAGGTAAATTCACGTTTTTACACGTTTGCATTAACCAGCTATATTATTGATGTCTCAAACGAAATTTCAATGCACTTAAAATTTTTTATTGCGTTGTAAATTTTTTTGTATGATTTTGAGTTGATATACAGTAACTTGAGCATAAAAAGAATTGAAAAATAGAAAAAAAATGAAATGGAAGATAATAGAGACTGAATAATGAAAAAATTATACTGTATATCTATTGAAAAAAATTTAGAGAATGAAGAACGCGGGGTTTGTTTTGGTCATGACATGTAAAACACCAACTCAGCGCTTTAGCTAGGCTTGCTAGCCTGTGAGACTGCCATTCTTTAATGCCACAAATTCTGTTTTCTGTTTTTTTTGCAGTTTTAGCAGCCGTTCTTTCGGTTTGTTTTTACTATGAACTGCTTTTTCCTCTTTCATATTTCGATGATGCGTTTCTAAAGATTCTTGTCTGCTCTCTTGTTTTCTCCCGACTTGTTTACTCCAAATCTTTGTACTATAATCTTCCTAAATCTACTCTCTACCCTCCAACTAAAGCTTTCAACTCTATTGCACGCCTGGTCTCTCATACTCCTAAATTCTCTCATATCTCCCCCTTCTCTTATCGATCTTCACTGGCTACCTATTCACTTTCGTTCTTCCTTCAAAATCTGTTTTCTCATGTATAAAATCTCTCATTCTACTTCACCTTCTTATCTTTCTAACCTCTTACTACCTCCTTAACGTGCTGGCCTACGTTCCTCTACTCGCTCTCAGCTCTTCATTATCTCTCTCTCATTCTCACGCTAAAATTGCTTTTTCTTTTTCTGATCCACTTCTCTAGAACTCTCCTCCTTCTAATCTTAAATCTTCTTTTTATCCTATTTTTCTTAGAAACTTGAAAACCTATTTTTTCAAGCAGTTTTTAGCAGAGCGCTTCTGAATGAGGCAAAGAGGCACTATATAAGTATTCCATATTATGATTTTTTTTTCAGTAATTTTAAGCAGTTACTCACATTTCTAGAGAGCAAATTTAAATTATCTATTTAACTAAATCCTTCAAATCTCATATTATCAAAAAATCACTCGATAATGTGAGATTTTTTTACATAAAGCTTAGTAGATACTTTGTGTTTTTTTGTTTATTTTTGAATTTTACTTGAAAAAATTCTCATTTGTAAAGAAACAAACAATAAATTTGCGTTCTTTCACTTAAATATTGTTTCAGGCTTTACTACGTTACTCATATTATTTTCTAAAAATAATTTTTTGGAAAGAATTTTGTTATCAGTCTGCTCTCACCAGACAGATGACGAAATTTTCTTTATAGATTCATTAGGAGCATCAATTCAAATGGCGGGATATAAAAAAAAATTAATACCAGAAATAGTTTTTTAAAATTATCACATGTCATAAATTAATAAAATAGTTTTTTTAAAATACTATTTAATGATTATATGTAGTAGTAGGAAAACCAGAAAAATTTAATTCATAATTAGTATAAGTAAAAGTATGGAATCATAGTTTTTTTCAAATTATGAGAAATTTTCTTTAAAATAAAATGTTTAGTAGGGAAAATAAGCTAAAATGTTCGATGTGAAAATTGAATAAACGTGTTTTTAAGAAAGAAAATTTTTCATAAATTAAAGGAAAACTATATGAAGTTCAAGTTAAAAAACATACAATGATTTTAAAAATAACTAAATATAAGAAAAAAATTTAATGTATAATTTTTTATTTATATTAGTTGTTAAATCAAAGGAAGATTCGAATATATGATGTATAAGATAGAAAAAATAAAGAACAATTTTATAATTGAATTTTTAAGGTCATAATAGATATAAACACTTATTTATTATTATTTATTATAAAAAATTATTTATTATAACAACGAACAAAAAGTATTTATTATAACAACAAACAAAAAGTATTTATTATAAATACTTTTTGTTTGTTTTCCTCACTTTCTTTTAGGCTATTCTACATCATCAATAATAGCTACCTCAACATACAGGAAATAAGGATGTTATTAGCTTTTTACTTTATAGGAAAATTCAAATTTTTTCGTTTTTGAGTAACTTTTGATTAGCTCTAGAATTTTAAATATTAAAAGTAAACGATTTCTTTCAAAAACTAAATATTGAGATTATTTTTTGAATTAAATTTTTTTTGTATTGAATATTATTCCAGATATTTTGAAGTAAATATTCATTATACAGATCGTTTAGCAACTGATTCACATTACATCTGTCCCAAGTGCCATGAAGACTACAATAATAACCTGTCTTTTCTGCAGCATTGCCTTATTTGTGATTCGTGATTTTCATAATTTTTTCATTTAGGTTTTAATTCAACTTTAAATTTGTCATGTTCAACTATTTTAATATAACTAACTCAATCATTTTTTCCTAGCTTTAATGATATATATTAATTTTTAATGGATGGCACAGTTTCAGTATTTCAATTGTTGAATTTTTTTCATCTGTTAAAAAAAATCATTTTTTTTGTCTCCAATCTTTCAGCCCCACCTAACTTTATCTGAAAAAATCATGTATATATAACAAAATTACGTGGAATCACCTGAATAATATCATACCTTACAGATTATAATTAATCTAGAAACTAAATAATTTCGCTAAATTCAAAAAACTGCTATGTGAAGTATATTACCGCATAGTCCTCCATTACACATGTATTCAGGTTCACATTCTGAGCACTGGTTGCCTTCGCCAAAAACTTCCCTTCCGTCGTATCTTGGTCGTGCATGCAAATCATAGTTTAAAAAACTTTAAAATATAAAATTACGCAAAAAATTAAAATATTTGACTATGTTATTAAAAGAGCCTTTGGTTATAACAAAATATCATTTTCATATAGTTAAAATATCTTGTTTTTGCATGTATTCTAAACGATTATTTAGCGAAGTTCGAACTCTTAATTCGATCAAAACTCACTTAGGTCCATAGAAACAGACAAAAAATTTTTGCAACTTGGTCCTTGTGTTGTAAATCTGGTCTCCCGGAAGAGACAAGTCGGTACCTCCAGGCTCATCCACCATGCACAGGTGCTTGTCGCAGCCAACACGAGTTGTGTTCCAGTACATCAGCTTAATAAAAAATTCAATTTTACAATTTTAAAAACTTAATGAAAACTTTTTACTTGGGAATTGGTGTCGCATTGCTGGCTTTTATCAGGACAGTCAAGCCAGTCGTAGTAAGCAGCCAATAGATTCATAGAGGCTCCCGTCCATATAAGTTGACCAGGTCTTTTGAAATCTGAGTAGTTCTCATTTTCGTCGAATCCATCTCGAAACTGACATGTTTTCGCAGTTCTGGCCGCAAGTTTTTGCAATCTGTAGTCCCAGTACTGGTGTGTATTTCAATAATAAGGTCAATAGTTTCGTTTTAGTCAAAATAATATAAAAAATAATTTAGTCAATAATACAAATATATAAAAATAATTGGTTTCTTATTTAAATATTAATAATTAATTAATTTGATTTGATTGTTCTGTGAAATATATTTGATTTTATTCTTCATCACAAATTTTTATCTTTATTATGAAAATTTTTTTCTCCTTGTTTTCAAGTTATATTTTTTATTTAATGTAAAGAATCTCTGTCGTAACATCATATATTGATGTCTACCTAATCCAGTATAATTTCAGATATTTTTCAGTTCGTAAAAAATAAGAATCTGATTGAAACTTTTTAGAGACATTTAAAATATTTTATAAATAATATTTGACAATTTTTTCACGTCGGTTTATGGAAAAACTTTAGTAAATTTATTGAGCAAAAAAAAAACAGCTATAATTTTTGATAAGTTTAGTCTTATCATAAAACATTTGATTGTGTAAAATTTTTTCCAAGTTAAATATATAATAAGTATGCTATTTAAACACTGATCGCACAAGATTGTGTTTTCGTTCGTGCAATAAAATATATAGAGTTACATTTAATGTATTTGTGATATTTCATACTTTTTGATAATAAAACTATGGTATGTATTCATATTTATTTTTAATTTAATTTCAATACCACATTTATTTATTGCAAAAAATAGAATAGTTTATTTGTGTACTTTTCCATTTTTACAAATGTCACTAAATGCCTCTTGAGCTCTTTGCATGATGGTGGTGCTTGTTGGATGATTTTTTGGCCCAAATAGCTCAAATGATAAAGCCTTAATCCAGTTAAATGAAGTTACCGGGTTCGATTCCGTGTTGGGCCAATAATAAGCAACTGTTCCACAGTGATTTCGCTTCATTGAATTTTGGCAGGCGCTTTGACTAGGTGGAAAAGCGCTTTGTAATACTACATTACATTACTAGCATTTTTAGGCATTTAAAAAAATTCGAATATTTTTCGAACCTTAATGCTCTACTCGTAGATATAGTAGCCGAGGTTGTTACAGCAAACAGATTTTTTGAAGAAACTAAGCTTTGTTACATTCATTAGGTGCCATTATTTTTAAGTCATTGTCGACGTCATTATCTACTTTTTAATTCACAGTTTTTATTAATGCAAAGCTTTTTTTTGATGGATTTTACGGCGTTGATTTTTTCATACCAGCCTTACAATGGTAACCAGCTGATATAAGAAAAACTCTGTAATTTTGATGAACAATGAGATTCAAAACTTAATTTGACTTGAATTCATTTATAGAAACAAGACAAAAGCAAGGTATGTTCAAAAAAGATTAGTTACAAAAACTTTGCTTTAGATGGTGAAGATTTGTTTGCACGTATTCATTAGGTTTAGATTTTTGTGTTTTATAATTTTGCGTGTAATTATGTGTATATTTGTTTTTAAATTAAAAAAATTATAAAATACTCTTGTAGTAGCCCACCATTTTTTTAACATTGGTCCCACGAAGCTGTTTCCTCACATGGTTGTGTCTCCGCAAAAGTTGCTCTTTATCGTATGCACTCAAATTGGCTTCAGCCAGTGTTAAAATTGAAATCAGTATCAAAGCAATTGTTTTCATTATTATAAAGGCTTTCAAAGCTTGAATGGAATTGCAATACATCTGAAGCATATAAGTAAACACTTATTTATAGAACGCAGTTTTTTTAGTTTGTTAGTGCGTCTTCGATTATCGCGTTGGTTTCAAGTTTCCTACGCTCATTTCACTGAAGTAGGATGCTTAATTTAGAAAATATATTTCTGTAAACTAAGTTCAAAATAGTCTAAAACTTGCTATTTTACTTATATTCAAAGACGATGAAATAAACACAATGCATGAAATAAAATCAAATTGATAAAAATACTTTAGAATTTTATCCATTTATAGCCTACAAGCAATGAAACCATTTTAGGTTTTGAAAACTATTTTCCAAACAACCTAAAAACTTCAAAAAAAAATATTAGTGTAAAGTTTAACATTAAATATCAGCTGTTTCATTTAAATGGATTTAGTAAAAAAGTACTTTTGGAAATAAAATTTAGAAGTTCATTAAATACGAGTAGAAATATGTTCAAACTCTCGAAGGCTAATTTGTTTTAACCTCATTTTTATTGATTTTCTCTAAACAGGTTTTTGTAAGTTTTAATCTTTACAATAAACTGAAATTTCAAAGACGATCAACAATCAAAATTTTTAACAATGGCTTGAAATTGTTGGAATAAAACTAATAGTTACCTGATGATGATATAGATTATAGCAAAAGGGTTCGTTGAAATAAAAAATTCAAATATTGGTGTTTTTATGATTCCCAATTCTAAGAATAATTATTCACAAAAAATATAAAAGTCGTGAAAAATTCTTCTGTCAAACTTAACCGACAATGGGCTTAAAACAAGAGGATTTAAAATTTATATTATATTCGACCAAATAAAAATAATTTATCGAAAGCTTTTTTCATAAATCAAAGTATTTAACAATAAAAAAGTCTGAATTCAAACAAAAAAAGATATTTATGGCTGAAAATTTATGACACAAGTGAGTATGAGAAAACAACTTTTCCTACAGACATTAAATTTGAGGGAAACAAGGAAGATTGCTAAAACAATGAGAAAAAATGATTCAGATTTGCTTTTTGTTGATCTTTGTTGACATTATCTTACAGTTATCGTGACATACTCTAACGTCACTTATCAAAGATTGCAAATTGTTTTCGATAAAAAAATAATTTTAAAAAATATATTTTTTTTTATAAAGTTTATTTCATAATTTATACCACCAAAACTGTTATTGTAAAAGTTAAATAAACGATAATGTAAAATGTCTAATAATTTTTATACCTTTTTTCTGTGAAGTTCAACGACGAGCGAAGAGTTCTAGTTTGGTTTTTATTGTTCAGAAGTGAGCGAAAATAAGATGGAGATAATAGCTTTAAAGTTTTAAATGTTATTAGTGCTATTTTGAAGATGATACGTTGTTCGACTGGAAGCCAATAGAGACGCTAAAGATTTTTCTCGGAGGAGCTATTTAAGTTGTGATCTTCGAAATTGCAGTTGAGTGCAATTCTAGCTCTTTTATTCACCACGCGCTTCGTCGATTTTGAAAGTTTTTGACGGTGTTTATAGAGAGAGTCTGTGGTTGGTGCTGAGATCATATGGAATTCCCCAACACTTTGTTCAACTAATTCGAAGTTTTTACAGTAACTTTAGTTGCAGTGTTGGAGGTAATGACATATGGTTCGAGGTCAAGACAGGAGTAAGACAGGGCTGTGTGATGTCAGCATTGCTTTTCAACCTCACCATTGATTGGGTAATGCACCGCATTACAGAAGCTGAAACAAAAGGAATCAGGTGGACTCATTTTTTTTACATTAGATGACCTTGATTTCGCTGCTATTAGACTGCTAATGATTTATGATAAGGTTGTACTCATCGAAAATTTTAGTTTTTTAAAAATAAATGTATCAAAATTTCCTCATAAAAAATTGAAAAAAAAAGTTATTCAAATAATAATAATAATAATAATAATAACAACTGAAGAACGTGGAGAAATCGTAAGAAGCACCCAGACTCGGAGTGACTCCCAACATGGCCTTCAAAGCATCCACAAGCAGAAATTTGACGTCCAAGCGACATAAGTGGACATCAGAAGAGTATCAGAAGATATTAAGATGCTATTTTATTACTACGGAAATATATTTAAATTATCCAGTCACAAAAAAACTTACGAGATATGGGAAAAAAGAAATCTCCAGTTAGCTAAAAGCTTATCAACAGACCCAAATAAGCTAGCAAACACACGACGATATATTTAAAAAAAGAGGCTAATACCAGAAGAAAGTTAAAAAAAAATAAAAAATGAGGTAGTCCGAATAACTGTCAAAAATAAAAAAGAAAATAAAGAGATAGGAAATTCCACCAGCGAAAAAGAACAACGCCACATCTATACTATCGCATCGCCAGAAAAAGAAAACACAACTTCACTATCTGAACGGATAAACAGCGAAATTCAAAAGAGATTCTTCAAATTTTTGAGAATGTCAGAACAAAAGAAATAACACAAAAAAAACCTTTAAAAAAAATAACTGAAACAAAAGCTATGAAAACCAAAATAAACGAAGTTAAGGAGAATCTTGGAAAAATATTTGAAAAAATAGTGCCTCTATCACTTTCAGATCTAAACCATCTTATTTTTGCTTCAGCAGCTTATCTGAGCCAACCAAAAAAAGAGATTGATAAAAACAATGTCCAAGCGAAGCCAAAAATCTCTAGATGGAAAATAAGACTACAAGAAAAAATAAAAAATCTTAGAAAAGATTTAAGTATAATCGAAGAGATTCTGAAAGACAAAAAAAGCTCAAAAGTAAAAACAAAAGCAAACTTGGTAAAGAAAAAACTAAGAATGGAAGAAAATAGCTGTGAAGAAATAAGCGAAGCCTTAAAACAAAGAATTCAAGCCAAAGCACACAGAATTCAAAGATATCACAAAAGAAAAAGATTCTTTGAGCAAAACAGGCTGTTTAACCTCAATGCCAAAAAATTTTATAGAGAGATAAATGGAGGAAACGCAATAGTAAATAAGCCACCAAATCGAGAAGAAACAGCAAAGTATTGGAAAAGCATCTGGGAGAACGAAGAAAAACACAATGAAACCGCTGAATGGCTTTTCTGTATAAGAAAACATGTGAAGCAACTAACAGCCACAGGCCAAAAATAGGAAAAAATTACTGCAAAAAACATAAAAGAAGCATTGAAAAACATGCCAAACTGGAAAACGCCAGGTCCAGACCAAATCCCAAACTTTTGGTTGAAGAAGCTCAACATAAGCCACTTTTTCCTAGCTAACGCTCTGAATGAAATAATGGAAAACCCCAACAAGAGCCCAAAGTGGTTAACAGAAGGAAACACATACTTAGTGGCAAAAGATCAAAACACGCAAGATCCAAAGAACTATCACCCGATCACATGTCTACCCACTATTTATAAAACATTGACGTCGATATTAGCAAAAAAAACTTACTCTTACTTGGAAAATTTTCAGCTGTTACCGGAAGAACAAAAAGGCTGCAGAGTAGGTTTTTTTGGAAGCAAGGACCAACTGCTAATAAATCGGATGATCACTGAAATCACAAAAAATAAAAAAGGCGCTCTATCTCAAGCATGGATAGACTATAAATAGCTTTCAACAGTGTACCCCACTCATGGTTCTTAGAAGTCATGAAGATGTACGGAATTCACTGTCGGATTGTTAAATTCATCTTGCGTACCATGCCTCAATGGAGAATAAACATAGGACTGAGACACATGAAGGGAAATATGGAAATTCCTGGGATCAAAATAAAGACAGGGATTTTCCAAGAAGATTCATTGTCACCTCTTATTTTCTGTCTATCACTTTGCCCTTTGAGTATTCTTTTGAATGAGAAAAACTCTCCAGCTATTAAAATAGGCAAAGCTGGAAAAGGATAAACACTCAACCATCTATTTACATTGACGATCTAAAAATTTACAGCAAATCAGACTCTGATTTAACATCACTTCTTAGAATAGTCAAAAAGTTCAGCGATGACATTAGGATAGAATTTGGCTTAGAAAAATGTGCAAAGATATCCATAATTAAAGGTAAAATGGTGAGAAGCTCCAACATCAGTCTGAATGAGCATACGTACATAAAAGAATTATCTAATACCAAATCGTACAAACACCTAGGGGTTGAAGAGTCATCTAATACACACCACAAAAACATGAGAGAGAAATTAAAAAAGGAATATTACAGAAGGTTAAGAATGATACTGAGCACAGAACTTAGCTCGCCAAACAAAATTATGGCAATAAACAGCTTGGCTATACCAGTCTTATCCTATAGCTTTGGCGTACTGAACTGGTCAAAAACTGAAGTACAAGGAATAGACAGAAAAACGAGAAAAATACTGACAATGTTCAAAATGCATCACCCTCGAACCGACACAGAAAGACTCTACGTTTCTAGATCAGAAGGAGGAAGAGGATTGATGCAGGTAGAAACCCACTTTTACACAATTCTCGCTGGCCTGGAAATGTATTTAAAGAAACAAACTACTCCTTTTATGTGTGCAGTAACAGAACACGAAGAATCGAAAAAGTCTGCTTATAGTCTCTTTGAAATCAATAAAAAAGTGAGAAGAGCGTTTAATCTGAACTTTGAGAATACAGTTTCTCAAGAAAATGTTCACCCAATTATGGCAGCGAGTAAAACAAAACACATCGTAAAAAAACACTCATGAAGGAAATTCAAAACAAATAAGCCTATGCACGGTCGGTATGCACAAGCCCTTGAAAGTGAACAAATAGACAAGAAAAAATCCATAGAATGGCTTCGCAGCGCTGGGTTGAAAGAAACAACTGAGGGCCTCATAATTGCGCCCAAAATCAGACGCTTGCAACAAATTATTATAAAAATAAAATATTGAAAAAAAGCGTTGATCCAAATTGTAGGCTTTGCAGAACTCACCCTGAAACAATATCACACATTGTTTCAGGATGCCCAATGCTGGCAAAGCACGAGTACCTAGAGCGCCACAACAGAGTCGCTAAATTCATCCACTGGACAATATGTAAGACACATGGATTTGAAGTCAAAAGTAAGTGGTACAAACACGAAATTCGACCAGTGATAAAAAAAGACGAACTAACAGTACTATGGGACAGCCCAATACACACAGACAGAAACATACAGGCAAATAAACCAGACATAGTGGTTAAAGAGTTGATATCTCAGTACCATCAGACACCAACATAGTGTCGAAAACATCTGAGAAAATTTGCAAATACCGCGACCTGCAAATAGAGATATCAAGATGCTGGAATATGAATACAAAAGTAGTTCCAATAGTTGTGGGCGAGCTGGGAAGAGTCGGAAAAAATTTAAGTCTCAAACTCTCGACGCTTCCTAGATCACCTAAAATTTATGAAATCCAGAAAACAGCGCTTATGGACACGGCGCACATTTTAAGAAGAGTTTTGGCCGTAATGAATGAATAGCATCGAACTCTACTATCCTAGGGTCTTGGTAAGACTCCGGTAGTAGTTTAAATCCCAGTATGTATACCGTGTTGAAAAAAAAAATAAAATAATTATAATAATACTAATACTACTACTACCACTACTAATAATAATAATAATATAATTTTTTTGACATATAGAGTTAAAATCCAATAGCTTCATGTTTTTTATCGGTTCAAAATGAAATTTTTGACGGCATCACTCGTTAGCTAAAGTAATTTAATGAATAATCTAGGATATATTATTTTGCATAAAAATTCTGACATTTACGACATATATACTATTTAATAATATTTTCCAATATTTTACTACAGTAATTGTATCGAAACAGTTCAAAAAACGCTTGGAAAGACAGAATGTTAACAGTTGACTACTTGAAATAGTTTCCAATGAACGTTGTTCTACTTTTAATCTGTTGTTTTAAGAGCCATTTGTGCTATGGATTCAACTTTCGTAAAATTAACAAATTTCTACTTAAATTTTTTATTTTATTTTGAATCTTCCAAATAAAGATCTATTTTTTCGAAGGTAAATGAACTTTGTACTTTAGAATCGAAAGGAAGTGGATACTATTTAACTATGCCAATATAGCTACTGGGATTGAAAAAACCAAACGAAAAGTTAATATGCTAAAATTGAACTCTGATTCTCACAAAGATTACTTTTACAACAATTATAATAAGGTATTAGGTCAATTCTGATTATACCGCATACTGAGACTGATTTCTATATTTTAAAGTCACTTATTGAGTTCTAAGTATAAATAGTTTTGATGAAAATTAAATAAACTTTGCTCTGTTATTTTCATAATGCGTGTGAGATATTCACGATTAAACCAAGAAGTTTTGAAGAGAGAGAAATGATAGTAGTATTGCCTCCGATCTTCATTTCGGTGAACATGACATAATTTTTTCTCCATATTTGTCTATCAGGATTCACACCCATATAGACTTAACAATAGATTTAAAAATCTTAATTTTAGTTTTTTTAGTAATGCGAGAGTTCCAGGTTTTTTTTAGAGAGTTGAGAGCGTTCCATGATTTTCCGATTCGGGGGTTGATCTTTCGAGAAGAGTTGGTGTAACCTCCTGAGTAAAGAAAATCATCAACCTTTTCAATTTCGTCACCATTCATAGCATGAATATGACTCTCTACTAAAGCATTGCTTTATTCTTGTTTGCATTGAGAAAGAGACTTATTTTTTGAGGTTGTGGTCTGGATTTTCTAGAGAAGAGACTCAACTTTGCCCCTCAAAAGTCCAATCCTGACCTCCTCGGAGGTGTTGTCAACGGGTTAGTGTGAGAGCTATGCCGTCGGGAACTTATGCTCCTGGTAGGGCCTCTCAAGGCGGACAGGTCTGATACCAGCGGTGAAAGTCTGCGACTCGAATAACATAGGGCAATGGTGAAGACTGATCCATTCTGGAGGCAGAAATGGTTTCTGCTTCAGATGGTAGTCATCAACACACCGATGTTCCAGCTCCTGTCGCTCGTTTGCCTAGCAGATGAACCAACTCGTGGTCAATGGTAGAGGAACACCAGTCATTTCAAGCATGACACCGCGCCTATGAGAGCCGTAGCGAAGCATCACAGTAATACAAGCTACTAGAAAACATGGCTAATGGAGAAATGCTAGATAAAATATTTGATGAAAAGAAGCTTTTTTTTTACCAATAATGAGAAAAAAGTCTAGGAAAAAAATTCATCCGCATAAAAAAAAGGGGTCAAAAAAGAGAGAAAAACTAGATAAAAAGATTTGTATCAAGTTGAGACCAAGAACGTGTGGATATGTTGATGGTCGAAGAGAGCTCAATGGGTTCTATTTCCATAATGATGAAGACACGACCAACATGAGAAATTTCTTGGTCGTTTGCTTATGTCTTATCATTCTTTTCATGTCAAACATTTTTTTTGAAAAGGTGTTGAAACTTCTTCATTTAGCTTAAAAAAATGGGTAACTTCTTGTATAATATTTTTTGAGTTAAAAATAGTTTAAAGAACATTTTTTATTGCTTGAAAAATATTTTCTCGAGTTATTTAAAATTTTCAATTCTCAGTGAATTTGAATTTTTTGCCAACAAATGGAATCATATCAAACGGGTCATGATTACGGCTTTGCAAAAAATACGGAGCTTAATTAATAATTTTTTTTTGAATAATACGTTGATATTTTTTCAAAATTCTCATCATACTTTATAATGAGTTAATTAGCAAAAAACAAATTCTTAAATTTTATTGAAATGTCACGAAGCTTTTTAAGACTTGATGCAGATGCACCAGCAAAAACAGTAGGTTCTCAAAAACCCGGGTACCAGGCAGGTTATTAAATAAAACAACAAAAAGAATCTGGATTAAAAACTCATTCGTTTGTGTTTCTCTAGCTATGTTTTGACTCAAAAAAAAAGTTTGCAAAAATTCACTCTCGTATTTCTTTTAGTTGATAGAAAAAAAAATAAAGGGTTCAAAGCAAACTACAGACCAGTCTCTTTAACAAGCATATGTTGTAAGCTGCTAGAAAATATCATCACTAGCAACATATAAAGACATTTGGAGAAACAGAGCTGGAAGAAGTTGTGAAACACAACTTGCAACTCTCTCACATGAGCTCGCAGCAGCAATAAATTTCAAGACACAAATTGATATGATCGTTTTTGACTTTTCAAAAGCTTTTGATAGAGTTTATCATAGAAGCCTTTTGAATAAAATACACCATTATGGGATAAGAAATAGAACGCACAAGTGGATATTTTCTTTCTTCACAAACAGAACCCAACAGGTATTAGTTGATGGACAAACTTCCGAAGAGATTCCAGTATTGATTGGTGTTCCCCAATGGTCTGTCATTGGACCTCTGCTTTTTCTTTTGTACATAAATGATTTACTAAATAGTATACAATCGACAACAAAACTTTTTGCAGATGATTGTATCCTATACCGCCATATCAATGCAGAAACTGACCAGATAATTCTTCAAAAGGATCTTGAAAGACTGGAAGATTAAGCAAGAAAATAGAGTATGAAATTTAATTTAAAAAAGTGTAAAGTTTTAAGTGTGAGTCAAAGTAGAAAGTCCCGCACTTATTGTTACTCAATGGAAGGGTTAGTTCTTGCAAACATTTGGGTGTGTATTTTCAATCCAATCTTAAATTGAAAAATTACATCGATAGTGAAATTAAAAAACCAAATAGTTTACTGAGATTTCTAAAAAAAAACTTGATCAAAACAAATAAAAAAACTAAAACAGTTGCTTATCAAGAATTAGTTAGACCAAATTTAGAATACTGCTGCAGCATATGGAATCCCTACCAGATCAATCACAGAAACATTGAAATGGTACAAAGAAGAGCTGCACGATTTTTAACCAACACCTATGGCAAAAAAAGTAGTGTTTCTGGTATATTAAACAGGCTAAATTGGGATTCTTTAGAATCGAGAAGCTAAAAATACCAACTACTTTTATTTTATAAAATAATGTATCAAAAAATCGATATTAATCCAGAAATTTACTTGAAGAAATCCAAAATTTCCTCAAGGTCTAAACATAAGCAACGCTTATCACAGTTTTCAACAACAATAGACACATTCAAATACTTTTTTATACCAAGAACCATTCCTGTTTGGAACAATCTGCCAGCTCATGTAATTGAAGCTCCTTCGCTAAACTCTTTCAAGAAGGAATTATCCAAACTAAAATTTCAAACTTCATTACTTATCTGACATTCTAATTCCTAATTATTTTTGTTAACATAGAACTCATCATGTAACTTTTCATTTTCTTAGTATTCCTATTATTTGTTCCATGTGCACTTTTTGCTAATTTCGCATGCTATTAGTATATTTCCTATGTGCACCGTTGTATTATTGTCAATTCTGACAGCACAATTTATGATGTAGAAATAAACTAGAGCCTTTCCATGAAAAATGTTTAGTATGCAAACTTTGATAAACCTTCACTTTTCCGGCCTTTTACAAAACCTTGCCAATCTGATTTATTGCTTACTGTCAGTATTCAATTCATGTATTTTTCATATCATAAACTAAGAAAAAAACAAAAAAATAACGATATAAATTTCAAAAAAAAGAGAAAAAGCAACTATACTTAAGAGAAAGAGAAGGGAGAGCGGAAAAAGGAAAGAATGCTGGTAGCATTGCTCCGGACAATTGCAAAGGAAATCTTCTGGCGCAACCAGACTACCTTCAAAGGGTCTCCAGACGCCTCTATAACTTTTCTACCTAACTCTTCAACAAAGCTGCTGGTTGAAGGTCCGCAGCAGCCCGTTGTCTCGAATGCAATCTTAAGATTTATTTTAAAAGATAATTTTATTTCGAAAGCATAAGTTTCAAAATCAGATACAGGTACATTAAATATTTTTAAGTTCTAAAAATACTTTAGCTTAAATTACTTTTAAGCATAACGGAAATTATTTGCCACGTCTTTGTAAAAGATTGTTTATATTTTTTATTTGTATTTAAGCTCTGAGATGGCCATTTATAAGCAATTCCATCAACTATTTATAGTTTTTACATTATTTTGTGTATTTGAAACTTTAGCTATTCAATTTATTTTGCCGGGTGGTGAGAAAAGATGTCTGAGCGAAGAGATTCATAAAGATGTTTTGGTTACCGGGGATTATGCGGTTTCGGAAGTTCCAATGCATAAAATTTCAATCAATGTAGTTTTTAGATTTTATTAAATAAGTTCTCATTTAATATTTCTATTTATCCATCATTTATAAGGTTTCAAGATGATTTTTTTTTTATTTCAACAGGTAATTGATATAAAAGGGCATATATTCTATCAAAAGGAAGATATCACTAAAGGAAAATTCGCTTTCACTGCTGACCACTTTGACACTTTCCAAATATGCTTTCAAAGTCATGTTTCACCAGGTATATTTTCAATTTAAATATGAAACAACTTTAGACATGTGATATTTCAATTTCAGGTATGAATAATCAGGATATTGAAGTGGCTCTGATATTAAAGAAAGGAGTTGAAACTAAGAATTATGCAGATGTAAGACTGATTTATATACCCATATTCTTTTATTCACAGTTTGATATATGAATATAATTTTTAGAATTAAATTTCATTCCCAATGTTTAAAATTCTAAAATTTTATTAGATTGCCAAAGCTGAAAAGTTGAAACCAATGGAAGTGGAATTAAAAAAATTAGAAGATCTTTCAGAATCTATTGTTAATGATTTTGCATACATGAGGGCTCGTGAAGAAGAAATGAGAGATACCAATGGTGAGACTATGAAGTTTTTAACATAGATGATGATAATTTTTAGTTTAATAAAAAATTCTGAAACAATAAGAGAAAAAGTATTTTTCAATTGCTTATTAACTAAGCTTTTTGATTTTAACGATTTTTATTACTTAATTTATTTTTTCCTTCCAGTCAGACATCAAGTTATATAAAGATAGAATAATATTTTCAAAAATCAATATTGATGCTATTGAAATTATATTAAACCTTGCTCAACTGATAAAGTATTAGGCTAATTATTCATATTACTGAGTTTGATCCTGCATGGGCCAACAATTAGTAACTGCTCTGCAGTGTGTTTTTGCCACATTAAATTTGTAGCCAGCATTTTTAACTTTAAGGAAAGGAACTATATAAAACATTAATTTAAATTTTCTTAAAAAAACACTCAGAATCAACTCATTCAAGGGTTCTCTACTTCAGTCTCTTTTCCATGGCATGTCTTCTGGGCTTGGCCACTTGGCAAGTGTTTTATCTACGCAAATACTTCAAGTCCAAGAAGCTCATTGAATAGATTCTCACTTTTTTATCAATCTATTATGGTTTATTTTACTGTGCCATAAAAGGTGTTTTCATTCAAGTTGTTTTTCATGTCTTTGTTGGAAAATTTTCATTACTTCATCAATTATAACTGATAAATTCAGTGAGGAGTTTGACTTGGGTTAGAAAATAATAATTTTGTCCAAAATTACTAACTGTTGATTTTTATGCTTGATTAATATTATTTAACAAAGTTTTTTATGGTTGAGTTATCAATAAAAATTTGATTATCGTTTTATCATTCTGATTGCACGTGATATTTTCAAAAGTAAAATTAACTTTTTGGCTTTTCAATGTAATAAATAAAACTACCATTTTTACCTATTTCAGTTTCAACCTGCTTGATGAATAAGTCATTTAAGTTACAGAGTTCAACACATTGTTAAATTGGAAAATATTCAATGTTTTGCGTATATCTTTAATTCTTCTTCCAAGTCTTGACTTATTTCCAATTTTTTCTTTATAAAAATATTTTAAATTTAACCAATATACATGATTGATTTATCGAGTCACCAGTGAGTTACTGCAGCTTCCATTGTTATTTGGAGGTTGAATGTTGTTCCAAATGATGTCCTGTGACATCGTTATAGAAATGTGTTAAACTTTTCATATTTCATCGGTGTTTGAATTAGTATAATACTTTGAAGAAAGGGTGCAGTTTTATGGTGTTCGTTTGAGGGCATTCATCCCATAGCATCGACTGAATTTAATTGAAGCTATTAAAAAAATAAATATTCTACATGGCATATGTGGTACTAAGATCGTATAGGCACGTAATGAAGATAGATGCCGAAAAGCCAAGAAGTGCTTGCAGATGCGCCAAAATATGATAAAAAAAAAGTCAAGCCAAAAAAAAGGTCTTAGAAAAATTAAAGAAAGGGTATTCGTGCTTGAACTCGCTTGAAACTGTATTCTGTGAAGGAGAACCATTGTGGACTCCAACCATCTCATGATTTCATAGAAAACTATTTAAATTTTAAACAAAAACATGCAGTCAATTTCTGTATGTTAGAAAGTGAATTACCTGAGTTACTACTTTTTTTACTGATATGACTCTAAATGTAATATAATATATATAATATAATAATATAATAAATATAATAAATTATATTATTAAATATAATAATATTCTCAAAAACATATAATGTCAGAGTAGGATGTATAAGTTTGCTTCAATGAAACGTTTTCTCTTATTCCTTTTTTCCACTTTGCATCAACTCTACACTAACTCTATTTTTTCTAAAGATCAATTTCTTCAATTTAATTTTTACCTATTCTCTCATCATTAGATTTTTTTTGTTTTGATTAGATTTTTCTTCTCGTTTTCAAATTCTTCTTGACTTCTTTTCAAACGTCAAATTCTATTTCGTAACAACCAGCTTTTTTGAAACAGCCGCATCAGGCAAATTTTCATTTTTCCAAATTTCTCAAATTCTTTTTTTTGTTCTTTATTTTTTTGACTACTTTATGAAATTTCATATTATCTCTTCACCAAATCCTCTGTTTTAAAGCTTTCAGCTCTATGGCTCACCGGTAACCACGCCTTTTAAATATTTTCATATCTTTTATTTATAACTTTTTCCACTTTTATCGTTTTTCTTAGAAAATCTTTCTTTTAATGTTTGAAATCTTTTTTCTAATTCTATAAAACTTATCAATATGATCGACTTGGTTCTCAACTAAAAAAAAACATATTTTAGTCTGAATCTATTTTTTTTACTTTTTCATCTTGAATTCGCTTTTATCTACTTTTTTTCATAAATACCAAAATAACTTTTTAAGCAGTTAGCGGAACAGTGATTCTGAAAGATGCTAACGGAGTTTTTAACTAACGTAGTGAATAGAACTCGAAAACTACCATCAAAAAGTCGACGTTTTAAGTAGCCCAAAGAGAAAAACTAAGTGTAGAAAAAAGATATTGTTGACAAAAAGAATTTGATCATTCAAGCGAAAAACAAAAAAAATTTACTAAAAGTTTATGCAAACAACTACTGACCAAGCGATTAGACAGATAGTTACGGAGGAACTACCAATTAGAAGAATTTTTTCGATATAAGAGAGTTCAAAAATATTCTATATAAATAAAAAAGAAGAAAGCAACAGGCTTAGATATATCGCACTTGAAAGTTTGAAAATCGTAATGTTTCAGTAAACAACTGACATCTGCTAGATGAGGCTTATAGCAGAATGCTAAAGATGGCTCTAGACATCTATTGGAAACAACACGTGACAATTAACAACTTCTATGGTGATTTTTCAAAAATAAACTGCAAAATCGAAGGATGCTGATTGAGACTTAGAAGTCATTATGTTCGCCATCGAGAGGATATAGGTTCCAAACTCGTTTTGAGGCAACTTCTGTTAAAAACCAAGAAAAGGAAAAAAGCAATACATTATTTTAACACTCTGATAAAAGACGCTGACCTATAAGGAACTATGGAAATTAAAAACGTAATGAGGAAGACTCGACCTAATACCATAAAAATTGCCGTTGACATATACACTATTTTATGTCTAGTATTTAACGCTGCTTTTGCATTCATTGAAGCAAGTTCCTGTAACTTCATACTAACTTTGCTTATGAGATCTTCAATAAGATGATTTTTTAACATGTTTCCTATCTGGTTTAGATAAATAAGAGTATTATTCTGTGTTTATTCATACAAAAAAAACTACCTTTCCTTCAGCCATTTCTCTCATTGACAAAATACAACGTTTTATGTCTCTTATTTTCAATTTTTCAAAGATATTGTGTTTTAATTCTTTGGAGCGTCGATAAATAAATGGCTTTTTTGTGTCAGAACTTCCAAAATCAACTATCTTAACCAAACCATTTGAGTTTGTTACCGCATTTTCAAGCTTGATGTCCCTCGATAATTAAAAATAATTATAAATACTAAACTTTAAATATTTTTTAAATATATCGATGATTACCCATGATAAATTTCCAATTCATGCAGAAAAAAAATTGCAGAAAAAATGCAGGAAGAATAGAATTTGACTTTTGCTATCTCAAAATACCCTTCTTCATTCAATAAATGTTTCAGATTTACACCGTCTATAAATTCTGTTACTAAAACATGATGAATCTGTGAAAAATTAAAAGAAGATCACTTTTGACGTTGTATGTTTATTTGAGTTTTGTGTTACTTCTGTTTCGAAAGAAGAGATGAATTTTAAAATAAATTCAATAGCTTTTGGGAAACTACCAAGGAATTCGAGAATTTTCGATTCTTTCTCCAATTTTTCTTGTTTCAAAGGATGTTTATTTTGAAGTTTCAAAACTACTTCTTGTTTCAACTCATAATCCAATCCTTTAAAAACCTGAAAAAAATCCTGCTTTACTATCCGAAAAATCAAATTCAATTTACAGTTCCAAATGTCCCCCTTCCGATAAGAAACAATAGTGTAAAATTTTTGATTCTGTATTTTATTCTGTAATTTTTATCCATAATTGACATTGAATTATCGAAAAATATTTAATAAAAAAAAATTTCTTAAATAAACTGGAAAAAACTTGGATAGCGCATAACTATGGTAAAACTGAAAGTGTAAAAGTAAAAATAGGTTTTAACAAAGAATCATAATCATAATAATTATGGAAAATACTTTGAATTCATAGATGTATTTTCATTTCATATTTTATAATTTTTTGATGCTGATCATATAAGTGTTTTATAATGAGGTTTGAAATGAATTTTATCTATGCCTTGATAATGTGAGTGCGCCTTACGAAAGTTTAGTTTTTATATGAATATTAAATAAATGAATAGTTAAATTTTTTTTGAGTGACGATTTTTTATTTTAAATTTGAATATTTTTAAAGCCTCAAGATGAAATCTTGTTATATCAAAAAACTGCTAATAAGGTGGTCTAGTATCAAAAATTTTGCATGTATTTTATATTAAAAGTTGTTCGATAAATCTAACTGTAGATTTAAAGTTTGAAGTGAATTTTCAAATAGATGTTAAGTTTAAGATGTTTTTTGTTGTAATGTAATGTGGTATTTTTGAAGCGCTTTTCATTATAGATCAAAGCGCTTGCTTAAAATTTAATTTAGCAAAAACACACTGTGTTGCAAATGCTAATTTTCGGCTCAATCCCGCAAATTTAAATATTTATTCTAATGCTTCACCAACTGGGCTTTACATGATACATCATGTAGAAAACAACTGGGAATGTAAAAGCTTAAACGAAAAAAGTAAGAAAAGAAAAACTCGACGAGATAAATTTTCAACATTATACAGTGAAATATTTTAAATTTAAAAAAAAAATATAAATTGAAACACAAAAATTAAAATTAGAAAAAGCAGTAAAAATTAATATTTAACAAACTTGTAAATCAATGAAAATGAAAAAAAAGAATTTAAGATTTGTCTCTTGGTAAGCTTGAATGTTGTTATAGTTGTGAAGCTGAAGTATTTTGCGTGGTTGACAAGAAAAATTATATTTGATTCCAAACAAAACTTTTAAACACTGAATAATTGAAAAACTATTTTCAACGATTTTAATGCATAATTCCAAGTAAAAAATTTATTTGAACTTAAAAAAGAGTTTGAATATACAGAGTTGAAAACAACTTTTATTTAGAATAGAAAAAAATTTTTCAAACTACTTAATGAGTTATGAGCGTTTTGTTAAACTTAAGTTTTTCACTAAGAAATACCACTGATATTTATTATGAAGCATGATGGTGCTATTGAACTCATAAGAAATTGCGTTTTTAATTTATGAGTACTAAAGACTCAATTCTAACGAAAATTTTTATAAAAATGTTTAATTAAATAAAATATTTGAAAATGTAGAGCTTTTGTGATAGTTTTAAAAACTAGAAGTTCACATTTAGTTTAATTATTCGTATTTTGTCATTAAAAACAAACTTACTGTAATTTTGGTTCTTCATCTACATTTATTTATCCTACATAGTACTTTGAAAACATTATTAGTAACAGAATTTTATGAAACAAAAACTTTTCGTTTTTTAGTCTAAATTTTTTGAAAATGTAGCCGCCATCAATTAAAATCAATTGAAAAAACAAAACTTTCGGTTCACATTTGTCAAATATATTAATTTAATACAAAAAACCTTTTAATAACCCGCGTGGACATGCCAAACGACTTGAAAAGTGATACTCATAAAGGTATTGGTCGTGGTTCGAAGATGGGTCGAGTGATAGCTTATGTGGATTCTAATAGAAAAATCAGAAAAACATCGAATGTGCATAACTTGATCGGCCTGTGGCTAAAGTTATGGCAACTTCGAACATTAAAAAAGATTTTTCACTAAAAATTTCCCTGAAAAGACAAAGAATTTTTTAAATACTTTTATGAAGATGATCCAATTCTTTATAAGTTTAAAGTGAAATAAAGTTTTTTATTGGTCTTTCAAATAATTTTCAATGCTTTTTATATTTTATTCACATAATTATCAGAATGTAACGACAAGATTCATCTCTGTGTAACTAAGTATGTTATGCCTTTGATAAGAATAAAATATCACGTTTTTGAAAAGGATATAAATTTTTTTTTTTAAAATTCTTTCCATAATTTTACCTTACTCAAAAAACGATAATTTGAGAGTAGCGTGTTATAGTTATCATTTTCGGTAGAGAAATTAAATTGTCTTACTAATTTATAAAAAGATAAAATTTTTCTACTTAATTGAGAATGTGATTTTAACTTAAGAAAAAAATTTTGAATTATTCACCTAATGAGTGATTTGAAATTATTTAATACAATTCATAATAATTAAAATTGGACCACAAAGTTTCTGATGATGAAAGATCACTCGATGGCAGTTCTATAAAAAAAAGTTCCATGCTGTCGATAAAATATCACACTGATAATGCCATTTTCAAAAGTTTTTTAAACCGTTAAAACTACGAAGGTTCAAATGAAAAGTGACAAAAAATCCAAACTTCTTCTAAAAGTAAAAAGTCACTTTTGCAGCACGTTGATACAGACTACACGAGAATTTTAAAGGAACTAAAGAATGGGTTCAAAATGAACATATGATTGAAGTTTCTTTCAGAACAATCGACCGGACACTTCAAAAGTACTACTATACTTTGAAGAGCCTGACAGTGGTGCTAAAAAAAGAGCTCTAGAAATAAAATAGAGAAAAGAGTGAAATACTACCAAGATTTTAAAAACATGGAAGCAACTAACTAAAACTTTTTTTAAATTTTTAAGCTTTAAAAAAATTTTTTTTGAGCTTTTTTTATTCAAAAAATATTCGAAAATATTTAAAAAGTGATTGCAAACATTTTAAAAGTGATTGCAAACATTTTAAAAGTGATTGCAAAAAAGTAAAGAGTGATTGTAAAGATTTAATGAGTGCAAAGATTTAAAAAGTGATGGAAAACTCTATAATATTCCAATATGGGTTTTAATAGGGTTTTGTGAGTTATGATTTTTGTACTTTTTTTTCGTGGTGAAAATTTTCATACGCTCTAAGGGTAGTATTATATATTGTCGATATAGGTCGAAAAATTTAGCTAAGGGTCAAAACTTAGGCCAAGTATAGACCAAATAGACACAGTATATTATAACTGAGCTAAAATGTTATCTAATTATCTCAAACCTATTTCTTATAAAGAATATACTATTAATAACACTCAAGTTTTTCAAAAAGTGCTTAGTAAACCTCCTCTTCTTCAACTAGATGAAGAAGATGTAAGTTTTGATAAAGAAAATTTATTTACAAATATACCAATAGAAGACACCCTTAAAAACATTAGCGACCAAATATACATCAAGAATAAGCTTCCTCCAATATTTGAAAGAAAAATTGCTGAACAAGGTTACTAGAAAAAAAATTTTCTCAGCAAATGGAAAGTTAAATAAGCAAGTTGATGGGGTTGCGATAGGAGGCCCACTTTCAGTGGTGTTCGCCAACTGCTTCCTCAATAAAATGGAACATGAAGTAGTAAACCCATCTAAACCAATATTTTATCGTAGATGACACATACATCCGAAAAAAGAAATTAGACAACACTCTTTTATTCTCTAACTAATTTCCACCAAAATCTTTAATTCACCAAGAGCTAAAGCCGAAGAAATTTCTTGACACAAGCATGATAATGGTACTTGTGATTTTAGGTTAATAATAATAAGGTCGGTTTGCGTTGTTTGAGTTAAGTGAGCTCCGTTGATTTCATGAATTATTGTAACAAAGTGTTTTTTTATTTGTGAAAAAACTTATATGAATAATTTAAATCAAGTGAAGAACATATATTGAACATAATTTATGGAAAAATCAAAAGTATTTAAGGAATAATAAAGTTTTGCTGGTCAGCTTGAAATTGCATCAGAAACAACTTGATTCAAACACGGAAAAATACGAAATGTTGCGGAAAAAGTAATGATAAATTTTAAAAAAATCCAAAGATTGTCTTTTTGCCCATCTACGTATCTCGAAATTTCAAACTAAGTTGGATTTTATATGGACGATCTTAAATTATATGCAAGTAACGATAACGAACTGGAGGGATTAATAAAAACGGTGAAGGTGTTTAGTGATAACTGCATACCTATATGCAGTTCGGACTAGAAAAATGTGCAAAAGCCAGTTTCAAGCGAGGTAAACTAGTAAAAACTAGCAATATTATAATAGATAATAAAACCGTAATAAAGGAATTAGAACAAGAAAAATCTTATAAGTATCTTGGTGTAAACGAAGGTGATGGAATACAACATGCAAAAATGAAGGAACAAATGAAAAAAGAATGCATTAGAAGAGTGAGGTTAATTACAAAAACAGAACTTAATGCAAAAAACAGAATATTAGCAGTTAATACCTTAGAACTACCGGTAATGAAATTTAGTTACAATATTATAAATTGGAATTTAAATGAACTTAACAAAATAGACATTAAGATAAGAAAACTATTAACATGTCAACGAATGCATCACCCTAAAGCAGATGTTGCAAGTTTCTACATCCCAAGAAACAAAGGTGGAAGAGGACTGATGCAATTAGAACTATGTTACAAAACCACAACTATAAGATTATACAATTATTTAACAAAAACCAAAGATTCAATGCTGAAATTAACACTACACCATGCAAGTTAAAGAAAAGCCACTCAGTCGTCAAAGAATCAATAAAGTTTAAAACGGAATTTGACATTGAGTTTGACTATCAACAGCTCGAAGCAATTGAAGTTGCTCGTGAAGTATAAAAAAACGTTAAGCTAGAAGGCTTGAAACAACTTCAAGAGCACTGGCCTAACAAACCTCTTCATGGACAGTTTGCAGCAAGAGTCAACAATGCTGATGTAGACAAAAAAGCAACTTATCATTGGCTCATCAGCTCAAGACTCAAATCTGAAACGGAAGGATGTATAATTGCTGCACAAGATCAGAGTCTCTTCACCAAAAACTACCAGGCAAACATCATGCATAATGGCACAAAAGCCAAATGTAGATTTTGTGCTGATAAAGTCGAGACGATTGACCAGCTTGTGTCTGGTTGTTCCATTTTGACCCCTAGAGAGTATAAAACCAGACACGACAGAGTTGGTCAATACCTGCACTGGAAAATTTGCAATCATTTTTTGGTAGATACTACTAAAAATTGGTATGAGTACAAACCAGAAGCGGTCACAGAAGAGCCAGGCTTTACAATCTTTTGGGACTTACCAATCCACACAGACTTGGACTGGATAAATATTTGAAAAAACCAATGACTAAATGTTGAAGTTAGTTAACCAACATAAAAACTCAAAAAAAAGTCATTCAATTACCAAAGAGTCTTTAAAATTTACCCAGAAATTAAATTTTGTACTCGACTGCGACCTATCTGCTCCAAATGAAAATGCTTGTAAAGCCAGAGAAATGTCCAAAAGCAAGAGGTTGAAGCAAATAGAAGACCAATGGCAAAGTAAACCACTTCATAGACAGTCCGCAGCACGGCTTCAAAATACTGAAGTGGACGTTGAAGCAACCCTCCAGTGGCTCTTCAGCTCAAGACTTAAAGCAGAGACAGAAGGGCTTATATTTGCTGCTCAAGACCAAAGCCTTTTTACCAGGAATTATCAGGCAAATATAATTCAAAATGGGACTGACCCCAAATGCAGGTTCTGTGGTGAGAGAGTTGAGACTATTGACCACCTTATATCTGAATGCTCTGTTCTCACACCCGGAGAATACAAAAGAAGACACGATAGGGTATGTCAACATCTCCACTGGAAAATCTGTAACCATTTTAAGGTGAGTACGAAGAAAAACTGGTACGAACATCACCCGAAGCCGATTACTGATTGTCCAAATTTTATGATTCTTTGGGATTTCCAAATCCAGACGAACCGCACAATACAAGCTAACCGACCAGACATTGTTGTGAAGGATTTTCTAAACAATGTCTGTTATCTAATTGACATGAGCGTGCCATCAGATAAAAATGATTCAGCCAAAACATTTGAAAAGCTTTCCAAGTATAAAGATTTGGAGATTGAAATTGGAAAAATGTGGCATCTCAGAGCTAGAACCATCCCAGTTGTAATAGGTACACTGGGCCTAGTCAAAAAAGGAACCGAAGATTTTCTCGATAAAATACACGGCAATCCTTTTCTCAGAGAAATCCAGAAGATAGTTCTAAGCGGCACAGCCCATGTCCTCAGAAAAGCTCTATCAATATAACTTCCAATTTCACTAATCTGAGGTCACTGGTAGTAACCCGATGTTTGATTTTATAATTAGCAGTACAGAAGATTGAAACAATAATAATAATAATAATAAGAATAATAATAATAATAATAATAATAATAATAATAATAATAATAATAATAATAATAATAATAATAATAATAATAATAATAATAATAATAATAATAATAATAATAATAATAATAATAATAATGATAATAATAATAAAACCAACAAAATGTCCTTCTACTGGTCTTTACAAGTGCCAATCCAAACAAACTTCTGAAGGCAAAGAGGATTAGCTCAAATTTTAAGGAGGAATTTAATAATAATAATAATGATAAAATTGTTTGATTCAAATCGTTTTTTGTTAATAGGCTAGTTTCAGTTAATCATAAAAATACATTCTATAATGAAAGGACATATCATGATAATATAGAGTAAAAGAAAATTGATTTCTTGTGATGAATCATTTTTATTACTAGAAAAGAGTATAAAAAATGATATATAACGAACGCACAAAGATTAAGAGACAGATGTAGTTCCAGGGAACATTTCTTCTAACACTCTTGACACATATTAGCAGCAGATACATCACTATGAAGACACCACTGACAATGCAATAATTATTTTTAAATTCATTTGTATTGTTCAGCTATTTTAAAGAACATCTGAATTTATTATTTGTCTGCATACGATAAAGCGCTATATTTAGAGAAATTTATACTTAGCAATTTATTCTTATAATCATTTAGCTTTTTTTGCTGAAATTTGAAAAATGTATTAAAAATGCGTAAAGTTAAGTCATTTTTGATCATATAGGATTTTAAAGAAGTGCATTAGTAAATTCTATTTTAAAAACAAAATTCCCAACAATGTGTCTGATTCAATATAGAATAAATATGTATAAAAATAAATTTTAACTTACCAACGCCAGTCAAATAATAATAATAATAGACTAAACAAAAAACGACTTACTATGCTAAAAAATAGATCCATGAGTGGTTGAACACAAAGATTTTTATGAACGTTCTGAAAAAATTTATCCAATGAATTTCTTCAATTACATAGCCATTGATTAATTATAACGAAAGCAACTTGAATGATTTTTTGTCAATTTGAAAATGCAAAAATAGGTATTCTGGACTTTTGTAAAAAAATCACTAAATATGTTTTGCAGCAAGTCCATGAAACTTTTCTTAATTTTTTTCTGGCCAAATCTCACTATTTATTTTTTTTAGAAAAACCAATTTTGATTGGATATCATGAAGAAGGAAAACAATGTACTCAAAAAATGACAAAATAAATAACCAGAAAAAGTAGATAAATTCAGTGGCAGATGTGAAAGAATACGACGATAAAGAAAGAACAAAATGAGATACTTTGCTCTGCAATGCATCAATGAGAAAAAATAAAAAAAATAATGTTGAATTTAAATATTAAAAATTAAATTTTTGATTGGAACGCACAGAACCCATTCAAGTCAAAAAATATTTATTAAGCTTAATCAACCCCCCGCTCAATACAATAGACCCAGCTGTAGTCTTTTAAATACTTTAAATTCTTGAGTTTTAATCTTTCGACAATAATGTATTACAAAATTTCAAACAAAGATTTATAAAATTTGAATAAACGCATATTCTTAGACTTGAAATAGTTTCAAACCTAATTCATAGCAATAAAATTTAATAAGAATCAGTTTCATAAAAGCTAAAGAGAAATAAAACAAACACAAATGTAGATAAAAACAATGAATAAACAATTAAACTGTGGAAAAACGATAAGAACCTTCCGGAGTATGTGCCCTTAGAGCAGCCAAAGCTGATGGAGGAGGCAAAGATGGAGGCCCGCCTTATAGTGTTTTAAAGATTATTGAAAATTTTAATATTTAACAGCTTTTCCTATCGTTTATTTTTTTTCATTCATTGTGAAAGTTTTGAACGAAAAACATCCTTTATTTTATCTTATTAATGGAAAGCTTTTATATAAGATAGGTCTTAGTTTTCAAAAATCTTAATGCAATTTAAAAAAAGATTCGACAATTTTCAACGTAGATTTATGAGAGAATTTTGGTACATTTATTTAAAAAAATTAGCTAATATTTTCTGCGTTGTTAACCTTCACATGGAGTAGCGCCTTACTCAACCGAAAGCCCATCTAGGGTTGACTGAATGATCGACTTACTTACTACTCACTAACTTATTTTTGTGAGACTATATTTTCGAAAAATTATAGCTGACTTTGTTCTATAAATGTACGAAAATTCTCTCATAAATCGACGTCACAAAATGTTAAATAGTGTCTATTTAAAAATTTACACTTTGTACACTATGAATCAAGTTTTTCTATCCTATATCTTCCTACTCTGACTATTTACTTGGGCAGCTTTTTTAAAGCAAGTCTATTTTAAGTTATTTTCGAATTTAATTATACTTTGTGCTATTTTGTTAGAAGTAGTTTCTAGAGTTTCCCTCAAAACCTTTTAATAATTGTGATAAAATTTCTTTTTGCCTGGAAACAAATATTGATAAGAATTTATTTAACTTTAAACTCGAATGTTTTTGAAATCCAACAAAACAGACACAGAATTAAAAACAGCAATTTGAAGCTTCAGTTCTATGAAATATTAAAATTTGATCAACTTCTTCACTTCTTAGTAACTACCAACGTTTATCTCAATAAATAATTAAATGTTATAAGTATCTTCTAAAACAAGAAATAATTATGAAATTTCCAATAGTTATAAAATAACTTCAATTACTCTCTTCCACTTGATGGGCTTCATAGTCGATCATTTGAACAGGGGTTTTGGTTGCGCAATTCATTGGTTCCACAAGGTGCAACACTGTGTTGACATAGTGATTATATCTAAAATCTGAGAAAATATCTTCCAAAGTGAAACTCAAGTTTTCTATTTAATCTCAATATTTTGGTTTTGTTTTATTTTTGAAATAAAAAAACAACAGACATCCGTTAAAGTAAATTAACTGAACTAAGTAATTGATTCTTTTATGAAAAAAAAACTGCCTTAATGTTCGATTGAATTTATTTTTCAGAGCATAATATCATTTAAGAAAAAATAATGTATATAATGGCATATCTCATAAATAATTTATAATTACAAAACTCAAAATTTTTATATTATGTTTAGTACTTTGGTTGTTATTGTGAGATGGGTCATCAAACCCTTGATTTTCATGAGCTTGAGGATAATGACTTTGATAAGGAAGGGGGGGGGGGGGATTTAGGTATAGATATCCTTCAATTGTGAATGGAGGAGCCGTGGCCATGTTAAACCTGTTCTATTGTCTAAAATTGTTTGAAAGTTATAACAAATTCATTAAAAAGACTCATTTTTAGTAACTTGATATTTTGTATAGAAACTTCAAAATTATTCCATTAGTTTAGCAACTACATTATTACCTTAAAACAAAAAATATATGAATTTATCGTAGACAAAAAATTTTAAATTTTAAATGTAAAATAAATTAGAAATTTCTTTTTTCACTTAATATATATAGACGTTTTCCCACTAGAGGCTCTACTACCGGGTTGAAAAGTCCGGGAAACCCCAATGAAATTAAAGTTGAAGCTAGTTTAAAAAAATTATGAATAACTTATCTACCTAGAAATATTAATGTATTCTGCTAGGTATAAAGTTTCAATTTAAAATTTGACTCAATGTTGATATGCTATTTATACCACGCAACTACTACCGGGTTGAAATGTTCGGATTCCCGGATCAGCTGTTCAAAGAATAAAAAATTATGTGGTATAAATAAATCAATATTGAGTCAAAATTTCAAATTGAAATTGTATATCTAGCAGAATACATTAATATTTTTAGATAAATAAATTATTCATAATTTTTTTAACTAGTTTCAACTATTATCTCATTGGTCAGATTCTTTATCAAACTAAAATTCATCAGTAATCGTTTTAGGTTCTATATCATAATTTCATTAGGTTAATAAATCAACGATTCAGTTTTGGAAGTTTTCATATATAAATGGAAGATTGAGCCTAAGAATAATAATGTTAAGTGATAAAAAACTTATTTTGCGCTTCTTACGCATCGCTTAGAGGCACTCTGCAATGAAGTGCTTTTAGAAATAGGTTTTTAAGTTCTTGAGAAACATAGGATAAAAAGAAGATTTAAGATTTGAAAAAGAGAGTTCTAAAGAAATGGATCAGAAAAAGAAAAAACAGTCTTAGCGTAAAAATCAGAAGAAAAGATGATGAAGAGCTGAGAGCGAGTAGAGGACCGTAAGCCAGTACGTTTAGAAGATAGTAAAAAGTTAGAAAAGATAGGAAGATGAAGTAGAATGAGATTTTATGCATCAGAGAACAGATTTTGAAGGAAGAGCGAAAGCGAAGAGGTAGCCGTGAAGATCGATAAGAGATGGAGATATGAGAAAATTTAAGAGTATGAGAGACCAGGTGTGCAACAGAGTTGAAACCTTTAGTAAGAGAGTAGAGGGTAAATTTAGGATGATTATAATATAAAGAATTACAGAAGTCAAGACGGGAGAAAACAAGAGAGCAGACAAGAATCTTTAGAGAGGTTTCATCGAGATAAGAAGAGATCTGTCTGATGCGACGTAGGTGATAAAAAAAGTAGAAACAACTAAGAGAATTTGAGAATTAAGAGAAAAGAGAAAGAATCAAGAAGAAAGCAAGACTACGAATAGTAGAAGGATAAATGGTAAGGTCAAAGATCATGATGGGAAAGAGAGAGAAAGGGAGAGATTTGAATTAAGGAAGATAGATAAAGTTGAATTTCAAAGAATTTAGTTTGAGATGCATGGATTCACTCCAGAAAAGAATAGAACTAAGACAAAGGCTAAGTCTTTCAAGAGTAAAAGAATGGGGAAAAAGAGGAAAAAAAGATGTAGGTATCATCAGCAAAAAGCTGACTTTAGGAAGAAAAAGACTCGATAAGACAAGGGAGATGAAAAATATAAAAAATGAAGAAAACAGATCCTTGAGAAACACCAAAAGAAACAGAGAAAAGAGAAGAAAAAGAGTTGTCAATAGAAACAGTTGAAGAACGGCTAGAAAGATAGAACGTAAGCCAAGAAACAGAGGAGCCAAAAAGACCGAAAAAAGAATTGAGATGCTGAAGTAAAAGTGAGGGGTCAACAGTATCATAAGCAGAAGAGAAGTCAAGAGAAAGAAGAAGGGAAAACTTCCCAGTATCGGAAGCTAGAAGAGCATCATTAAAGATTTTTAGAAGACAGGTTCAGTGGAGTGTGAGGGTTTAATCACTTTATTTCTCAACAAAATAATAAAAAGAAAATAAGATAACAAAATTTAACCTGTCACTTGAAAAAACAATAGTAAAATATGAGTTTAAAAGGTGTCAGTTTTCATCACTGAGTTATAATAAAACTATAATATAAATATAATCAATTAATTTTATTAATAAAATTAAAAAAAAATGTAAAAATGATAATTTGAGATAAACAATTGATAAAGAATAAACCATGAAAGATAAAAATGTAAAACATAAAAAACATTATGCTTAAATGTAAATCACCAAATTATTTCATAATAATTTAATATTTGGTTTTGACCCCTATAGCTCAGTGGTTGAGCATTAGACTAATTATCTTAAATTACCGGCTTCTATCCCGCGTGGCCCGACAATTAGTGGTCTACATAGAGTAGCGCCCTGTGGAACACATCAATTGTACAGCCGAACCCCCATCTAGAGGCGATCAAATGATCAATATTTTTTTTTACTTTAGGGAAGAAAATTTACTTTTAGTCCATTTTTTTTCACTGAAAGTACTAGTTGTTTTGTTAGTCATTCAGCATTATCATGATTCAAATCTGGAACTTAAGGCACCAAAGAAAACAAAAAATTTTATGTAAGAACATATTTTAATCATTATATTTCCTCTTTATATCTAGAAAAAAGTTGAAACTTAATTATTACAACAGCTATGAGTCAAATAATATCACTGAAAAAATAACAAAGTTTCATTGATACCTATAACTTGGAATAGATAATCCTTTTTTGAAAAGATAATTTTTTTCATTTAGATCAATAATTTGTTTTTATTGACCAAAAAATGGCAATGAAAGTGATATTGTCAGATTATTCATGTTCATGATTTCTAAAAAAAGTAACTAACTTGATGTCTGTTAGTGAACTAATTAGAAAGGATGGGAACTTTGCTAAACTAAGATAATTAGAGTGCATTTGATGGCCTCATCTAACAATATTTTTAGTCAAGTTTTTCTATCAATTCTAGACTTCATCTTACATATTCTAAAAAAAACAAAAAATTCTAGATTTAAAACTCCACAAAGGCTATCTAAAGAATGCTATGCGCTATTTATACTTGATATTTTAGATAAAACTGTAAAACTTGAATAAATTGAATGAATGAAAATCATGTCAAATAGTTATCTTCAAAGAAATCTTGCCGAATATTTATCTCCAAAAAATCAAAAATTTTTTTTTCAAAATTATTACATTAAAATATACTTTTACTAAAAATTTATATTATAAATAATGGAATTTTACGATTTTTCAACAATTATGACAACTGTCTACAATTATGAGTGATAATAAATATTCCTTTTGAATGGCATTTGATGTATCCGGGTTGAAAAGTTCGTTCAGCTTGAAAAAGTTCCCGGACATCACTCATCTGAGCATTAAAGAAATCAAAAAATTTGATTTCTGATACTATTTAGGGGTCAAAAATATTCAGTTAAAATTTTTTTCATATGAATAAAGTTGATGGACAAAGTTTTTATTTAAGGTTAATGATTTTTTATTAAACAATTCCAAAGATTTTTTTAGTCTTTATAATGACTGTCAAAGACTAACATTTTTGCAGATGTGATTGGTTGTAAACATATTTAAAAACTGAATACCACAAGCGTTTAATATTAGTCAGGTTTATTTATTTTTGGCGAAGTTAAAAATGATGCAAATTTAATACTCTTAACTGATTAAAAAATTATTGAAATAATTGAACTACTACCTTCTATTACAAACTTTCAATAGAAAAACTTAACAAAAATAGCCCATGAATAGAATAAAAAATAACATAATAAATAACTTAACCTATTTTAATTGATTTTTTCAAAAGCCAAACCATAAAATGATGTATGTTTCTCATACTTGAAAATGTTACGTTGTTAACGAAAAGCTTCGTATCTTAATAAGCTTACTGGTGTTCTGAAGTATTATTCCTATTGTAATTGTAATGCGGTATTATAAAGCGCTTTTACTCATAGGTCAAAGCGCTTGCTACAAATTTAATGTAGCGAAAACACACTGTGGAACAGGTACTAATTGTCGGCTCAAGTGGGATCGAACACGGTAACTTTAGATAATTAGTCTAATGCTCAACCATTGAGCTATACGGGCCAAAAAAAACTTGGGCTCGTCCTAGTACAAAAACGACACACATTTATCAATTGAATATGTTTTACTAATAAAATTTAGCTTTGGCTACCTGATTAGAATTAAGTGCTTGTGAAGTTATCAGAAACATTCATTATCATTGGAGAACCTTCTCAAGAAGAAATGACATATTAATGATAAAGTTGTTGAATAAGATGTTAGAAATGCACAAAAAAAAACGTTGAAAACTGAAGTTATTTTTCAAATTTAGCTACAATTTTTAGTTTTTTTTTTTTTTCTACCAATCAGCTTTATAGAAAGTTTAAAGAAATAAACTTTCAAAAATTTGCAAAAATTTAAGTAATTACCGCTTCTCTTTCTCTATGTGGTTAGAAATGTGCCAGTGAAATTAATTATGAAGTATTTCAAGTTGAGTTTTCCATGAAATGAAAATATTATTTTAAAACTATCAAATCACAAAACTTTTTATTTTATTGTTCTTTTTTAGTTCTTCAAACTTGTGGTTTCATTTTTCCAACGTTGTTTTCAAAACAGAGCGGCGTGGTAGTAAAAAAAAAAATGCTTTTTTGGTCAATTATTGGTCTTATTTTATAAATATGTTTGTTAATAACTTCAAATTCAACTTTATCCGTAATAACGTATAAATAAGCGGTGTTTTTAGTGTTTTTCTGTTACTTCGAAATTTTACTTTTTTAACGAAAAGCTTTGATTTTAGTAAATTTTATAGTGTTCTTAAACATACTTATTTTATTGTAGCTAGTGAAAAATCACAATGTTCATTCTATTTTATTGTACAATCTTACTTGCAAAGTTAATTTGAATGTTAAACACTCAATTTCAGTAATTTATTAAAGATTTCTAGCGCTTTTTTGTCCACTGAACGGATTGTTTTCCGATTTTCCACATGTTTATATACTATAGATTAAGAATATTCTAGAACAATGTAGAAATTCGAAGATTTGTATTTGTATTTGTATTTGTATTTGTAGGGCGCGCAGTTTGCAAACTAGGTTTGCTGCAGAGGCGCTGTTCTAATCAGAAGGGCTATGAGAAAGAAATTTGGCTATAAAGATGCGTTTTTAAACGCTTGCGAAAAATTTTAAGAGAAGGTGAAAGACGGACATTAAGTGGAAGAGAGTTCCATAAGTGAGGGGCGATATGCGAGAAGGAGCGATGTAAGAAAGGTTTAGAAGAGACAGGCTGATGTAGGCATAAACCAGTGTTGGAAGACCTGAGAGACTCAGAAGTCTGTCTGATGGAAAGACGGTCATATAAATAAGCTGGCTGATTAAAGTATAAGATGTTAGCCGTGAGCCATAGCAACTTGAACTGGGCTCTTAGTACGACCGGCAGCCAATGGAGGCGATCGAGACAGGTGTGAGATGAAGAATAGTAGTCGGCTTGAAGAGCGGTTTTAGCAGCGCGATTTTGGAGAGATTGCAACTTAGAAATAAGACAGTTCGGGAGTCGACAAAGAAGAGAGTTACAGTAATCAATCCTTGAAAGAACTAAAGAGATGATCAGAGCAACGGCAGTGTCAAAGGGTAGGAACTTGCGTGCCTGTCTGATCGCATGGAGATGAAAGTTGGATGATTGTATGATCTGAGAGACAAAGTGTGTAAAGTTGAGTCTAGAATCAAGAGTTACACCTAGTATCTTCAGTTTGGACGTTACGGAAAGAGTAGTGCTGTCAAAGATTACTTCAGTGGGAAGATTGGATTTGGAAAGGAGTATGGGACTGCCGACAAACATCACTTCGCTTTTGTTAGGATTCAACATGAGGTGATTGTTAGAAAACCAAAGATTGAGCTCAGTGATGCATTCAGATATCTTAGTGAGGCTGGGATGAGGATCAAGGTAAGAAGCGCCTGTAAAGAGGGTAATATCATCAGCAAACTGATGATATAGAACGTCGTGCTTCTGTATGATCTCGCTAATAGGAGAAGTATAAAGAGAAAAGAGTATGGGCCCAAGAACAGAACCTTGAGGAACACCAAAACGAAGGGAGACAGGGGTAGAGGAAGAGCAGCTTATCTTAACAAATTGCTTGCGTTCGGAAAGATAGGACTGAAACCAGGATAAAGCAATGCCAGAAATGTGAAAGTAGTCTTCAAGGATATGCAGCATATTTGGATGATTAATGGTGTCAAAAGCTGCTGAAATATCTAAAGACACTAAGACGGCCGCAGACCCGGTAGCACAGATATTGCGGAGGCTGTCAGTGATGTACAAAAGCGCAGTTTCCGTTGAGTGATGTGAGCGATACGCCGACTGGAAAAGGTTGAAGTTACGCAGTACAGAAACATGAGAGGATAATCTCTTGAGAACAACCCTTTCTAAGATCTTTGAGATGGTGCTGAGGTTTGAAATAGGACGATAATTGGATGGTTGCATGGGGTCTAGATTATATTTTTTCAGTAAAGGGGTTACCTGCGCCGTTTTGAATGAAGTTGGAAAAATACCCTGTGAAAAGGAAAGAGCCGAAAGTTTGCATATAATGGAGGCAAAGATGCCGGAAAACTGCTTAAGCAGGAAAACAGGGATTATATCTAAAGGTGAGGATTTATTTGGGAGAGAATTGATCAATTTGATGATTTCATCAACACTAGGAGGTGAGAAAAATGAGAGATTTGATTGATCACTGTCAGTTAAGGAGGGCTGACGGGGAAGATTAGTGATCGGTAGCGAGCTATGAATCAACTCAATCTTAGTCTTGAAAAAAGTGCTAAAGTTTTCAACAAAAAGATCATATTCCGCAGGAGTCCGCGGAGGAAGTGGAGGAGACCTGTGAAGTATGGAGTTCGCCGTTTTCCAAAAGGCTTTGGAGTTAGGTGTCGCTGAAGATAGCGATAGATTAAGATAATCAGCACGTGACTTGTTAATGGCGGCGCGGGCGAGTTTACGTGAAATACGGAATTCCTGTAAAAGATCATCAGGGACTTGCACACAAAGCTTTCGGAGACTGGATATCTGTCTCTCGATTTTCCTTCTTCGGCGTTTGGCAGAGAGAGCATTTTCAGACAGATGAAAGTGTGAATGGAAGCTGGGGCGAAAAGTATGACTGCGTAAAGGAGCATGAGAATTCATCAGCGAAAGAAACAATTTGTCCATGGAACTAACAAAGTCATCAACCTTAGAGATTGGAGAATTAATAAGTAAATCGCTTATAAAATTGACATCCTTTCCAAAGCCGGCCAAGTTGAGATTCATGAAAGACCGAGAAGTGACACGATGAGGTGAAAGGTGGGGCCGTGCGAGGTTAAGACGGCACGAAAGAAGGAAATGATCAGATTCAAAAATTTCGCTGACAGGGTCAGAAATAAGATGAGAGAGAGAAGCAGGTGTGATAACAAGATCGAGAGTATTGCCAAGTCTGTGAGTTGGAAAGTTAATATGCTGCATCAAACCGTGCTCTCGCAAAAGAATATTAAGGGGATTATCAAGATGATGACAATTAGGGGTATTAAAATCTCCAGCCATTATGAAATGATTGAATGTCGAAGAAAAAAAATAAAGATGAGCTGTGAGTTCACGAATAAAATTACTTGAGTTAGGAGGGCGGTAAATAACAGAAATGGTTAAGGAACGTGTTAGGAAAGAGGCTTGGGCAGTTAATGCTTCAAAGGAAGAGTGTATTTCAGATTTTACAAGTGTCAGTTTAACGGAGTTGGAGGAAATCAAAGAAATACCACCACCGCGTTTTCCACTAGAACGATGAGAATGTAGAACATGGTAACCTGGGGGAACAATGTCGTATTTTGTGACATTGTCAGCATCTTCCGGGATCCACGTTTCAGTCAATGCAAGGATATCGAAACAGTGAGTGGAGATCGCGTCCAGGATAAGAGTGGATTTGTTGCGAGTGGAACGGGGATTGAGAAGGCCAAACTTCACAAAAGGAGATGGATTTTGAGGGTGCATGAGTAAGGCAGGCCTTCATTGCCAGGCCGTACGCCCCATCTTAAGTCGCACTTGTTGCTTGTACACCGGACAAGAAGAGGATGTGGTGACATGGTCATGGCAAGGACGATTTGATCTAAAACAAGGAACACAGAAGGGAAGAGAAGATCTAGAGCAGTTGTCAGACGGATGGTCTTTGCCACAGTGCTCACATACTCTAGGGTTGTGGCATTTAGCTATATTATGGCCGTAAGTCTGACAATTCAGACATCTAGTAGGGTGAACACGGGAGTGGAAAGGAAATCTACCAAAAGGGAGGTGAATATTCTTGGACTTGATCAGAGTGGGAAAAACAGTGCTTGGAACTTGGATAAGCCAATCACGGGTAGAAGGGTTTCGTGCGTTTCTGTTTTTCAAGCCGATTACTATTCTTCTTCTCGCGCATGCATCGATCGCCTTCATTGGTTGCCGGTCGCACTACGAACCCAGTTCAAGTTAATGTGGCTTATCGCAAATATTCTATATTTCAGCCGACTTACTTATATGAGCTTCTTTCTATCAGACAGACTCATGAGTATCTCAGGTCTTCGAATTCTGGTTTATGGCTACATCAGCCTGTATCCTCCAATTCTTTTTCAAATCGCTCTTTTTCGTATACCGCCCCTCATTTATGAAATTCTCTTCTACTTTATCTGCGTCTGTCATCTTCTTTTAAACATTTTGGCAAACGTTTAAAATCGCATCTTTATAGTCGCATCTCTCTGGCTTAGTTCTTTTGACTACAAAAGCGCCTCTGCAGCAAACCTAGTTTGAAAACTGCGCCTCAAAAATAAATTTATAATAAATATACTGTTTCCATAGCTGATTTTTTCATTATATCTTGTAGAGACAGCAAATAATAAAAAACTTTGAATTGTTTACTTTTCAAGCTATGCAGGATTATATTTTCAAAGCCAGTGGTATTTTTAAAAAATCAATCTTATTTATAATTGAAAAAGTACACTGAAAGAAAACTCATTGGTAGAAGAAGTTTTCAATACATAACGATCAACTGAGTACTACATCAATATTGTGATACGTTTAGCCGACATTTCAACGAAATTAAATAAGGCAAACCATGAAATTCTTATAAATTTTTCGAAATAATTTTAATTTATAAGTCATACTAAGCCCAAAATAAAAAATTCCGGAATAGAGGTAAACAAAAATAGTTTGATAATTGTTTATAATAAGCACAATGGTTTTCGATTCAAATTTGAGTGATAATTGGTCTAAATTGCTAGTCGATATTTGTTGGAAAGTTTTTGAAAAAGCATTGTGAATATAATAATGAATTTATTTACGAAACGTCATGTACTAAAATGATTTTCCTATTTGCTAACAGCCCCGGTGATTTGTAAGATAGCCAAAAAGATTTGCACTACGTCAACGTACAACTGCAAGGCAGCATACACATACTCTTCTTCACTGATCTTGTTCTTCTTATTACCAATAAGCATTTGAGTGTCGAACACCAAGTACTGTCGGTTAAATGATTTTATGAAATCATTATGTAATGGAAGGATAATAAAATCAACTTCTAAATAAAAATACGTAAAATAATTCAAATTTTTGTGTAAAAACATTAACTAAGATACAAATGAATTATGACAAAGTTGAATTTGTCGTTTTAGTTAAATAGAAAAAGTATCAAAAAATTGCCTCTTTTTGTGTAAAAACAAATAGTGAATAAAAACTAGTTGTGTGGTCTTGAGCATGACGTTAAACTGCCCCGAAGATAGCATCTCCAGATTGAGACTGCTTTCCTGTTATAAGCTGGATAACAGTAGACTTCGGTAAAAGGTATCGAGAAACTGATATTGCGGTATCTTTGTCATTCGGCTTGACGGATAATCTTTTTTTTTGTTGACAACGGCAAAGCAAACTGCCGAAGAGTGGGATTGGCGGATCTTAAATTCGATAATTTCAAGTTGAATGTTAGCTCGGGCTGACAGTCTAAAAAATTTTTCCAAATAAATGGCCTTTTATATAAATTACTCTATTATAGTATCAATAATTTAGGCCGACTGCTGTACAACAGTATAACCTAATAAGATTAATTTAAAAAATTGTGGATGCTGAAACAAGAGCTTGATTTAGGTAAAAAGTAAAAGTATGGTTTAACTTATCAAAAATCTTAAATTTATTTTTAAGAAACGTTCTTTCTTATTCTCCATGAGTTGTATTGTGCAAAATTTTTGTTGAAAAAACATGCGATGTTTCTATCTTCAATCCTTTCCCTTCAAGGCTGCCTTCCAACAGATGAATTGTGCTTCTAGTTCTTCAATAGTCTCTGCCATCAAAACCAAGTCATCTGCATAAAGCAGTTCATATATAGGACCTTTTCTACCGTCTTCAGACTATACATCTAGCACTATTAAAAACAAAAACGGTGAAAGAACCGATCCTTGATGGACACCTACACCAATATCAAATTCTTTCAAGTGTCCACTTCCAACCTGAACCGGCGTTTTTGCTCTTTTACACATCGACATTACTGCCTGAGCCAACCTTTCCGGGACCAACCTCTTTCTCAGCGCCCATTCAATCACTTTCCTTGGCACCCGATCAAAAGTCTTCTCCAAATCAACAAAAAAGATAAAAAGCTTCCTATTCTTCTCAAGGTAGCTTGCCTGCATTCTCCTAAGAATAAAAATAGCGTTCACTGTGCTTCTGCCAGGCATAAAACCAAATTGCATTTGGTTAACTTTTGCCAACCTTCTTAACATCTTCTCCAACAACCTTTCCACCACTTTCATATCATGCTCTAGAAGCTTTACACCTCGATAGCTCGCACAGTCCATAACGCTACCTTTTTTCTTATAAATGGAAACAACTGTACTTGTCCTCCAGTCATGAGGCATATCCTTTCCATCGAGGATTTCATTTGCTATTTGCAATATAATTTACTTCTCATGTAAAAAAGCAGCTAGGTGCTCCTTGACAATTCCAGTTTGACCACTGGCCTTGCCATTCTTCATGATCCCAGCCCTTTTTCTACTTCATATAGCAAATGGTTCCATGGGATATTTAACCACTTCTACCTCCACCATTCCATCTCCATGTGCTCCTTCCACCCTCTTTTCCGACCATCCTCGGCAAGTACAATTTTTCCATTATTTTCTCTAATGCAATTGTTACCTGTTAGATCATTTGCTTCCTTAATCATTATTCTCATTCTACGGAATACAACATTTCTGTCATTCTGTATCTCCTCCATCTCTTTCACTGCCTTTTTCTTCATTGCTTCAGCAACAGCTCTCTTGGCTTTTTTTTGTCAGAGGGATAGCGAGAGTTATTTTCAGTTGATGAGAGTTGCTTCCACCTCCGAAAACTTTCTCTCTTCTCTGAGATGGCTTTTTGCACATCCTGGTCTCACCACCAAGTTTCACCGTACTGAGGCCTACCCCTACTCACAGCAACTTTAAGAAGAGAAGATTTATATTTTAACCATGCATCTCGTTCATTGCACTCATCATACAAAACCTCAATTTTTTCTGATAATTTTGTCTTAATATCTTCATTCAAAAGTTTCCACACTTTTGTACGATATTCCTTTTCAGCACAGCTACTTCAGGCATTTTTAAGTCACTTTCCGTCTAAAACTACCTTCAAAAGTTTATGTTAAAGCTCACCTCCAATTACCCTAACATCCTTCAAAAACTTTCTCTGCCTTCTGTTCATCAACAAAAAATCTATTTTAGTCCCACTACAACCCCTATTAAAGGTAACTTTTTCGAAACCCTTCTTCTTGAACCAACTATTACCCACACACGCCTTTTCCAACATAAAATTCAAACAGCAATCTACCCTCGGCGTTTCTCCTGCCAATTCCAAAACCTCCATGAACACCTTCAAACCCATCAACCTCTTTGCAAATGTGTTCTTTGAAGTCTCCTAAGCAAATCAAAACTTCATACCCTCTTGCCATCTTCTCATAAAACTTCTTCTTTTCACTCATCGATCTTTCACATTGTGGGGCGTAAGCGCAAACAATTCTTACTACCTAGTACTGTAGTAGTAGTGCTTCCGATTTTCATTTCGGTGACATGTAATTTTTTCTCCATATTTGTCTATCAGCCATAGCAGTACGTAATTCGTTAAAAGTCAGCCCTGTGTCTTTTTGAAGTACATCTTTCAGTGTTATACTTGGACGACCTTTTCTACGACACTCTTCCGGCGGGCCGAACAACATAGTTTTTGCGGGCTTGTTGTGCCGAGCTATATGTCCAGCAACCGCTAACCGTCTTTGTTTGATTATGGTAGACAACTTTGGAATTTGACCGTATAGCTGAGCATTTGATAGGAGGTCCTTCCAGGAGATATTTTTGACTCTTCGGAGAATGCGAGTGTAGGTGCCATCAACTTTCTTCCCTGCAGCGTTGGTCATTACACAGGATTCACACCCATATAGCAGTATAGACTCGACAGTACATTTAAAAATCCAAAATTTCATTTCTGTAGTAATGCGAGAGTTCCAGGTTTTTTCTAGAGTTGAGAGCGCCCAATAATTTTCCGATCCGGGTGTTGTAAACCAAAAATAATTACACTACCATTACTCTATCTGATATCCTATTTATTTTCACAAAATTCATACATAAATCCTCTATAACTAATATTCCTACATTTCCTATTTTATCTTTTTTACCAGACCCCCCTAATTTAAACCTTCTAGCTAACTACCTAGAAATTTTGAACCCATGCCTCTCCACCTCATTTTTTGGATATAGCAAATACTAACCTCTTTTCTCAAAAACTCTTCACACAACTCCGTTCTTTTTCCATTTATTGCTATAATATTAAAACTACCAAAAGAAAAAGACCCCCAAAAAGAACAAGAAGAAAAAGAAGAAAGCCCAGGAATTCTTAGCACCCTCTGTCCATTGCTGCTGGGCATTGAGAGCCATTGTTTTTTTTGTAAGACCATGAAAATTTTTGGAGCAAAAGAAGTGCACGATGGAGCATGCCCTTGCTTCCACCGCATAGCACATGTTTCATGACTTTAAACAACCAGATAAAAATGCAGCTAAATGAACTTGTTAATTCACAAGCATTTCATTTTACAGCTGCAAGTCATGTTTAATATAGCGAGTAAATTGAAGTGACAGAAATCAAATGATATCGAGAACTCGCAGAATCAATTATATTTTTATAGATTTTTTATATTTTTATAGATCTTTGATTCAGGTATAAGCAAGCATGCACGAGAATGCTCCCAGAGAAAAGTTGACTGAGATAAGCCAATGATCCTGAAAATAATTGAAAAAAATAAAGCATCCCTTTTAATGAAATTATAAATACGGGAGATCCTGGAGATAAAGAAAAAAAATCGCTAAGAAGAGGCTTCAATGACCCACATTTGCAGGTTGACACAAATGCCTGAAACCATATATTGATTAAGTTCAAAAAAAGAAACAATAAAAACTTGGAAAAAGCAAAAAAGGGGAGGCATGGAGATTAATTTCTCTACATCAAAAAATATTTTTTTTCAAAGTTAAAAATTAAAATTAAAATAATAGCATTGTAAAATAAGTTGCTTCTAAATTAGTTAATAACCACTTTTAATACAGTCTTTGTTTAAACTGCTTTATAACCATAGTTACTAAATACATTTTTTTGCTACTGTTTCATGATAAGGCTAAACTTGTCGAAAACTATAGCTGTTTTTTTTTTGCTCAATAAGTTCACTAAAGTTCTTCTATAAATAAACGTAAAAAATTGTTAAATATTATTTACAAGTAAATTTAAGATGTCTCTAAAAAGTTAGATCTTTGAAACCTTTTTAATACATTATAGAGAAAGCTAAATAAATAAACTTATAAAAGACAACCTAAGCACGAAAGACTGACTTGTTGTATATGGACATGATATTGAAGTTAGAGAATTGCATATGGTAAAGTTAAGTCATTAAGTTGAATATTTTTTCATCTTCATAAATACTTCATCGAAATGTTAATTAAACGACAAAAATCATTGAAAAAGATTCAATACCAACATATATTGCGTTTCTAACAATCGATAAATGAAATGAATATATCGGACAAGTACTGATTAAAGTACTTACAGCAGAGAATAAGAGAGCACATAGAGCACCATAAACACATTGAAGAATCTGGCGAGAAGTTTTGGTAGTGTAAATTCCTAGTTTCAAGAAAATATTATAAAAAATTTTAGTACCTGTTGAGTCAGTTTGTCCGGTTCAGCAAAGACATAGACAAGAATACAAGCAATGCCAAAAAGTAGGACAACCAAACTGCATACGAACAATACTCCACTGCATAACGTGAAGTCAATCTGAGGTTCATATGAATATATTCTGTTGCGAGACGGTTTTGTGATGATGGAATGATGGCACTACTTACTCAAATATATATAAGCTTCATTGAATTATCATCTTAGATGCCAACCTTTGTTTGGATGGCAAATATTGTCACTCCTATGCACACGGCAACAGTGATGGCTAGAGCTATAAGGACTATATAGGTTTTGTGGTAGCTGCGCAGTCAAGTTTATTATAGGATAATAATGTATCTTTGTATAGAAAGAAAATTTGTATATGAATTATAAAAAATTTTAAACAATAATAAATGAAGAAGCGTGTAATTTTAAATTATGTATCAGCTAAATTTAAAACTTCGATTTTTCATAAAATCATCACATACTTGATGGCTTTTTCAGCATTAAAAAATCACATTTTTAAAAAGTAATTGAAATCTAAAATACCAAATCATTCCAAGTAAGTAATATTGTATTCATTTTAAAAACTTACGCTGATATCATAGCGGTCATGTAGGTGAAGGCCAAGGTCTGTGTGTGTGTATGTCGTTTCAATCATTCAACTAAACGAATAAAAAATCAATAAACTCGTATAAAAATCATGTAAAATACATGGAAACACAGAAATACATACATTATATACCTTTTCATAACAATCAGAATTTCATTTTTTTCCAAGGGGTCACTGAAATCTATACATGACGTTACCCTCTCTCTCCCAACAATATTGTAGGCATCTTCAAATACTAAACAAACAAATTTTCCATCATGCTTTTTCAAACCAACCTTATCCTTACTCTTTTTTTATCACTTTTAACAATACAACTCCACGCCTGTTTAGCACAACAAGATCCACCTTTTTTACAAAGTCGCCCAGCCACTTCCCTACCTCACAATCTTGAGAATCGTTTAATTCAACCCCAATCTACACAAAATGTTTTTTGAACTAACCCCATTAGTCAACCAAAGTCATACATCATGCTATGTAGCCGTTTTTCTGCTTTTCTCAAAACACCTTCTTTGACGGATCTTATCGCCAAAGTTTTTGAGCCATACGTAATGTTTTATAAACTTGTTCTTTGATATTCAATGTGTCTTCCACCGCATGACGTTATTAATATTTTTGAATGCCATCCAGCTTAGTTCTATCTTTCTTCTAGCAGCCAGTTTTTTTCTATCGCCATCATTTACATTGTTTCCTAGATAACAGCAATTATCTACCTTTTTCAACTACCTCAAACAACCATCTAAAACAATGTTACATTTGTCAATTGTACTATTTTTGCAAACCCTACATTCAAGTGATGTTCATCCTGCAAGCAATTCTTTTTACTTTAGCACACCACACATGAATCAACTTCAAGCAGGTTTTACACTGCACACTGATCCATTTACTACACACAACGCACGGTTCAATCTTGAACAAAACAATAATCTTCCTTCTACCACAACAATTTTAAATCTTTGTCTTATAAATGTTAATAGGCTAGTTTAGTTAAAAATAAATATTCACTATACAATGAAAGAATATATCATGATAATATAGAGTAAAAGAAAATTGATTTCTTGTGATGAATCATTTTTATTACTAGAAAAGAGTATAAAAAATGATATATAACGAACGCACAAAGATTAAGAGACAGATGTAGTTCCAGGGAACATTTCTTCTAACACTCTTGACACATATTAGCAGCAGATACATCACTATGAAGACACCACTGACAATGCAATAATTATTTTTAAATTCATTTGTATTGTTCAGCTATTTTAAAGAACATCTGAATTTATTATTTGTCTGCATACGATAAAGCGCTATATTTAGAGAAATTTATACTTAGCAATTTATTCTTATAATCATTTAGCTTTTTTTGCTGAAATTTGAAAAATGTATTAAAAATGCGTAAAGTTAAGTCAATTTTGATCATATAGGATTTTAAAGAAGTGCATTAGTGAATTCTATTTTGATGTAAAATACTAAGGAAATCAATATAATAAAAACAAGCAGTGGTTTATTGAGAAACTTATTACACGAAACTTTTCGTAAGAATATCTTACATTATCAAGTTCAGAAACTCTATTTTGAAAAGAAAATTTTCACTAATGTGTCTGACTCAAAATAGAATAAAAATGTTATGTTGATAACAAATAGCTTCCTATCCTAATAAACTAATTTTTGTTTTTAAATATTACTCATTATATGCTGGTTTTTGAAAAAATCAATAAAAAAAACCCTTATACAATATGTATGAAAATAAATTTTAACTTATCAATAATAGTTAAATAATAAAAATAATAGACTAAACAAAAAACGACTTACTATGCTAAAAAATAGATCCATGAGTGGTTGAACACAAAGATTTTTATGGACGTTCTGAAAAAATTTATCCAATGAATTTCTTCAATTACATAGCCATTGATTAATTATAACAAAAAAAATATTCAAAAGATATATTCAAGTTTGGAAGCAACTTGAATGATTTTTTTCAATTTGAAAATGCAAAAATAGGTATTCGGAACTTTTGTAAAAAGTCCTAAATGTTATGCGGCAACGAGCCGGCAGTCTATAAAACTTTTCTTAATTTTTCCCTGACCAATTCTCACTATTTATAATTTTTTAGAGAGCTAATTTTATAGTGACAACTTTTGAGATTTAAAGTCTCAGATTTGAAACTTTTTATTCTACATAAAAAAGGACTTATCAATCAAACCCTTTTTATAGCTCGTTTTTCTTTACCAAGGGTTGAGCTTTTTGAAAGTCGCCCTTTCCATTCAGAGCGATCGAGTGGATCCGCACAAACCATGTCTAGCTTTTTTTTGTCATTCAATATGAACTCGTTCCAAGTCTTTTTGGGCCTGCAGGCTTCTTGCATAGTATCTTACTCCAATTTTCACACCTAGGAGATCCAACCCAAGCTACGCTTTACAAGTCCAAACCATCTCATTCTGCTTGTACGCAAAACTACCTCAACATCTCGAATGCCGAGTTTTGAAAAAAGTGAGTGAGAGCAAACGATATCATTCGTTCTGATGTTGCACATCCAGCGAATCATGGCGAGGTAGTTTCGTCCAAGACGGTTCAATCTGGAAACTGTTACGAGCCATGTTTCAGCAGCATGTAACATAGCTCTTCTGACACAGGTTGAATAGATACGGCCTCTGGTCAATAATGATAAATGGCGATTAGCAAGGAGTGGAAGAAGTTGGCGAAATTTAGCTCAGACACACTTACGACGTGTTATTGAAGCAAGCAGATAAGATATCCCCAAGATAGCAGAACTCTGGGACAACTTCCATTTTTTAATCAATAATCATCATTTCCTTTACTAACCTCCCATCAACAGGCCGTGCTGTACCAAGGCAACGAGCGCATCGGAAGTTGAGGTCCGAAGTTAGTGGGCCTTTTATGCCGTTGCATTTCTTGTGTATCCATTGCCTGCAGCCTCCACACTGAATAGCATTTCTACCCACACCTATTTGGCATACACCACAAAGATACTTTCCAGATTTTTCAACACATTAAAGTTTGAACCAGAAACCATTAGCTTTGTCTTACCCATATTCACCTTTAACCCCTTTTTCTCCATCTCCGATCTCCATGTTTTCAACTTCGCTAATAGTTCATCCACGGACTAAGCACTTGCCATTAAGTCGTCAGCATACAAAATCTCCCAAAGGCAACCTGTACGAAACACCATAGATAAACCTTCCAGTACAATAAAAAAAAGTAATGTACTAAGAACAGAACCTTGATGGACATCTACCCGAACATCAAACGAGTTGCTATGCTCAGCACCAATTAAAAGTAAGGACAACAAACACAAAGTATTTATTAAGTGACACGAAGCTTTTCGTAAGGCTAGCTTACATTATCAAGTTCACTTGATTTTCGCATACTCCACCAAATCACTTCTTGTGGCACTTTTCCAAAGACTTTCTCCAGATGAATGAACGCTAAGTAGAGGGGCTTACCAGCAACTAAATTCTTTTCCTGTAACTGACGGAGGATAAATATGGCATCAGTTGTAACCCGACCTTGCATGAAACCACATTGCATATCAGTAATCACGACCCTCTGTCTGATAAAACTTTCATAACCTGATCAATTAACTCCAAACCCCTATAGCTAGACATGTTTAAAGCATCACCTTTAACCTTATATACACTGATTATGTGAATTTCCTGCCACTCAGACGGTATACGGTTCTCAAAGATGATGTCTTCAATGAGATCTCGAATCATACTAGCACTACTTGGACCTGTGGATTCGAGCATCTCAGGAACAATACCTGAAGGACCCGCTGCTTTCCCAAGGCTCATCTTATTAATGGTTTTTCTAACCATTGCTGTAGTGATAGGTTCGTTGGGACCTTCCACGGGATACACTTTGGGCAAACCACCTGGAGTCCATGAAAACTCTACATTGAAAAGGCGCATATAATGCTCTTTTCATGCTTCTTTTTTGGAGTCAACATCCAGGGACATTTGGCCATTATTATTTATCAAATTTCTTACTAAACTTTATCATCTTAAATAAGCATGTTTTTAAAAATTTCTACAATTTAAAGAAACTAATTAACGGTAAGAAGAATCATCCGAAAAAACTGAAATCTACATTGATATGGAGTGATTAAAATACGTACACAGTACTGAAGACAACCACAAAAGCCAAAGTGATTATAAGCTGGGAGGTCAAAATCAGATAAACCTGCCATCCAAATGATGAAGAAAAATAATTTATCATTATCATTGTTAATTATAATAAAACTCATTTTTAAAAGACCGTCCAAATTTTAAAACAATAATTCAAAAATTTAGCTTAGAGTTAATTTAAATTGAGCAACTAATTCACAAAAGCTACATTAATATTTTTTTTATAAAATCCAAACCCGTCGAAAGCTTATGGAAACATCAATCAAGTGTTATTACCTTTCTTATAAACGCCCTTCTGATACTCTTGTCAGAAAAGTTATCTTCGCTGTCACTATCCATGATTCCTTTAATGAAATAATAAAAAAAATTTCTTATTTAAGTATCCACATGACTTAAATCTTAAATTTAATTAAAAGCGTCACAGATGTGAAATTCTGAAGTGTATAACACGCTTATTTCAAGTCATGCACCTATCATTCATGACTACTCATGCTTGATAAAATTTGGAAGTTTTGAGAATTCTTTTAATCGTTTTGTCATTAACTCTGGATTTTTTTAAAGAACTCGTTACTGCTTTGGAGAACTAAATTACCAACTTAAACATTCACTTTGAGCGGGTCGAGTCAGCTTCTACTGTTGAGTTTGCGCCATCAACTCTCAAATAAACCCTAATTAGCGCCTATAGCTAATGGCCGCTTTTTTGTTATAACTTGGATAACCGTAGACTTCGGTAGCAAGTATCGACAAACTGAATTTCTGGTATTGTTTTCATTTGGCTTGGCGGATAAACCCAGTTGACAACGCCAAGCAAACTGCTCTAGCGTGGAAACGGCAGAGCTGTACTCCAATCATTTAGAGTCGAACGTTAGTTTGAGATGGTAGTCTATAAAGACTTGCCTCGATTGAAAAAACTCATTTTAAAAGTTACAATATAGTATTATTAATATAAACCAACTGTTGTCCCCCTTATTTACTGGGATACATACAGCGTTATAATCTAATATGGTTGGTATATAATTTTAGACAAAAATTAGACTGAATAAACTTTGCCTGTAGCCCTAGGAGGACTGAGAGTAAGATCAGCCGTAGACTTATCGCTTCCTGCATTTCTATCCTCAGTCCATGCTTGCAGTCTACATGTTAGAGAGCTCTTACCTAATTTCCACATAATTTTAGAAGATTTTTACTACAACTCTGCTGAGACTCTCTATTTCAAAAAATTGGAACAGCAGTTTTCTAGGTAATCCTAGTGTTCAAGCTGCTTGGGATATGCAGTATGCCAAGCTAAAGCCTGAAAATCTGATTTCAAGTTCGACATCAGATTTAGAAAAAGCGAGGCTGCTAGCTGTCTTTTCAAAACAATCCTCTTCTTGGCTTAATGCCATTTCTATAGCTTCCTTGGCTTTGAAGATGAACAGATCTCAACTAAAGATCAGCTGCGCTTTACGTTTAGGCTCACCCTAATGCATTCCTCATACTTGCGTTTGCGGCACTAGAATGGATCAATCGGGAGCGTATGGTTTCAGTTGTAAAAAAAAATGCTAAAAGATTTTCTCGACATGCTTAGGTAAATGACATAATAAAGAGAGCTCTGTCATCAGCCCACATACCTGCGATCTTGAACCAAATGATGGAAAAAATCCAGATGGAATGACAGTTTACTCTTGGAAAAATGGTCGTATTATAATGTGGAATTTCACTTGTAGTGACACTATTGCCCTCAGCCACATACAAATTTCTTCAGCTATTCCAGGAAAAGTAGCTGAAAGTGCGGAGACAACTAAGCTGACAATATATTGCAACCCTTCAGAAAAATTTGAGATTATACCAATCGGAGTTGAAACTTTTGGCTCTTGAGGTCCAAACGGACTGAAATTGAAAAGAGAGATCGAGAAAAAATAGCTGAAAAACAGGAGAACCGCAGTCAACCTCCTTCCTACTTCAAGCTATAAGTATGGTCATTCAGAGAGGGAATGCTTGTAGTGTGTTAGGTACTCTCTCAAGTCCAAGAAAATTAAAAGTAATATTTTATTTGTGATTATTACAATTAATTCAAGCATTTTTGTTTATTTTTAAATTTGACGGTTGAATAAATTGAATTATTTAAAAAAAAAATGTTAGGATAAAGAATAGAAACGTCAAAAGACTTGTTCGTTTAAAAAACTGAAAACAAGCTTAAATTTTGATTGGATATCATGAAGAAGGAAAACAATGTACTCAAAAAATGACAAAATAAAAAACCAGAAAAAGTAGATAAATTCAGTGGCAGATGTGAAAGAATACGACGATAAAGAAAGAACAAAATGAGATACTTTGCTCTGCAATGCATCAATGAGAAAAAATAAAAAAAATAATGTTGAATTTAAATATTAAAAATTAAATTTTTGATTGGAACGCACAGAACCCATTCAAGTCAAAAAATATTTATTAAGCTCAATCAACCCCCCGCTCAATACAATAGACCCAGCTGTAGTCTTTTAAATACTTTAAATTTTTGAGTTATAATCTTTCGACAATAATGTATTACAAAATTTCAAACAAAGATTTATAAAATTTGAATAAACGCATATTCTTAGACTTGAAATAGTTTCAAACCTAATTCATAGCAATAAAATTTAATAAGAATCAGTTTCATAAAAGCTAAAGAGAAATAAAACAAACACAAATGTAGATAAAAACAATGAATAAACAATTAAACTGTGGAAAAACGATAAGAACCTTCCGGAGTATGTGCCCTTAGAGCAGCCAAAGCTGATGGAGGAGGCAAAGATGGAGGCCCGCCTTATAGTGTTTTAAAGATTATTGAAAATTTTAATATTTAACAGCGTATTGTTATGTAGACAATATATTTATTTAAGTTATGTATGGAAATAAACATTTAAACGAGAAGTATAGTTAATCCTCAGGGATTTTGAATTTTATTCATCATTTTATGAGCTTCTATTACTTCCGCAAATTATAGTTTTATTTGTCAAATGACCGATTATTATTTATTATAGCTTTCTTATCTTACTATTTAGTTCCATTTATTGTTGGTATTTCAAATGTTTCTTTACTTAATCCATGAGTTTTCAAAAATGCACCATGGTTGTGTCTTGAAAACCCTATAAAGTATATTCATTGTGGTGACGTAATATAGCCTGAAAGAATATTAATTGAAACAAACACAAGGTATTTGCAGGGTATGAAATTGCCATACGCCCCCCCATATTTTTGTTTATTAACCGCGTGTTTTATATTTTAAATTAATGATATTTGGACAAATAGAGAAAAACTAAATAAGAAAGATGAAAATTTAAATTTTATCGGAAAAACAGGCAATTTAAAAAATAAATGCAAAAAACCATTTTTGAGGTGCGAAATTGCTATACGACCAGCTTGGTTTTTGGGTTTTTAATGTGAATAGTTGTTCAAATACTTTTTTTTTTTACTTCGATTCACCTAGTCGGCATTGAGTCAATTAGTTTTTTTAAGTACACAATTCAAAGATTTTCTCAAGCAAATAGTATTTCTTTACTCAAATCTTCCTTTTTTTCAAAACTCTTTCCGTTTCATAGATATTTTGCCCCCAAACATTCTTTATTGAGTTCAAATCAGTTGAACGAGCTGGTCAATCTAATATGGCTACAGCATACTTTTCCATCCAGCTTTTAGTGTACTATGAGGTATGGATGGGTGCATTATCTTGCTGAAAAATCAAAGACTTATATTACTCTGGCAATATGAAAAAAAGCATTCTCGTAAGGTAGCAATATATGCATAAGAATTTTCTCTTCCTTCTAAAAACGCCAAACGTGTTTTACCATTGGCGCTTTT
>OZ038321.1:18207072-18357191 GCA_964035795.1 Pterobdella sp. o SKG-2022 | reverse complement strand
ATTTTCCAGGCCATAGGATTCCATATCCTTTTCAACACAACTCAACCAAGTTTTTGCTGGTCTACCACGGTAACGACCTTGAGGCAAAGGAAGTTTGAGCCCGTCTTTGATACACATGGACGAACGTCTCACGTGACCATACCAGCGAAGACGACGGCTCTGTAGCAGCGTCCTTATGTCTGGGATTTTGAGTTTTGTGAGGAAAACTGATGATGGACTTCTATCCTTTGGCTTAACGCCACATATCCAGCGGATCATAGACCTATCATTGCGCTGTAGCCTTTGCAAAACAGCAACTGTTGGAGCCCAGTTTTCACTGCCATATAACAAGGCAGAACGCACACAAGGTGTGTATAATTTGCCACGAAGTTCCAAGGTGATGTGTTTAGAGGTCAATATGGGCAACAGTTTTTTAAATTTACCCCAGGCAACTAAACATCTGTTGATAACTGCCAGTTCACAACCTCCACCTGCACAAAACATATCACCAAGGTAGCAAAACTTCGGTTCTACATCCATTGTGGCTTTACCAACAATAACCTCTTTGATAGGCCTATAATCCAAAGGTGGCACTAAATTGAGACAGCGAGGACATACGTAAGCCCGATCCTTCAGTCTTCCAGTCAAACCACTACATCTTTTGTGAACCCAATGAGAGCATGACGAGCAAAAAACTGAGTTGACGCCAACACCTTTGCGGCATACACTGCAAGGAAAAGCTCCAGAATCCCTCAAGTTTTCAGAACCGTATAACATGAATTTTGTTTTTTTGGAGTTCACTCGCAATCCTTTACTTTCTATTTCCAGTTTCCATTTTTCAAATTTAGATATACAATCGTCTAGCGATTCTGAGATCAAAACCAGGTCATCAGCATATAAAAGTTCCCAAGAAACACCGGTTCTTAACTCTCTAGACAAAGCTTCCAAAACAAGAATAAAAAGTAAAGAACTCAATACAGATCCTTGATGTACACCAACATTTACACCAAACTCATCGCTGAGCTGGTTATTAATGCGTACTCGACTTTTTGCTCCAATATACCTGCTCTGAACTACACGGACAGCCCATTCTTCAACCACAAGCTTTCTCATTGCCCACCAAATCACTTTGCGCGGAACTCGATTAAAGGCCTTCTCTAAATCGACGAAAACAAAAGAGTGGCTTTTGACGGCTAGACATTTTTCCTGCAACTGACAAACAATAAAAACTGCATCAGTGGCGCTTCTACCAGAAACGAAGCCAAACTGCATCTCATCAATATCCACCATCTTACTGATTCGTCGCTTTAAGACGTGCTCAACAAGCTTCATCACATGATCTGTCAGCTTGAGACCTTTATAATTTCCTCGATCCAAAGCATCCCCCTTACCTTTGTAGAGGTTTACAATGATGCTATCACGCCAATCAGCAGGAACAACACCTTCAGCAATAACTGATTTCATGAGGTGGGCCAATACTTCTAAACCTACAGAACCAGACGCCTTTAACATTTCGGCAATTATGCCAGAAGGTCCTGCTGTTTTGCGACACTTCATTTTCTTAATGGCATCACTGACCTGTGTCAGTGTGACATAAGGAGGAGGGCCAAGGATCGGTGAAACAAAAGAGACTCGCTAGCCCAATCGAACTCAAAACTTGATAGCCTTTTATGATGTTCAACCCAGGCATTCATTTTTGGGAATCACTTAAAGTGAGTTCACCAGCATCATTTCTGACACATTTATCACCTATTACATCACGGTTATGACTGTCCATCCGCCTGGCCAAGTTATATAAATCATTACAGCTATAAGTAAACTAAATAATAACAAGGCTAAAGGTGCAGATGAGTGAAGAAAAACTAATAAAAGAAGTATCAAGAATATTAAACTTAATAGTAGAAAATTAAATTCAAGAAGATAGTTTTATTGTTAGTGAAATATTAGCCACTGTACAAAACGATGTAAATCGAAAAAACAACTTACAAGCTTCACTCTGCTGAATAGTATTCAAAAAGTATTATCGAACATTACTATGAATCATATACGCAAAAAAACGTAAGAATACATCGGTTCTTATCAAAGTGGATTCAGAAATGGAAGAAGCACAAAAGACATAGTCTGGTCTCATAAATGGGATATAGCTGAAGCTCTGATGTACAGGAATGAAGATTAATATATCCTTGGTATCGACCTTAGCCAAGCCTTTGATACTGTGGACAGACCCTTTCTAATAAATTTTCTTGAAAAAATTCTGAACAAAGATGAAATAATAGTATCTATTTAACAATTTACACTTTGTACAGTATGAATCAAGTCTTTCTATCCTATATCTTTCTACTCTGACTATTTACTTGGGCAGCTTTTTTAAAGCGAGTTTATTTTAAGTTATTTTTGAATTTAATTAATGAATTATGACAAGGTTTTACTTATTAAAAATTTTAGCTAAATAAAAATTTTCTCTACATGCTCTTATAAATCCTCATAATTTGATGTTTTACTGGTAAAATTTAATTATACTTTGTGCTATTGTGTTAAAGTAGTTTCTAGAGTTGCAAAGGTTAGCCCTCAAAACCTTTTAATAATTGTGATAAAATTTCTTTTTGCCTGGAAACAAATATTGATAAAAATTTCATCTAACTTTAAACTCGAATGTTTTTGAAATCCAACAAAATAGACACAGAATTAAAAACAGCAATTTGAAGCTTCAGTTTTATGAAATATTAAAATTTGATCAACTTCTTCACTCCTTAGTAACTACCAACATTTATCTCAATAAATAATTATGAAATTTCCAATAGTTATAAAATAACTAATTACTCTCTTCCCCTTGATGGGCTTCATAGTAATTATATCTAAAACTTTTGAAAAAATTTTTCAAAGTAACTCACATTCTCAATATTTTGGTTTTGTTTTATTTTTGAAATATTACTACGAACAAAGTGATTGATTATTTAATGAGAAAAAACTGCCTCAATGTTCATATTAACTTACTTTTTAAAATATATCATTTAAGAAAAAAAAATGTATACAATGGCATATCTAACAAATAATTAAAATTAAAAAACTCAAAATTTTCATATTTTGTTTAGTACCTTGGTTGATATTGTGAGATGGGTCATTAAACCCTTGATTTGCATGAGCTTGAGGATATTGACTTTGATAGGAAGGGGGATTTTGGTATGGATATCCTTCAGTTGTGAATGGAGGAGCAGTTGCCATGTTGAACCTGTTCTGTTGTCTAAAATTGTTTGAAAGTTTTAACAAATTCATCAGCAGTACTCATTTTTAGTAAATTAAAATTTTGTATAAACTTCAAAATTATTTAATTAGTTTAGCAACTACATGATTACCTTGAAACAAAAAATATATAAATTTATCGTAAAAAAAAAATTCACTATAAAATAAATTAGAAATTTCGTATTTCACTTATCATATAAACGTTGTCCCACTAAAAGCGTATTATTAAAAATCACCTGAGCACCAAAGAAACGAAGTTAACCACACTGAATACCACAAGCGTTTAATATTAGTCAGGTTTATTTATTTTTGGCGAAGTTAAAAATTATGCAAATTTAATACTCTTAACTGATTAAAAAATTATTGAAATAATTGAACTACTACCTTCTATTACAAACTTTCAATAGAAAAACTTAACAAAAATAGCCCATGAATAGAATAAAAAATAACATAATAAATAACTTAACCTATTTTAATTGATTTTTTCAAAAGCCAAACCATAAAATGATGTATGTTTCTCATACTTGAAAATGTTACGTTGTTAACGAAAAGCTTCGTATCTTAATAAGCTTACTGGTGTTCTGAAGTATTATTCCTATTGTAATTGTAATGCGGTATTTATAAAGCGCTTTTACTCTTAAGTCAAAGCGCTTGCTACAAATTTAATGTAGCGAAAACACACTGTGGAACAGGTACTAATTGTCGGCTCAAGTGGGATCGAACACGGTAACTTTAGATAATTAGTCTAATGCTCAACCATTGAGCTATACGGGCCAAAAAATAGCTGGGCTCGTCCTAGTACAAAAACGACACACATTTATCAATTGAATATGTTTTACTAATAAAATTTAGCTTTGGCTACCTGATTAGAATTAAGTGCTTGTGAAGTTATCAGAAACATTCATTATCATTGGAGAACCTTCTCAAGAAGAAATGACATATTAATGATAAAGTTGTTGAATAAGATGTTAGAAATGCACAAAAAAAAACGTTGAAAACTGAAGTTATTTTTCAAATTTAGCTACAATTTTTAGTTTTTTTTTTTTTTTCTACCAATCAGCTTTATAGAAAGTTTAAAGAAATAAACTTTCAAAAATTTGCAAAAATTTAAGTAATTACCGCTTCTCTTTCTCTATGTGGTTAGAAATGTGCCAGTGAAATTAATTATGAAGTATTTCAAGTTGAGTTTTCCATGAAATGAAAATATTATTTTAAAACTATCAAATCACAAAACTTTTTATTTTATTGTTCTTTTTTAGTTCTTCAAACTTGTGGTTTCATTTTTCCAACGTTGTTTTCAAAACAGAGCGGCGTGGTAGTAAAAAAAAAAATGCTTTTTTGGTCAATTATTGGTCTTATTTTATAAATATGTTTGTTAATAACTTCAAATTCAACTTTATCCGTAATAACGTATAAATAAGCGGTGTTTTTAGTGTTTTTCTGTTACTTCGAAATTTTACTTTTTTAACGAAAAGCTTTGATTTTAGTAAATTTTATAGTGTTCTTAAACATACTTATTTTATTGTAGCTAGTGAAAAATCACAATGTTCATTCTATTTTATTGTACAATCTTACTTGCAAAGTTAATTTGAATGTTAAACACTCAATTTCAGTAATTTATTAAAGATTTCTAGCGCTTTTTTGTCCACTGAACGGATTGTTTTCCGATTTTCCACATAAGCTCACCACTTTGAAAACTTTCTTTCAATTTTTGTAACTAGATTCTTTTTCTATAGAAGTTTTCCATATTTCAATGGCTTATGAATCTTTGAGTATCATTGGTCGTATGTTAGCCTATTTTTTGTATTAAACAAATGCTTTTAACTTTTACTGTATATTATCCAAAACTGTCACTCGTGCATTTTTTGGTATCTTTGTTATTGTTTGATGACTCATTTAATATGAAATTCTTAAAATGTATTTTTAACATTTTATTTTTGTGTTTTTCAAACAAAAACTTTTTTAATGCAATTTATTTAAACTTAAACACCGTTTCGATGGTGAAACTAATAAGTAACTTTGATAGGCGAAAATAATAGTTAGTGCCTTGCTTGACTTTTTCATTTACTTGCACCAAAAACCGGTAGGACACCTTTTATCCTCAGCCTCGCTTTTTTTTTTGAATCTGTGTTCATCATTCGATAAAATTATCAAGTTTATTATTGATTTGATAAAGAATGTGTGAAAAAGTTGAAATGTTCATAAAAGCCTGTTATAGAAATAATAGTATTTAACTTTTGTATAGTTTCCTGAAATTTAAGAAGGCCTATAAACACTAATAATTATTATTATTATTATAATACGAAGCTTTTCAATATGCGAGTGTTTTCGATAAAAAACTCGCGTTGTTGAGGCCTTATAAAAGGCAACACACAGTTCACGAATCCCTTAGATAATATGATCAGGTGGAATTTACTTGAGCATCGACCCCTATTGCTCGGAGGTAGATCATTGGAATAATTGTCTAAAATTACCGAGTTCGATCCCGCATGGCCACAATTAGCACTTGTTCCTTATTGTGTTTTCGCTACATTAAATTTGTAGCAAGCGCTTTGATCTATAAGAAAAGCACTTTATAAATACCCCATTACATTAAAAATACCCGTTACAACCTCAAATACTTCTAATTATTTCTGCAAGGTTTTATCATTAGGATCAGTTCCTGTTGAATCCGTTGTTTTTTTATTTTAAGCAGTTTGGTGGAACTATATTAAACTTTAAGTTCAATTTTTTAATGTATATTTATATTCTTTTTGTCAGCGTATCTCGAGTTCAAACTTACTTGAATAATTGACGAGAAATCTTGAATATGAACATTTAAACTAAAACTGTGCTCATAATCTATATATATCAATATTTAAATAATTTTCTCAGATATTAGAAAAAAACAACTTTTAAAGAAACATCTCGGAAAATTAAAAAGCATAGAATCTTTATAAGAGTATTATTGGTATATTCATACTACATGACCTATGCACAAGCATTTCCAGGAAAATATTTTTGAAAACAGTAATGTTTTATTTATAATTGATGAAGTAATTTTAGGAAAAATCTTAAATAATCTTTTTTTGTTCTTTAATGTAAAGTATAAAAGAAATTCACAATATTTACCAACACTTTATTCGTGCCATATTCAATTTTTTTTGGTTGGTTCAACGAATTACACAATGATGAAAGAGAAAAGTGCTGTAGCATGCAACGTGAAATTGAAGACTTTTCACCTGCGACTTGTATGATCATCACAGCGAAACAATTATTCAATGTTTAATACACACATAACTTTTTGAAATTTTTATTTTTTTAAAAGTTGTCCTAGCTAACAAAATTGATATCGTTTCAGCATTAAAATCAACATTCAAAATAATTAAGTTTTTTAAAATAAATTATATATTTAAAATCATTTATATTCTATATTGAACAGTCACCGTACAAATAAGAAAGCCTAGTTTGCATCAAGATAATATGAACAAAAAGAATTTAAAATCTCTAAAAATTTAATTAATATCGGTATCTATTGTGACGCACGAGTTTATTGCCAGCCTTATGTTCTTCAAAGCCTTTTCGAAACTGCAAAAAAATATTTGATAAAGTTAAAATTTTTGTTCCACAGTTTAAGATTATTAAGAAATGATTGATTTACAAAGTATAAGTTAAAACAGAAAACCAAGAAATTTATGTAAAACTTTTGTAATCTACAAAAAATTTATCCTTTAAAATAGAAATTAAAAAACTGAATTATTTATTTTTTGAAACGACGAAACTTTTTTAAAGCCTAGTATAAACTAAAAAATGAATATGAAAGTTTAAATTGATAGCAAACAATCTACAATTGAACACAAAAAATGACTATCTATAAAACAACAAAAGCACCTTGAGAAAGTAGGTAGGTACAAATAATTTGAGCAGGTCCCTGCTGTCGGCAACGAATCCGTTTCAGCATTGCTTTAGAATTTTTAAGGTATGATTTCGAAAGACCGTTTTATCACTTAAAATAAAGATGGTGGAAATTATATTACGAAGTTGTAGCTTTGAATGTGTATTTAATAAAGTTGCTCCAGTGATGTAGTGTTGACGTAGAATAGCCGGAAATCAATATAATAGAAACAAACACTAGGGTTTATTAAGACACTTAATACACGAAGCTTTTCGTAAGAGTATCTTACATTATCTAGTGTCATACACTAGATAATGTTAGATAAAACGAAAAGCTTCGTGTATTAAGTTTCTCAATAAACCTTAATATTTGTTTTTATTATATTGATATGAGTGTAAATTGGAAAGAAAGTTAATTTATGAAATTCATTCAAAACCAAAGCTTTAGAATTTAAAAAAAACCATTATAAGCTTGATTAAAAAGCGTTAATTTCATTTTTAAATACATTCAATAAAACATTGGTAGATGGCGATAGAGCCATCAGGAGCAAACATGATGCTAAAGACCAACTTGGACTGAACATCAATGGTAACGGGCAGGCGTCGTCTCCCGGAGGCAAACTTCAGAAGGTTACTTCTTTCCTCGTTGCTCAGTTCCTTCACCACGTCCCAAAACATCTAAACAACATTCAATCATCGTCACCAAAAATAATGTTTATTAAAACCTCCTCTAAGTTACCAGAGTATTTCCTTTTAAAAGTAATCTAATTAGATTATATTGTTGTAAATGTCCCGGTAACTAGGGTTGACAGCCCACAAAATACAATATTCGTTTTATGAAGCCTTTAATAATATGATCAAACTACAAGTTCCTGTCTGAAAAGCACAATTCTTACCTTGATTTGTTCTTTGTTGCCAAAAAAACTGAAAACTACTGTGAAAAATTAAGAGATTATTTCTTAAAATTAATTAAAAAGGTGAAAAAAAATTTTTAATAAATTTTATCGGAAGAATAAATTTTTCAAACAAAAAATCGAACATATCATTAAAAAATGATTTAAACATGGAAAACAACCATATTTTTCAAGTTCCTCTATTGAAACCTCCAATTCCCCACATATCCTCTTCTCAAGTTCGTCTGCAATCACAAGCAAGTGTTATCTTAACAGTTTCCCATTGGGTCATTAAGATATTAATGTAAACACGTTTGCCAAAATTTTGAATTGTTTGAAACAAGTAACGAAACACTTGAACTTCATAAACTCGCATTCTATTTTACAAAAGCACTTTAATTTTTAAAGTTTTAAGTAATCTAATCTATATTCATGTTCAGCATAGCAGTTGTGCAGTTGATTGTACGTTGTAATTGAAAACGAAATGTTTTTCATAGCAATCATGAAACCCCATGAAGCAGGATAACCTAGTGAGGTGAGAAAGGCTGCACTTGCTGGGACCACTTCATAAAAACCATTCTTTATCGCTTCCATCTGTCGACATCATCGAAAAATATGTTATTAAAGAAGTATCTCTTAATTCAAACATCAGTATTTTTCAAAGATCAATCTAATGTGTAAAATTATTCATATCAAAAAAAGCTTTATTTTACTCAAGTAGTTTAGTAGATCAGATACGCTTTTTAGTAAAAATGTTTTATGTTGTCAAAAATTTGTAGCTACAAAAGTAACCAAACCAAACGAAATAATTTGTGCAATTCCAACCTGAGCCTTGAACTCTTGCATTCGTGCCTGCCTGCACAATCTGCAGTATTCAAAGCGGTCTTGGTAGTGCAGTTTTGTGTGGGTGCTTGACAATTCTATGGTTCTGCCGTCACTGTAATAATTTTGATTATAAAAGCAATTTATTTTTAATATAATGGCTGTTTCCAGCGTCTAAAGATTATTCATGAAAAGCCATGGTAATAAAAATTGAACACCATGAAAATATGGTTCAAAATTTCATGCGAATTCTTAAGCTTTATGAGTTACTGATTGTCTAAAATTAGTTTATAATACATATTAAATTAAACATAAACAAAACCTTAATTTTTCAATATTTATAAATTAATCGATAATACATTAAAAAAAATTTTAAGCAAAATCTAAGCTTAAACTGATATAAAGATATGCTTGATAAGAAACCTAGTAACACAAGTCCACACGTTGGTGTCCATGAAGTAGGCATCAAACTCGTCCTGTGTCATCTTCTCAATCCTCTCCAAACGAACCACCTGTGTGTTAGCAAAGTGCAACCCATCCAAACCAATGGATCAAACCACTTATGAAATTCGTGTTTTATAAAAAATCCTTACTATCATCACCGATATCATTCTCATCATAATTTGGTTTATAGTGTCTTTTTCAAAAGAAAATGATAAATAATGAGCAAACCTCTTTGTGGTCAACAGTGACAAAATCCTTCCACCTGACCTGGTGTCCTAACAACTGCCTCCAAAAGAAGCCAGGAAGGTTGATCGTCTGGGGAGTTAATAATCTTGTATTCCTATAATCATTGACATTTATAAAATAGCTTTCTTTATTATCTTCTAATATTTTGAAGAAAATATATTTGAAATTTATATACTTCACAAAAGAAAATGACTGTCAAAAATCTACTTTAAATAAATTCTGTAAAAAATTTTTTCTCTAAAAATATAAAAAATTGCTCAAACCACAAGCTTTTTCAAATAAACTCAATTTCATTTAAAATTAACTTCTAATAAAAATTTTTGAGCCTTTTCTACGATTATTTGTGATAACTCACAAGGATATCTTCAGTCCTGAAGCATGCCCCCATCAGCAAGCCCACCCAATGGTACAAGTCGAATCTTTCGCAGGCACCATTGGGTATGTATTCATCCCTGTATTCTGGTGTGTCCGGGTTGTTCTGGTGGTTTTAGAGGCTTTTTATTTCTCAGCAACGCTATTAACGTATTTTCTTATATACAAAACGTCTAATTCTTATTAGTTTATGCAGCAAAAGCTCCGTGAAATTTATCAATCTTTTTTTTACTATTGTCCAATCTATACTAGCATAGAAAAGGAAATAAGTCGACGGCGACTGAAAGTTAAAACAGGCTAATTAAGTTAGTTTCAGTTTGAAATTTTTTTTTCACTAATCTAGTACCAACTCAATAGCTTCCAAAAATGAATGCTTCGTGGGCATTTAAAAAGCACTAAATCAAAACCAACCAGCATAGCCACCAAATTGCAACTCAATAGCTTAGATTGCTTAGAATAGAAAAGTTTCAAAAAGTGCAACTATACCAAACTTGATGTCCCATTGAATTTTCACTAAGCCTTGAGTTTCGCTACCAACTGCAGCGAAGGTCTCTTAGTCATGCATTCTTTTCATAAGAAGTTTAAAACACCTGAGAAACATTTCACCTTGATACTCTACTCCCCATGACTCACCTGATTGGGAGAAGGAATGAAAAGATCGAAGACAGGCTTGACTCCTTCTTTGCTGGGACACAACTCTTCCGAGAGGTTTGTCAATGACTCTCTGAAGCCACCGCCTGTGCAATGTTACCGAATTTTCATTGATATTTGTTCTCACTTTATTGCCTTCTTTTCATTATCTTTTACAAAAAAATCTATATCAGTATAAGAAAAATGAAATCGTAGTTCGAGGTAGCATTGAAGTTTGAAAAGTTATTAAACAAATAATTGTTGGTGAAGACACCTTGGTCACTGATGCCCTCCATTTTAAACTTGCAGTACCACCATTGGTTCTCGTCTCTGCTGAACCTGGCAGTCACCATTTTTACGATAAGTTTAGCCTTATTACAAAAGATTAGGGATATTACCGAAACGACCTACCTGTAACTGGAAGGCGATTTATGTGGTTTCACCTGTGGATGGTGAAACAAACATCGACATCAAATCAGTTGTTTAATACATCAACTTGAACAAATAAAAAGTAACTCCATGTAATTATGCACCCACACAACCAAACTATTATCTGACCAATCATAACTTTGTATGATCTCATCATTAGCAATTATTATGGTTGAGGTCAATCAAAGTTCTATTCAATAACACTAACACAGCTATTTAAAACTAAGCTACCAAATCCTTTCGTATTTATTTGCACTTGAATGAAGAAAGATTAAAACTATGTTTATCTACTATGAATATTTCATACTTAAAATTATTATCTTCTCAAACTTAAAGGCACAAATTGATAACGTTAAATCATAAGCAAGTTATGAACGAGAAAAAATCGTGTTAAACTGCAACATTTCATTTACTCAACATCAATGCATAGAGTTTGTAGCCACCTTGATTAGATACAAAAAGAATACCATCAATGTAAACACCAATCATATATCAACGATACTGAAAATTGGCTAATAAATTATGATAAGGCTCCACATTCAAAATTTAAACGGGGTTTTTCAAAACTTTTAAAAGTTGAAACTATTATACGACATACTAGAGATGAAAGAAATAATCAAATAACAAACGAATAGAAAAAAAGTAGGAAAAGAATTTAATTAATGATCCTCTCTCGGTAAAAAACCAAGCTATGGATTTGATTTAAAAATGCAAAAGTTAAAACAAAACCTGCGTGTATATTTGGTAAAAAACACTTTGGTCGAAGGGAACCTGGATGCCGTCGTTCATAAAATGTCTATCCAGTGATATATCTGGACCATAGCTTTCTCTACTTCATTGGTGGATACATGGGTTGATGTTTAGATGGATGGGTGTATGTGTGTAGTTGGACTGGTGGGTGTATTCAGATAGATGGATGAATGAAAAAATATTTTAAATAAATAAAAAATCTTCTTATTTGCAAAAATGATATTTGATAAAAGAGAGACTTTCTGACTTCTTGGCAGTTCTATCAAGCATGATTTCAATGTAATCCTTCCTCGACTTGCTCAAAGCAAACAGATGGTTAAATGCCTATTTTTTGTGTGTTTAATGATCACTTAAGATTAGTTTGGAATGAGATTTTTTTAATTTTTTTCAACGCGTTAAAATTCTTGATAAAAGAAAAAAGGCTAAAAAAAGGATTTAATTAAATGTTAAATATATTTAAAAAGTTTCATGAAATCAACTGTTTTTGATTATTAATGAAACTTTTTAAGAGATCTTTTACAACTTCATTTTGATTTGTTACATGATAATTGATAGAAGTTGAAATAAAAAATAACAAGTATGACTATGCATTTCTAACATTTAAAGGTAGTCTCAAGAATCTTCAAATTTATAATCCTCTCAACTTTTAGGCAACCCTACTTTCGAATTGATAACGTCAAGTCATAAAAAAATTATGAACGTGAAACAATCGGGTTAAACTACAACATTTCATTTACTCAACACCAACGCTAAAGGCTGTAGCCATAATGATTAGATACAAAAAACCAGAGTGCCTGAAAAATACCCTTATTGACATTGAAAGCATTTCTCTAACGCACATAATGAAAGAGTCAAACAAAAAATTTATCCGTTGGCAAAAGACACTTTCTATGAAACAGGCGCCCAACCAGATCTCAAACTTAGCTTAATCTGAAACTATGGTCAACTAGGCGGCAAATTATTACAAAATAATCTACAATATAGTGTTCATTGGCTAGTCTGCGAATTGGGTAAACAAAAAATAAACTATAATGTTTAAATAATTAAGTTACTACAATCTTCAGACAAAAATATCACAAAACTGGACGTAATTGAAGGGATATAACGTACCTCGGAGAGCTTGGCGTTAAGGGAGTTAGGGAAACCAGTTTGTGCTGACGGGCACAGGTGGGGTATACACATGTCATACATGTCCATCAGTCTGTCAACGTTACTCACATCATCATTTGAGGATTTTAATATTATCATCATTATTACTCACATAAATATTTGGGAGTTTTATCATTACCATGAGAGAAGAGTAATGGTGTAAATAAAGTTATTAATTTTGATAGATACTTTCAAAACAATAAAAAACAACTCAAGATTAGTTGGGTATCATAATTTTATCAATATCAAGAGTATGGTGTTTAAAATTTGAATTTTTTATGAGAAGCTCCCTGTAAATGATTATTTGATTGGAAGGTTACCTTTGGAAGATGCACTGCTGGTAAAAGAGCACCTGGGGAGATATGGATGACAAGAGGGGATACTTAATGAAGTATTTTTCGTTGTACAAATCCACAAAAAAGAATGAGTTTGTCTGTGTGGTATTATGGTACTAATTAATTAAATTATTAGTGAATAAAATCAAGGTGCAACCATCATCACTTGATTAAAAACTGGTTATCACCGTGATTAAAAAGCTTCGTGCATTTATCAACTTGTGAACCATTATGTTCAAATTTATCATGATAAATGTATGTTTTATACTTAGTCTTAAAACTTCTACTACCAATAAAAATTGCCCGCAATTTCAATAAGCGATACGAAAAAATTTTGCCAGACCTGTTTTTTAATTAGCAATCCAGATATTTTCAAATCGTTAATGTCGTAATTGGTACCTTGAAAAAGCATCATATAGATTTAAGACTAATGTAATGTTGATGTATTGTATGCATCATATTTAAAACATGTTTAATGTTTTTAATGCTGGAAAATTAGTAGCTAACAACAATTAGTGAATATACAATATAATATTTAGACCTTTCAATTGCTTAAAAATGCAACGTTGAAATTTAATATGAGTTACAATAGTAAAGTCTAAAGAATAGGAACCTATTTTGAAAGCAATTTTGATGATTTCAAGGTAGGTAGATTGTGTTTCCAACAACCACATCTCTTTCTTCGGAGTCTCATAACTTGAGTTTTTATTGGAGCAACTTTTAATATCATAACAAATTTTAAGCGATAGTTTCCGAAAAGTTGAAATTTATTGTCATAAACTTCCTTTTCCGAACCAATGACCTTGAAAATTTAGTAAAAAAAAAACAAAAAAAAAGTTAATGAGATTTATTGAAGCCCAAGGCTATTGGATTTCTAAGAAACCATCATCGAGCTTCTCTGCGCTTTTATCATTGTTATCTAGAACGCTCTAAATAACCTGGTATCCATAGGAATATCAGCTAGCTTGTTGAGCATACCACTGTACCCTCCACTCACCAGCACAGCCACCGGGAAGTAACTCATCTCATGCGAATCAATGCTGATGCCTAGTTTACTGGATGGTTTGGTGCATGGGTGCAATTACGAATGTGATATTCTATCAAAGCGTGCTTAGTTTGTGAAATTGAGTCTAAGATATAATGTGATAAAAATATTATTATTTTAATAATTTTTATTTACGAAACTAGCCTTTTTCCCGTATTATTAGTTTTATACTCATTACATTCAGATTTGAGTATAGCTATAAAACCAGAATTAAAATCTTCTCAATTATTTATTCAATATTAAAACCATTAACAAATCACTCACTCAATCTTGACTCCTGGTCGGATTTTGACCTCGATATAGTGCTCAAGTCCCTCCCCACTCTGCCATACTTGCTTGTCTGACGTCAGCAGATTATTTTTGGTTTCTTCACCCTTGCAACCAATCAAAATGTACCATTAATGGAAAACTTTCTATTCAATATCTTAGTATATACTTGGAAATATCTTGAAAATAATTTAAAAGGGATATTCGTCAATGTACATATATAAAGTATTGTCTGATAAAATAGTTTTCAAAAAGCTGTTGAAACCACTCAAAATTTGCCACTCAACGTAAGAACCTATGACATTTATTTCAGCAAAAACTTATGAATACTAACAGAAGAAACTTTAATAGATTGAACAATTTTATCCAGGTTATTCAGTTCCAACTCGTGTTCATTGGCCACCAGCTTGCAAAGACTCTCATCTATTTTGTCATTGTATGAGTACTTAGGAACGTTTGAAAAACGTTTTGTGTCCAAAGTTTTATTTATACATCCATTGTTGTAGTAAGAAGCATGGTTGAAATTGTTAACAGGTTGGGGGGTTTTAGATGCACTTGTAGCATGATTGTTTGATGGTACTCTTTCAGAAGCATTGTGTGACAAGGGAGAAATCACAGGAGATGATATATCGATGGGTGGTGGTGGATCCATAAAGTTTGGGCATGTGCTGACCAAATGTTTAATATGATTCTTTCGAGTCTTATTGAATGGCTGGTAAAAATCTTCAACTAAATCTATCCAGCTATAAATTTAACAAAATTACTGTTAATACAAACTGAAAATAAATAGAATGTTGAAAGAATAAAAATAATAGGAAATAATAATACTATGAAAAACTAACATGTCAGGTTCCCCATAGTCAAAAGCCTCATGGTCACCACAATCCATTGATCCATCATCTACATCAGAAACCATTTGATGGGGGAACTTATTGGTTGTAAAAAGGCTTTTATCCAACGAATTTGAAGGATTTTTCACTTGTTCTAAAACTGAATATGCATATTTTGAACTGTATAAAATTATCCAATGATCCTTCAGTTGCATTTTGTTCACTGGTCGATTATTATCAATGGAAGCTAACTGCAGATTAAGAAAATAATGCATTACTACTGTTTCTGTATAGGAATCTACAAAACAATGGTTTTACCATTTTGACCTGAACCCATAAGCCATCTTTGTTGTATTCAAGGGATGTTGATGTGATGACCCTATGTCTAGAAGACAACTGGAAGACATAAAGGCATTGAGTGTATTAATGATTTTACATTTATTTAGAACAGCTTGAAAATAATTTCAGCAAGTTTAATTATGAATATTAGAATTTAAAATAATTATTTAAAAATGTTAAGTTTTAAATAATAATGAAGCATTCTGATTGGTTTAAAAATATACATAAAATGGCAAAAGGGTGTAAAATAAAAAATGAAAATGAAGTTTTGATTTGCTTAGAAGACTTCAACGGGCACATTGGCAAAGAGGTTGATGGGTTTGAAGGTGTTCATGGAGGTTTTGGAATAAGCAAGAGGAATGTGGAGGGTAGATTGCTGTTGGAATTTTGTGTTTAAAAGAGTATGTGTGTGGGTAATAATTGGTTTGAAAAGAAGGATAATGGGAAAGTTACTTTTAATGGAGGGTGTAGTGGGATAGAAATAGATTTTGTGTTGATGAAGGGTAGTTAGACAAAGTTTTTGAAGGATGTGAGAGCAATTGGGGGTGAGCTCCAACACAAACTATTGAAGGTGGTTTTAGATGAAAGATGGATTAGGAAAATCCAACAAAGCCATGCCAAAAAAGTATTTCGTCCAAAAGTATGGAAGCTTTTGAACGATGAAGTAGAAGCAAAATTTTCTGAAAAGATGGAAGTTTTGTATCAAAAAAGCGATGAACGAAATAATGAAATATAAAACTTCTTCTATAAAAGCTGCTGAAAAAGATTGTGGAGTGAGCAGAGGTAGGCCTCAGCATGGTGAATTTAGTGGTGGAATCAGAATGGACAAAAAAGCCATCACAGAGAAGAGAAAAAGTGTCTGGAGATGGAAACAATTTTTATCCGGAGAAAATAAATCCCTTTATGTCTCTGATAAAAAGAAAGCCAAGAGAGTTGTTGCTGAGGCAATGAAGAGGCGGTAAAAGAGATGGAGAAGATACGGAATGACAGAAATGTCGTATTCCGTAGAATAAGAATGAGGAAGAATGAAGTAACTGACTTAGCAGGTAACAACTGCATTAAAAACAAAAAGAGGAAGGTTGTATTTGTCAAGAATGGTCGCAAGAGAGCGTGGAAGGAGCACATCATGAAGGAAGAGAATCCATGGGATGGGATGGTGAATGTAAGTGGTTGAAGGTCCCATTTGCTATGAACGAAGTGGAAAGAGCACTAGGGATCATGAAAAATGGCAAGGCTAGTGGACCAACTGAAAGTGTCAAGAAGCACCTAACTGCCTCTCCACATGGTAAGCAAGTTATATTCCAAATAGCAAATGAAATCCTCGATGGAAAAGATATGCTTCATGACTGGAGGACAAGTACAGTTGTTCCCATTTATAAGAAGGTAGCGTTATGGGCCGTGCAAGCTATCGAGGTGTAAAGCTTCTAGAGCATGGTACAAAAGTGGTGGAAAGGTTGTTGGAGAAGAGGTAAAAAAAGTTGGTAAAAGTTGATCAAATTCAATTTGGTTTTATGCCTTGCAGAAGCACAGTGGACACTATTTTTATTCTTAAGAGAATGCAAGAAAGCTATCTTGAGAAGAATAGGAAGCTTTTTATCTGTTTTGTTGATTTGAAGAAAGCTTTCGATCGGGTGCCAAGAAAGGTGATTGAATGGGCGCTGAGAAAGAGGTTGGTCCTGGAAAGGTTGGTTCAGGCAGTAATGTAGATGTACAAAGGAGCAAAAACGCGGGTTCAAGTTGGAAGTGGACACTCGGAAGAATTTGATGTCGGTGTAGGTGTCCATCAAGAATCGGTTCTTTCACCGTTTTTGTTTTCAATAGTGCTAGATGTATTGTCTAAAGAGAGAAGAAAAGGTGCTTTATATAAACTGCTTTATGCAGATGACTTGGTCTTGACGGCAGAGACTATTGAAGAACTAGAAGCACAATTCATCCGTTAGAAGGAAGTCTTTGAAGGGGAAGGATTGAAGATTAAGCTTGGTAAGACAAAGGTCATGGAGAGTAGTGGTGGTAGTTGCATTGTTGTTATGGCTAAGATTGATCTATGTAGTGTGTGTGGGAAGAGGGCTAAGATAAATTTTGTGAGGTGTAAGACATGTAAGAAGTGGGTTCATGCGCAGTGCACTAGGGTAAAAAGAGTGACTTGTAAAATGAATGAAAATTTTGAATGCAAGGTTTGTATGAATGGTTCGAATGAGGAATGTAAGAATGTTTCAAATAGTTTTTTGAGTTGGAGAGAGTAAATAATTATTTTTAACTAGGGGATAATATGAATGGTGGAGAAGGAAGTTAGCTAGCTGTTACACGAAGGATAGGGCTGGGATAGAAGGTATTCAACAGTATGTCTTCTATGTTATGTGGTAAAAGACACACATGGAATATCAAAATACAATTTTATAGGACATGTGTGAAGTCTGTCATGACATATGGCTTGAAGACTTAGGTGGTAGGGTTCGTTGAAGAGAGTATTTTGAGAAGAGCAGAAAAACGAATGCTTCAATTGATGTGTGGTGTGCAGCTAGCTGATGGTGTGAGTACAACGGTGTTGATGATTAGATTAGGGTTAGATAATACAATTGTTGACATGGTGAGACAAGAAAGTTTGAGATGGCTGGGGCATGTTGTAAGGAAAAGGGATGAAAATTGTGTTAAGTAAGCGTGGAAGTTTGAGGTGGAAGGCAGTAGAGGAAGGGGAAGACCAAGGTTAGCTTGGAAAAATATGATGGAAAACCTTTGTTGTGGGTTTGGATTAGATCTTGAAGATGCCTATGACAGGGTGAAATGGAGAGAAAGGGTTAGGTCATGGAAAGAAGTCAATGACCCCTTGAAAAAAGGAAAGATGCTGACTAATAAAATGATTGATTTATCACAAAAGAATATTTTGAATTTCATTTAGAATATTTCTTCATCATGGTGAAGTTAATAAAAGCCTAGATTTTAGAACTTATTTTGAAAAATCATATTGATGACTTTCAACACCCATGATAGAAATCACAACCCTTATAAAAAGCATGACATAAAAAACTAAACAAATAAATATCTCAAATATGGTTTAAATCTCAAAAAGCATTCCACACAAAAACTTGATAAGTTTAATTTGATTCAATGACACTACAAAATGATTTAAGATAAAATCATTACCCTGAATACTTGCTTATCAGCATGAATGGAAGGCAAAGCAAATGCATGTAAATCTATGCTTGTTCTGACAAAATAAAAATTCCATATTATCAATTATTGAATTTGAAAAGTATCTGAATTTAAATATATTTATGTTGAAAACTTGATGAGCTAACTTGCTATAGAAAGTGTAATGCTTCGGAAGATATCCAAGGATTCTTGGAAATTCTTTAAAATAACATCAAAAATTGATACGCTGTTTATCATATAATTAAAAATGCAAAGAACAGTTCAAAACAATATGTGTAAATTTCACAACCTTTCTTCTCTAAAAACATGGTTGCACAATCTTCTAAAAATCTGATTTTGGCCAATAGCTAAATGAAAAAGCAATTTAAAAATTTATAGAATTTTTCTTTGATTAAAAATTTCACAAAATAACTTTTGATCAATTATTTAAAAATTTTCAATTCCACTTTAGAGATACCCGTACTTTTTTCTTGCATTTTTTAATGTTGATGAGACAAATTAAAAATTTCAAAATGCTTTTTGAATTATTAATATAACCTTTAATGCCACAGCTGAATGCGATTCATTGTTAGAACCCATCTAGAAATTTTAGTACTTGTTTATTAAAAATTATTCGTTTTTCTAGGAATATTGAAAAGTAGTAATCTTTGTCAAACCTTATTTACAAAAGTAACTAAATATAATCAAATATTCTTCAAAAATTAAAATAAAAAATTTCAGAATAAATTGAAGAACATTTTTAACGTTTTTAATAATCAGTGAATGTGTATCAAAATATAGTAAGTAAGATAAATATTATTAGAGTTGTAAAATAATAAGTCTTGTTTCGATAAAAAAACTCATTTTAAACAAAAAAAAAATTATGTTTAATTGTTGTAAAAATCAATTCTCAAATCTCACAGTGACTTAATATAACATGAAATATTTTAGCTTATTCCTTTGAATCTATGTGAAACTTTCATATATACTTTTTGAATATTCGATTAACTTGAAAACATTCTGTTACTTTAAAATAAAATATCATTTTTCAGTTCGAGTCCTTCTTGAGAGAAAAACCAACAAGAATCGATTAAAAGTTGTCAACTGTATGTTTGCAGGGTCTTACAAATCGAGCCGTTTTTTGGAAGCCACAAAAAAATGTTTGATGTAAATTTTTGATATTATCAGTATAAAGTGCTCAAATATTTTACCAGTTAAACTAAAAAAGAAGACAGCACTACGGGGCTGATAACTTCTTAACTAATTTTATGGTTAAACTATAGGATATGAAAAGTATAAAAGCTTTTTACAAAGTCAAGGCTTTATAAAATTATTTCAGCGACTTATCTCTTGTCAAGTGAAGATATAGTTAAGTAGTCAATATTGCTTCAAACTAATACTAGGGTGGATTATGCACGGATGTACTTGGGTGGAGCTCAAAATATTGACAAAAATATTCAAACGCACTATTTGAAACACATTAAAATGAACACGTGGGTAGGGCAAATGTTTCCAACCAAATTATTCACACACATGAAACATTTCTCAGAATTCACAACCAAAGTTTTTTAATCGTCTGAATTTAAATTTGAAACGCATAAAATTTAAAACAGAAATTTCGAAGTAATATTAGTTATTCATTACTTCACGACCTATTGTACTGATTTGAGTGTAAGGTTTATATTCTGCAAAAATTTACATCTTTTGATGGAATTTTCATAAATAAGATGGAACCCTTTTGGGTTTTGCATCGTCAAGAAGGTGGTGCAGTTTCTATTAAGTTTATTAACTTTCTGGATAGAAAACCCAAATCTACAGTTTTCATTGTAGTATGGAGAGATTTTATTAAGAAAATTAGTATATAGCAATATTAGTTGAGAAAGACTTTTTTGAAATTTATAGTTCTTTAGTTTCATGATGTAGAATTGTGTTTTGCTTATTGGTTTGTATTTTATCTCAACAAGATTACAAACAAAAAGCTCTCGGAACTAGCAAACTCGAGGAATTGAGATGTCATTGAAAAAAGAAGATGGGCGTTATCTTGGCCTCATATGTTGAAATTAAACAATGCTTAAAGAGCTTACAAAAGCTTTTAATGGCGAGAGAAAAAGGGCACGGCTGAGTAAAAACAAAGTTACTGTCAGAAAAGAAGCATTCAAAATAAAGGTGTTCATTGCTTAGAATAGGCGAAAAAATGTGCGCGAAACCGAGAGAAGGCAACAAAAAAAAAATATTCCTATGTTCGATTTTCATTGTCAACAGCCAGAGTTGGAGCTATTAAACAAGTCACAATTATTATTAGAATACACTCAGAATGGTTGTGTAAAGTTTACTCTGAATAAATGGAAAAAATTTTAAATAATAATTTTATTTTTTGAAAATAAGTTGTTAAATAATTTTTATTCTTACATCGATTTAAAGACCTTTGGCATAACTTTTTTCCCATAGCAATTTCTAAAAGTAGATTCGTTCTAGATTTTTCCCAATTCAGCCATTTGTGGCGTTCTCAGATATGGAAAAAAAACTTTTATTGTTGGTTTGCATATTTTTGATATTTTTAAATTTACATACATTTTCGTTTGCAGAGAAGCAAGTGAAGCTTTAGCCGAAGAAGATTATGAAAATGCTTCTGAGGTTTCTATATAATATCTTCTTTATATCATAAAATTTTTTTTTCAATCAAAATTATATTTTAAAAAAATTTTTTTGCAGTTGTATTGTAAAATTCTCGAATCAGAACCTTCAAATGAACATTGTTTAAGTATCTTAGCTCATATTTACTTAAAACTCAAAAAATATAAAGGTTATATTAGATACCTTAAATTTAATTTTTTACTAATCATAATTAAATCTACTATAATGTTTTAACATTTTTAGAGGTAATTGAGACATGCTCTCAAGCCTTGAAAATTTTTCCCAACAATTCTAAAACTTTTCTTAAAAAGGGGTAATAAAAATTATTTTTTTCGCATAAAGTTTTGAAATTGTTCTTAGATGTAGTTAATAAATCCAAAGGATAGCTCATTTCAATCTAAAAGAATATAATCTTGCCCAGGAAGAGTTTGATAAAGGAATTGCATTGGAAGGTTCAATTATTTCAGTCATAAAATATTGATTTTAAATTCATTTATAAAAATATTTAATCTTATACATTAGCAAATTCTGAAAAACTGCAAATATGGAAAGAGAAATGTTTAAAAATGCTTTCTAGAGAAGTACAAGAATCAAAATCAAATTCTATCCCAGCTACAAAGAATCCAGATATTCCTAAATTATCAGAAAATCCTAAGAAAACAAAGTTGGTTTTTCTCTCAATTAGATGTTATTCAAATATAGAACTTGATATTAAATTGACTGTTGTAAAGTTAATCTTTATCATGAAGGTATGACTGGTATCAGACAGAAACACATGTGATAGTGACAATTTTGCTGAAAAACATAAAACAAGAGAAATTTAAATACAATTTCACTGAAAAAAGTGTTAGTTACATATTTTAATATTTTGTAGTATTACATGTAGTTAAGACTGTAAAAATATAGTTAAGTTGTAATGCTGATTTGGGCAATGGTTCTTCATACTCTCTTGAGCTTGATCTGCAACATTGTATTGTTCCTGACCAGTGTTCTGTTAAAATATTCTCTACCAAGGTATTGAAAACCATTATTCCCAAGTTTTCTTCAATTTTTAATGGTCTTTAAAATAGTTGCCCATTTTTTATAGATAGAATTAAAGTTGAAGAAAGAGGAAGGTATAAGATGGACAGTTTTAGAGGAAAGTTTCAGTGCAAACCAAACACCTAGTAATTCAATGATTTAATTAAAAATGTGTATTATAAACTTTTTTAACACGCCTAGTCGTCATGGCCTTCGTGGCGCAACCGGTTAGCGCGTTCGGCTGTTAACCGAAAGGTTGGTGGTTCGAATCCACCCGGGGGCGGTAATTTTTTAAATTGGCAATAGCGAAAGACTTGAAATTCTTAAAACTATCGCTAAAAAAATTTTCTCTATAAAATTAAAACGAAAATATTAATTATCATCTTACCATATAGAATTTTAAAACACCAGAAAATTCTTCCGATGGTAGCAAGAAATATCCTTCAAGTCCTTACAACAAAGATTGGGATAAACTTGCGAGTGAGTTAAAGGAAGATAAAGAAGAAGGTGATGCCGCTCTAAATCAACTTTTCCAACAAATCTACTCCGATGGAAGTGATGAAACCAGGAAGGCTATGATGAAATCATTTGTATGTTTATTTTTTGCTAAAATTAACTCAATTCTTTCAATATCTGTATTTTAAAATTACGTTTCAAATCAATTTAAAAACTTTTGTAACTTGTTTTTTTAATACTTAGACTGAATCTGGAGGTACTGTACTGTCAACTAATTGGAAGGAAATAGGTGAAAAAAGAACCGAAGTCAAACCTCCAGACGGAATGGAATACAAGAAATGGCAGTATTAACGATCAGAAACGATATTCCCTAGTACATTATTAAAATTTGTTTTTTTTTAATTAAACTTTACCACATTCTTTAGTTTTCATTCATATTGAAAAACGATTGATAACACATTAATTTTAGTTAGAATGCGAGATTATACTTTTATTGATAAATCACCAAAACAGCTGAAACTTGTAGTTTAGTATCAACAAATAAACGATGATCTAAATACAAAAACATTATTTAAAAACAATTAAAACATTAAAACAAGGCAATGAATACAAAGCACATTGGAATATTGACAATGTAAAGTTCTCATTAAAAAGCTTAAAATTGTCTTCAAATATAATAAAAATTGGAATATAGATTACGCAAATTATTTTTGATTATCCTTCAAGTAGTAATGCAAAGTGTATTCCATAATAAACCAATTAAATCTACGTGAAGTTAGGAATGCGGTTTCATGGAATGAACATAGCTTTCAATATGCCAATAATAAAAGTGAGAATATAGCATAATGGATTTTAATTGAGTAATTAATAATGTAAATTATATATAAAGAAAGCTTTTCAAATTGATAAACCGTTGTGTGGTTTCGTGTACAAATAATAGCTTAAGTAGAATTTGATTGTCGTTTTTATGAATTGTGAATAGAAATAGCGTTTCAAAGAATATGATGATTAATCCTTATATTCACTTATGAATAGCTGAAAGATCATGAGCATGTCAGAGTGTCTATTAAATTCGTTAGGACTAAATCAATAAAAAATCTTGCTGCTTATTGTAATATCCATATATAAATTCTTTAATGATTCAATAAGTATAAAAATAATTTTTGATATGCAATAAAGTTTATATAATAAAGGATTATGTATATTTTATGATTGTTAAAAACTCATTAAATTGAGCTTTTGTATCTTTAGAAGAACTTCAAAAGCAGTCATCTTTCCAATTATCATTGTCACCATTACCTTCCATGGAGCTTTGATGTGATAAATAAAATTACAATTAATGATTATAATAACGTGATATAGAAGAATTTTAGCTATATGCAAGTAAACTTACCTCTCAACCACTTTGTTAGGTATAGGCTTGTTGAAATAGTTCTTGGTGAGTGAAGAGCTAGTGGTTCCACGTGTAGGAAGAGAACGGTTTGTGGGTGTTTTAGTAGTTGTGTTTGGTGTTTTACGAGATGTACTCTTAAGTACAGTAGAAGTTGGGGCATTAGTTCTCGAAGAAAGATTTGCACGACCAGCAAAAGAGGTTGTAGAATTAAGTTTGTTTGTAGTGCTTGTTTTAGATTGCACAGAACTAACTTGAGAACGAGCACTTTTAGGTGCTGTTCTTATCATTGAAGCATTACCTCTACTGTCATTATTATGAACAGTTGTGAGATTGGCCCTAGTACTTCTCTGAAGTTGAGTAGTTTTGGTACCAGTACCCATGAGGTTGGATTTTGCTAGCATTGAAGTATTTGCAACTCTGTTAGAAGCTGGCACTGTGGCAGTTCTACTTTTGAGTTGTGTAATATTTCTCATTGGTGGGTTATTTAATGGAGTTCTTGTTGTTGAAGGCATTTTTATCGTGTTACTAACAATTCTAGAAGTATTGTTGGAGGGCAATTTACTGGAAGATGGAAGTCCTCTATTAGTAGGAGGCAGTTGACGCTGTGCACTTGGTAACTGTTGTCTTGTAGTTGAAGAAGGTTGTCTACTTGACAAAGTAGTTTGTCTGTTTGAAGTAATAGATTGTCTAGATGCAGGTTGCCTACTTGGAAGAGGCTGTCTTGATGTGGTATTAAGTGATACAGGAGGAGCTCTGAGAGAACTTTTTTTAACTGTATTAAGATTTTTTTGGTTGAGAGTCATGTTTTGTGGTTTGAGCTGAGTGCTTGCTGTTCTTTGGGGTGGTTTGCGTTGAAGAGGTTTAAGTTGGGCAACACCAGCAGGCTGAGAGGCTGTTCTCACTGGAGGACCTGACTGTGGCAGGCTCCTTCCTCCTTGAGGGGCATAAGATATTCATTCATTATTATTAAATTGTTGTATCAGTCCTAATGCCGTATAAATTATTTGTACAAAATACCTGTAGGGCCTTTAGCTGTCTGAAGTTTTCTAGTAAGGTTTGGAAGGCTTTTTTGGAATGACTCTCCTAAGGATTATAAACATAACTTGTATAAGACTAATTACAATATCATCAAAATTTGAATATCTGAAAAACTTATATTAGTTAATGGTGTTTGAAATATCTTTCAAAGTTTCATACCACTATGTTTTTTGATAGAGTTTGAATTGAATTGACTCAATGGAGCAGCATTACGAGCAGGAGACCTACCAGTTCCTTTTGTCACTTGGGCTGAATATATTTAGCAGTTATTTTTTACCACCATTACTTTATTTTCTAGTTTTTATTATATATTTGAAATGTTTCAAAAACAAAAAGTGGTTTTACTTTTAGATTTGCTTGCAACTCCAGCCTCATTGATTTTTTTGTTGGATGACTTAAGACTCAATCCTTTACTCACCATTGGAGTACTGAAACTCATTCTCAGACCTTAATGTTTACATAAAAAACATAAATATGAAAAAGCTATTGTTTAAAAATGAAAAAAAAATATGATTATACTGTTTTATATTAATATTTGAAAACATAAAAACTTATTTTTACTTTGTTCCTGTAACTTGGCAGCATTTTGAACATCACCAAAGTCTGCAAGAACATAACCAGATCCAAAATTAAGTTTAGAATTTGAAACACTCAATGGTTGCTGATTTTTATTAGAATCCATATTATCAATTTGCTGTTGTTTGCCCAGAGAAAGTTCCTTGCCAGCTGTAGACAGATCTTTATTGGAAGCAGATAATGGAGGAACTCCAATTATTTGGGTAACTTGACCAAAGTCCCCAAATTTTTCTATTTTTCCACTACTATATCGTTTTAAAGGACCTATTTAGAGGTTGAAAATTTTCTAATATTTAATATTTCTAATTGATAAATAATTAAAAACATTCTTACTTTGGTTTATAATGGAATTGTTCTTCTTCTTAAGGCTATCATCATTTAGAATGTTCAATGCATTATTTGATAATGCATGACTGGGTTTGTTAAAAATAAGCCTGAAATTTATCAATTTCAAAAAATTAATTAGATTTACACTTTGAGTTTAGAATTTCAGCAATTTTAGTTTAGAAAATACATTATGGAAAAATGATCAAGTTTTACCTCATTTACAAAAAGACTATAAAATTGTAAACATACAAACCAATTAGATTCATCATTGAGTGAAAGTTTATCTATATCAATCAATTCTCTTTCATCCACATACTGTTTCGCATTATTTAATTCGCTTTTGCTATCTGATGAATTATCCTCATTCGTTCTTGTTTTATTCAAGTCTGAGTCTTCTTCCAATTTTTTCATCAAGAAATTTCGACTGCTACAAAAGCTTATTGAGTCATCGTTAGCACTTAGAATAGATGACCGGTTAGATGAAAGTTCTGTTTCAAGAATACCAGGTGAAAATGTATAGTCAAGTCCATTCGAAAAACTATCTACACTCGCTTCAAATGTTTCACCTACTTTGAAATCACTATGGTTCATTGTATGAACAGTTTTTTCAAATGACATTTTTAAATTATCTTAATAAACTAAATAAAGATTGATGGCGACAGGTTACCTTTTGAAAACGAGCACTTAATAGGAACATTTTAAAAAATTTAATAAAAAATAGATAACTAAATTTTAACTTTTAAATTTATTTTATTAATAAATCTGGAAATAAATTGATAAAAATATTAATTTTAATACCTCCCTCAAAACTTGTTCAACAAGTGACACCAATTAAAAAGGAAGTGGGTGGTAAGTAGTTCGTGCTAATTTGTGAAAAATTTCTTGAGTATTTCCAAAAGCCGTTTGTTTGAAAATAAAAATTGATGGAGACTGAAAGTTTTAAACAAATGGGAAAAATAATTACTGCTTTCAAAGGGTTTTCACATTCATAACACCTTATTCGACAACTTCATCAATAAAAGATCTATTTATTTTAGAGAAAAGTTTCTTAATAGTTATCTGGTTCACTTCTTTATAGTGGAAGCTAAAAAACTACTATTGCCAAAATTATTCATAGGTGCGTGAGTTTGGCTTTCTAAAAAAAAATATTGCGCCTTTAGTAGCTGAAGTAACTTCTGGGCAACTGTGTTGTCCAAAAATTCCTAGTGAAAATTGAAGTCTTCAATGATAAGATTTTTAATTGGAGGTTGCCGTGATATTCATTATGTTTTTAAAGATTATCTGACACCAGCTCTCGTTGTGCACATCCCTATTATTCACAATATGCAGATATTGTGAATATGTAATTAGTCATCAAATTATATATTCATACACTATTTTTAACTAATCTGCTGTTAGGTAAATACATTTTAAGAAATTCTTAAATACATTAAAAGATGCAAATGTGTAAATTTTATTTTAATAAAATATTTTTACTATATTTTTTTGGACTTTGTGAAGTACAATACTTTTGGTTTTTTGAAATTACAAAATATGAAAATTTTTTCCATAAAATCTCATTAAACTTTAAAAAGTTTTAAATAATGCTTGAAGAAATGTGAACATACTTTAAAACTTTTTTGATGTTCAAAAAACAGGCATCTATGACAATTATACAATCATGAACTTATGGTATGAGTAAGTCATTATTTTTATTTATTAGGGTTTACGAAGAGACAAAAATAGAGATAAAATTGAGTGTTCAAATATTTTCAAAGATCTTCGTTTAACGGTGTACGGCTTTCTTCCAGTAAGTCATTAGATGGTTCAAAATTGGGATTTTTTGTGCAATTTATGGGTTTTACAGGGTGTTATTCTGTGAACCATAATCATGAAAAATTTAATGAAGATACTAATGAGCAAGTACTTTGAAAAGTGCAAAAGAAACATGTAAGTATGCAATTTTATATTAAGGATTACAAGATTAAAGTGAGATCTGCCAAAATTAACTTTTAACTTCAAACAGATACCTCGAATGACAAAATTTTTTTTAAAACTATTTTTTAAGTAAATATACCATTTTATAATCAGTAATATTATAACTCAAATCATTTACGAGTATGATTATAGTGGCATTAACTTCAGGAGTTTTTAGACCACTGATTGTTATGAACTATGAATACGAAATAACTAAATGCTATGTAATTTAAGGTCAGTTTTCATTGATAGGACAGTTTTAACAAAGACTATGCAATTATAATAAATAAAATGAAATAGAGAACTTAGGTTGTGAAAAAAAGGTTTGAAACAAAAGCAATCATAACGATACTTAAATAAATGACATTTGGAAAACTGAGTTGATTGTATGAATGTATTATTTTTAATTAAATTTTTTAAAATTAGAAAAATAATATGAAAAAAAAACTTTAAATTAAAAAAATGCAATCAAATGTTAGTTTTGAACAAAATGTGAACTACAGTGTCTTTATCTTTTTCTTTAAAGGCACTTCCATATCACCACAATTGAAACCAGAAAATGCTCATCTTTTTTTTAATATTATTAAAAAATTAAGATATGTCAAATTTAACTTCAAATTTTCAAAATTGCCTTTATTGCATTGAAAATTGTAATTGAAATCTGTCAAATTTAACTTTCAAATTTTTTAAATGATTGTCTTTACGAAACAGTAAATTTTTCAAATAAATTTTTTTTTTGAATATATGATTTGTTTACAATCTTTGCATATATAATGAGCTAATTTGCATATATAATAGGTCATTAGCAAAATCGACGAGAGCTCGTGTCTGCCTACCGTTTTCAAACTCTTCAAAAACGACTACAGAAACATATCCTGTTCGATACAAAAATCCAATCATACATTTAAAACAAGAAAAAATTTTGACAAAAACAACTTCAAACTTGTAAGATTTCATAAAGTTTTAAATTGGAGAAACAAAATCTGGAGTTCGCATCAATTGCTATCTATCCATGGTTGGTGAACAGAGCATTCACAGCAGTACGTTTTTTAAGTCTTGCTCTTTCAAGCACTGTGAACCCATTCCGCCGCAATCTGCTGTTACATTGAAGTCTGTATCATGCCAAGTTTCAGTAGCATAAAAAAAGCAGTTTTGAAATTCACCACGGACTCCAATACGTCCTTCATCTTATTATTCTAAAAGCTTATGTTTTCGAAAACCAAAAACTACCGAAAACTTCGTTTTCTGGTTTTCATAGCGACTAACCTTGTAGGTTACTTCATAAAATTTGTAGACCGCTAATTCGCGTTTCGACATCTCTGTTTTTTTCATCATGAAATCGCGTTTTACGAAATCTAGCTCATGCACTCTCCTTCTCACCTTGAGGCTCAACACAACTTCTGGGGGTTTCAAAGAAATCGATTTAATTGGTTGTTCATGAAGCATCATAAAGTTCTAAATATTATTTTCAATATTTTTGCCCCAAGTTATCTCAAAATTAAATACAAGATGTATTCAAAATTTGAAAAAAACAGTAGAAGTTCAAAACAACATTTAAAATAAAACTTAAAGTTTCATTTCGACAACAGCTATTAAATTGAAAATTTTAATAGTATAGAACTATGAAGAAATCTTCAACGAAATTCTAAAACTAAATAAATTTATTAATTTGAATGTAGCCATCTCATAAAAGAAAAATTAATACTAGATTGTTCGAGAAAGGGAATATTGGAATTAGGAGCTATTTTTTTTTGGTTGTCCCAGAAATCAAAATTTCACATTTGATCCCATTTTCTTATTGCCAAAATGATTTTAGTTTAATCTTTCTAGAGTTTCATAAATTTGGAATGCTTAGTGTTCAGACATAATCTCATAAGGGTTTGAAAAAACCAGCACCTCACCATTTGCACTTGGGTCAGAATTTATGAAACATGTGTTTTTAGCATTCTTTTTTATGGTGCTGTAACTTAGACAACATATCAAAAACATGATTCAAAACTCAGTTTGTTCATGAAAGGTGCTTTAGATTCTTCTTTAGAAAAACTTTAAAAAAATGACAATTGAGGATTTATTTGAAATATCTGACTATGCTCTTCTCTTTTTTTTGCTGAGTCTTAAAGTCGCGCCGGGCTGGACACTTAAACCGCATGCCAAATCACCGAATCCTTCGTCTCTTTATCCACAGTGAACTAGAAGAAGATAGTCGCCAATAGGGTAAGCCACGTTTTAGATACAAAGATATTCCGAAACGTAATATGAATTACTTGTATTTGACCTGGTATATGAGCTTTCTTACGACCGCGGTGGCTGGAAGAAGATTACAAAAAAAACGCAGTCTTGATTCAAGAAGTTATTTTGATAAACTTCAAGCAAAGAGGTTAAAACCCTTTTAAAACCTCAAAATTAAGTTTAATCATCATACTTAAAAAAGACTGTCAACCCCTTCTTAAAAATAAAAAAAGTTTTATATTCTAAGTAACTTTTTTCTGTAATTTTCTTAAATTTGACCTGATGGCATTAATTCTTTGGACTGACTATCAATTAACATCTTGAAATCAATTTATTTATAAAAAGATTGTCTTCATTGCCTAAAAAAGAAATAAAAATCTCTTAAGCGAAACTTTAGAAAGATTTGACGTGTTTTCACTAGATTGTATAGAACACTATCACGACATCTTCATAGACACTGGTAACCAATAACCTTCATAGTAACTTTTTATAAATACTTAAGCCCCACTCAATCGATAAATCCTATTTTTTGAAATCTTATTTTAATTTCTTTATTATTCTTTTTTCAAAAAACAGAAAAATATCGGAACTAATAAGGATTTTCTAGGAGCTGCACGTGAACAGATTTGCTGTTTGAAAGTTTTTTGTGAATTTCAGAGAAGATGAAAAATACTTGATAAGGGTTTTTACAAAAAAAGAAATATAAAAAAAACGTCCTTGGGTAGAATGTAAAAGTTGTTGATGAAAGTGAGAAGATGAAATAAACGAATAAATAGAAGAAGCGACTGATCTTGAAAACTTAACTAGTTTGTAAGGATTTTAAATCTTTATTTCCTTTTTTTGAGATAATGGATACTTTTTAATTTTTGCTTTAATACTTTTTCATAAAATACATGATATTATTTTTGAACTTTTGATCACCAATCTTATTGGTCAGCCATGTCTTTCACCTTAGATTTGCTTGGCTTTGGGTTTGGGAGAGTATTCAAATTTGATACAAGATTCATTTGTGTAAAAGTAATATTCTAGTATTTCTAAATTTGAGATCGGTTTCATTTTAAAAGTGCAGGTTTGAACCATAAAATTAACCACTCAAAGTAAATTTGAAACTTTGAAAAACCCAAACTTGTAATTGTAAATAAGAAAAGGGCCAATCGTGACACGAACAATTACTTTTAATGCTCGTTAAACCAGCTGCTTTATTCCTACGTGCCCGCGTTCACTGTACATAGTTTTTGTAAACTTTTTAGACATTAAAAAAGACTATTTTTATCGAATTATATTTTAATTCAACCTATGTATGATTTCACTTCTCATTTGCCAACCTTGTCTTCATGATATTTTGCTTCCTATTTTACGTGAATTTGATAAACAGAATAATAATTTAATGGACTTAAAGAGCATAATTTGCAATGTAAGCTGAAAGGCTCGTTAGAAAGCAAAAATTTCATTAAAAAAAATTTAAATTGGTAATTCATCATCTAGATACAAAACTATCGACAAAGCACGTTTTAAGACAAGATAAAATAAAATTCCTAGAAACTTTTAGCATTTTTTTATTCTATTGTTTTAATAACATTTAAATGGTTCTTCTGCAGTCTCTTTACACTAATTTTGTTCGATTGAATCGATGTTTTTCAAAATTTTAATCTAATCATAAGCTTGTTTTATTTTTTTTCAAAGAGAGTACATGGTAAAAGAGTTTGGAAATATTACTCACAAGGAATTTCACTTTTATATAGGAATATGCAAAATATATGTCGTTAAAAACTTGATTTATGATGGATTTGAAAACTCTTCATTTCATTAAACTGAGGTTCAAGTAATTAAGATTGTTTAAACTCACTCCCAGACAAACGTTAAACATAAAAATTGTTTATTAATAATGAATCGAAACACTACGTCAAAACTGCTAATTAGCTTTCGTATGAATATTATCACTAACACCTCTATGGAGCCTAAAGAAGCTCAAGTTTCACTTAGTTTTGCTATTTATTCACTCCTTTTTGAATCTTTTGTTAGAACGAAAACTTCCGTCCATGTTTGTAGTCATAGCTCCCATTCTTCATTTTTGCTCCTTACATTGAGTTCTTTCAGTTGTTTTTTCGTATTTCTCCATAAACTATTTTATACCTTTTCTGAGATATTTTCAAAAAGAACGTTGAGATTTTTAACCATTCTGCTGATTTTGTTAACAATATAGATTTATGCAACGATGAAATCAATACAAAATAAGTTTTATAAGGTTCTACTGGGAATAGCATTTAATAAAAGCCTGTTTGCATGAAAAACTCAAGCTTTTTATTTTACAGATTAACAAAAAACTAAACACCGCTCATAGGAAAACTAGTTGGAAATGAATGACAGTATGAAAGGAATATGAAGAGCAATGCAAGCTTATCTGTAAAGATTGTACTCTTCCCATGGGAGTAAATGTTGTCTTCATAACTTATCTTCCTAATTGAAAACTTTTTGTAATTACTTTTATGAATTTTCATGTTTTATCGATAGATGTTTTATTGGAAAAAATTAACATTTTTTTTCGAGTTTTGCATTATATCTAAACATTTTAAATCATTAACATTAAATTGTATGAAATAAAAAGTTATTTCAATACAAATATTCATCATTCGTATAACAAGCATGTATTGAATCTATAGAAAATCTCACGCAGATTAGAGTGCCATGCGAGGATTTAAGCGATTTTTCAATTGGAATTCTCCACACAAAGGAATTTGAGTGTATTTTTTTTTATAAACACAGCAATACATTTGAATTAATTAATAAATATTAATAGCATATTTTTTTAAATTAAAAAGCTATTTAAACATAACAAATTTAAGTTTGATTTCTCATGAAAGTTTCAAAGATGAACGTTCTTGTTGGCATAACTGTGTTATTGCTTTGGTCATTCGTCACAACGACCCTTTGTGAGGAAGGTATTCACACCCACTATGTTTCTAATAATTATACCAATGACCCAAATACATTATATTTCTATATATTTGTATTTTAATAAAAATTTTTATGATAATTTATTGAGACCATTTAAACGATGCATGAACAGTGGCTGCGAACAACCCTGCAACCTGGTCCGAGTGGTGGAGTCATAATGGAATATCAGGTAGGTGATAATGTGATGATGAAGAGGGTGATGAAGATGATGATGATAATAATAATAAAATAAAATTTCAAAAAGTTTATAACTGAAAAATAATAATAATAATAATAATTGAAAAAAAGTAAAAATATAATAAATTGAATACTTCAATTCGTTAAAACCTTCGTTTTTTGACGTTCTTAAGATTTTTAATTGGAATTATTTGTCAAACATTTTGAAACCAAATCACGGAATTCAATATTTTTATTGGTTTTCTGAGACATTATGAAGTTCGTATTAAGTTTGAATTTAAGTAGGAGATATAACTGACATACGAATTTAATTGACATTGAATATCAGCCGTAAGAGGCAGCTTAGCTTTTGTTTCATGGTATCGTTTGAATACAGTTTTTAATTGCAAAATTTCATACTTAAAATAGCGATTTTCAAGTCACAAATATATTGAAAGTTAAAAACTCAAAATCTTTTGTATTGAGTTGACACTGTGAGTGAAGGTGACCTTTGAACTTGGACCCCAAAGGTCATCAAACAATGCCTTTCCAAGCGTCTTTATTTCGCCAAGCCGTTAATTTTGTCTTATCAGTTCTTTCCAGTCAATTTGAGCCCTAACCTCTTCAAATTTTCATATATCCCTCCTCTCACTATAGATTTAATTTTTCATAAGTTTTATTCGGTCTGAGTTCCGATTATTAATTTTAGTATTTTAGAAATGATGCGTTTTTTATTTCCACCAAAAATTATCACAAGAAGCGTATGAAAGTTTTATTAGAGAAAAAATAAATCGGTAAAAAAATGAGTTAATAAGAACGAAAATAAATTTATAATTATAAAAGTATGTTTTTTATTTATAAAAGGAAACTTCCGTTAATTAAGTGAATAATACACACAGGACCTCAGTTTTGGGGTCTGGTGAATGCAGAGTGGTCGTTGTGCTCTTCAGGAAAACGACAGTCTCCCATTGATATCAACCCAAAACAACTCCTTTACGATCCTCAACTCAAAGCAATAGAAGTCAATGACGATAAGGTAAAAGTACTAAAAAAATAATAGAACTTTCGAAAAAAGTTTATTTGAAAAATGAAATTTCAGTTTTTAAAACAATCTATAATATAAATAATGTTTAGAATTTAATATGGAGAGATAAAAGGTACGAAAAAGCTTAGTGGAGAGTAGGTTAGTAGAGTGATTGAACGCATTGTAGCCTTCTTTCCATTCTTTTTGAATTATTATGAAGTATAGGCTATTTCTTTTGAAATTTTTAAAAGAAGTTATATAAATTTAAAAATATTTTTTAGGTTTAGATATACGCTGGAATATAAAATTCAGAATATTAAGTCACTTTCGAATAAAATAGTAAGTTAAAAAACAGCTAAAATTTTTTTTAAGCTGTTGTGGAATGACTTGATAAATGGAGATACGAAGAAAATTTATAATAAACTGCACACAAAGACATTCCACCAGATCAGGCGTTCAAGCGAAAATCCGTGCGGTCTTTTCAGATATTCTAAATTGAAAAGTAATCGAGCGTTTACTTTTTGATACCACCCTGTTGTGCTGATGTCTCTTTTCCAACAAAATTTTTTGCATTGTTTTTTACTTTTTTCAACTTGAAATCTAAATTTAAAAATTTTTTTAATTTGAATTTCCAGATTTGAAAAATCAATTCAGAAAAATTTGAATTTTGAGTGAAAAAATAAGCTTTAAAATTTGAAAAAAAAACACATGAAAAGTATACTCACACCAGGTGAATGGAGTTCTCAAGAACACAGGTAATATGCTGAGGTTTGTGGTCGAAGAAGAGAGCAATGAGATGAAGGAAGGTGAGGGGTCTACTTCTGAAGAAGCACAAAAGGCGAAAAAAGTTGCATCAGTGAACATCACTGGAGGGTCCTTGTCGTACGACTTTAAGATCTATGAGATCCTCTTCCACTTCGGAAGTTAACCTCATATCTATTTTGCCGACATTAACCTTTAAAATTAATATCTAACGTATAAAATTTGATGGAAAATAATCACAAAGGTTGACATAAAAGTAGTTCGGTATTTAAAGTGTTCTATTTTTTCTTAAACGTTAAAAAGTTTTCTACACCAGGCCAGTCAAGCATGGGCTCGGAGCACACAATTGATGGCACTAGCTTCCCTGCTGAAGTGAGTCTTGCTACTGTCAGTATCCATTACGAAGCTATATATAATAATGAGTGTTACGAAAATTGGTATAGAACATATTTTAGAATTAATATGGAGTTTTTGAATATATGTTTTCATGAAAAACTATTTCTTCTGCTAAAGAATTCGAAGACAATAAAATTTTGAAATCAATTCTAGAATTTAATAGTAATATTTTTGCAAAAAAATTTGCTTCAATACAAACCCAAAAATTTAAATTAATTGACATATTCTTGAAGAATATACTTCAAAATATTCATATATTTGGAGCTTATTATTAAAAAAAATTTTTTACAAAAGAACAAATTGTTTCAATATTAGTTTTTCACTTAGTCGAACTGTATTAGTTTTTTTCATTATCAAATCAAATCTTTTTTTTGTATTTGGTGAACTTATTTTTTGTGTTTAGTGATTTTTTTTAACGAAATACATTTTAAAATCTCAAATTTTTGCTAGAAACTGTTTCCGTCATCAAAATGCACTCAAAATTAAAATTGTTCACTATAAATGTTTCCTAGTTAAAATCTGTTAAAGTTTTCACAACAATTAAATTAAAGGGTATAAAAGCGCAATAAGCAGTGAAAATACTTATAACACAACGAGAACCATCGAAACAATAAATCAAATAGGTTTCGAAGGATCTTTATGAACATTCGTGAATTCTTATTGTTTGAAGATAAAGCTCAAACTTCTAAAACTCGTTCTTGTCTCCCACACACATCGATAAAAACCTTCTAATAATTTTATAACTCAATATTAATTCGATGATTAAATACATGTTCTAAACAAGTCTGTGATAAGAGTCGGTAGTGGTAGTATTTCGTGACGGTGAAGAGCCCTATAATTTCAAGAACCATCTATCTAATACACCCCCTCAAATAGAAGCTTTTCATCTTATTTCAGTATATTTTATCTGTTTGGAGTTTTAAAGATTGTTTTATATTTTTATAAAAATTTCAAGTTTAAAGGTTTTAACTACGTGAACACAAAGACATTAAAACTTCAATTAATATTTTAACAAACGAATGCTAACATTTTTTGAGAAAATACTGATGAAAAATAGTTTTAGTAAATAAGCTATTGCTGAAACTACTTTTATATAAAAATTTTTTTTAAATTTTGCTTTTTGTTTGAAAAGATTCAAATTAATTTTTCATTATTACTTCAGAATTCATTTTATTTTGCTAGAATAAGTTTGAATAACATTCTTCAAAGTTTATGAGCTCACAAAAGCGGAGAAAAAACTTGAAAGGATAATAAAATTTTTATCATAAACTTTTTTAACCAAAAGTTTTAAATCAAGAATGAAACTTTCAGAATAGAATTCCTAAATTTTTAAATTCCATAAAATTTTTTCATTAAATAAAAATAACAGCATTTAAAGTACCCTTAAAGAAGAAAGTAAGGTTAAAAATCATCAAAACAACAAAAACATATTAACAAGTTTGTGAAAATTTTTTGTTAAATGGTATAATAATTAATAATTCTTGGTGATAATGAAGTCGTTTGGGTTTAACTTCTACAAACTCTCTTTAATTCCAAATAACATAACCTGTTGGTTCTTTGTGAAGCTTTTTTTTACGAGTGAATTTGAAATACTTAATAACGACAAGAGCTTTTTGGTAATTAAAAATGCATAAAAGAAGCAAGTGTGATGAATGTTGAAGGACTTGACCTGCAAGCGTTAATTTTCAAGCATTCGAGCGGAACTCAAAAATGATGCTAACCCATCATTTTTATGGCGGCCACCTCATAGATGCATTTAATTACCACTCTGCATTAAATCATCGTTCCTACGCAGATTCGGCCATTTGAGCACCAGTGTAAAGTTTTATTAAATTATATATACATGTCTTAACGCCAGTAAAGTAAGCTTTAAAACAAAATTTGCATTAAAATTCTGTCAAATGATACTTTTATCTAATATTTATAATTTCACAGAATAAAACTATATCTTTAATTATTAGATAAAATTGAATTTTATAGAGGTTTCAAAAAAACAATTAAAAAACAAATATCTTACGGTTGCAGAGCAGTAATCTATTAACATCACTTGCTCACTGCAGTCTGAGCAATCAATGCGAGCCCTCGAGACTGACACAATAGTCAGTGTCACTACACGCCACAAAAGTTTTCTGTTCTTCTTTGATAACATTAATTAATTTTCAAAATGGGTTCATTCAGCACCATATTTCAATCTTTTTATTAAATTTTTGCCTATGATGGAAAAGTAAGTAAGAACTTGTTATCCATAGAATTTTTCGATAAGACGAATAAATAAAGTAATGAAACGAGTCTAAACATTATAGAAGAAAAACGAAAATTAATTAATTCTTTTAGAGTTATGAAGGAGTTAAAGTTTTTCGAAATTAAATATTTGTTCATAAATTTTATTCAGCTGAACACTCAAAATCCAAAAGCTTCAGTTAAGGCATGTTTTGAAAAAAAAAAAGTTAAAAACGATGTTATTAACTTGAATTTTTTGTGTAAAAAAATAATAAATAATTTTTCAAGGATTTTTCATAGTGCTTCACCGGGTTTGTAGTGAGTTCTTTAGTTCATTGCTAACTTGAGTAAATTTTTTTCTTGGAATGGACTTAAAACAACAAATGCGACGAATATTAAACGAATAAATTTAGCTCTCAAGCATTGAGTAAGAAGAGAAAAAACGCGTGTGAAATTCAAAAGACTTTGAAATTATCAAAGGTTTTTGAATTGGTTATTTTTTTGAAAACTGATGTTCATAAAAGTTAAAAGTATTAATTTTCAAAATAAACTCTACTATGCCATTATTCAATAAACTTTATTGAATCAACATTCGGCTCGAGCAATTTTTTAAGCCTTTTTAAACTATTTTTGTTTTCACTTCTTGAAAGCATAAAAAATTATCCTTAAAGTAACTTTGGACTTTTTTAAGTCCACCTATTCTTTCTCATCCATCTTTCTAGAGGTTTGCATTGCATGCAGTCTTTAATGCAGCCAGCACTGCGGCCAGCACTGTCACGTAGAGGCGCTCATCAGATGGTGGCAAGTTTTAATGATAGTTATTTTCACGCTTGGTCGCTCCTTGAATGTTCATTAAAAATGCGCATGACTAAGCGATCCACCAATTAATTTGCCACCAAAATGAACTTTTCATATTTCATCTTCTCAAATCCATTTAATACGAAAATTTATCTTTATAATCCACGTTTTTTGAAATGAGAAATTAATTTCAAATTTAGAATAATCTTTTTTTTAATTTTTTTGTTCAAATCTTTTTTAAGAAGTATCTGAGTTTTCGAGGATGTTAACGTTTAAAATTTCCAACAAGAGCATATATGAAAATTTGTTATTGATGCTTATTATGCTGCAAGATTTAAGTGCTATATATCGTGTGTCTTTTTTAAATTTGAAATAACGAAAAAATTTCAAAAAAAGGGTTTCCGATAATAAACGAAACAGATTAGTTAGCTTCAAAAGAAGTAGTTTAAATATGTTTTAAAATAATTATAAAATCTTATTCAGCGCAGTTTCAAGAATTGATGGTCGCTTATAGAATTTGAAAAACAAAACAAACCTCAATCGATATAGTAAAAATTTTATTTCAGGTTCAAATTTTTGGATACAACTCAGACCTCTACCTCAATCACTCTCACGCCAAAGCGTCCCCCCACGGAATTGTTGCTTTGGGCATAATGTGCCAGGTTCATGAGAATTATACAGAAAATTATATATTTTTATGTTATTATTATTATTATTTTAATATGCACATACAATCATGTTGTAAAACCTAACCTCACTAAGAATGAAGATAAATAGAATTAAAATTAATTAACATATAAACTCACTTTCGTCAACAAGGAGAAACACATACTGTGTTTACTAATAAAATTTTTACTTTTAAATCCTTTAAATAAAGTAAGATAAGCTTGAAAATTAATTGAGCAATGATTCATTGAACAACTCTATAGCGGCACGTGACGTGATTTTCTTTTGTTGAAGTTCCATCTTTCAAAGCATTGTTTCCACGCTTGAAATACCAACCGAATACCAGAGAAAAATAAAATTCTTGTAACTTTTAAATTTATAAATAACATTTTTTTATAGGTTTTTAAATGTGTTTTTGTTTTTCTTTTTAAAATCTTTCAAATTTTCTTTGTTTATTTATGAATATTTTTATTGTTGAAAATTATTTTTAAAATGTTAAAAAAATGTTGTGTTGACACTCAAAACCTTTAGATATGCAAACATTCGAACAAAGGCTTCCAACGCATCTCGAGGTATTTGGGCAAAGTAAAACTCCGAGGTGACATAATTGACTGTTGAACATTTTTTATTTCTAAATGTTGCTATAAAACAAAACACATTCGATACGTTTCACACGTTTTGAAACCAAGGCGAAAAACGAGTGATAGAAGATTTTTGCATCAAAGATCTATTGCCAGAGACGTTAGAATACATAACCTACGAAGGGTCTATGACAGTACCAGGTTGTGAAGAAACTGTCACGTGGATAATCTATAACAAACCAATGTGTTTAAGCCAAAGTGATGTGAGTTTATTCCCTGGCTCTTCGATGCTTATAATGTGTCACTTTGTTTTCAATTCAAGGCATTTTAGTAAACATTAGTTTTATAAGTCAACATAAAAAAGTGATGATATAAAGATTTAGATGTTTTTAATGTATTTTTTACAAAAAAAGATATCGTGAAAGGCATTTTTATAATAAATTTAAAAAATTCTGAACGCCTTTTTTTGATTAGCTTTTTAAAGATTTTCAAAGCGTCTAAATCGTCTTTTAAACGCTTTGAAGGAAAAAAACTAGAACTAATACAGCGAATAAAACTACAAACTCACTTAATAACGATTTTCAGTTGTTGTCGCTGAGGGAGTTGATGCACGGAGATCATGAAGACATCATCATCGGACTCGAGAACAACTTCAGACCTCCTGAGCCCGTCAACAATCGACCCATCCGCACCAACATTAACTTTCACCCCAAGGTAACTTTGATCACAACATAAGATCGGTGTGGAAATGTATATTTTGATATGCGAAGATGAAGAAAATTAATTTAAGGTGCTGTAAAATTTATTTAATTTTTTTCGAATTAAATTCTTTTGTTCGTGTTTATTGGACGTTGTTTCAGTAATTTTCTCGATTTATAAACCACTTTTATTTTTTAAAAAAAGGATTATTATTCTATGAAAAGTACTTTGAAGACACTGCTTCGAAATGAAATACATAAGTTTTATAACAAACTCAAAACAGACTAATGACTGCACAATGGATAATAAGTTCAATTATCAAAGTAAGTACCCAGTTAATTAAATTATCCAAGTTTCAATCCTATATATTTTCAAATAAATTTGTTTAATTATCAATTTTTAACCATAGAGCATTTTTTTAAAAATTCGATTTAGTATTCAGCCTGAAAATAAGTTTTGTCTAAATCATATTTTATAATTACAGCTTTGTTCAAAAAGACGGTAGAAAGCAGCAAATAACGGCAGTCTTCAATCCCACCATGTTCTTTCAACTATTATAGATTAGTTCATAGACTTGTTGGATTTTGTTCATCATAGCGATTGAGCAGATCAGCTTAAAGGACTTGGTATTGTTTAATTTATGATTTCTTTTAAAAATTTTGAGCTACAGATTTTTTATTAAGTAGATTAGTATTATCCCTTTGACAAGTTTAGGGTGTATTTAGTAATGTGCCGTTGAAATTTAATAACTCGATTATTTAAAAGAATTCTTTCATTAAAAAAATTTGTTAAAAGTCGGTATTTTGAGAATTGAATAAGTTTCAATAAAACAAAGCATTCTCTCAAAACCAACCAATGGCAACTATATGAAAAAAGGTTTAAAACGAAAAAATTCAAGACTTAATAATGTAATGTTACAAAAACATTCTCTAAGACTATCTAATAAATTCGAAAAAATCTTGAGGTTAGTGGCACAATGATAATAAAAATTGACAACGAATACTAAACGTATAATTTAGCAGTAATATCACTTAATACAGAAACTTGTGAATTTTGACGATTAATCAGAAAAAAAATATTAGTTATCGAAGGATGTACGTTATAAATACTTGTGCTATATCGTTCAGATTTCAAAATCCATTTGAAGTATAAGAAATATGCATAAAAATATCATTAAAACTGGCAGCGCATATTCAATAATTTATAAAGCATGTAAGTAACCATCAACAGGGGGAAATTAAATAATTGTATAAAAGTACATACGTATAATAACAAAAAATTAACAAACGCAAACGTTTGCAGCGATTTCAAATATAATTTTGAAATAAAAATATAGAAGCATGTGTGTGCGGGGGTTGAGAGGTTGGTTGGAGGTTTGAGACGAACTACAAATTGTCAATCACATATAAAAGAAAAACTAACTTCGAAATAGTTGCACAAAGTTAAAATAAGCGTTCCTGATTTGTAACTAGTGGCATAGATAATTTTAACCTTTTGATATAATCGATATGTGTAAAGTTCTAAAACTTGAAATTATAATGTAAATAACATAATTTAAGTAAAAATGAATACTAATCAACTGGAAAATCGAAGCGTTAAAAACTGAAATGTTTTACATTGCATCAGAGCTCTTTGGAATCAGTCACAAATAAAAAGGAAGGTGATTACTAAGCCTGGCTTTAAAACAACAATAACGCTAAAAATACTTATGATGATGATCCGACATGAAATTCAGATGCACTTATAAAGTGTATAGTCTGATGGACACATAATCATGGTGAATGGATATTTGGCCATTAGGACACGGAAGAGATGGGGTTGTGTGGAGACCCCATTTGAGTGAGCACCTTGTCAAGCCACTGGAGGGGACCATTGAGATGGATTTCAATCCAGCATGGAGTGCTGGTGACATCTTGACGATGGTACTCGGCCCCCCACCCCTTGACGAAGCTTAATCGTATTGTACACATCTTGGTCAGTTCGAAAACAGCTTCATAACCGTGTGTAACTGACTGACTGAGCATTTGAGCAAACTCCTGGTTGTTGAAGATCTTGAGACTGCACCCAGGTGGGATTTTACATACAGTGGTGGGGTGGAAACCGTGATGGCAGTTGCAATTGCGACTCTGCACAAAGACACTACTCTCCGACAAGCACTCTGCAAACACTTCTCCTCCTACATAATACAGATGTAAGCCTGTTCGATGAATAACAATTTTTAAATATGATGAACTTTTGAATTCAAGTTCATAAAATTATATTTTTGGTATTGTATTTTTTAGCATACCTTTTCCAATATGTCTCCTAGTATTTTCAATGGTTGAATTTCGATTAACATTTGATAAAAGCCCTAAACAGAACCTAAGAAAAAAGAATAAAAATCAGGAATCTTCAAAATAAACAGTTTCATGTGGCCGAAAGACTCGATTGAAACCTGCTAGTGTTATTGGAAGGGTCGGTGTAGCCATCGACGATGATGCTGGGCGATGAGGCATAAAAGATGTCTCCAACCCTGTTATTCAGCTCGTAATACGCTATAGAACACCAATTCTCGGGCTCTTGATAGTTCACTGCTTGCACATCTTTGAAGGACATTTACACAAATAAACTAATATAATTAAATGGTCTCACACTAGAAAAAGATTGAAATATAAAATTTTACGTTAAGATTACTGCAGTTACATATAGTCATCATCATCGTTCAACGTCATTTGTCTCTTTTCAAGAAGAGTTTGACGATGGTAAATAATATTATAAGTAGTAAGTAATGGAGGAATAGTAGAAAAAAAAGGAATGAGAGACGAACCATTGCCAAGGTACTTGGGGTGGTGTTTGACCATGGGCGGGTACCTGCCAGGGTGGTTGGTGGGCATGTCCATGGAGGAGTGGGGAGGCATGTCAGGAGAGCTCATGTGGGGACTCACTGATGAGGCGTGCATGCGGTATGATGGAGGGGGACTGTCAGCTGTGTAATGTGTATCGGATGAAGTTATTCATATGATTCATATGAGGAAGTTATTTATATCATAATGAGAATTTATAAAAAAAAGATGACCGGTAGTATAAGTTAAAGCTTTATAATTCGACTAAAAATGCCACTATTGGCCCGCCTAAGTGAGCTGATAGAGCATTAGATTAATTATCTAAAGTAACCAGGTTCAATCCCGCGCGGGCTGACAATTATATACACCAGGAGTAGCACTTTGTGGAACATTAGTTGAGCTAACGAAACCCCAATATGGGGCGACTGAAAGTCGACCTAAAAAACATGATTGTTGTAAAAGTAGTTGTCTAAATTAGTATAACTTTTTAAGGCGTCCCACTACGCGAAGTAGACAACGGTCGGCAAAACCTACTATTTATAGCGTTGATTGGAAACAATTTTTAGTTTGAATCCTTATTCATAAGGACTAGCCGACTTCTGTATATCTCAATAACTGGGACATGTACAGCAATATAAGCTAACATGAATAAAATATTCAATAACTGGGATAAAAATAATAAAGCACAATTTTTATTCTAATATACTCGTGAAGAGAATTGAAACAACGCAACCATATGGGGAAGAAGGGCCTGAGCTGGTGTTGGACTGAGAGAAGCTGTGAGGGTAGCTGACATTGAAAGGCAGGACTGGCTCATTGATCTGCGAGAAAGAGGTCATGCCGCTTGGGTACTCACTGTAACGTGGTACCAACACTGGTGGGAGCACTGTGTAGATGATGAAGCTATTTGTTGGCACTTTGCTTCTCAATTATTAAATCTTTATTTAAATTCATTCAAGTATGTTTTAGCTTTTAATGAAAAACTAACGTTGATAAATTTTTTTTACGTAGGTAACCATGATAAATAGTGAAAAAATAGATATAACGAAAAATGGTGAAAGAAAAAACAATAAATTAATTCTGTAAAAGATTTCTAATAACTATGAAAACTTAAAATAACTGCTTTTTATGATGATTCATTATATGATACCTTAAAGACTATGATTAACTTGAAAAGATAATAAACACATTGAATCCAATAGCAAAAAAAAACTTAATGATACAAACCTGGACTTTCAACTCGTTGGTAGTGGTAGGGATTGATACACACCTCCTTCTGCTTGGATGAGTATGGGAATTCACAATAGTCGAGAGCCTTGAGTTCATGATGGCTTTGAAGATCGGGCCACCTCCACACCCTGCAGTATATCACGTGCGGCAATCCCTTTCTGTGGGACACCTGCGGTGTGTTCAAGCTTTTTATGATGTGCGTTGAATTTTTTATATGCAGTATTTAATGACCTACAGTTTTTTGTGTAGATCAATGTTGAAGGATAAATTAAATGATACTGATAATATCAATTTATTTTATTTTATTCTCATGATTTCAAGTCAATAAAAAAAATTTCACATTATTCAGTTAGCTTCATTATATCATACAGTTGTGCCAGCTAAAAAAATAAAATCGTAACTATGGTTATATAATGATTCAAAGACTATAATTAAGAATTAGTTAATTATTCAAAAAAACAGAAGTTGTTTTAATTTCAATGCTATTATTTCAAATAATTAATTGTTCAAGAGTACTTCAAAGAAAAATAATTTTCTAAACGATGTCACTTTTTATCAAAAGAAATTAATCTCTAGAGATAAAGATTAATTTCTCTTGGTAAAAAGAGAACATAATTTTTTTTACAGAAAAAGCAGCAAAGTCTAGAAAGAGATGGCCTTCTGAAAATGGTGAAAAGTTGCGACAAGATGTTTCCTATATCCTCTACTTAGCAAAAAAGAAATCGAATACATCCAGCAACTTAACAAACTATGAAAAAAAGGTTTAAAATATTTGAAGGAAAAAATAAAAAACAATGAATTGTCTATTACCCCACAAGACAAAGGCATTGGTTTTGTTGTACTACCTGCCGATCAACTTAAAAAAAAAGCTATAGAAGCCTTTAAAAATATCAAATCAAAAATCAAAGACAAAACAATTTAGAAATAAAAATCCAAAAAAAAAAACTACTGGAACTGAAAAAAGAGAAAAAATTGTCAGACAATGAATATAAACAAATTAATCCTTCAGGTTCTTTGATTCCCGTAGCTTACCCGTTAATAAAAGCTCACAAAAAAAAAACAAAATCTTTCCTGCAAGATATATTATATCACATCGAGATTGTCCCCAAGAAGCTCTGGCATCATATCTAATACCACTCATTCAACCATTAGTTGATGCTTGTGACTACACATGTAAAAACTCCGTAGAATTCGTTCAAAGCCTCAAAGAAATAACTTTATAAGAAGACGAATCCCTGGTAAGCTTTGATGCAGAAGCTCTATTCCCATCGATACCTTTACAAAAATGCATAGATTTAATCAATAAAAAATTGAAAAAAGATACACATTTTCATAAACGAACAAGTTTCACAGCCGATGACATCACTGACCTTATAAATTTATGCATGTCTTCATCTAATTTTATATATGATAACACAATATACAGCATGAAAGACTCGGGACTTATTGGACTCAGCCTTATGGTACCCATAGCACAGATTTGGATGAATTTCACTTTGAAGGAATCCATAAAAATTGCACAAAAAAGGAAGTTAAGAACGCCTCGCTCACTAAAAATATACATGGATGACACTTTCGGAATTTTGAAAAAGAATAAGGAAAACAATTCTCACATTGAGTTTATTAATATCCTCAATGAAATCGATGAAAATGTAAAGTTTACCTTCGAAACCGAAACTGATCATACCTTACCATTTCTGAACACACTTATAATAAAAGAAGCCAATGAAACATTACAAATCACGGTTTATAGAAAACTATCGAACACGGAACTCACCATCAATCCGTCCTCCAACCAAGATCCGAAAACTTGGATAGGAGTGTTCAAAGGAGCTTTATGCCGTGTCCATAGATTGTGTTCCAATAAAAGCCTTTTAAAAAACGAAATCAACTACCTCATAAACAATTTTGAAGACAATGGATATAGCAGAAAAATACTTAAAAATATCACAAGAACCTACACACCAAAGAAACTAACAATATCTAAAGAAACAAATTATAAGGATAGACTAAGAAGCTCAAAAACAAAAGTTGCTTTAAAGAAGGATGAAAATAAAACAAAACAACGAAAAAGTCACATCATGGGTTTCTATTTCTTATATTCCACATTTGAATGAACAACTTAAAAAAATTTTCATAAAACACAATATTTCCTCCCGTAGCTCCTCTGGGCCCAAATTAGGAAACATACTATTCTCATTTAATAAATCAAAACATAAAAAAATAGACCAAAAAGGAGTTTACAAGTTAACATGCTCTTGTGATATGAATAAAGCGTATATTGGCCAAACAAGAGTGAGTATAAAAACCCGAATGAAGCAGCACAGGTCTGATGTTGAATCAAAAAAGGCTGACTCAGAAATATCGGGGATTAGCAAACATGCTCGCTATCGTACCCATGGAAAAATTAACTGGGAGACTCTTGAGAATTTAGAAATTGAAAAAGAAAAAAACAAGTTTTCACTACAAAAAAATCTCTTGGTAAGGGAGAGCCTTGAAATAAAAAATCACAATTCTGTTTTCAATGGCAATAATGACCCACAACTCATAGTTAATACTAATGCTTGGGATCCAATATTAAAGGATTTGAAAAACATTGAACGAGGCAATGACCGAAGGGGGACATAGAGATTAATTTCACTTGATAAAAAGTGACATCGTTTAGAAAATTATTTTTCTTTGAAGTACTCTTGAACTATTAATTATTTGAAATAATAGCATTGAAATTAAAACAACTTCTGTTTTTTTGAATAATTAACTAATTCTTAATTATAGTCTTTGAATCAATATATAACCATAGTTACGATTTTATTTTTTTGGCTAACGTTTTATAAGGCTAAACTTATCGAAAATTATAGCTTCCTATTCTCAATAAATGTATTAAAAATACCTCTTATTTGATGTTTGGTTTTATCGTATTTTTTTATTTGAATGATTTGTTTATACGTGCATTTTCCAGAAAGTTTCTCTGAAACGGTATGAAACGCTGATTCAAAACCATTGAAATAAAAGGGAATATCGCACTTTCTAGCATTTTTAATTAAGTGTCGTACTATGAATATTGTATCAACAGTTCCTTTTTCAGATTTTGAACCATGTTGTTATTTGCTCAAAAAAATTTCGATTGTTTGATCGATAGAATCCTACAAACATCTTTTCACCGTTATGGAAGAAAACGCAATAGCGCGGTTGTTATCTAGAATTTTTTGTCGCCTTTTTTATGCACCAGAATATATGGAAGCTGTAAGATAGAAATGCTGCTGAAAAACCAGAAAGTAGAACAACCATGTTACTTTTAGAGTTGATATAATAAAATATTGATATTGTTGCAAAATTGAGATTAGGCTAGCTGATAGTGATTAACGCCTTAACCACTTTGGTAACATATATATTAAATGATTGTAAGCTGAACTCTGAACTAAAATTTCGAATGTCTCAATTGTTGCTTTTAGTGAACTGACATAATAATACCAGAAAAAATAAACAAGTTTCTGTACACGAAAAATGAAAAAATTATAGCATAGTCATGTTCTCAACTCCGCTATATGTACCTGAAAGTTGAACGAGATGGAACCAATGTTTGAAAACTACACCTTTCCATGATGCAAAAGCTACTTTATATGACTTTTATTGCATTTGCTTATTGATCCACCAAAGTATTTTGAAATAAATTAGAATTTTTATATAAATGACCTTCTTATTTTGGGAAAAAATTTTAAAAACATGGATAACATAGAAAAAAAAACATTAACATAAATGAAGTATGAAAAACTTTTGAAATAAATGAATAACATAAGCTCATAAATTTTGAAATAAATCATTATTCAGAAAATAATTGATTTTTGCAAAACCTTCAAGTGCATTCTCATTTTGAACTGACAATCAATAACAATAATGACTTTCTAATTAATAATTTCTTTAGTTCAATTTTATATTTTTATAAAATAAATTAGATAATGCATTTATTTGAAAATTCAAACATATTTTTTTCTAAAAATTTTCAATTTTAAGCAAACCATTACTTATAATTAAAAATTTTAAAAATAAATATATAGATGATTTAAAAATAGTTTTATTCAATAAACCAGATAAAAATAAAATATACAATAACAAATTAATGTGATAAAGTTGTGGAGTAACATAACAAGTTGGTTAAATAATAAAAAAACTTAGTGAAAAACCTGTAATCGGCCATCTAAAGATCTTGGCAGAGTAACACATTTGCTAGCTACTCCAGGATTACTCAATGCTTTTTCCAAATCTTCTAAAGCTCCTTTTTTTTTTTTTAATTTTTTTACCAAACTATCAACAGCCTTTTCTGCCCATTTCTCTTCTTCATCTCCTTGCTTCCACCCAAGCAATCGCTTGACTGCAGGGCTTGTGAAAGAAAACAAACTGTTCAAACTACTGATCGGAGACGACATTTTAACACCTTTTTAATTAAAAAAGCATTTATAATGAATAATAATATCTTTTATCATTTTGAAAACTATAAAACTAAAATCATTCATACTTTCGAATTAATAAACTTTTCAAAATTTTATTTTTTGTTTATTTTCTTACAAAGAAACTTCAATTCTTTTGTGAGCTTAAATCTCCAGAAAAGCACCAAAATTAATCAGCTGATTTCGATTAAATTGTTTCAATAAAATTAAAAAGTTAAAATTACTGTGATTTCTAAAACCTTAAATATCAAAACTAGTATAAGAAAAAAGCAGAAGCTAAGAATAACACGATTTTAATTAAAATCAACATGAAAGACTACTGGCGACAGTTTGTCGGGAATGTTTACCGAAAAAAAGCAGACAAGCACTAAAAAAATTTTTTTTCCGATTTTTCTTGTTTTTTTTGCAGCTTATTTTATGAAAAACATTAAAAAGCTAAATTTAATAATATTTAGTAAAAAATTATTTTTCCTGTAAATTTCTTTTTAAAGGTTATTGGTTTTACGTTGTATGGTGTTGGTAGATTTTACCTTTCTAAATGTCTGAGCTTAAAGTTGAAACGCGAAACCAAGTAAAAATTTTTTAAGTTTTAATATTGAATTGGTTCAAAAACTTAGATATATTACAATTAATAGATTTAATGTGGTTTACAGGTTGAAAACAATGGTGACAAAAATGAAGAATATTTATTTGATGCTGCCCTTCTAAAAAGTTTAAACTGGAATGAAAAAGTGGTAGATTTTAAAAATAACATTTCTCCATGTCACCTTGTCAATAATTTATGCTTAAGGCCTTTAGCTGCTAGTGACTACTGGAAAGGTTCAATATTATTGTTTTTTTTATTTTAAAATTTCAATTAAATTTCTCAATTATTCAAATGGAATAAAATTTGATCAGGTTATATAGACTTACTGTCTCAACTCACAGTCATAGGCACAATTACAGAAGAAATGTTTTTAAGTAATCATGCCATTATTATTTCAGTTATTTAAATTGATAGCTTGGAGTAATACTAATATGGTTCTTAGTGTTTTAACTAATATAACTTATTGATGAAAGTATTAATACTTTTTCAGAACGCTTTTACTCAATGAAAAAATCAGGAGAATACTACATAATGGTAGTTGAAGATCTCATTAAGAGCATGATAGTTGGGTCTACCACTCTTGTGATCGAACAGAAGTTCATCAGGACTACCACCACAGTACATTATTATAATCATTTGATCTTTTACATGTAAAGTCTTCCATACATATATATTATAGTCAATGTATATAATGAATGTGTTTTTAGTGACTGAGTATAACTTTGATAATGTTTTTAACATCATGATTCCAATGTCTTTTGAGCTTAAACAAAAACCACTAATTTATAAAAAGCTATCAAAAAATGTTAATTAATTCAATAATTCAAAAAAAAAATCTATAAAAATATCCTACTTTCATATTTCATCAAAAAATCCAAAAGCTTAAGTAGAACTTTTCAAACATTAAACCAAGTTCTAAAATCAAATAATAATTATGGAAAAATTTGTTGATTGGATTTTTGCAGTCAATCTTACTAGTGATTCAGCCTTTAATATATTGATTAATTTTGAAGTTTGCACAGTTCAATGAATTGTCTTATAAAAGGTAGAAAAATCAATTATTTTGAGATTAAACATATTTGTTCAATGTTCATGATTTTGAAATAGTTTGCAAAATGTCATACACAATTTTTTAAACTAAAAATTTTAAACAGAAAAAAGACATTTGTTCACTAATTATTATTTACATTCATATATTAATTTTCTCTGGAAAGTCCTCGAGAAATTGTTCATAAGACACAAACAATTGAAATAAATATTTTTCATTTGTAATAACTTACAATAGTATTTCATGAAATTATACTGTGTTATAATACAGTGAGTTGTTTCCAAGACTATAGTGAGATTATGAATGTCACTTTGACAGAGGGGTCGCATAGAGGATGTGGTGGTACATGAGGATTACAGGGGCCAACAGATTGGAAAACTGTTAGTAGTATTGAATTTACCTATTTCATTATTGATTACTTAATTCTTTTTATGCTATAAATGCCTCAGGCTATAAGGAAAGATTTTCATTGTTTATAAAGTACTTGCCATACTGATCATCATCAAACCATGGTTTTTAATGGTTTGGAGTTGAAATCCTTTTTTGAGGGCCTTTTGATAAAGTTGCTTTTAACACTCAGAATCTTTTAACAGTGAAACAAACCTCAATTACTTTTTAATTTTCTCATTCAGTGGTTCACCCACCTTAGTCATCACTTGACTTCTACTTTTCCTACATTTTTTTAAAATATCATTTTATTCCAATCTCACGCCTTTCAGAGCTTCTGAAAAAATTAACTCTTCGCTTGCTAGATCTTTAGCATAGATGTGCACCGACCTTGAATTGTTAGTATTTAACAGCATTATATCTTTTTGAGCCATCATCAGGCCACTTTTGACATTGTGAGTTTATTTAAGAGCACTAATAAATTTGATTAAAATACAAATTTTTTCGTTAACAAAGTAACATTTTCAATTATTACTTGAAAATATTACTTTGTTCTTAAATATACGCGTTTTATTGTGGCTAGTGAAAAATCATTTAACATTGTCTTTTTTCTTTTTTTATTGATGAGAATAAGCAAAAAAATCTAACATCTTTTGTTTTGCAACGTTGGACTGAGTCTTTTGAGGCCTTCAGTCGTTGGCTTCATTGCTAGTAAAACATCATTATCATTGTTCTTTTTATAGTCCGTTTTTTTCAGTAGAGGGTTTTGAAGGCACCTTCAACAATTATAGTCTGTTTTTATGCATAGTTTCCAATAGTACTTATATAATCCATCTTAGTAAGAGTTGTTACATGAAAGGTTTTGTAACTGTCTTCTATTTTTATCTATGTTTCATCAACTGTAACTTATACGTACTTATTAAAACTACAGTTTGGTACAGACGGCTGTGATATTATCAAAATATTTAGACTGTTACAAAACTTCTCTGGAATGCAAAGAATCAAAAGTGCCTTTTTATGAACTTTTCAGCTTTAAGGCTGATTCGGTCTTCATGACAATAAGGAATCATGAGTAACAATTTGCTTCATAGAAATATTGTATTAGGCAATTGAATAATGTAGTTACTGAGCGAGTAAACTTGGACGCCGTTGATACTAGCAAAAGCTACTTGAAAACTCAAAAAATTCGGGATGCTATTGGTTTATATTTATCCTCATGGAATGTATTTTAATCAATTTTTTCCGTTTTTTCCATACTAACATTGATTGGACTTTTTTCATCCAAGGAATTTCAGTGTCAAATTAATTATGTACTTTGTTTTAAAATCTCAATTCTTATTCATTGACAACTTAAAGTTTGTATATATGTAGTTATTTTTTTTTATATAAATAAGTTTTGGTGAAAGGTTTAAGAAAAGTTTTATCATAATGAGTTGTTGAGCAGATCATATATTCCAAGTTCTTTTAATCAGCTGTGCCTTTCATTGGGTTTGTTCTGTTTAATCTCGTTGTTTTTTTTCAAACATTTCAATAACTTTAAATCTTCCGCTAATCAAATATCAATTATGAGGATTCAAGAAGTTTAACCTTTTGTGTATATATATAAAGGTTTGACTTTGATGTTGACATTTTTAAAGAAATTAACAAAATTTTTCAATAAGTTATTGATTGAATCATGATTTATTACTGAATCTTATTAATGGAAGTGAAGTTCATTGATGGTTTCCTAAACTCGTGAAAATATGAAAAATTTTGCATATGACAATGTTCTTATATTTGGTTTAGTTTATTGATTTAGATTTCTTTTTATAGGACGTTTAGTTAAAATGATTGATTTCAGTAGAATTTCGTAAAAATATGTCTATTTTATTTTAAAAACTTTTCCGAAAACATCATATGAATATAATAAAGTTTTTAAGTTTAAAGTTGAGAATATTTCATTAAAATAATTATTTGAACCCACCTGAAGCGCACCGCTTTGGGATTGTTAAGGTATTAAAATGTTATATTCTCATATTACTCTTTCACTTATTTTTAAGCATTAATCCAATCGGTGACTTGTAAATATCTTCTAGGTTTATATATAATTCATATAAATTGAAAAATTTTGAATTAAATGAATTTTTCATTTATTGCTATCTTTTTTTATCAATGACTTCGAGGTTACAACGTAGACAACCACATTAAGTACGTTGAAGTGTCATGATGTGTATGAAAAAAAAATTTTGATTAGTCATTAAAATATTGATACGAAAGTTAGCAAAATAAATGAAAAAAATTCTGTTCCTCGACCACTTCTAAAACCACACTGGACTTCTGCCAGAACGTTATCGGCAATGTTGGCCCGTATAGCTCAGGGGTAGAGTATTAGACTATCTAAAAAAACCGGGTTCGATCCCGCGTGGGCCGACAATTAGCACCTGTTTCACTGTGTTTTCGCTACATTAAATTTTTAGCAAGCGCTCTGATCTATAAGAAAAAGCGCTTTATAAATACCCCATTGTGAGATTAGTTCTTTTGAAGGTAATGCGACTAAAAATTTCACCCAAAACTCGTAAAAAAAGATTTATCGGTAGTTACTGCCTAAAAGCCATTTCTATCAGGTGACTAACCAGGTTTCATTTTTCAAACTACCTCTCACTTTTACCCCAAGCACACTAGTCTTAGATGGGTGCTTTTCAAGTTCAGTCCTTTAGGAGCTCAGTCGCTCTTACAGCATCGGTCCGCAGACTCGCGTCCCTGAGTGGTACTTATTTTGGGGCAGTTGAAGGTGGGCAAGATGGTGAGGGATGAGATGATGGTGAGATCTTGTTGAGGTAGGAGGATGAAAGGTGACTTGGGTGAAAGTGCGGCGAGTGTGGGGGTCTAGGGTGGTTTCAGATTCATGAATGGGAGGGGGTTGTTTGTCGTGAGTGAATGATTTTTAGTCATGAACTATTTTTGTGTGTATGGTTTTCATATTTTTTTTTATTTGTGTGTGAGAGTTATTTTGGGAGAAGAGTATGTTCAAGGTGAAGTTGTTGTTTTTTGTAGCTGGAACAAGCTTCTGGTGTGGTGAGTGTGTGTAGAGGATGAGTAGGGTGTGAGGCTTTTTGTGTGGGTTGTGATGAGTGAGGTTTGAAATGGAAGGATTTTTGTTTCTGAGTGGAGGGGTTGGTGTCTAGGGTCCAGCCCGTGATTGTTCTCAAGGCTGCGTTTTGTATTTTTGCAGTTTGTTGAGGGAGGTGTATAAGTTGATGGGTGACTAGATGGTGTTGGCGTATTCAATGATGGGAACAAGTAGTGTTTTATATGTGGTGGTGAGTGTTTTCTTGCTTTTTTTCCAGTGTTTTGATGTAAGGAGTTTTATGATATTGAGTGGTTTTTGTGCTTTTGTGATAGTGTTGCTTGTGTAGGTGGAAAAGTTTAGTTTGGGGTCAAAAGTAAGACCAAGGATGGTAGGGTTGGAGGTGGTTGGAATAGGGGTGTTGTTGATGTAGCTGTTCAGTGGTTTGTTGTATTCTGAAGGGTCTGGGGTCGTTAGTGTTGTTGTGGTTTTGTTTGGGTTGATTTAGAGATAGTTAGTGTGAGCTCATGTGTGTATCTCGTTAGAATATGGGAGGAAATTTTGAATAGCTGTGTTGGTGTTGGGGTGAGATGAGTTTAGGGTGATGTCATCTGGGTAGATGATAAGGCTGACTGAGTTGTTCTTGGGGAAAGGAATGTCTGACATGTATATGTTGAATAATGTAGGGGGTAAGACGCCCCCTTGGGAAACTTCTGCTTTAATTTTTGTGTGTTTGGATGTTTGGTAGTTTTATGTGGTGTATTGTTGGCGGCCTTTTAGGTAGTTGGCTAAGAATTTTATTATGGTTGTGGTTATTTGGGTGTTTTGTGGATGAGTTGGTGGATGTTGACCGTGTCAAATGCTTTGGTGAGGTCGAGTGCGCTTAGGATGGTCTTTGGTTTTTTTTTGTTGAAGCCAGTGATTATGGTGTTGTTGATTTGGTGTAGTGCTGTGTTGGTAGTGTGCTGCTCTGAAACCGTGTTGATGCGTTGGGAGAGCTATGTTATTGGTGATGTATGGTAGGATGATTTTTTCTAGTGTTTTTGCTATAGGGGAGAGTGAAGCTATTGGTTGGTATGAGGAGGGGAGTGAGGGATTTTTGTTAGGTTTGGCGATGAGAATGATTTTGGCGGGTTCCCATATTTGAGGTATGGTGTTTGTGTTGATTGCGGTGTTGAAAAGGCTGGTTAGGTGTTTGATAGCTATGGGTCCTATGTGTTTGAGGTATCTAACTTTTATGTCATCAGATCTTGTTGAGTTGTTGTTTTTGGAATTTTTTATTGCTTGTTTTGTTTTCATTGCTGTGATTATTATTGAGGTGGGTGTAAGTGATTTGGTGAGTTTATTGATTATTCTGTATGTGGGTTTGGAATAGTTTTTTGTGGTTGATTTGAAGTAATTGTTTAGTGTTGGGCTGTTTTGTTGTTGTGGGTGATGGTTGTGTCGGTGGAATTGATGGTTTTTTCTTTTTGGTTGAGAGCCTTTATTGTATACCATAAGACGTGGGATTTGTTTTTCGTGATCTAAGTCGGCTTTAAAGTGCTCTTTCCAATTTGTTTTTTTTTTGTTGTTGGATGAAGTGTGTGAATTTTCGGTTAAGTGTGGGTAGTGAGAGGTCTTCATTATTTGATGGCTTTTTTTATGAGATGGTTTGCTGTAAAAGGGTCTTTGTGAAGGGGGGTGTTTTTGAGAGTGTGCTCTATGTCTTGGGTTTGTTGGAGCCAGCTGGCTTTCCTGTAGTTGGTAAGGGTTCTGTGAGGTTTAGTCATAAGTATTTTGTTTTTTTTTGAAAGTGATGAGAGTGGCAAGATGGTCGAAGTTCAGGGCTTTAAGTGTTTGCCAGACGAGGTTGGCTGATATTGAAGTGTCAGCTGTTGTGAGGTCGGGAGAGGTGCATGTTGGTTTGGGTTGAACGATAGTCGGATGGGAATGTTTTGATTGAGAATGCCGTTTGAATTAAAAATGAAAGAGGTTATAAGTTGGCTTCTGTTATCTGTGAAAGGAGAGTGCCATGACTGTGAGTGAGCGTTGAAGTCACTTGTGATTATTAAGTTAAGGCTTGTGAGGTGGATAAAGAGGTTAGTGATTGAGTTGTCTACGTTGTTGGTTTTGGGTGGGATATAGACGTTTGCAATGCGTAGATTGGTGTGTTTGAGATGTATTTTTATGGTGAGAAGTTCGATGTTGTTGGTGATTAGGTTTGTGGGAGTGGGGATTTGCGAAGTTATGTTATTATTGATGTAGGTTAGAAAGCATTCAGCTTTTTGGGATGAAGGTTGTCTAACCTGAGTGGTGAAAATTTTGGTGTGTGGTTTTGTGTATTTTGTTGAGGTTGGATTCTTGAAGTGAAATGATGTGTATGTTTTGTTTGTATACCAAGTGGGTTAGTTCTGTTGTTTTCTTGTTGATTGAGTTGGAGTATGATAATGTTATTTAGGGAGGTTGAGAAAAGTGTTTGTAGAGAGGTTGTTGGGTTATGGGTGATTTGTTCAGTTTGATGGTGTGTTAGAGGAGGGAAGATAATTGAGGTTGGGTTTCAGTTTGTGAGGTGTTTCTGGCAAGAAGGTTTGGAAGTGAAAAATCTGGCCCCAAACAAAGACTGAAAAAAAAAATTGTTGTTTCAAAGTATATGCTTAGACCTCACCCTAATACGAAAGAATTGAAAAACTCAGTTTGTCGGCTTGCATAGCTCAGCTGGTAGAGCGTTGGACAAGTTATCTAAAGTAACCGGGTTCAATCCCGCGCGGGCCGACAATTATACACACAAGGAGTAGCGCCCTGTGAATCATCTGGGGCGACTAAAAGTCGATCTAAAAAAAAAAATTTGTGAAATTATAAATAATGAGTGGTGTATAAGTTTAAAACACATATCCCTAATACATTTTGCCAAAATCAGTTTAAATTTCCGAGGTCGGCATGACGGTAATAGGTACAAAATTAGTGCTCTAATTACGGAATTATGCACTATTTCCGCCAAAAACTTTGTCCAGAAAGTGAGAAAAGCCGGTGATAAAATATCGGCAACAATGGTTGTCCTTACTCTCACGTGATGGCTAAGCCACGCGTGCTGAGAAGACTTTTCATTTGCCTAATGACTAGTTAAAAAATCACTCATCATCTTCCATTTGAAAATAAAAACTTGAGAAAGCTTTGGGATCTTAAAACTTTCTCAATGAACGTTTTCAATTATTTACAGAATTTTTGTTATATAACAGTGTTAGTTATAAGCGCTGAAAGCAAAATTAAAAGTATGAAAAAGAATTAAAACTGAAAAATAAATAAGTAAATACTTCAAAATAAACTATTTGGAAATAAACAATTTTTCATGAGCGTTTAAAACAAAAATAAAAAAATTGAAAGTCAGCATATATTGAAAATAAACAGCTCAAAAAAAGTGGAAAAATGAATTTCAAAAGTAAACAACATATTGGAAAAAAAATGTAAATAAGCATCAAAATATAAATCTCAAAAGTGAACAATTTTAAACACAAAATTCAGAAACAATTTTAATACAAAAAATTCATCTTATTGAAAACCAATATCAATAAAGTAACTATGAAATTTTAAGAATTTAGCAATAAAAAAATATTAAGTTGAATTTTAATCAGAATTAAATATTTGCGGTTTTAAGAAAAGACATTGATATCAAAATAAGAAAAAATACAGACTATGACTAAAAATATATTTAACTACTAATTTAACTTTGAAAACTATGAGTTTTTCCAAATATAATTGAAGCGGTTAAAATCACTTATAATGAACAAGTAAATAAAACGCTAAAAACCTTCAAGGTTATCACCCAATCGAATTGAATTACTTCCATTATTAAAGTTTAGTTGATCAAAAAAAATTCAAATGGAATGCATTGAATCCACAGTTCATCGAATTTTTCATTCAGTTGCTCACAACCGAAAAGCTTCAAATGTTAGTTCACTGAGGTAAAACGGTTACGTCAGTATGAAAAAAAAGTCTGAATAGTTTTCAATTTTAAAAATATCAACCTAAGATTTTAAATTACTTAGAACAATTATTTTAGTTTTTTTCTGGAAATTATTTCATAGTTACAAAAATTATTTTTCATTATTATGTAAAATAACTTTTAGTCATCTACAATCTCTAATAGAATACAACTTAAAAGTTTAGAAAAGTTTAAATTCTAGGTTCAATTATCAATGATGAAGGTTCTGTTTTTTTTTCTCCTTGAACAGTTGCGCAAGTAGTTTTTTATTTTCAACATTTGACTTTGGATCATACACCGAACAGCATGTAGGTAGTCAAGTATAAGCATCCATTTAATTGGAAAATGGACATAAAATTAGTGAAATGTTAATTCCAGAATATAATATTAACAAAAGATGTAAAAAATAAAGAATGAAATAAGTAGATTAAAAACTTTTTGAATAAATATAATAGAATAAATTTGAAAAGCTTCATGTTAATAATTAGTTTTATTCAAATCGTTTTTGGAAAAAGCTAATTTAACTATATATTTGAAAACACTTCTTTTAATCATCAAACATTATCATCATATGAGATAGAAAATGTTCAATTTCAGTTCGATTGGCCCTTTTAATAAAACTATTGAAAGATTTCTTCCAATATTAAATACTGCAGAAATGTGAGACAAATTTTTCAACTTTTTCACGTGAAAAGAAACAAAAATTTAATGAATTATCCACCCAAACATTAAATATTACCAGAAGCTGGTGAAATCTTTCCGATAAAATTAACAGAAAATTTCTTTCTTTAAGAAAAATTTTCAAAATTAAAAATGGTAAATGTTTTTATTATTATTATTATTTCATTTGTAAAGCGCACAGTTCGCAAACTAGGTTTGCTGCAGAGGCGCTTGTGTAGTCAAAAGAACTAGGACAGAGAGATGCGGCTAAAGATGCGTTTTTTTTACGCTTGCGAAAATTTTTTTAAAAATAAAGAGACGTAGATAAAGTGGAAAAGAATTACATAAATGAGGGTTGATATGCGAAAAGAGTTAGGAGAGACAGGCTGATGCAGCCATAAACCTGAGAGACATATTTGATAGAAGAAAGCTCATATAAGTAAGCCGGCTGATTGAAATATAGAATATTAGCGGTGAGCCACAGTATCTTGAACTGGGCTCTTAGTGCGACCGGCAACCAACGAAGGCGATCGAGGCAAGCGCGAGATAAAGAATATGATCGGCTTGAAGGACAGTTTTGGCAACGCGATTTTGGAGAGGATGCAACTTAGAAATAAGACAGTTCGGAAGTTCACAAAAAAGAGAGTTACAATAGTCGAGCCTGGAAAGAACTAAAGAGATTTTCAAGACAACGGCACTATTAAAGGGTAGGAATATGCGTACTTGTTTGATCACATGAAAGTGAAAGTTGGATGCTTGTAAAACCTGAGAGACAAAATGTGTAAAGTAGAGGCTAAGATGGAAAGTTACATCTGATATCTTCAATTTGGACGGTACAGAAAAATTAGTGCCCTCAAGCATAACTTCGGTAGGAAGATTGGATTTGGAAAGGAGTATAGGACTATCAACGAACATCTCTTTGCTTATGTTGGGACTCAGCATGAAGTGATTGTTGAAAAACCAGGAATTGAGTTCGGTGATGCATACAGAAATCTTGGTGAAACTGGAATGAGGATCAAGATAAGTTGCACCGGGAAAAAGAGTGATATCATCAGCAAACTGATGTTATAAAACGGTGTGCTTTTGCGTGATCTTGCTAATAGGAGATGTATAAAGAGAAAAAAATATGGGCCTAAGATCGGAATTTTGGGGGACACCAAAACGAAGATATTTCGGATATTTATATAATCGGAACGTTTGTATTTTAAATAATAACGAGCGAGAAGAAATTTTTTTAATAACGTTTTATGCATAGCTTAAATTGGCCACCTTTTGGCATTAAAAAAACATTTTAAAAAACCGTTAACCATAAACATTCTATCAGGTTGGCTACCTTCCAACGGGGAAAGCATATGTTAGAAATTATAACACGGATCAAATTTTTGAAGCCTGTTCATAAAGTTCTTGAGTTTACTTTTGGGCCCATAAGCATCATAAGCTTAGCTTTTCTTCTTGCATCCTTGGGAGCATAGGGCTGCAACAACACTCCTCCAACGTACTTGGTTCTGGCTCGGCCCACGTCATTCCGGTAACCTTTGCTTCTGCCTTGATGCTTCTCCGCCAGGTCTGCTTAAATCGACCAACTTTTCTCTTTCCTTGTGGGTTCCAGTCCAGGGTCTGTCTAGTGATGTTGGCTGCAGGCTTGCGTAGTGTATGACCTACCCATCCCCATTTCCGCTTCTTTATTTCCGTCTCCATTGTGACTTGTTTTGTCTTGTTCAAAGTTCTTCGTTGGAGACAACTTTTGGTCATCTGATGTTCAGAACGTTTCTAAGGCATCTGTTCGTGACAGTCTGCAACTTGTGGGTGATGGTGTTTGTCACTTGTCACGTCTCTGAGCCATAGAGTAGAACCGATTTCACAATAGGGCTGAAAATCCTGGTCTTATTGCGGACTGAGAAGTTTTTCAGTCACCGGATTTGTCAGAGTGTTGAAAAGTGTCCAGCTTTGTTGATGCGGCTCTTGATGTCTTCATCTGTTCCCCCATCTTTGCTGACAACACTGCTCAAGTAGAAAAACTTGTCAACCTCCTTAATTTTCTCGTGATATAGCTTCACCGGATCTTGGTTTTTGTTGTTGACTCTCGTGATCTTTGTCTTCTCAGTATCGATTTGAAGTCCAGTTTTTTCAGCTTTTTCTGCCACACGACATAGTTTCTTTTGCGCATCTTGCTGCTTGTGGGAAAGAAGGCTTTTGTCATTTTCAAAGTCTAGGTCTTCCAACTGTTTGTTGAAGGTCCACTAGATGCCTGTTTTCTGGTCTGCTGTAGACTGCCTCATGACCCAGTCAACCACCATCAGGAAAATGATCGGTGAGAGCAAACAGCCCTGACGGACGCCAGTTTGTACGTTGAAATGTTCCGTTAGTTTTCTGTCGTGGATCAGTTGACAGGTAGCTGGATGATGTTTATAAACTTTGGTGGAAGCCATAGTGGTGCATCAATTTCCAGATGACATCTTGGTCAACACTGTCAAAAGCTTTTTGAAAGTCGACGAAAACTGCATACAGGGGGGTCTGCCACTCGAAGAACAGCTCGATGATGGTGCGCATGGTTGCAATGTGATCCGTGCATGAGCGATCTTGTCGCAAGCCTGCTTGTTCATCCCGAAGTGTTTTATCCAAGGCGCTTTTCAGCCTTTCGAGGATGTTTCTGCTCAGTGTTTTGCCTCCGATTTCACTTTCAAACTGTGCACGTCATACTTGCGCGATGGTCTTTGTAGGCCTTCAACTTGATTTTGAATACTGCCACAACCAGGTGGTGATCTAGTGCTGCGTCTGCGCCACGCTACACCCTGACGTCATGCAGGCTTCGTCTCCACTCGCGAATGATGGTGATGTGGTCGACCTGGTTTTCAGTCCTGCCTTCAAGGGAAGTCCACGTGGTTTTATGGATGGTCTTATGGGGATTCAAGGTGCCTCCAATGACCAGGTCATTGAAGGTGCACAACTCTACAAAAAGTTTCCCGTTTTCATTCTGCACTCCAATGCCGTGTCTGCCCATAATGTGTTCGCTGTTTGTGTTATCAGCACCAACCTTGGCATTCGTGTCACCCATGAGAATTTTCATGTCTTTTTTAGGTCTCTTGTCTATAGCGGCTTGGATTTGTTGGTAGAGCTCATCTTTCTCTTCAATGGCTGCCACATTGGTAAAGGCATAGCACTGAATAATGGTAACTTTACTGCCCTTTGAATTGAAGAGAACAAAAAAATCATGAAGCATTCAAAAAACGTTTCATTTTGATCAATTACTTATGTGGTTTCATATTACGATTGTAGTAGCAAGAACTATCGATACTGATCTATAAACTTTCAACAAAAAGTTGCCATACAATTTTCCGTTCCAAACAACTTTGCAGGAAGAATATAGATCTTTCATTCGACGACGAACAAACACCCTCGTGACGTTTTACGTCTGCCAACGACACGAGAGCCTTCTTACAACAAATCGTGCAAGTATCGGCCTAAAAAACGAGATCGTGGCTGAAAAATAAAAGTTCACTCTGAAAAGGAATAAGTTATGATCCTTATGACACAAACTATACTCAAAGTTCAACTTTGAGCTTTAGACATTCCAATCTTATTTTCTCCACATACTTCACATCCAAGAACTTCTTTAATTGCATATGAGTATTTTGAGCAAACATTTAGAAGTAGTCTTTTATTACTAACTCAGTTAAAATTGCGAATAATTTGTATTTAAAATGTGACTGAAAGGCATACCTTTGATTGATGGATATAATATAGTTATCTTGTAAGTCTCAAAAAACATACTAGAAAAATAGAAGCTATGAACACAGTATTCTCAGTTCATTAAGCAGAAGTTTATTGATAAAATATTAATATTAGCTATGAAAAAACTTTTAATTATGAAATTAATAACTCAATTTGACTAGCAGAACTGTTGCGCATTTTGATTTTTATAGACAAAAAAAGACGAAAATAATAGAAGAAATTATAAATAAGCCATAAAGAATTAATTAAATTTGAATTATAACATTGAAGCATCAAATAAAATCATTAAATAGTGTTTGAAATTTGATTCTTTTGCAAATAAAATGTATGTAAATTTAAATTTTAAAATACAAATGAGTAGTGAGAAAATAAAAATACCTAAATGACTAACTAAAATAGTGAATTATTTTACAAACTAGTTGGAAATATTAATTTGAAAACAAAAATGAAACTCATCATGAAAAACTGCACATTTATAAGTCAGTTAAGTCTCATTCAACAAAAATTTCAGTTCGACAAGTTGTCTTTTACATTGATCTAATTCACTTAGAAGCATTTTAAAGGTGACTAAGTCAATTTTTACATATGGCACCTGATTAGAACCTGTATTATGTATATCTGAAACTTTTTCATCGTCAGACAAAGTTGCTCCATTAACAATTTTTCTATCAAAAGAATTTCTGTAAGGAAAACATGAAGTATTTTAATATAAATATAATTTCTAATTTAAATTAATGAATTCAATGAAAAATATATAAATTACCCTGATATATCCAAATCATTGCTAAATTTATTTGTAAAATTTTTTTCAAAAGACTCATTCATGTTGTTATTATTATTATTATTCATGTTAATGCCATTACAGACTTCTTTACTTATAGAATACACAAAAAGACTGTTATTTTTTGTATTTGAAGAGTTGAAGTTTGCATTTTTTATAATTTCACCTTGATTAGCTTCAAGAATTTTTTTATTTATTGGATCACCAATTTTTTGTGATAATTTCATATTGGAGCAACTTGTGGCTAAAGAAAATTCATGTTGAGATGAAATGTTTTTTTTGGTAGCTGAGTAAGTTTTGTTTTTAAAAGGGCTAGAAAAATCAATCCTTATTTCTTTTGGATCTATACCAGCTTCATTATTTCCATTTGAATTTTCATGGTTTGGTAAAAAATTTCCATTTGAAAACATTTGTGTGTTTTCTAAATATGGATTATCAATGTTTGATTCATTTTTTGGTAATAGATGTCTTTCTGAGGTTTCAACTGACTTTTCATTTTCAGCATTTTCCATCTTTAAACTTTTTTTATCTTTTCCAAATTTAAAAAGCTTTTTAAGCAAACTTTTTTTTCCTTTAGAATTTTTGTTCTCTCTTTTAGCAATACTTTCAGGAGTAAAATTCAATGATGTAGACATTTCAAAAAGATTAGTATGTTATTTTAAAACTCCTTGAATGAAAAAGCTTTTAAAAATCTCAAATTTTGGCGAAACTTTTCACATCAAATGATATATAGCTTTGCATACTAACCTCATATTTTTTCATTAAATAAGCACCTCAGAATTGAACCATAAATTCAATTTAAAAAATGAAACTATTGCAAAACATTAATAAAACCTTTAAACTAAGTACGTTTCGAATAATTCTATTAATACGTGAGATAAGCTAGATGATCGAAAAATATGAGAATATAATTTAATGGACAAAAATTAAAACAAAAAATATTTTTTGATAAACTCAATCAGACTTTTTTCAAGATTATCGTTTCAATAAACGTATTTCACATAAAAAAATTAAAATTTTTCAAACTTCATTATGTCATAACTCTCAGATCTGAAGTTGACTACTTCATGCAAATTTTTTCTTCGAACCAAAGTTAAACATTTAAAATAGAGTAAAAACGATTTTATCAAACACTTTTATTAACTGAATGATAAGACAAAGCTTTTCGTAAGTTGAACTCACATTACCAAGTATACAATTACAAAGTTTGTGTACTTGATAATGTGAGTTTAAGCATACAAGTTCATCTTACGAAAAGCTTCGTGAAATAAAATAAATTCCTAAAAGTGTTTTATTTGAATATTTACGTTTGGCTCGAAAAATTAAAAACAAACTAAAAAGTTTTTATACTTGATAATGTGAGTTCAACTTACGAAAAGCTTCTTGTTATTATTCAGTTAATAAAAGTGTTTGATAAAATCGATTTTGTTAATAGGCTAGTTTATGTAATTAAAATAGATTAATTTTATAAAATGATGCTTCTTTTAAAGACATCATAATTATCTTGAATTTTTATACTTTTCGTTTTTATTCGACAAAAATTGAAGATTTTAAAGATATGTTTATTACAGTAAATTTCAGCTACTTCACTGTAATAAACGTATTTTTAAATTTCCCAATTTTTGACGAATAAAAACGAGAAACAAGGTGCTTGTATACGCTTGGAGAGATCTTTCAGAATCGATTAAGGCAGCATTAGTGATAACCAAAATAGTTTCAAATTTTCTTTATTTTAATACACCACTATTTTTGAAGTTTTTTATTTACTGTCATTATTTTCACAGATAACATGAAAAATAGTATTAATCTAAAAAACGTTATGAAAGGAACGTTTAGATAAATTGAACCCGGGCAACCTACTAAATCTGATGACTTACAAACAAAAATGATAAGCAAAACTGATCATGAATAAAAAATCTAGATATATAAGAGTAGAAAAAGCACTACGCTCATTACAGAGAACACAACTTTTTCTTCACCAAACAATAGAATTGAAGCAGACTTGGACTAAGCATAGAATTTGTATAAACTTACCAAAGTACTGAAATAATTATTTTTTTTCTACATTTGTATTTTAATAAAATTAATTTTTTTGTTACCTGAAAAAAAAATCTATTCTTCTCCAAAAACAATATTTCAAGAAAATTGATTTGCATACGCTTTAATCGACTTATCAACATGAAAAGCTCTCAAATGAAGGCCTTGACCAGATTTTTTACTCAAAGTCTATTGGTTTTCCTTTGATAAGTTCAAAAACAGGTGCAAGTTTATCGACAACAGTTTATGGGTAAGCATCACATACAGGGCTAACAATAAACCCTCAATTCAGTCAAACCTTAATATATGGCTGAGTGCTCAAAGAAGCTCTTTCTCAGGCATACAAGTTATGTTCAAAACAACTACAGTCGAAAAAAAAATTGATTTTTTTAATGAAAAAATTTTGAAGACAATGGCTAGAAGAAAGAAAAATACTGTTTAAGAAAATAAATTTTATTTTTCATCAAAAAGTTTAAATTATCGCTCTCACGAGTGCATGGCCTGTTTTTTTTGATTCTGAGGTTTTTATTGAAGTTTGTAAATATTTTAGAAGATTCAACATTTGATTGAACTTTTTTTCCAGTTTCATAAGAATGAGTGAAGATTTTCCACGTGCAATCAAAGGAAACGATGAAGACAAATCTAATCTTAAACGAAAAATAATTTCTGATAACAAAAGTTTTACGCGGAAAAAATTAAAATTGAAGTCTTCTAATAAGAATGTAGATGAATACCATTTCAAGCCATTCACATCACACATTGAACAAAATATGCTTGTTTTGGGTTGTGTCAAAGAAATAAGAGATTATGAAGTTATTGTGGATCTTCCAGATAATATAAAAGGTAAATTTTCAATAACAGAAATTTCAGACACTTACACAAACGTTTTGAAGAAGCTTGCTTCTGGTAATTTCAATGATGAAGATTGTAAGCCTCTGGGTTTGCAAGACATTTTTAATATTGGTTCTCTAGTAAAATGTTGCATTATAGAATTTAATCATGATTCAAAGAAAAACATAACTTTATCTGTTAAACCCTCTTTAGTAAATCAACAAATCAATGAGTTTAAGCAAGGGTCTGTAATTCCTACTGTGGTATTTAGTTGTGAAGATCATGGTTATTTGCTTGACATTGGTCATAAAAACATCAATGCATTTCTTCCAAAGCATCAAACTACTGAATACCTTAAAAATTATAAATCACATTACAAAGAAGAATTATCATTGTCAATTGGTTCCTACTTGTCATGCATCGTACAGACTTCAAAGAAAAAAGTTGCAAATAAAAACAGATCAATTGAATTATCGTTGAGTTCTTCTGTTAATATTAATGATTTCAATAATTTTTCTTTATCAAATTTGTTACCTGGAAGTTTAGTTAAATGTACAGTCAAATCAATAGAGGATTCATGTGTGATTGTCAACACCAGCTCTTTTGAAGGAATAATTTTTCGCAAACATTTGCTCAAAGGCTGTTCCAAATATGTTGTTGAGGAAGAGTTGGTTGTGACAGTTCTTTATATTCAGCCTTCTACTAAGTTTGTTGTTCTTTCAGAACTAAAACATCTTACTGCTGTCAATTCTTTTATAGAACTGTTCAGTGGTTACAATAGAGGTGATGTATTGGATGCTAAATTGGTTCGCATATCCTTCAAAGATGGTCTTGACTTCAAAATTAGTAATAATTTAAAAGGATTTGTTTCTAAAAAGCATATTTCTGATAGCAAGAAAGTAAATTTCAAAAAGTTTGTAAAAAATCAACTCTACAAAGTTCGCATAATTGGATTTGATTATTTATCAGGAATAGTTATTCTTTCAATGAAGAAGAGTGTTTTAGATCAAGAGTTTTATAATTATTCAGATTTGAAAACTGGTTCAATATTGGACTGTTGTGTAGAAAAATTTGTAAATAAAGGTGTTAAGGTAAAGGTGATGGGGCATATAACTGGTTTAATACCTTTTTCCCATATGTCAGATATTCCATTGTTGAAACCAGAAAAAACATTTACTCATGGGAAAAGACTAAAATGTAAAATATTATATGTTAATGCAGAAGATTCAAATCTTATTTTAACTAACAAGAAATCTTTAGTGAAGTCTAAAAATTTAGTTCCAAGTAGTTATGCAGAATTATCTATAGGTCAAAACTTAACAGGTTTTATAGGCTCAATAAGAGATAATGGCTTGGTAATAGTGTTTTGTGATGAAGTTAAAGGTTGGGCTCCAAAAGATGAATTGAGCTATGGTGATGTAAGCAAATTATCAGAAATGTTTTTCATTGGACAAGTGGTACAGTGTAGGGTTCTAAAGATGGCTTCTGATAAAAAGAGACTTCTCTTAAGCTTGAAGGTTCTGATAAAAAACATTGAAGATGAAAATGCTTCAAGTTCAAAAAACAAAATGAAAAATTCTGAAATAAATCCAAGTTACTTGTTAGAAAAGCTTGTTCCTAAAAAGACACAAAATGTCCACGCATGCTTGGTTCTACCCACAACAGACAAGTTTGACTGGGAAAATGAAAAAAGCTTTGTTAGTGAAATAAGTAATGGTAAAGAAGAATCTGATGAACATAAAAAAAAGTTTATGAAAAAAATGAAAAACCAACTGACATCAGCTGAAGAACAAAGGCTTCTACTTGAAAGAGATACTCTTCTCCATCCTTCCGATTCCTCTGCTTGGTTGCAACTCATAGCATTTGAAATAGAAAACGTAAGCATAGATAAAGCAAGAGAGGTTATTCAAAGAGCCTTAAAAACGATCCCCTACAGAGAAGATAATGAAAAATTAAATATTTGGGTAAGTTTCATAAATTTAGAGTTCAAATACGGCAATGAAGAAACACTGAAAGTTACAATTGATGAAGCTATGAAGCAATGCGAACAAATTAAAATTTTTAATCATCTGAGAGATATGTATGAATCTGCGGGAAAACATGAAAAATCACTTGAAATATGTGGTATAATTGCAAAAAAGTTTAAACATATTCCCGACACTTGGGTTTCGTATGGAAAAGTTCTTTATAATATAGGAGAATATCAAAAAGCACGAAAATTATTGGCTGAATGCCTCGAAAAGTTAGATAAAAGGTATCATATTGAAGTAACAACAAAGTTCGCATTATTAGAATCTAAGCATGGCGCCATTGAAGAATCAGAAAGACTTTTTAAAGGAATCATTGACAATTTTCCTCGAAGAAATGACATTTGGTTGGCTTATACTGATATGTTGGTAAAGCATTCACTAATTGATAAAGCCAGAGAAGCTTATAAAAAGTTTCTAGAGCTTGAAATTCCCTCCAAAAAGAAGAAATCGGTTTTAAAAAAGTTTATAAATTTTGAAGAATTGCATGGAAATGAAGAAACTAAAGTTGAAGCCAAAGAATACTTGGAGAAGGAAGAACATTCATTAGAAGACTAGCTTAATTTCAAATTTGCTGATGTTTGCTTTTTAAAAAAAATATTTCAAATCAATTTTTATACTTCAAAGTTTCGAAATCGTTTTAATGTGCCGTGTAACTAATAAACGAAAAATATTTCATAACACTTGTACCACTGAAAAAACCATAATTTTTTTGTCTTGCTCAATGTAGACTTATTGCAAAATAGTGTTATCTTCAAAAGGTCTGCGATGAAGGATTTAGAAATATATTTGGACACAGAAACGGTGAAATTGATCGGAAATATAATAGTGAGAGTATGATTATGACTAAGACCGGAGATAAAATGTCATATTCAACGATTTTTTACGTTGATTTATAAAAAAATTTTAGTACATTGAGCAAAAAACAAGTATAATTTTCGATAAGTTTAGCTTCATCTTAAAACATTAGCGAAAGAGTATATTTAGTAGTTATTGCTATAAGTATGAAAATTGGGTTATTAAATAACTTAAAATAAACTAGAGATTATAAAAAGATTAATTCAAAAACATAAAGCATCCTTCAATTGAAATTTTTGATACGGGAGAGTCTAGGGATAAAAAAAATAATTCAGTAAGGAATGGCTTTAATGATCCGCAGTTGCAGGTGGATATAAATGCTTGGAACCCAATACTGATAAAATAACAATGAAAATGAACACTAAGAACTTGGGAAGAGTGGAACAGAGAAGGCATGCAGAATAATTTCTCTAAATTATTAGAAAATACATTTTTCTTTGAAGTCATGTTATCAACATTGGATTAATAGCATGAAAAATAAGTTATTTTTTAGTTCATTTTATTTAACAGAGGGTGAGGCTCTTTTTGAAAATCATCCTCTTTCAAGTAAGGTTTTCATTTTGGTTAACTTTCAATAGATTGATTTTTGCCTGATCCTTTTTAGCAAGTCATTTTTGGTCTTACAGGTTAAACAACGTCATTTAAAAAAACTTCGAAATGTTGACTCTGATAAACAAAAATTCGTATTTTAATAAAAACTATTTAGTTTTCGTGAATTTTAATCATTTTCAAATCCCTGACTTGAGCTCCAGTCTGAGCCCCACACGACCAAACCACCTCAACATATGACAACGCAGAACCGAATTTATGTCCTGATGTCATGTTTCGCATAAAATTTTTTTGTGCTTATCTTGTCTTCAACCTAAACTTTTAAAATTCATCAGATCATAGCTAGGTCATTGGGTTTCAACCTGATTAGTTAAGGTGTTGTTAGGCTCCACGTTTTAGAAGTACAGCATGAGTTACATGTTGAAAATTTAGCTTCTGGTTGTGATAAAAAGATGCGATTGGTCAAGACTGAAAAAAGTTGACCAAACTTACCCCAAGCAGATTTGCATCTGGGGCTTGAAGATAGCTCGCACACTCTTCCGAGAGAAATCTCGTCACCAAGGCAACAGAAGTTAGTAACAACTTTCAGCTTGTCATCACCCATTTGAGTTTCTATTATTTTCCAACCATCCACTAGTCATGCATTACCCCGGCACCAAGCACATTTGAATGATAGATCCTTGCCGTTCCATGTCTCTGAGCAGCCAAGTCGGGGACGTTACTGTTTTCACTATATGTGACAGCACCGTCTATGCGTTTCATTTTGAACATAACAATCTTCTTTAGCCATAATAAATACAGCAAAATATTTGAACACAACAGGTAATTTTTTCAAGTACATTTTGTTAACAAACTAACATTTTCAAGTACGTTAAAAATGTTTAACGTACTTTTTTGGTACTTATCTTTCTCATTTTTTTATTATTTTGTTGAATCCATCTATTGGTCTTAAAATATATTTTTACTCAATGAATCTAATATTTTTCTATTTTTAAAGTTCATTTATTTATCAATTTACATTATCAAGTATATCACTCTTTTCTCAATAAATACTTTGTGTTTGTTCCGCTCATGTATTCGCTTAGGTTATTCTACGTCATCAAACTGTTTTAATTGTTTTGTGTTCATTTTCGATATTTTTTCTAAAATTAAATAATTACTAGTTTATTATCTAGAGTATAATCATTATAGAGTTCAAAAAGAAAAAAAGTAGTTTTTTCGAATTAATATTTTCCAACCAAAATGTTTGGTAATGATGAGAGTTATAAATTGATCTAGTGCTACAATAAGTATGACGTTATTAACTAAGCACTGAATTATAAATTTCAGGACTTGGTTTAATCCTTAAATTTTAATGATAATTTCGCATTTTACAATAAAAAATTGTTTTCAATGATATCATTCAGATTTAAGAGACCGAGAAGAAAAATGAGAACCAGTTATCTAATATATATTAAATGATAATCGTTTACGCCAAGTTCGTAGTTTTTAATTTGAAAATGGCAGATTTTTTTATATAAATTTGTTACAAGTTTTCATTATGTTGTTATTTAAACGATTATTTTCAAATTATTTGTTACGTACAATGTTAATAATTTATGGTTAGTTTAACTTTTTGAAAAATTTAGGATTCAAAAAAATTTTTTAATTGCATAATTTTCTGATGACATGTACGAAACTACATAAAATTCATACTGAAGTATTGACTATATAAGCATGAATTTCGCAATACGCCTCCATTTAGAACTAAATGTTCTTTGCCTTTATCATTCCTTGTTTCGCCAGAGCGATTTAGCTTTTTTTTAATTTCGTTTTTTTATTCTTATAAGATTCCGTTCGAAACAGATAGATTGGTAGTGGAAGCTTCTTTCCAGGTTTGATTTAAATTTCAAAATCTGTTTCATACTTGAAAATGTTTAATCTTCAGCCATTTCTGATATTTACGTTTTTGCTTTTGACGGTTTTACGTTTTAATACGAAATAATGGGTTAATTGACTTGAAAAATAACAAAAATTAGTATAGAAAAAACTTTAATAAAAATTTTTTGATTAAGAGACGCAATACTGTCATTTTAGCTTATATAATTAACAAAAAATATAGCTTTATTTTAAAATAAAAATTAAAATTTGTTTATTCTATATTTTACACCGTTTCAATTTTTTTGTGTTCAAAGCAAATACAAACACCAATTTTCATGTTCAATTATTATTTTATTATTATTATAGTATATTATACTGATACTATACTAGCTTAAAAATTTTGAAGTTTTTGAAAATAAAAAATTACATTTTTTAAGGGCTTTTTCACAAGACCAACTTCCATCTGCCTGGATATAGTGTATCTCACAGAGGGGAGAAGCCTCACTCGTCCTCAACCTGAGCCTCCTTGGTATTTCAGCTGACATTCTCAAGTTAGTTATATGTCATTTTTCATATTCAAAATGAATCATCTCAAATACTTTGATCAATCATTAACCTTTGGCCTTATTTCATATGAAGAATGCTTGATGGTTTAATATGTTTATAATTCGGCAAAAAAATGACAAATGATTAGTAAGCTTTTAAAGGAGTTCTTTTATAAAATTAGAATCAAATTTCTCAAAATAAAAAAGGTATAATAACTTTAAAAGGTGGAAAATAAAAGGGGCTTAAAGTTCATTAAGTCATAAGACCAAGTTGATTAACTGGGATAGTCATTATATATTTTATTATATTTTTTTTTCTCTGAATTTCTGTTTATTTTAACTAATTTATATAATAATAAATTCATTTTATCAATATTATGTTTCTCTTTGAACCTTTATTTAAAGTACACAAATGCTTATATAAGATATTTAAAAGTAGTAACAAATATCAAAAAAAATGTATTAAATTTTTATTATTTAGATAAAACTAAATTTCAAATAAAATTCATAAAACTAAAATTTATTTTAAGACATAGCCTTTTAATTTCTTAAAGAACTTAGTTGAAGCTTAAAACTTGGTCAAAATAAAACAAATTCCTTCTTTATTTGTGGTTCAAAACCTATTTAGAATTTTCAATTATGTTGAATTTATTTATTCAGTAAACAATCTTTCAGTAATTACCATCTATAGAGATTATTCAGGTATGTATCTGCTTAAGTTAAGTTTGTGAATGTTTGAAGCTACTCTATCGTATCAGATTCCATACTTTGTGGTCATGATTATATTTATTAAACTATTTCTACAAGATTTTGTTGAAATTATAAACAAAATCCTATTTATTTTTCTATTATTATTCATAATCTGCAGATTTTTCTTGAAGCCGCCATTGCCAGTGTTGAAAAAGATGAAGTTAAAGGAAAGTATGAATAGCATTAGTGAAGAGAGTGTTGATGATGTTATTGCCGCTCAAATCATTGAGCATCAAAATTCTGTGAGTAACAAATTAATCCATTTTTATTAAACCTTCAGAAGTCTTTGAAGTTTCATATTTATCAAAGTTTTGAAAGTGATAAATATTAGAAATCTTTTTAAACAAATTATATCAAATTAGATAGTGTATAATCATCCAAGGTAATGTATTAATGTGAAACTGTTTTTATGAGACATGAATGGACCAATGAATCACTATTCAGGAGGAGTATGAGGCATTCTTTGTAGGCAATATAGGGGATATGATTTACAAATATAAGTTATGGAAGTCTCTTTTACCAAGGGTGCACCCATTTTATGGTGAGTTTCATTACCATATTAATTTGATATTTCTCTCTTGGTCTTGAAACTCTCTGGGTTAAACATTATTATAATGAACTCTGAAGATTATTATTATTATCTCATTCATTTAACCTCCCAAATAGTCTCCTATATTGAATATTTTTTCTAGCTTTTGTAAAAATCATGAAATAGTATAATTTATTAAATTTTGCAAAAATAAATAATGAACGCACTATTATCTTTTGACCTAGTGATTTACTAAATATAATGATTGCCATCTTAAAAATTCAGGAAATAGTGGGTTTGTATGGTTCAAATTTTAATATTGATACATAGGTAAATACCATGGTTTCAATAGTTTTTCCTATCAGATTAAAAAGATATACATCATTCGCAAAATACTTTTTACAGATTACACTCATTCATTTTTCTTTTCCTCTAAAGGATTTGTTTTTGCTTACAGACTTTAGAGATACTTGACGTTATTTTGCCCTTCTACTTAATCTTTGGCCTATTCTTTTAAGAACCATCTATTTTGAGATTAAATGCTTTTTTCAATAATTTTTTTGCATTTTCTTCATTATATAACCAAGCCACTTCACTCTGTTTTAGTCAATGTCTCTAACACTTCTTTTATTTCTAAACTATAAATTCAAAATTTTTTTTCCTAACTTTCTTATAATCCAATGTTAAGCTTTCTAGCTATTTTTGTCTGTTTCAGAATATTCTGCTCACTTTGTCCAAAAAACCAACTTCATTCCTATACAACACAACCAGTTTAACACAATTTTCAAAAAATTTTTTTTATACTTTTTGAACATCATTCTATCTGATCTCATCTTTGCAATTATTTTTTTTTCAAACCAACTAAAATAAACGTTACTGCTTAAATATAAAAAAATGCATTGTCTTAACACCATTACCCAAAAATTTCTTAGGTTGTGTGATTAGGCATGGTTTTCTTATGCATTTCTGACATAAAATCTTTGGCTTGTTTCATGGACACTGCACACCTAGCATTTATTTAGAAAATGCATTTTAGGCACATTAGTGAGTTAGCTATCACTTACTGCTATTTGGATCTAACTTCTTTTCTTTTACACTCTGTACTGAACCACTTATAAGAAGGTTTTTTGAAAGATTTTATTTTAACTTCAAAAACTTCATTCCATCTGACATCTTTATCTTCCAAACTTCACATGTTGTCAGTATAGAATCTATTCGTTTGCATTGAAAATGCATTTCATTTTCTGTTATAACATCAATAACTATTGGAAACAACAATGAAGATAAGCAGAGATTTGATGGACACTGATTGTAGTTAAAAGTTTTTCAAAATCAATCCTCTTTTATGCCTTTGTTCCATCATGCTTGCTTATAAATGCCTGTAAGGCATATTGAATTGTGCAACACCTTTTTTAATACATATTCTATAGTTTTTATTGGCACTCTGTAAAATTTTTTTTAGATATAAAGTCTGTTAGGTCAGAAGATGTTTGAGATGGATTAGTGTTGAACAGAATGGCTGACTCAGATCAACTAAATCACTGACTTTTGAATAAATTTTTGAAAAACTCTTTTTTGGCTAAGTAAAGATTTACTAAAAAAGGAATTTTATTGGTTCAAACTATTTTCTTCACTGTCCTTTTTACAGTTCATGTTATAACTAAGAATTTTATAATCACAAACTATTTTATTTTTGGAAATAGTATTTTTCAAGTTTTTATATTGATCTAGTTTTTTTACCTAGTTAAAGTAATTATAGATTTTTTTCAAGTTTTATGATTTCTCAAATTTGTAATTAAATTTTGTTTGAATTTCATGAAAATTTCTTTTTCTACATGAGATAATTTGAAAGTGATGCTAGTTTTACAATTTTATTACTTCATAACTTGTTAAAGTTGTTCTTAGTTGTGTCACTTTTTAACAAAACTCGTTTGCTCCATTGTTAATTTTTCATTCAACAGCCGTGAAATGCAATGATGATGTGCAGGTCTTGAGCACACTTGCTCAATTGGGAACAGGTTTTGACTGCGCGAGCAAGGTAAGCATTCATACAAATTTGCTATTTAATCTTATTACATGTCTTATTCATTGAAAATTATGCATCTTTTTACATGTTTCAGTAGATTTTTTTCTTATATTACTTCTCTAAAAATTTTAAATTTTTTACTTTAACTATGTAGGCAGAAATACAAAAGGTATTAGCTTTGGGTATTGGAGCTGACCGGATCATTTATGCCAACCCATGCAAGCAAGGTTCCCACATTAAATATGCTTGCAAGGTGAGATTAATTATTTAATCTTAAAATATAGTTTATTCAATTCATTAACAATCTACATATATAACATTATCACTTATGGCCTTTTCTACATCTAACTTCGTACCTGTAGTTACAGGATACTTTTTTATTTCTTCATAGCATGATCTGGTGTTAATGATAATGCCATATTAATAGTGCAAAGAATAAAAATCTAGGAGTAAAAATAAATCTCCAAATAATTAAGCTAATTAATAAATTTCAAGAGATCAGAAGAATATTTGAAATTTGGAAAGTGTATTGTAAATGAAATAAATCCAGCCACGATTTTAACCTTATTTAAAATCATGACATGTATCTTACACATTTTAATGTTGAAATGGTAGTTTACTGTTGAACTAGTTTTTATAAAGAATTTTAAAATTTGTAGCATCAAAAAGAATTTAAGACTACAATCTTCAAAACAATTTCCTAAAATAAACTTTGGAATTTCAAATTAAATAATAAAATGGAAAATTTTAAAAATTTTAACATTTTTACGCTGTTAGCGAAAAGCTTGTGTTTTAAAATAAAAATGTTAATGTTTAAAAATTCTTTTGTTTTACTTTGGCTTGAAAAGATAAAAATAATTTTCATAACAAATAATGATAACCATTGAGAATACATAAATCGTAGTCATAATTATTTTGCCGCAATCATAAAACTATTCATCATAAAACTTCAATTTTGTTGTCCTAAGTCAAATTTTAAATGTCTCAATATAAGTAAATGTTTTTATGAATCTTGATAATTTAAAGTTAAATGCCTCAAAGTTTATCATTAAGCATCCAAATTTATGTCAAAAAATTGAAGATTGAAAAGGAAGTGATCAATAAAGTTTAAAATATAACTTTATACATTTTTGAAAAAATAATTTTTTAATTATTTATTGTTGGTTTAGCTCAGCTAGTAGAGCATTCGTCTAATCATCTAAAGTTACAGGTTTTGATCCCGCGTGGGCCGACAATTGGCACCTGTTCCACATTGTTTTTGCTATTTAAATTTTTTGCAAGTGCTTTGATCTATATGGAAAAGTGCTGTATAAATACCACTTCACATTTATAATGAAACTTATATTCACTATCTTATATGGTCTGTATAGTTCATATGGCGGATCATTAGAATAATTATCTAAAGTTACTAGCTTAGATGTAGTGTTGGGCCAAAAATTAGCACCTATTTCCCAGTTGGTTTTGGCTAAATTAAGTTTGTAGCAAACGTTTGAACATCTCGCAAAATGAGTATGATAATAATGAAATGAATCTATTGAATTTTGTTTGAAACTTATAAAATCAGAACAGCACTTTTCAATAAAACTGACTAGTAAAAAAATTTTAGAACAATATTGAAATGCGAAGAATTTGCAATTAACTAACAACCACACATAAAACTATTTTTCGTTTCAACTTCAATGTTTTTATTTCCAAAAGTATTTTAGTTATTTGCCTCTCTCTATTCCTGTTATTGGCAAATATACTTTAGTATAATCGCATATGGATTATTTTTCAATATATTTCTAAGAATGAAATAAGTAGAAAAATGTTGGAAACTCTGTCATCATCTCATGGGATCACTGAGAACAAACACCTAAATTAGTATATTTGAACACAGTTACACACAAAGCTAAACAATGAATATTTAAAGGATTCCTCAATAAACTTCTTGAAAACATAATCATGAGACTCAAAAATGAAGTTAAAAAATCAATTTGATGTTAAAACACTCAAGTTTTAGAATTTAAAACCACTAAAGATTTATTAATACAATATTTTTTTCATAACTTATTTTGTTCTCAATTGTGCTTTCAGAACAAGGTGAAGCACATGACGTTCGACAATGAAAATGAATTGCACAAGATTAAGGAAATCCACCCTGACGCCAAGTTAGATTCACTATTAAAATGTTATGCCAAAAATGATCTTTGTAAAATTATCACATTTACTTATTATAAATTTTTTGGTAGTGTATCGTTTTAAACAACACCACAAAATAGAATGGTTTTGAGGATTCTGCCGCCCAGAACTGACAAAGTAAAATGTGATTTGGGCATAAAGTATGGCTGTCAACCAAGGCATGCTGCACAGTTGTTGAGAGTGGCCAAGCAATTGAATGTTCAAGTTGTGGGAGTGAGTTTCCATGTTGGCAGTGGCTGTTATGACCTCAATGCTTTTGCTCTTGCTGTGGAAATCGCTCATCAGGTAACTAACTTTACAAAATTATGTGGATTGAATTCAATTGTTTTTAAATTTTATTACTTTAGGTATTTAACTTGATGATGGTAGTTCGACTTATGAAAAGCTTCTTGCTGTTTAGTTAATAAGTGTTTGGTTTAAATTGATTTTGTATTGAGTTTGCCTAGTTCACCAATTCAATTATTTATGTTTTTTCATTCAAGACTGTTTTAAACAGTTTTAATGTTTAATTATTATTTTTATTTTTTAAATTATGAGTAAATGCATTATAAAATTGAAATGGCAGGTTTTTCAATTGGCTGAGGCTGAGGGCTTCAAGTTCACTCTCCTTGATATTGGAGGGGGTTTTCCTGGAACTGCCAATGTTAAACTATCTTTTCCTGAGGTGCCAAAAATGTTCTTTAATTAGTAATACCATTTTAATTATTGTTTTAATAGTATTATAAGGGGTTTAAGTATTAGTATTTTGCAATTTAAATTATCTCATTTAAAGTCTGCTTTCATGTGTATTAAAAAGTATTCTAAAATTCATTTATCAAACATTTTCTTTATTTTATAATAGTATGCATAAACCATTTTATTCCATTTTTTCAAAAATTGTTAAATTACTAAAATATGCAACACTGGAATTGTTGACTGATGGCATCTGCTGGTATCCATCAAGGCTCAGCTCCAAGTCCCAAACTCTTTAATGTAGTGATACAAGCCATACAGAATAAGGTTGAAGTAAAACAGTTCTTGGAACTGTTTTATGTAGACAACCTTTCTTCTTTTGTTACCCTAGGCATCCTAGTCTTACGTGGGTGTCTCAGATTCCCATCAAGACTCTAGTTTTCCAAAAGCTCAGCTGCTCTCACAGGGTCGGCCAAAAAACTCTTTGAACCCAATGTTGTATTGATTTTGGAGCAGTTGAAGAGGTGAGGGTTGTCATAAGGGTGGGTGTGGCAGAGTGGGCATGAGGGTAAGGGGTGGGCTGATGGTGAGATTTTGTTGAGGTATGAGAGAATGAAAAGTGATTTTTTTGTAGACAACCGAGTTATTTTGGCTGACTCATGGTAGAATTAAAGACTGAAGTTTATTAGTATTATTCTTGATGCCAAAAAAGAAATTTTCAAAACCACTGTCTGTTACATTGAAGACTGGCAAGTCTACACTCAGTGCATATTGTTTTTTGGGATAACCTTATTAAACCCACCTGATATGTAAATGAGGGTGGTTTATACCTTTGTAGAGTTCTTATTCTGTGTGGTTATCTCTTTAAAATTGACACACGTTGCACACCGAATTGGTTCAATTATTGCCCTGTAAAACCTGACCTGGAATTAAAACTGGATTTTATACCCCACGCCGTTAACAAGTACGTTAAACTGGGCTTATATTGAACATATAAACAAATGTGTAGAAAAAATATCGTGTGAAATGGCACATAGACTACACAATGGGATTTATATTTGACAATATAGGATTCATGCTCTTTCTAACCAAACAATCTTTGTTGAAAAATGTTGGTTCTGTTTCTTTCGAATACATTTTCGAATGTTGTATACACCATTGTTGAAGAGAAACGACCTCACAACGCCAGTGATGAAATACTCTTCAAACGCTCAATCTGTCAGAATCTTTAAGTTTAGTATAACTAGTATGCACGTTTGAAAAAAACGTTTAAATACTTAGCTGATTTGCAAGACTCGAAAGTATCAGCAAATGCGGTGATGCATTCGCTTTAAAGCAGACCTCGTATGATTTCAAGGCGTGTTGGAAAAATTATCCAACTTTCTTCACGCGTTTTACCGTAGAAAAATTTTTAATGCTTGCGTTAAAAGCATATTTCTGAGTGCTATATAAACTGCCAATGACGGAAGATACGCTACAACGCTTGAAGAAGCAGGAGTCTTCTATGCTGCGTCACTTTGAGAGGACATCAAAAACTGCGCATCGAAATTGTTTTCAAGAATAACAGAACTCAGACTTGGGTGGTTTGCTTATATGGAAAGAATAAATGCGGTTGAATGGCCATATATGGTACATTGTTTTTGTTCCAGAAAAGCAACAAGTTAGAAGGCCCAAAAAGACAATTATGACAATTTAATTGTTGTCATTTTCATCTCATAATATGAGATCACTATGTTAATTGGTATAATCGACACTTCTAACAGATAGCAGAGACTTTAAGAGCGTCCTTGGATCATTATTTTCCTGAAGAGAGTGGAGTGCAACTGATTGCTGAACCTGGGCGTTTTTTTGTTGCTTCAGCATATACTCTTGCTGTATCGCTCATTGCTTCCCGCAAGATCATGGACGAGGATACTGGTTAGATAATGAACTTGTGATTCTTTGAGAATTTTCACTTATCCTTAATCACATTAGGATTTTTTCAACATTGCAACTAAACCCCAAAGGTGAGGAGACATACATGCACTACATGAACGATGGCGTGTACGGCTCTTTCAACTGTATCCTTTTTGAGAATGCGGAAGTCCATGCCATTCTTCCTGACGTAAGCCTTTTTAATATTTTTGCTTATCTATGGTTGAAATGAGTTTTTTTGTTCATGCGCTATCTTTTTGTAATAAAATACATTATTTTTGAAAAACTGTTTGACAAAAGAATTCTAGGGATTGCGCGTAACAAGTATCTTTGGCTTTAGTTGCAGCCACATTAGGCTCTATCGTTTGAGTCTGTAAGCTAGCATGGTTGATTTTATGGCACCAGTTAGAAAAATTTTTTTTTTCCGGGAACTGTTCAGGGTTACGTGTTTTACATTCAAAATAATTTAATTTTCACTGAAAAATTTATTGTTTTCATAATGTAGGATAAAAAATTAAGGAAATAATGTTTTGAGACAAAAAGTATCGGATTTTTTACATTTCTCCAGCTTACTGTACCTAGGTTTTAATGTAGGTTTTGAGAGATTTTCGTCTTTCGAATGATGGCTTAGATTGAAAATAACTTGGTTTTCTTATTATAAGTTTTGTGAATAATTAGCCTTCAAAATATAAATCAAAAACGGCATAACAATTTAAATTTTTTATTGAGATGAAACTTATCGATATATTTTCTATATTATCATCAGGTTACTCTAGTTACAAATAAAAAATGAAAGTTCTGTAAATTTTAAATATTAAATTGGAAGATTCGTTTTTATTGTTAGATTCTGATTTGAGGTATATCATCATCATCATCATTTCGAGTTGAGGTATATATCATAAAAGTTTTAGCTTTTGAAATAAAGATGACGTTTAAGATATTTTTATTTGTCTTCACACAACATGAGAGCTTTGAGCACTTTTATTATTATTATTATTATTATCATTATTATTAAGATTTTTACAGCGCACAGTTATCAATTCAAGATTGCTTCAGAGGCGCTCAAGGTTTGTAAGAGATTATGACTGGGGATGTTTATGGTATAAGTGAGTTTTCAAAAGTTTGCGAAAGTTCATGAGAGAAGGCGATGAGCACAAGTTAGAAAGAAGTGAATTCCACAGACGTGGAACCTGGTGAGAAAAAGAGCGACTAGTAAACAAGCCTGAAGAAATAGGTTGATGAAGCTGGAGACCAGAGTGCAAGGATTTGAGTGGTTGACGTGTGTGTCTGATTGACAAAAGATCAAGAAGATAAGCAGATTGTTCAAGCTTGAGAGTGCATGCAATGAGCCAAAGTAATATAAACTTGCATCTTTGGGAGACAGGTAACCAGTGCAAACGATCAAGACAGTCGCTGGAAGAGCTGAAATAATCAGCTTGAAGAACCGTTTTGGCCACGTGGTTTTGGAAGGCTTGAAGTTTGCATAAAAGATAGTTTGGCTGCCCGCGAAGGAGAGAATTACAGTAGTCCAATCTGGAAAGAACTAGTGAGATAAAGAGGGCATTAGCAGTGGAAAGAGGTAAGAATTTGCGTGCTTGTTTTATGGCATAGATATGGAAATTGGAAGATTGGATTATTTGAGAAATAAAGTGAGCAAAGTTCAAATTTGAATCTAAGGTGACACCTAAGATTTTGAGCTTAGAAGATACAGGAAGTGTGGTGCCGTCGAGAGTTACCACAGAAGGGAGATCGTATTTTGCTCAAAGACGAGAGCTGCCGACAAACATCACTTCATTTTTAGTAGGGTTTAGTTTCAGTTGGCTTTGGGAAAAGCAGGAGTTTAGAGCGGAAAGACAACTGGATAATTTAAGAAAAGTGGGGCCAGGATCTGGGTGAGAAACTCCGGTGAAAAGAGTGATGTCATCAGCGAACTGGTGAAAAAGCAAGTCGTGCTGTACAATAATGCTACACGTGGGTGATGTATAAAGAGAGAAGAGGATTGGTCCCAGAACGCAACCCTTCGGCACGCCTGAGTTGAGTGATGTAAGAGAAAAAGAGAAATTGAGCGCGAGAAGTCTTACGAGATTCCTTGAGGGCAGCAAGAAGACTGGCTGGAACAGGCTTGGATGGTCTTAACAATAAGGAAATTTTTCTGTCAAGTTTTCGTCTTTTTCTTTTGGCGACAATGGCGTCAGTGGATAGCTTGTGATAGGAGTGACTGCTGGGGCGAAAGATGTGGGTGCGAAAAGGGGCATGGTGGTCGATAAGTGATTGAAAGGAGTTGTTCATTTTTGTAAGAAACTTTTCAACTGGAACATCAGAAAGGTAAGTTAGTGTATTATGGATATGTCTGAGATCTTTCTCGAAGACAGCATCATCAAAGTTTTTAAAGGAGCGGGAAATTACAATGCGAGGGGGAAGGGCAGGAGGAGCGAGGTTGAGACTGCATAAAATAAGATAATGATCGGAGTCAAAAGTTATTCTGCCGATTTCTTGTATGGCTGTTAGGTTTTGGAGTAATGATGAGGTCAAGGATGTTACTAAGTCTGTGGGTCGGGAAGTCTATGTGCTGGACCAGCTCGATTTCACATAAAAAAGCACTAAGTGGGTTGTCATGAGACTTACAATTTGGGGTGTTGAAATCACCATCCAATATAAAATTTGAAGAAAGAAAATAAAGGAAATGGAGATTAGACGTGAGCTCGCAGATAAAATTGCCGGTGTTTGGAGGACGGTAGATCACCGATAGAAACAAACAGTGTGACAAAAAAGACACTTTGGTTGTCAATGATTCAAAAGAAGAGTGGGACGGGGATTTAATGGCATCTAATCTAATGGAGTTTCTGGAAATTATTGTACTTTAAACTTAAAAAATGATGAAACGAATTATTCATATGAATTCGAAGTTCCAACGTGAGGTGTAAAAATTTTTATTTAATCATCTTTTTTTTTGAAATAAGCAATAACTTCAAAATAATCCAAGAAATAATGAAATTTTGTATCTGTCAGGAAAGCAAATATGAAGGCCAACTAAGGTACAAGAGTAGCTTGTGGGGTCCTACTTGTGATGGTCTTGACTGTGTCATTAAAGAGTGCAGTCTGCCTCGGTTGGCTACCAAAGACTGGCTTCTGTTTAGAGACATGGGTGCATACACAATGGCTGCAGCTTCGAACTTCAATGGCATGCCCAAGCCTGTCTGCTACTACGTCATTCAAGATGCTTTCAAGTATTTGAAAATATTGATTATTTTCTGGCTCTAGATATCATAAATTTCTCCAGCTTGTTTTTTATAACATTCAATAATCACACAGAGAGTCAATTAAAAGTGCAAGTCAAAGTTCTCCTAGTTGTCTTCTGTCATACCATCAGCAATCTTTCTTGGAGCCATGTCCTATCGTGATGAGAACTGGACATGTTTTGAGTGAATTGGGTGTTATGGAAACTTTGAGTCAAACCGTGGAGATATGAGTAACACGTGGAGGTAGTAGGGGCGATGACTGGCTATTGTGAAAAAAATTTGAGAATTGTTTAATGTGAAATGATTTAAATTTTGATTTACAACATCATGGTTTTAAATGTAAAATGCTTGATTTTATCGGATTTGTGTTTAACTTTGAATGGTTTGCTGAAATGAGACGTTAAATTCATGAAAAGAATATTTAAAGGCTTTGCAAACATTGTCCATAACCATTTAGCTTTATTCAGTTAACAACTTCATGAAGACCATTATTCCAAATGATTTTGCTTAGTCTACTCAACTATTCATGAATTAATTTGCTAGTTTGATTTATGAACAACTTCAAATTTAATGAACTAATTATTTTTAACTTGTTTTAATTATCAGATCACAAACCATTTTTGAGTCATGATTTTAAATATTTCAAAGTTTAGTGGGAAATGATCATTAAAAAGGTTAATAAATTGTTCTTAGTGCTTCGATTAAATTCGTCAACTAGAAATTTCATAGGTTCATGAGGAGAGTCTTATATAGACTTTTATCTTTGTCTTACCGTCTTTTTTGTTACTCCAAGCACTCTAAATTAGAGGGAGTACCTTTCAAGTTCCCATCAAAACCCTTCATTTCTTTAAGAACTCAGATGCTCTCAGGTCGGTTGGCAAGCTTACAAAAACCAATTTAGTTTTGATTTTGGGGCAGGTGAATAAATGAAGAGTGAATGGTAAAATTTTGCTAAGATAAGAGGAGTTGAAGGGTGATTTTTTTTCTTTCAGTTGTAGTGATTTAAAAGCTTTTGGGTGATGTATTGGTGGGGGGGAGGAGGTTGCTTGTTGTGGATGTTTTAGATTAAGTTGCGTCTTATTTTGTTGTGTATTGTTTTCATGTTATTTTTTTATATTTGGGTAAAGTTAGCGTATGGTTGGTGGGTATGTATATTGGTGTAGTTGTGTGTAGATTGTTTTTTTTTATCTGAAGAAAGCTTTTTTTGTGGTGAATGATTCAAAAAATAGGCTTTCTTTCGGCTTTCACTACCACAATTCTCAAAAAGCTCATTGGATCGCTAGGGGCTTTTAGCGACTAAGATATATTCTCCGTATCTGTTTTGTAACAGCTTATTTTCTATACCAAGTAAAATTTTTGACCAAAAAATTTTGTATCTAAAAATTTTTTATTCTCGTGGAAATTAATTTTTTTTGGGAAAATTACAAAAAATATTATTGTAGTTTGTTTTAATGCATTAAAGCTGAACTTCATTTGTTAAGAGGTGACATTACATGAAACAAGGCTTGATGTGGTATGGTCAAAAACTTCATGATAGCAGACTTGAATTATCAACCAAATGAGTTTTGGAACTAGGTAAAAAGAAGCAAAATTTACAGATATTTGCATTTATAGATAATCTTAAACAAAAGAAAAAAAATGAAATGAATAAAAAATAATTGTGTAAAAATTCTAATAATAGTTAAAAAAGAAATAAAAGAAGGGAATGATAATGAAGATAAAAAAATTATATAAATATTATTAAATAATACTTCAGATTTTGTAATAATTACTCAACAGTATTCATTTTATTAGAAAAAACCAAATTATAGATTATACAAAATTTTTTTAGAGACATCTTAATGAACTTATAAATAATATTCAACAATGATTTTACGCCAATTTATGAAAAAATTTTAGTAATTTATTGAGCAAAAAAACAGCTATAATTTACATAAGTTTAGCCTTATCATAAAACATTAGCGTAAAAGTTTTTAAAAATTTTTCAGAAACTGGAATTATCAACTGAATTATTATATAATTTATTTTTAGTTGCTCAATATATTAATTTTGATGAATGTCTTAAAGTTAATCAATAAAGGTTCGTCATAATCCATTAATTATCAAAAAAGAAACATTTAAAAACAACAATCAATCAAGTTCAAAACACGCCCTTTTATACTCATGAGGAGATTATTTGTGAATTTTCATGTGATGTCACAAGTCGCAAACGGATCGAAACAGTCCTAAAACGGTATTTGTGTCTATGAACCACGTCATAAGACGCTTCATAAGTCTACTACCTTTTCAGCCTTGTTTGAAATCATTTGTTTAAACAGTGGTTTTCGAGATGGGTTTTGAAGCGAGCTTTTTGGAATAAATTATAAATCTCTTTCTGATCATAGTTATAATTTTATCTCACAAAATCATAATTCATTTAAACGGTCGCAATGTTTTTTTTGGTTCACGAAGGGTGACGAATGTTTCTGAAACTTGAGCTTATTATTAAAATCTCGCTTATGTGTCATGGAAACTATACAACTTTAGACTCTTCGAATTTTTTTCTCTGTAATAGAAAATTTTTGAAAAAATTTAATCAAAGAAAAAAAGCTACAATTTTCGATAAGTTTAGCCTTATCATGAAACGTTAGCTAACGTAAAAACTAAACAAAAGTACAAAAACAACATCTCTAAATATACAATTCTACTATAAAAATGTATAACAAACATCAAAACCAACTGCAAATGAATTGAAAATAACATATTCATATGAAACCCACCAACGTCGGCCCGTATAGCTCAGAGTTATAGCATTAGATTGTTTATCTAAAGTTACCGGACTCGAACCCACGTAGGCCGACAATTAGCACCTGCTCCACAGTGTGTTTTCGCTACATTAAATTTTCAGCAAGCGCTTTGATCTACAAGGAAAAGCGTTTTTTAAATACCCCATTACATTACATTATTTTATTTTATATTACATTTCACCGTCTAATTAATTTTATGAAACTCTTACACTACAAATTGTTGTGATCGCTCAATATATACTTCTCTAATTAAATTAACTTATATAACACTAAAAAAAATATAACTCGAGAACTAAATAACTCATCACACAGGAGCATAAAATATCTACCAAAAACAATTGAAAATTAATAGATGCATTGCTCATTAACCAATTCTATTGACATATGCAGCAAAACCTAAAATTAAAACTTTTGCTTCAGTTAAAAGTTGCACCAAATACCTGAGAACCAACTGAACGAACTTTACAAAAAACAAAAACCCCGAACAACTCCAACATCACAAAACTTTTCTCAAAAAACGAGATATGTGAAAATGATAAACTTATTTCCTCAAAATAAACTCAATTAAATTATACGGACACATAAAAAAAAATCGAAAAATCGATTTACGAAATAAAAATATTATAACTTTGAACCAAAAAATCAATAGAAGCCCAACACATGAAAAGACAAACGAAGGAACGCACTAGCAGGAAACAGGGACAATGATAAAACCCCTCTGCACTTTAACCAATCAATCATTACCTGCCTTCGAAAGACTCCCAACATGGAAAAAAAATTTTAACAAACAAAACCACAATTAGAAATCTACACATTAGACAAAACATTCAAAAAAAACAACCCAATCATCAGACCAAAATAACTAAACGCCAAATACTTGTGTTTTTCAAAACCTCCAACAAAATACATACATAACAACCCGCACGAGGCAGAAACAAAAATTAACTTTCTACAACAAAATCACAACTAATGTTATTATATCTTTCTTCATTTCACCAAATCAAATGAAGCAAAATGAAACTTAAATACAAAAACAACATTGCTTAAGCACTTATAATGAGACTTGATTCAACTCCATTTTACAAAAAAACAACCATAACAATGACTTTGATCAAAAAATATGAAAAGGACTTGGGTTATTTGGTCGTATTTCGAATAATTTCATAGTGTACTCTCTCTTCTTTCTCGTTACGTTCTTCTAGAATATCTAGTCAAAATGTATTTTACAATATTATAAAAACATTGAATTTAAAATACATTTTTTTATCAAAAAATTGATAAAAATTTCATGAAAAAAATCAATTTATATGTATTATACAGTTTTCAAGAGTATTTTGGCTTTTGAAGAAAAGGAGAAGTGTAGAGACCTTTCTCTAGCTGGGTCGATGTAGACTTTTTTAGAAAATCCCAATAATCTTTATGATGGAGCTAAAGTTATATAAAATTAATTTTTCAAAAATAACTTTTTTAACAAACGTTTTTTTTGAAGTTTTTTTTACACAGTGGAGATTCTAAATGTTATAGATTGAAGTTTCAATGAAAACGTGATATTTTTCTGAAATTTATTATACTCAAGAAAAAATATTTTCTACAAAAACAATGACACAAAAAATAGAGACAAAATACCAATTGCATAAAATTAATTATGAACCTTTTAATTTGTGAATCATTGGAAAACATTCAAACGACACTAGAGAAGAAGAGAAGACCACATAAAGGTAATTTCAGCCCACCTGTGATTCAGGTGAAATCTTCACCTGGCTGACTAATGAAGCGTGCACGGCCAGCGAAAGTAAAGAACAAATCATTAATACTTTATTATGGCTAATCATTAACAAATACTACTTTGCTCATGGAGAGATATTTCATCTTTGGATATATTTTTTTAAAATTCTTATTTTAATTTATTTTTTGAAACTTTTTATGAATTTTTTATAACCCATATTATGAAATAGTTTCTTTTGGTTATAGCTATTGAATTTTAATAGTGAAAGCCATTGTTAGCATGTTGCTTATTGTAGCTCGCATTGTAAGTTTTTGCACTGTGAATGCAAAACCACTGAAGCGTTACTCATGTTCAAATACAGCCAGAACATTTGCTGAAACTATCTTTTCTAAACATAGAAGCAAAAGTTTTAACACATGCTGTAATTCGGTGCTTTGACGTCTTTACCTGACAGTATTAGAAATATTCTGATCAATCTAATAATGTCACGTAAGACGACAATAACACCGTTTGTCTATTGGTTGCATTTGAAATGATTTCCCGCTGATTTCCATGCAATGTTTCATGATAATTGAACAAGAAATTATTTTTTAATTTTTAAAATTTATGAAAAAAAAAGAAGAAATACGATATAAATTTGAACAAAAGACAGAAATTCATGAAAGTAAAAATACGAAAACAAAATCCATTTTAAAATTAAGTAAGGTGCATATAAAGAGTGGGCTATATAATAATCTATAAAATAGGCTTATAAAGGTGAACGTTGTTAATGCAGGTGAGCTCTAGTGAAATAAACAAAGAAATATAAACTTACCTGAGCCATCTAGATAGGTTTTCTATGGTGGCGAAATGGTGCTGGTGATGGGTGAAATGGTGTTTAGAGGTGTTGAGTGCTTAATGACAAGATTAACAATCTTTTAATGAATTATGAAATGGCTGATGGATTATAATAAGAAAATGTATTTATATATGCAGCAAAAAAATGCTTTTTAATTGTCAATCATTTATAAATTAATATGTTAAAATATTGAATGCCGACATGAGCAAAATAAAATGAATGTTTTAACAACCTTTTTGATTTTTCATATGTTATGGAAAAAATTAAAATGAAACTAAAAATAGTTTGATTTTGACATTTTCAGATAATTTTTAGGAAATAAATATTAAAAAACACAACATGGCTGTATAAATTAGGAAACCATAAAAATAATTATTTTATATATTTGTATAAATCTCGATTTAGAAATTGGCAGATATCATTCGAGTTGACAATTTGTTTAAAATAATCAACATTTAACAGTCTCCATGATGATGAAAAAACCGTAGTAAAATGAATTAAAGTTATACCTTAAAAATAATAACAACAACTACATTCGTAAGAAACCAATCACAATAATGATTAAGAAACAATAGCACAAAAAAGACAACGTGAATGACTGCTAACATTGTGTTTGTCTTTTGGACCTTATGAAGCTCACATGAGTCTATTGATTTTTTTTTAAATAAATTTTTAAAATATTCTCAACTTTTTTTAATATTCGTTCATTAAACACAATGTTTCAAAGGCTTTTCAAAGATTTAAAATTATTGAACTAGGATTAAAAAATATGTTATAGCTTTGGAAAGAATTGAGTGTTTTCAATTTATTGTAGTTTTTCTTTTTAGCTTGATTCGATTATAAAAGACTAAAAAATTTTTTAGCTATTCGAACTTTCCAAATCGTTTAATAAATAGAGATTTAAAGAAAATTGAGATAATCATTGTTAAGGAAAAATTGAAATGATTATACAAATAACGTTAATACTTTTATCGGAATGCGTCGATGTTCACAACAACAAAAAGCCTTTGCTTTTTCTCAAAACACGTGCTACAAAACAAAATCAATGAAATAATCTGGGTACTAACGTTTAATTAATACTTTAAAATGAATAATGACAATTTTTTTTGAAATTTTAAAATATATTTTAATTTTTAAGTTTAAAAAATCCAAATTATAGAAAATTTATACCTTCGATTATCCTGATTTTCTTGTAAGAAATCTGGGAGATGAAAGTTTTTAATTGAGTTTAACAAAAATATATAATTGTGAAATAATTATGTCAAAGATTTAAAATTAACTACAAAAACTTGTTAGCTAACCTTTTTCATTCTATAGTAGTTCTATTTATATAAATGTCTTTTCATATCTTTCTTTAATCATAAGTGATCATTTATTAGATTATGTACATACAAATTTATATAAAATGTTAGAAAATTATCCTGTTGGCACGTGCAAATCTATCGATAAGCATAGCATTAGAATGACATATGTATATGTGAATATGCTAAACTAATCAATGAGATCAAGTGTTTTACTTAATTATGTAGATGAACAAAAATATTCTTAAAAACCTTCATTTTATCAAAATGATATTTTATTAAAAATGAATTGAGAATTTTTTTTAGCTTTAACTCGTACGTTTGAAACGCATCAAATTGATAGTCATAGGACGCAACTACCAAATGACGATAAAACCTCGAGCTAATCTCATAAGTTGAAACAAAAAAAAACAAGTGGATTACTGATGAAAATATTTCATAATTAAAACATGAAGATTGAGAAGAATGCTATAATTGAAGTTAATATATGGAACTATAGATATAGATAGGTTTGTATGAAGCGGGACTTTATGCCAAGCTGAGGGCTGAAGGCAGTCAAGCATTGAATTCAAAGCTTTTCAGTTTGCTATTCGATTCGAAAGACCTATAAAAAAATTGGAAATCTTTTGATGATTAGGTTGAGTATTATAAAAAGAGCTTGTAATGAAATAGTTTTCACATGAGTTTTGAGATAAATGCTTTAGATAAAAATTTTTATCCACATAATGCTTTTCTTAATTTATTTACTCATTCAATGTCTGAAAATGATGAAAAAACCGATTTTTAAAAGATTTGAATTGAATTTTAATTTTATTTAACGATTTCTTTATGACAATGGATTTGTTTCTGTGCACGCTGGATTTAAATCCAATTAAATAACAATTTTATTGCTCTGAAGTAAAAAATATAAGCTAATAAAAGCAGATAAAAATTAATTAGTTAGATCAATGAAATTTATAAATCCTTTTAATCATTAAAATCTTGATAAGCGATAAATATTTTCTATGAATTTCTCGATCGATGATGAAATATATTTTCACCAGAGACATTAAAACAAAAGGCAAGAACGTTGAAAACTGACAGTTTTACTGATTCATAATTGACTGATTAATTTATTTTGCAGTCAAATTATTTATGACATCTGTTAAATTTTTTATACACATTATTGGAACTAAAACTAAGTTGATTAGGTCACAATGCAAAAAAGGATATAAAAATTCATAAATGATTAACCATAACAAAAGCAACAAAGAACTTTTTAAATGCAATCTTTTCAAACAAAAACAATTATTAACAAATAAAAATGACTTATTGATTTGAGGTGCTGGGACTATTGACAGCACGACACGTGTTCGCTTATGACTGCCTATGTTGCTCACTCCAGTCAACTTTTCACCTGATCCATTGCGCACAAAAATGTACTTTTTAATTGAAATTTAAATGTGTATGCTAAGTTCTTATAAAATTTTTTGTATGAATAATCCATGTCGAAGTACCGTCGAACGAATAATTTATTATTCGTAATTTTTTTTGAAGAAATTAGTGCTGTTTTCAAACTTGAAACTTTTTGATATTTTATTTTAAAAATATAAAACTCAACTTCGCATCTTCACAATTGAAATTAGAACTTTTCATTTTTTATAAACTTCATGAAGTGAAACAAGTTATGTAATAAAATCAATAATAATATAAGTATAATAATAATAATATAAATGATAATAATAACAATGATAATAATAACAATAATAATAATAACAATGATAATAGTAATAATAACAAAAAATAATAATAATATTGAAACGTTGATATATTTATTGAGTTCTATCAAATGTTCAGGATGGGTCAGCGGTCGACAAAACTTCTTCTTTGATGGTTTCTGAAGTTAAGTGAGACGTTATCTAAACGAAAATCCTCATCATCATCATGAAAACTAGCAATTTTTCTAAGAACCAACCTGTGACTTGTTCTTTGCCTTCTTGAGTGGCTCTGAAGAAAATTCTAGCACTACTCAGAGAAAAGTACAACAAATTAAACTCCTGCGAAAGTCATATTTCAGAATCATAATCATATTAAAGAACATTGATTTAAAATCTTTCTAAAAAATTAAGAATAAAAAATCATTCAAGGGTTTTTTTTTTCATTTTCGAAAAAGAACGCGCAAATTTTGTTGAAAATCATTTTTCTAAAAATACTTGATTGATGTATAAATGATTAAAACACTCAGCTTATTGAGTGAGAACAAACTTTTTGATCATTGAAAAAATAAATTGTTGACAACCTTTTGAAGATTCTGAATTCTTTTCAAAGTCAAAGCCATTGTCTGCATCAGCTTTTCATCTTCTTTATCAGCCTGCTTCTTTATCTCTGCCTGTGAAATTATTTTAGAATTTTTTTAACAGAAATTAAAGTTTGGACATAACACGAAAATGGTTTGATACAAATATTTATCATTTATTTTTTGTATTTATCTATCTATCTATCTATCTAATCATCTATCTATCTGCTCCACCTTATCATTGAGAAGCTTGTCTTTAATGGATTGAAACCAATGGAGTGAATCGAAGTTGTGGTACTGATTCAAAAGCTTCAATATGTAAGCGACACCTTTTAATTCGATAGTAACAAACTAATTAACTTGAGAAGTGATTTTAATTATAGTTATGAACTGTTAATATAATGAGTTATAATCACCCATGGCAAAGCCGTCGTCTGTGAACGAGGCATCAGTCTTGTTTTTTTTGTTCAATTTCTCCTTGTTACTTATGATGTATTCCACGTAGTTGAGTGTCTGTAATTATTATTATTCTTGCTCGTTTGACGTCTTTTTTCTCATCTTTGATTTATTTTATTTGATGATAATTACCTTTTACATAATTAGAGTCTGATACCATAAAAAATGAACGCAAGGTTTTATGAAACTTCATTTTTAAATCACGTAGGTTTTCGAGTTCCAAAAAACACTAATTATAACCAGCTCGGAAATCGAAAAGCTTTTGCAATAAATATCGAAATCTTTCGTTTTTTTTGCTACAAGTAGACAAAACATACAGTGCTAAATGAAAAAAATTTAAAGAATCAATTATAGTGAATCTTACCAAAGGCGGCAAAATAATGAAAAAATTCTTCAAATGGATATTTTTGACGTCTTGAAACTCTGACGCGAACACATCTACCAGCACCTGAAAGTGTTGATAAATCGATGTAACTATTTCATGTCTTGTGTGAATTAGATTTGATAAATGTCAAAGAAATATCAAAAAGCAACTTGAAAATCACCCCAAACTTTGATTAATATTTAAGCCACCAATCAATAAAATGATGGACAGCTTTTTTCACAAAGTGCAAGTCTTGTTGAATACATTTTGGCATGATTCTTCACAGCCAGATGCTTTTTTGGACGATAACCCATATAGCAGAACAGGTGATAAATAAAAAATTAAAAAAAAATATAAATTTATAAAATCAAATATTCATAAGGTTCGAAATGTGAACTTATATAAACAAGTTGCTTTAACAAGCATATAATAGATGATGAACAAGAAAGTAATGTTCAAGAAAAGTTTAAAAAACTGATAATTGAGATAACATTAATTATTTCAATATTATTGTTCAGATTAGTCCTACCCTAGTCAAAAACAATGAAATGAATTGCCAAAATGAAACAGGAAAAATAAACATTTTCTAAAAAAACACATTGTCTGTACCATGTATAATGAATAAAAGACCTTAAAATAATCAGTTCCTTCAGCAAAAGTTTTGTTTAGGTCGTTTATAACTTCATCTAGATGCCTGAAATGATGTCGAAAAAAATTTTTGATATTAAATACTTTCAAAAAAATTGCTTTGTAGTAATTATTTCTATGAAAATTTAATTTTAGATAATTATTTCCATTCTTTCCTCAACAAACTCTACCCACTTAGCAGATCGGACGCATTCTGTCGAGAGAGAATTTTCTGAGCATAATTTTTCAAATTTGTTGGAAACTTCATCAGTGATGTTCACGAAGCGGATACTGTTGCCACAGCAATGTTGCCCTCCAGACCTTATCAAACGTATGTACCCCATGGCGTTGCCTTTGATTCAATCAATTTTGTTTAATTTTGATTACTTCGTATATATATTACAATACAATACAATTACGCGCTACAGTGGTATTAAGCTCAAAAGTTTCTAAGCCACTACAAAGTCCAAATGCTTTATGAATTAAGACATTTGAAATATCAACCAAACTTCAAGTGAAAATTTAGCGAACATTATTCAAATTCTAACCAATATGACTGACAAGAGATCTGAACTGATCCAGGTAACTGAAACCTTCAGCATTTAAGCCTAGCTTGCGAATCCCTTTGTTGAACCTTTCAGCTCTCTCGTAAGGGTACTGCAGTTGATGGAGAATTTTTAAAACTCATAACTCATAAATAATGTATTTTTAAAAGTTATTTTGAAAATTTAAAGTTTAAGTTCAGAAAGAACGAGATAATATTCATCAAATCACTTTGAAGTTGAGGGCTTCTTGGTTTTCTTTAAAGTACCTCACGTCCTAAAAATAATTCAAAAACTGTGAAACTAATTAATTAAACTTCATTTAAATAGATTTTTAAATCTCCACCTTCATGTGTAATATAATAAAGGACTAAAAAGTAAAATTGAAAAACAAATCACCTTGATAAGCTTAGACTTGATGTGTTCATCATATAAGAACTGAGAGAAAACGAAGAACTTTTTTTTGAGGAATTGATAAGTGAAGTTGACGGTGGTGTTGGAAATGCCAGAGCCGTGAGTACGTATGGAGTTTGCGACGTGACTAATAGTGATGGTGTTCAAGTGCTTGTTGTTGCTTGACTTCTCCACGAAAATCTTTCAAACGTGAAAAAAATCTTTTTTTATATACATGATAATGAATATTTTCAGGTCTAAAAAACGATTTTAGCTGAAAACTCACTTGGTTATTGAGATTGTAGAGGTACTTGGACACAAACACGTGTATGTTGCGCATTATCTCCAAAATATCCAATCCCTGTCAATTTCATTTTAACAAATAAAGAAATATTCACAAAAACTAAAACAAGAAACATATTTTTCTCCTTTTCTTTCGCATAATACTTAGGTGGCCTAGAAATTTCTGAAAATAATGTCACTATAATCTTATTTGTAAGTGTATTAACAAACTTGTTCGAGAGTTTGCGAAGGCAGGTGTGGGTCGATGAGATTGAGTTGGAACTTGTTGGCAGCCCTTACCCTCATCTCTGTGTAGGTTTTCCAGTCGTGCAAGGCCACCGTGGTGAGGTTGTAGAAAGTCTTGTTCAAATATGCCTCCACGTACCCTTCATGTTTTTACGGCATTTTCATTTGTTTTTTTCAGTTTTTTTGTTTGGTGGAAAGTTGTATTGGAATTATATAAATGATATTGAAACTTTACAAAAGGTAAACGAAAGAATTAAAATAAGAATGTCTTATTTACGACACAAAAGGCTGACTTACGTTTCACAAAAATGTACTTATTGAAGATTTTGATGGGTGGACCATGAAGAAAAAGGTCCAACTTTTTAGAAGAATCTGTTACAAAAGGATTTCGAGAGGATAGTTGCAAATGATGGTGGCTGTCCAAGCGTAGCTCAGTCTCAATTAAGCCGCAAACACCGTCCAAAAAAGTCTGAAATATTTAATAGAAATTTTAAAAAATATATAATTTCCAAATGAATGAAAAAATCCGCAAAAAAAAATTGAAAACCCTCAGTTTATCAAATTAGAAATGGCAAGTAAAACCTCAATGACGAGGTTGGTGATGAAATTTTGATAATTGTCCACAATGATGGATGTGTTGTCAGTGTGGTGAGTGTGTGCCAAGTGACCAGATACATCTGCCAGGGCTGAGAGAAAAAACTGTAAGACAATATTTAAATAGCTTTATAAACTTTTGATCATAAATTCATGATTGATAAATAATTATCAAATTTTCACATTCAGTAATTAAGAAAAATTTCGTCAATATGCTATCTTGTCACCCTCGTTTTACATTCGTTTCTACGATAACACGGACTGGACCGGGGTTCATAGTGGCTATACTATGCGATACATTGCCTAATAACTGAGACTACCTGTTTCTCTTGTATTTTCTAACTCGAAATATCTGCAAGCGCTTGTTTTGTTTTAAGCATTTACCTCCGCTACGTGTCTATACCACCTCAATCTTGCAGATTATTAATGCCTAGGATTCTTCAGATGAACTACCTTCTTTTAAATTCAAATTGGACATCCACTTGATTATAATTTTTTTTCAGAAACTTTCGAAATATCTTTTTCATCAAAATATTTCAATAAACCATTTGTTGGTATGATGTAGCAGCACACCAAGCTATCGGGTGTAGTTACAAACCGCTTTTTAGCTATAATCTGGATAAAAAAGCCTTTAGCGATAGTTAATGAAAATAAAAATTCTAGGTTTCTTCTCGTTTAGTTAGACGGATGATCTTAGTTGAAACGTAAAAGAAAATTGCTTAATTGCCAAAAAAGCCGATCTTGAAATGTGATACCAAGTTTGACGTTGATTATGGCTGAGAGTTTAATAAAAATGTATTTCAAATGTTTATTTTTTATGAATTTAATTAAGACAAAGCAATCTATTTTTTGAAGATAAAACATTGCCTAATCAATGCAATTGATAGTTACTGCCTTATAACTTAATATAAACAACGATGAAAAAACAAACGATATTCAAATTCATAAATCACCTGTAGTCTAGAGAAGAGCAGAGGATTTTGAAGTATGTTAGACAAATAAGTGGATATAAGAACTTTATGAAAATTTAAGAAAACACAATCAGTACACGCTTGTATTCTGCGGAAGGATTTATACCTCTTTAAGCAAAGTTTATACAGAAACATCGTTTTGTTAAAATATTTTGGATACAATATTGATATTGAGACAAATTAAGTCAAGTATTGATGATTCTCGATAAAAGCACTAACATGCCATCATATTTGTTTATGACGCTCAAATGGTTGATGTGTGTGGCTACCTTCTGGTATTCTTCTTCCCTCACACTTTTCTTTTCAAAATGAGTATTTTTTTTGCTTAGCTTTTCATGATAAAATCATATCAGAAACCTGAAACTAATTCATCCTAATCCGTTATATCTAAATTTTAATAAATAAATTATATTCATAAAGCTCTGATTTCTAATATGTAAAACTTCAAAAATACACCAAAATAACAAGCATCAGCTGTTGATACCAAGCAAGTGAAATAAAGATTTCTTGAAAAACCATTGGGCACGTGTTAGAAGTAGATTGATTTATATGACTGTGCGTACTGAATTGAAAATGAGATCGGTTAAAAACCAATATATCATTTGTTTGAATCAGTATTTTTTTGATAGCGTTCATCAAATTGTAAGTAACGTAAAAATCCACTACTACCACAACCGACGTTCTAGTTAAACAATGCAAATATTATTTTTATCCATGATTGTTGCGCTGTAACATATTTGTACACCAGTTGTGCCCATCAAACCAACCATATAAATTTTATATAAACTTAGTTCTCATATTTTCACATCAAGATCCGCGGCACAGTGATCATTGAAGTTTCAATGGTCAGTAAAAGCATCAACTCACGACAAACGCTTAGTCATACGATTCAGATCCGTCATGCATTCGTAAGCCATATAAGATTATGCTGATATATTTGTTTCTGTTGGTGAGGAAGGCAACAGTCGACTTATTCTTCTTTTACACTCAAATTTTGACATCGTAATGTGTGTGACAATGACACTAAATGGGACCAGCAACTTTTATAGCTTTATTTTCTTAACTTTGAATGAATTCTTACTTTCAAAAAATCATATTACTAATTAAAAATTACATGTCTTCTTCAATATTTTTTTCTACTTTGAGTTATTACCTAAATAATTTTCAGAGACATCTTATGTTTTTTTTTATTCAATTTTTTTAAAACTTTTTTTTCATAGAATGAGGAAGAGTTTAGATACATTTATTTTTCCTCATTCTATAAAAAAAATCAAAAAAATTATCTAAATAATTTCTTTTTGAAGCCAATTCGAAAAGAAATTCAAAAAAACTGTAGCTTGAAGTATTCAAAAACATTATTTGAATGATGGATATACTCAAGGGTTGATGAAAAATTACAATTGAACATGGGTGAATGTAAATAAATTATTAATTTTTAAATAAGGCCATACAAAGTTAAGGCGCAGCAAGGTTATGCTTAATACTTTCTAAAATATAATAGTGATTAGTGCAATCTTGCGTAGCATTTGTCATACTTCAAATATATAGAGAAACTGTTTAAAAAAGCAATATTTTGATGAAAATATTATAATGGAAAAAATGAAATCTAGACTAACTTGTTTGAGTAAGACATCAGCTGTCAACTTCATGATAACAATCCTTGCTTGGCACACTGATAGTTATCAATATTGATAATTATCAACCCGGTTAAAAACTTTATGTATAAATCTTTTTTCAATCTATGTCATTTCTTTCACTGAAACTAATACAAAATAACAACACGTTTCATGATGAGGTCTGCCTAAAAAAATTATGAAATTATTTAAAATAAATGTATCATACAAAACGCCGCGTTTTGAAACGTAATATCAAAAATGCCTAGAAAATTTTCGAAAAAATGACCAGGTCCGTTGAGAGCTTGAGTAAAAATTTGCAAAGCAGAAACCGCTTGTTTGCTCGTCTTTTTGTTATATCCCCTTTGTTTCTCCTTAGGTATGTATATATATGTAGATGAAAACGACCTCGAAAAATAATGAAAACGATAACTTACTTGAATGGCCAGCATGAGGCGTGTGAGTTCTACAGAAGCGACGTGGGAGGTGAAGTAGAGGAGTTTGTGCACTGGGATGCTGTGTTGGAAGAGGCAAGATTGTATCATCTGTTTGAAGATATTATTGATGTAGAATACTTTTTTAAAAATTTTAGGATTAATCATAAATGCAGCCCCACTGAGACACGATAATGAAATTCATAGAAACATCACTAAAAAGTCATACACATTTGAAACAAGAGCAATGGATCACACAGCACCTTGACATTCTCAATGAGGCGACAGAAGAAGAGGACAGAGCTTTTGTTGAGCGGGATGCCAAGGGAAGCATGCATGTTCAGCATGGCACCTACGTAGTTTATGGTTCTGCCAGCCAAACTTATTCCCTGTGTGTTTAATGTAAAGATATATTAGGAGGCTTTTTGGATTAATGACGTTACGATCGAACGCGTTTTAATTTAGCTAAATATATATATCATTTTAAGCACTATACTTGATAATCCTCAATATATTGAGATAGCAATCTCTGTAGTAAATTTTATCTTTAAAAATAAATAAAACTATCCAGAGTCAACAGAATCAAACCTGTAACAGAACGTTGAAAAGGTGGTTCACTTTGGCGGTTGGTAGAGTGTTACAATGATTTAAAGAAGTGCATAAGTCCATTTCAATGAGCCATGCAGTCACCGCATCGTTCATGCCAGATGTCCAGCTAGTGATTCAATTGTTTAATTTATCTAGCTCAATCTAATTTTGAAAAAATACATACCTTTCAATATTAGCTACTGTTTTGTTCAACCATGTGGCCTTATATGCGTCGAAGTTTTGAAGGCCTTTGATGGTGATGATTGGGGTGATGAGGTGAGGGAGATGTATGGTCAAGAGTTCTACAGGGTACATTGAAATCATCCCTCCCACTAACACTACTGGGAACTGTAGTGGTGACAATCTACAGTTAAATAGTTGTTTTGCTTCACTACCGCATTAATGGAAGAATATAATCGAAAACACACAATAAAGTAAAGTACAGAAGAAAATACAAAGTAAAACAACACAAAAGGCATTTGTAGTAGTGTTGCTGAATTTTTGTATACAAATTTATCCATGATGATTATATAAACAAATACCTAATGAAATTTAATAAAAACTATTCGAATCTATTCTGTTTTTGTAAACCACTGCATCAATTGTATAAAAATTGTTAATTACCATATTTTCATTTTGATTTATAAAACCATTTAAATAATCCTAACTAATTTAATAATACCGAAAGAAAAATTTCAATATAAAAACATTAATAAATAATCCAAAATAAAATCCAATAAATTTGGAATTAATTCAAAAAAATTACAGCTACCTTTTTATGACTGTCCCAGAGGCTTCTGATGAACTTCTTATCAAGAGAGGCCTGTTGGAAGAGGCACTGGTGCAAAACACACAAGCTTATGACCCCCACCAGCTTTTCACTCTCTTCCCACTCCAACTCACTCATACCTTTAGGATTATCTCCTCTCATCATCTTGTTTATATGAGGTATCTTACATATATTATGCCTTGGATTTATGGTCCAAGTTTATGCTAATATATAGTTAACCTTATGCATTTTGTTCAAATTTATACGGTCTTTATTATAAAACTAAGCTTTTTATTTAAAAAAATTCATATTAGATTATATTGTTATGGGTGTGCCAGTGGCTGAAAAGACAGCATTCGGCTTCAATAAAAAGCATTATTCCATACACAAACATATAGCATATACATTTAGAACTAAGCGCACTAGTTGAAACAAAAAGTATAAAAAACATCACTGACTGCTAGTTCGGGCTTCAAAGACACTCATGAGGGATTTACAAGCACTCAAAAACTCCTCATTGAACATTTTGTTTCTGCTCACATACACCCCACTGTCGTCATCATCATATCTGGCCGATAACACTTGCTGTGTTTGAATTTTTGGTGTATCTACGTACGGTTTATTTGATGGTGTTCACTAAATTTTAACATTTCGGTCTAATGATAGGAAAAAATATATTTTTAATCAGATAAGTGAGTTTAAAATGTTTAATTAAAACTCATTTTATACATGTTAATTAAAAATAAAAACTTGTGTATTTTCAAAAAAACATTGTATGCATAAAACTCATTAATGCATTTGATTTATTTTGATCCCCTATATAATGCCACATGAGTGATGGATTTAGACAGTGTGATACGTGTAGCTGATAATGCTTCATACCAGATTAAAAATCTCACCACTCGCTCATAATTTTGGAAATCTTATAAAATACTATGAGGTTTTCATATATTCGAATGCCATATCATCTTACATTAAGAATTCTGCTAGCCATGATGACAGACTCAAGAAGTTCGATGCTAGCCACAAAATTATCCACTTGATCTTCAGTCATTGAAAATGTTTGGGGACTGGTTCTGATGTTCTTCAACATCCTGGTTGTATGTCGTGGTGTTTGTATGATTAGTGACCTTAAAACGGGCCACAATTGATTGATTGAACGTTACATTTCAACATGAAAGCATCAGTAAACATCAGTTGAATTAATTTATTATTATTACAGATATCAAAGTAAAAAATTGATTTGAATGAATGAATTATTAAAAAAAACAGGTTATAAAAAGGATTTGATTGATAAAATGAATCAACAAATCAATGAAGTTGGCATCTTTCATAAAATTAAGTTGATATATTTACAGCATGATAAGATGATATTTAAAACTGATGTTTCCATTGAAGTGTGCATAACCCCCAATAACCTTTTGTAGAGTTTCCAGTGCTCCTTGAGGTTGGCCTGGTTGAGCACCAGATGGTCCAAGTAAGCCAGGGTGGCCAACAACCCACCCATCGTTTCATATATCTCCTTGAAGGGAATTAACATTATTTAATGGAAGTTGAAAGAAAAGCAATAGTGAATCTTTTAGAGACATCGTATCTCGTATTTTATAATTTCAGTTTTTATTCTTCGAAAAATGAGACTAATGAATTATGATAAAATTTTAGTTTCTTTGAAATAAAGTATCTTTGAAATTCTCATTTTTCGAAGAATTAAAACTGAAATATTGAATCTCAAAAAAAAGATACAATGTGAATACTGCAAAGTACATGAGAAGTTTTTAGAAAAAGAAATTTAAAAAAAATTTATTTTTTGAAAAACCCTAAAAAAACGCAAAAATACAAATGGATGAATTTCTAACGGTGAACTTGGAGCTTGTGAAATCGAAGGCTTTAACTGGACTACTGTGAGAGATCAAACAGTAATTGCAGCCATATATAAAATCAATGCTATAATTTCTAACAAACTTGGTATTTTCCCATGTGAGCAAAATTTTATTATATTAAAAAAGAATCCTTAATGAATGTGTAAATGGCGTTATTAAATACTTCTTAAAATACTTTGTATACAAAGTATTATTTAATCATTTATAGTTATTTTTTAAATTTTATATTCTTAATCACACTGAAGGAACATACTTTTCATTGCAATAGATGATGGACAACTGTTGGATAAGGTTCCTTATGACTGCAGTACTTTTCTTTACATAACTTTCAACATCCTTGATTTTATTATTTAAATATTTTAACTTCAAGCAATACATCTACCACACACACACACACACACACACACACACACACACACACACACACACACACACACAAACACACACACACAAACACACACACACAAACATACACACACACACACACACACACACACACACACACACACACACACACACACACACACACACACACACACACACACACACACACACACACACACTAGTTTATTTGAACATGTGAGTTTCCTCATAATTAACTTCGTAGAGTTTTCAAATAGAATTTCAAAGTGTTCCTTTGATAATCTCTTATAAAGCTTATTAGGTTGATATAAGGCCCCAGATAAAAAGATTAAAAACCTTGAAAAAAGGAAGAAATCTCGATAACTGCATCTGTTCATCCTCCTTCTCACCTTGTGTGTGTTGACATGATTATGATCAATGGCCATTACAAAAGAATGAATAAGAGCATTTATTACACTCTAAATTACTGAATATTTGGCCATGAAATTTGCCTTATATACACTAGAAGTTGACTATATAAACTTTTAAAAGATAATGAATTGGAGTGAATTATTTTATCAATATATAAAATTTATCCTTCCAAAAGTCCAACCCTGAACTCCTCGTGGTTGACAATCGTAACAAGTTAGTGTCAGAGCTATGCCGTCGGAAACTTATGTTCCTGATAGGGCCTTTCAAGGCCTGACTCCAGAGGTGAAGTCCGTAACCGGTTTAACAAAAAGCTATGGTGAAGACGGCTTCTGTGTCTGTGTACAGTATGTGGCAAGTAATCTTCTAAAACCATGCATGTATGACTGGGATCCAGTGATGTATGGTGAGTAGGACGTTAGCATCTGCCAATAGTTGACGGCAACGTTGTGCTCGTCGGTAGACTTGTGACTAACCAGTCTGTTGAAGCTTGGAAAAGCATTCAATTATAAAACATATGCCAAAAATATATGACGGAGCAAAAAAAAATACAGCTAAAAAAGATTCTCATGACTTTCGACGAGCAATGGAAAAAGGGCACATGCAGCCCCGAAAATGTGCTGCAGTGACTGCGAGAAAAAATGCCAAAAGAAATAACTTTAAATTTGGAATCGCAAATGTTGGAACATTAAAAAGAAAAAATGGGATAAGTAAACTCTCTATCACCGCCGTGTAAACATTACCTTCTGTCAAGAGATAAGGCAAAAGGTTGAAGGTGCGGAAAACATTGAAGAAAAATCGAGAAGATACAAAGCGTTCTAGAAATCTGCTGATGATCGTGGCTTTAGCGGCGTTGCTAAACTGGTTGAAAAGCAAAAAAAAACAGGACGTTCTGTCTGTGAAGCGAATATCTCACCGAACTCTAGCTCTAAAAATGAGACAGTATAGTTAACTTTATTTCTGCCTATGCACCTCAAAGAGCCATTAAAAACGAAAATGAAGATAAATTTTATTATGATCTACACCAATTAATGAACACAATTAAAAGTAATGAAATGACTCATATTGGCGGAGAATTGGGTCAAAAATGACAAAGGAGACTTAGTTGTTACAGATCAAAAAAGCTACTTGCGTGGCTATGAACGTCTTTTGAATTAGGAGTTTGAATGGAATAAGGAGTCATTAGCAACAAACGATCCCACAATTGAACTGCGGAGTAAGCTAAAAGTCGAAACAGTGAAGAGTTTTGGGCAAAAAGAAGTGTGGTAAAGCACCTGGTAGTTCTGGGGTTTTTGCAGAAATGTTGCAAGCTTCTGGTAAAGTAGGCATTAGCCGTATGACAGATCTTTTCAATGGTATCTTTGATGAATATAAAATACCTGACTAAAACACGAACGTGATTCTCAACTGTTTCAAAAACAGAGGTGAGACAAAAGAAAAAGGGAATTATAGAGGTTTAAAAATCTTGGAGCCTTTGATGAAGGCCTTCGGAAAGATTATTGAGAAAAAAAGCAGAAGTCAGGTAAGTATCAATTCGATGCAGTTTGGGTTTATGCCAAGTTTCATAGCTCGACAGTTGCAAGAAATGTATCTTGACAATAAGAAAAAACCGTACTTTGCCTTTGTTGACCTAGAAAAAGTCTTCGATAGAGTTCAAAGAGAAGTTGTTAGGTGGTCCTTGAGGAAGCTTGGGGTGATGGAGTGGTTAGTAAGGATGGTCATGGCTATGTACTCAGGTAGCAAAAATAGAGTCAGAATAAATAATTTGCTGGGTAACAAGTTCAGTGTGAAGCCCCCCAAAGTTCTGTACTGGGCCCCTTGCTCTTCATCATTGTTTTAGAAGCGTTATTCAGAAAATGCAGAAAAAGGTACGTGTGGGAATTTCTGTATGCTGATGACTGAGTGATAATCGCTAAAATCATAAGAGTTAAAGGATAGTTACTGTGCTTGGAAAAACAGTCTTTGAATGAACAGGAAAAAAACGAAGGTTATGGTCAGTGTTCTTAATCAAGGTTCGAACATTGGAAAACACTCTTGTAGAGTGTGTTTCAAAATTGTTGGCGTCAGCTCTATACTTTGCACTCTATCTAACCACTGAGCCCACAAACGTTGTAATGGCCTAAACAGCAAACTGATTTCTGCCATAAACTTCAAATATAAGGCGTGTTTACATCTTCAAGTCAGTGTCGAACTCGATTAATATAAATAGAAAGTTGTTAACCAATTCTGTTATCAAAGGGATATGATAAGTGCAAAAGGTGGAGCAAAAGCTAGCACTGTTGTCTTTGTAAGAGCTGGTTGGAAGAGCTTCAAGGTACTGCTACCACTGTAAGCCAGTTGGGTTATTTCAACAAAACCAACTAGCTAAACCAGTAAAAAACTGCGCCGTAGAAATTTTTAACACGTTAAATACCTAGCAGATGTACAGGATTCCAAGGAGCTTACTGATTCGTCAATTTTTAACAGTATACGTCATAGCTAGGCAGCTCTGGGAGCTTGCAAAATCAATTCTCTCATGCAAGTTTCTTCCAGAAAAACTACGTGGAAAAGTTTATACGTCATGCGTTCGAGGTAGCATGTTATATGCTTCAGAAACTTGGGCAATGACTGAAGAAATAACCCGGCGTTTTGCAAGCTAAGAATCACACATGCTACGTAGAGACACTGAACTACCCAGAGAAGAAACACTAAATGCTTTCCACATCAAACCCCTTCCACTACAACTCAGAAAATCCAAACTTCGCTGGTATGAACACTTGGAGAAAATGGAATCATACCAGTGACCTAAGCTGGCACGAGATTTTAGCTTCGAAGGTATAAGAGGTAAAGACAGGATGATGACCTGGGAGCAAACAATTGAAAAATGTCTGAGAGCAAATAGCTTGCAGAAGATGGAGGCTCTTGACAGACAGGACTGGAAGCCAAAATTTTAGGTTCTAAATGTCCAGCCCCACTTAGTCAGAATACAAAGACTTCAAACAAAAACCATCATCAATAAACTTTGAAAACAAATATTTTTAGAAAATACAACTACAAACCAGATTCTCCATAAAAAATGATAGGGTCAAATAGTGAATCATGGGCATATTTGGTAAGCTGTTTCATCTGAAGGCATAGCTCACATAATGTTGCTGTTATCTGTAGTTTTCATGAAACATACAAAAGCAAATTTAATTTTTTAAATTGAACATATTATCATCTGAACATGTCAAACATCATACATGAAAATAAAATGATAATAAACAATGGAATGATAATCATAAAAGTTTGAAACTTTTAAAATAAAATTCAAGTTATTAACTTTGTTAAAAGTTGCACTTTCCGAGACCATCAAATCATTGATATCTGTTTCTTCTTCTGTTTGGAGCTGTTAGCAAAAAAATTAAATTGAATTTATTGTATGGTTTCTAATGTTATACTTGTTAAAAACTTATAGAAACACTGTTGAATTTGTTCTTACTTCAGCTTGACACTAGATTAAACCTGATACTCCTAGATTTCTAATATAATGTTTGATGATTTAATATAATATGACTCACTATTCAATGATACCATTAAAAAGATTTTTTTCTTTTTAAATAACAAACTCCAAAAAACTTGTGTTGGTTAATAAGGTAAACAAAAAATAATTTGATTGGTAGATTACAATAAAAACAATTTAAAAAATTGTAAGACAAAGAAACTTGAGAAGGTTCAGCTCAGTTGTGAAAAAAGGGGATGATAGCATTATATTGACTATAAAGAAATAACATTTAATGTTACTGTGACATGTGTAGCAATATAATCTAATATGATTAATTTAATTACTGCGCTGATTTTAAAACTTTAACCTTAATAGATAATGGACTGCACAATGAATCCCATGAAGTCACAGGATCTACATTACAAAAAGATGAGAGAATTTTTTTATGATCATTCAGAAAACTGTCAAACTCTTTCAATGTCAAGTTTTTCACAACACCTTCAAAATTTAAATTATTTAAATGCTGAATGTAACAACATCCCTCAAACATCCTACTTTGGGACTCATCTTCAAACTTGTTATATTCTTCTTTGTTTGTTATTTCTGGCATTTTAAAAAAAAATTGCAAATAGCTTTTATATTAACTCAATTAAAATAAAGACTAAATTATTATACATACAAAATTTTAAACGCCCCTAAACGAAATGTTAATTTAATAAATAGTGAAAGTATTCGAGTTTCAAAAAAAAAATATATAGATAAAAGAATTTTTTCAAACATAAGTACAATTTTTTTTTCATGAAAATTTTATGAATTTAAAAATTAAAAATTATTTAGCAGATTTTAATTGAAAAAATTAAAAATAAATTTCATAAAAATTTGAAATAATAATTTAACATCAAAACTTTAAAGGAAAAAAGTAATGAATTTGATAAATTTACCATTTAAATATTTTGCGTAAATTTTTCTCCTATCAAAACATCATCTAAAAATTGGTGTAATTTTTAAGAATATTTGCAAATAATTCTACAATATTTTAAAATTTTACGTAATTTTAATTTACGTTTAGTTTATTGAGACAATCTGACGATTTTCCGATTATACATACAAACCTTGCTAAAAATGAAAGTAATTCTGAATTATTAATTTTGATAGTTTTTTAACGATTCATAGCTGTATTTGTTTCATTGAATATTTTTCAAAATCTAAATGTCTTATCTAATTGGTTTTTTATATAATCGAAATAATTAATAGATATATTGATTATATTCTCAGTTCCATCTCAAACCAATTAATCTTTCTTTTCTTATAATTTCTATTTTTCACATTTTTATAAATAAACCAAATCTAAATATTCATTTTTTAGTTTTCATCAAATACAATCGATTGGATGACTATGTAAAATTGAAAATAATTTATAAAAGACTAGTTTCTAAACGATTTTTTTCAGTTTTTGAAAGCATTTTAGTGAAACGTCTTTCTTTATTTCATACTAATTGAAAGTCAATTCATAATCATTACAAATTACTCAAAAATCAAAAATAATATTGAAAAAAAAATTATTTTAATTTAAGTAAAACACGCAGCTTAGACAAGTTGCACAAAATTAATTCTAAACAGCTTTACATTTTGAAGGTTGAAGATATTAAACTTTAAAGATTGAATCACTCGATTTTAATTATCTATTTGAAACCAGAAAGGAGCAACAGGTCGGGAAGCCATTGCAAGGTTGTATTTCACGCCGGAGGAAGAGATGTTTTACAGAATATATGTCTTCACTATAAGGTTTTTAAACATTTTTATTAATTTTTTTGTATAAATTACTAGCTCAACTCACTTCATTATATTTAATTGGAAAAATCTGCTATGAAAAATAATTAACCTGTTATTTGATCGAATTTTAATTTGTTTTTTATACTTTCAAGGATACTTGCCGAAGTGGTGGCAATAATGATTACGTTTAATTTGATTTTTATATACATTAGACTGAAAGAATAATGATTTATTGGTTATAAAACTGAAATTAGAAAGTATTTGATTGGTATTTTTTTAAAACTTACTATTATTTTGAAACTGAAAGTTTTCATGTGAATAAAATTTGAAAAATTATTTGAATTAAAATCTGAAAACTCTAGAACTATCAAATTTCAAATCAGAACTTTAATTCAAAAAAAGAGTAGAATTTCCTAAAAACACAATATAATAATTTTCAACTTTGAAAAATTTTAAATAACTAAATACCATATTAATATCTCGAATGGAAGATTTAATCACAATTTAAGCGTGTCTATAATCACCGATACATCTTACGGCACTCTTAAGGCATTAATCCGCACACGAGCATATAGTCATAACGATCTGAGTTTTCACCTTCTTTTATTTAGCTCGGTAATTTTTATGATGGAAGAACACACAGAGATCTAAAAAAAAGATTTAATTCAATGCATAGAAAATTTCATATGTTTGAAAACTGAATATTAGAGAATTTTTGAGGTTTTTAAAATATCGTATAAACATTTCGCAAATATTAAAAAAAATTTCAATGGGAGCAAAGGCTAATAAAATACTCAAAAAAGATAAATGAGTTATATTTAAACATGAATTTTGTTAAATTAATTTTTGATAAAAAGTAACTTTTTCAAATTAAAATGAGACAAAACTTTAAAAACTATATGTACTAGGCATAAATTATTATTGAATTTTCATTTAAATAAAGTTAAGATAGAATTATGGTAATGATGCTCAAAGGTCTTGACCTATTTTAAGCTGTATGTACACATTATAAAAGTGAAGAGTCTATTAAGTAATCACTTCAAAAAGTGTTTTTCAAGTGTAAAATAACAAAATTAAAGTTGAATGTAGGTTTAGAACTAAATGAATTTACTTAAAAGCTAAAACTTGGGTTTGTGTAAATACAGGATAATAGCTCGAAAATCTAAGCAGGTAGTGATGTGTTGAACAAATGTTTACTTAACTAGCAAATGCTTTATAACCTTACGATTACAGCTCTACATCTGACTTTAAATTCCTTTAAATCGATTTGCGTTCAAAATGCTTGCACATTTTATTTTCAATTAAAAAACTTTTGCAAACTTTTGTGTACATGATCGATAAATATGTCTAACACAAAGACCTAACGTTGACGAACTTTATCATCATGTACTCTCCGTACAAACCTACCGTGTAAGTCAAGTTAGATTGAAAATATTAAATATTAATTTCTATTGAAAATCAAAAATTTTATCAAAACTTCATAAATTTTCATGTTGATTTTCAAAAGTTTAATTCAAAAATACCGGTGCAAAAAGTTAATGGGGCCAATAAAAGGAAGGTATTGAAAACCAGTGAAGTGAAAGCAAGAACAGATATTGGAGCTTTTTGGATCATAAAGATTTTGAAAAGCAAGCTGAAAACATCTTGAAAAAAAAGTGCAGGAGCCTTTCGAAATAGATTAAAGGGTCACTAGTAATAGTAATTCACATATTAGAAGGCTTCTCACGTCGTTGAAAGCCTACGACACTGGCATTTGCAATCATTTTCTTTATGAGTGTTTTTAATGAACCATTAAGCGCTAAGCGTATAATTATTTGAAGCAATTATCGAATTTTTATCATGTTATTTTCGCATTGACTAATTGAAAAAAAATTATTTTTTCGAGACTATGATTATTACATGTCATTATACAAGATGTTTACCTAAAAATTAATCAAAAAAGAATTAGAAACAATATTCTCTAATTTTTAAAAAAAAATTTCTTTTATATACTTCAGTTTAGATTACACCAAATTAGTGAGCATAGTTTATGCGGTGTCTCTCATCAGCTTCGGCATCATCTTCCCTATTGCTGAGGCCCTCAAAGACCAATGGCTTGAAACTGTTTACCACACCGTTAGATTCATCTTTAAATTTTCAAATGAAATTAAAATCAAAGAAAATTTCTTTCAATTATTAACAGGTATTCTTGACATTCACTTTGACGCTTTCATCATTTTTTCTCGTTTATCTTTTATTTTTCATCCTTCGCAAAGATAAACCAAAAAATAAAAATGAAACAATAACTCATCAAAATTTTGCTTCTCGGTGGAAATCAAAACTTGGAAATCATAAACTTTCCGAAAATGTCGAGGCAATTGAATCAACTAAAAAAGATTTATTGAGTGCCACATACACAGAAGAACCGTTTCATGCACACCGATACCATCGCAGAAAGTCTGCAATAAGCTTTCATTCCTTTTCAGGACTTGAAATAGCAAAACACAGGGACCAGAGCGCTGTCAACCTCAGTTTGGCGTCTCTTAACAAAAGCGCTAAAATTCTCAATATGAGGTAATGCCCAAATATTTTCCTTAATTTTATAATTTTTCAATTCGATAATTTTCATACTAAGGGAAGTAGAGCCGGTTAATGATGAAACTCGTCCTTCTCATCGAAAACACAGAAGATCGAACTTTTCACTTGCACAAGATCATTCAGACAATCTAAAAGACATTAGTAAAAACAAATGGTCGGGCGAAAACGACGAGGAATTAAAAAGTGATTCTGAAAACGAAGAATGTGATGAGGTACAAACGTGGATCAACACGGACTCCTTCGGCAACGTGTACACCCACAACGGCTCCAACTTGTTTCTCAGACTGGGTGCTTTAGGTGCACACTGAATTATTCATTTATTCACTATGAACTAAATTTAAAAAAAATATTTTCATTGTTTGAGATAAAAATTCGGAATCTTAAAAAACAAAAATAAAAAACAGTTTTTGGGCTTGGGAACTTAGTGAATTATGCTTTGGAAATTCAAGCAAATCTTATAACAAATGTAGAATGTTCCCACAAAATGAGTTTTGGTTGGATATTTATATGGATGTTCATTTTCGTATTTCTTCAGACGTACTTTCTTTTCAAACACGCAAAGGTTAATTTCATTTAGCATTCTCTTGCTTTTTTTTTGATAAATGAGAAGCTCGTTATTTTTTCTCCAAATTAGCCAAGATTTTATATATTTTTGTGATAATGCATATTAATGCTGCTATAATTAAATAGGCAATATATGAAAAATGACTTTAAATGTTCATGCTATCACACTGTAACTGTAGTCATTATTCAAAATCGTGGCAGATCAAAGTTGCAAAACACCAGCCTCTCGTATGGTTCGGCATGGTACACCTGATTTTCACCAACATAAACTTATGGATTCACACGATGGTGCAAGAGATTATTGATGAATACCGTTACAAAAAACTGACCAAGATACATTCTGAAAATTCAAGTTTGTACTAGTAAAATATTCATAATTTTTTGAAATGCAACTTATAGGTCTTTATAAATGAAAAACTATAGCAATTGATTATTTCCTTTCCATCATAAAAGTTGAAAGTTAATATTAAATAAATCCAATTATATAGTTTTTTTATTCTTCCCTCGAGAAGTTGACTGAATACTGATTGTTGATTCCCAATCAGTTTATTTTCAAGCATTTTTTACATTTTTGTAGGAGTGATTTCTTTCACATGAGTTTTTCATGTTTAGAACAGTTGATAGAAAAACCTTTTGAATCTTTGGCATATAAAATCTATAATTAGTTTATAAAATTATGTTCATAGCTACTAAATGATGTTAGTCATTTTTTATACTTAGAAAATATGAACATCATCATAAACACAAGTTTTTTTAACCTTTGCTAAATATTTTATATATCTTTTTGTTTTTGTATGTCACATTTCAGAACTTACTAGTTATTTAGGGGCTTTCATCCAAGCTCGAACGTGTCAAGTGCATCATTATTGCCTGTAGTACTTTTGTTAAGTGTGCAAACTAAAATTTTTTGTGTAGATGTTTATTTATTTATATATTCTTTTAGTTTTTTGAAGAATATTTATTTGTGGTTTTCTCTTGTTTTAGACTGTTTTCTTTACTTTTGTGTTGTGCTTACTTGAAGCCTCCATTTTGTACGATTTATTTCATATTTCTTCTTTATTGCATCATTTTCCAACCTAACATTAAGTTTTTTTTATTCAGGTTGATTGAAACTTATTTTTTTAATTTTTTCTCAGTTGGTTAACATTTAATTTCATGGAGTTCCTACTTGAAATCTTTAAGCGTAATATTCTTTTGTCCAACATTCTACTTTCATATCGAAAATAGAAACAGAAGCTGAAAAATTGTTTATACTCCTCATACTTTAAAATTTTTGAACATCAAAATTTGAATCTTTCATAAAAAACATTATAGAGATGTTTATGAAATGATTGTATACCTAGTTTTCTTAGCATAACATTCAAGTTTCAGACAAGTGTTGCAAAAAACAGTCGCCAAATGTTAAAAAACGAATGACACAATGGTCTCAAAAACAAACAGATCAAAAAAAAATGCGTAGAGCAGAATTTTAATAGCATTAAAATATAGAAAAACGAATTAATACAAAATGGTATACGAGACGTTAAAAGTTGAATGGGTAACCGAACTGTAGACCAATAAGCAGTTGTAAACAGAAATGGAAAGCTAGTTTATGAAAAAAGAATGACAAGAATTAGCATGAGTAGCACGCAAGATGTATCAAAATTAATAATAATTTAATAAAAAAACAAAAAAATATAATTTTCGACAATAAAGTTAGATAGGCTACAAGAAAATTCTAACTAAGAAAAATATTAGAATTGAGGCAAAGACAAGCAAAGTTGGGAAAAAACGTTTTTTGAAAGGTTGAAAAAGTCAAGAAAAGAGCTTTGAAAAGTGTAAATTTTCAAATTCTATCGACAATGAGACTGGAAAAAAGAAAAAAGTGCACAAAAATTATGTCATGAATAAAGCTGCCAGAGTATTTCTCAGCCTTGCAGAAGCAAAAACCTAGTTTTAAAGTTAAGCTAAGTTTAATATGAATTTGAAATTTGATTGGAAAATTGTATAGAAGTAAAAACTGACTGAAAAGAACTGAAGCTGTAAAAGTTGTGATTGTGCCAGAAGGTTTTGTGGGCTTGTTGGAAAAAAATAAGGTGGGGGTGATACAAAAACTAGTACAGCACAAAAATATACATGGTTGAGTTTGTTAAAAGACGAAAAAGTTGAAAACTTAGAAATTCTTTTAACTCTCAGTATCTAAAAGTGAAAATTTCAAAAGATATTCTGTTTAATGGATAAATCCATTAACTCTTCAGATCGACAACAATAAAACCAGTTTCCATTACTTTCTGATAGTCCTTTCATATTGCTTCGCGTTCATGGGCTTCTCGATCTGAATTCATTAGTTCTGGGACATTTTTAAACTTTTTAACACTTTATAGCAATTTTTCTCAACTATTTTACACTTAAGACAGTCACTTTCTTGCACAAAAAAAATTTTTTTAACTTTAAAATTGGCGTGCAAGCTGTGTAGAAATATTTATCAAACAAGCAGTAGTAATACTGAAACGTTGCTAAATAAGGATTAAATTTTTTTTAGCTTGGTCTTGTTCTGATTTCTCATATATTCACCACGGCTGCCATCCGCCACCTAGTTTAATGCTTTTGAACCTTTCTTAAAAAGACCATTTTTATATTGTATGTGTATTTCAAAACTTGACATTTTGACTTGGATTAAGGATTTTAGGAACATTACCAAATTAATATAATTAATTCAATGATTTTATTTTTTGGTGAATGTAAAAAAATGTGTATCTTGAAAAATCCATGGGTAAACATTTTTTTGATTTTGCACGTTTAGAACTTTGATTGGGGATTAAATTCCTTCTTAATAGGCGTTATCTGAGCATATGGCGTTGAGAAGAAAATTAATACCGTTAACTATAATTACAAGGTCTTAAAGATTTTCTTGAGAGATCACTTAACTATTTCCTGTATTGTTGAATGGTTTAGGGATGACTTTCATTATATAAATGCATTTGAATATTCTAATATCTGTAAATCAATTCTTTTGTGCACGACAAGCCCATTTTAAATTTTTTTAATCTCATAAAAATATCTTATAACCTAAGTTTTAGAATTCGACACAATATTTTTTAAAAATCATTTTTAGAAATTCAGCTAATTAGTGACCCTACACGATAATATAAACCTCGAATTTATCAAATTTATAAGAATACAATTTTTAAATTTTACAGTATTTAATATGAAAAAAAATCATGCTGTTGATAACAATAATATAATAAAATAGAATAAGGTTTTTTTACAAACTTTAATTTATTGCACGTTGAAAAATTTTTTTTTGAAAAATCTGTTAAAAAGTAATTATAACAATCAAATATAAAAAAACAATTTAGAAGCTATTGAGCATAAAAATGCAAGTTTTTTGAAAACTTATAACGAAGATTTATTATTGTTTTTTTTTAAATTGTAAAAATTTTAATGTCAATTGAGACATTTCAGTTACTAATCAACAAAAGATTACTCCATGATATGATGCGGCTTTGATGATAACTATTCAGCTATCTCCAATAATTTAAAAAAAAACAAGTTTTTTTCTCACTTATAATTTCAAAAATCAGAAATAAAAAAATTATTAAAAAATACGAAAAATAAAATTAATATAATAAATGACAAACATTATTAATGTTTATGTCACTAATCAATTCATTTCAGCTAGTTTCGAAAAAGCTTTGCAAGACAAATGTGATTCAGATCTTTTGAATGAGGCTTCCAAATACTTAACCCCATTTGTGTTTGAATATAGTTTAGTGGCGGTTGGAAGTATATCTTCTTTTATTTATTATGGTGCTATAGAATCCAATTCAAAAACTGGAAAATCAAACAGAAATATACTCAAGATATTTTCAGTATCCCCTGGTGAATTGGAAAGATACGTGCAACAAATGAATATTGACAGCGAAAAAATTTCTAATAGCGAAAACAAAAGGAAGATTTCAAACACAGAAGAAAATAAAAAGCAAACAATTATTCAAGTAAGAAAACACGAAAAAATGAATGAAAAGACTTTCAAGCAACCAAAATCTCTCTCCAAACCAACATTGGACTCAAATCTTCCTACTACTCAAACAAGGGACCCAGCAATTTATGAAGAAAAAGATTCTTTACAAAAATCCCATCTGGGAATGTTTGCAGGAATGGTGATTCTCTGTATAACTATTGTTACTTCCGTAGTCTTTCTTTTTTCACAACTTCAGCACAACAGAGCAAGAGCTGAAATTATATACTTCTCTACAGATATTGTTATTCATCTTATACTGTTTGTTGCTTGCATAGCTGTTTTTGTTTTTACTAGAAACCTTGCGTTTGCGCCCAAACCTGTGACAATCGATGACATTCTTATTCTTTTAGCGACATTTGGTTCAGTCACTTATGAAGTCATAAACGCCAGCGCTCTCTTCACTAGTTTGAGGTCTTCAGAAGATTACAATGCTGGTTCCAGTAATGAAATGAGCGCCTTAGAACTTCTCAAACGTCAGTTTAATAGTTTCATTTTATCCATTAAAGTTTTTAAATCTTTATGGTTATTATCTAAGAATTCTTATCGATTTCTTCTTTAAGCACAATAAAAACTAATACACAAACAAATTTTTAAAAACGTAGAAAATATTTTAAAAATTCTAAAAATGATGGTATTTCTATATGAAATAAGTTTCATCGAATTTTTATGAATAAAAATTAGTTTCATGCTTACACAGACAACACTTCTGTTGACTTCACTGATTACTCCGACCCCCAAACCGACTTGGACCCCTTCCATTTGATAAGGGATAAGCTACAGCTGGTTTCTGCATGCATTGGGATTATTCAAACATCTGTTCAAAGCCTTCTGATCTTTATTTCACTCAGACGATATCCAGCTACTATGCACGAAGCTACGGAAATGCCTGGAAGAGGCACAATAGCTTTCCTCATAGTTGGAAACCTTTCTGTGTGGATATTCAGAACAATTTTATGCAAAAATCTACTTTTGCCTGCTCAAATAGATTTTTATGGAGAAATGGGGTGTTTACTATTGATTAATATTTATCTTCCTGTTTTGTTGTTTTTTAGGTTTCACAGTAGTGTTTGTTTAGTAGATATATGGAAATCGGCGTATCAGTTACTCACTAGAAATCCTTCCACGTAAATCATTTGGTCTTACCCGCTAGCAAGTGATACTTTATCGTAGCATCTTAAATGTTTGCCGAGCTTTTTTGAAGTATTTAAACATGCAAGTTGTAAAAGTATGAACAAAGTGACGGTTTTTTTAGTATAATTTCGTAAGTTTTATGCAAAATATATTGAATACATAGTGATTTGAAAGCTTTGAGACGCTTCAATTTAGCGACGACTTTTAGTTTAAATTAAAAAATCAACTTTATTTTGAATTTTAAAAAAAAAATTCAAAAGCAATTTCAAACAGTCATTTATTATCTAAATTTGGAAAAAATAATGTTTTTAAATGATTTTTAATTGAATTTGTTGTCAATTTTTAAAAGCTTTCACTAAAATAAAAAAGCTTATGAAAAATGTATTCAAAACTTTCAATTTAGTTGAAATAAAAAAATGCAACTCATACTAACATAAAAAACGTGATTAATAGCGATCATAAAATTCGTTGAATTTTAGACATTGAAATTTGCATTTTGAATTAAAGTTAGTTTTCATCACAATCGATTTCTGTTTTTTTCTAAATTTTATAAAGAAACATTCAAAACTTTTGGAAATTTTTGAATTAAAAAAGAGAATTTGTTAAATAAAAAGTCAAAAATGAAAAAGTATTGATAAACATCAATTTCACATAATGTTGAAATCAAGATTCAAGTCGAAATAAAGGGGAGATCGATGAAACATGGATAACTTGAAAAGGTTTAAGTCTTATCTTAAAATGATTATCTATTATGCAAATTTTTCTCGGAGTTTTTAAAATTGAAAATATAAACAATTTTGCCATAGAAAACTCATTTCTTTGGTTAAACAACATCAAAGAAAATAACGCTGATCTTTAAAAGTATTTTTTCTAATAACGAATATACTAACTAAAATTCCTAGTTTCAGAAAAAAAATCTTCAAAAGGTATTAAACTCATGGAAGCTAATGAACATTTTTGCTCTTAAAGTTCGAATTGGTGTAATAAAGGGGGCCTGATAGGCAGATTAAGTATGAGTAATGGCAGAGCAGTCTTTGCAGTGCTTTCAATACTTGCATTAATCAGACCTTCTTTGCTTATTAAACGCTGCCTTCTTAGTGATAAATACACAACGAAGTGGCACATAAACCTACATGAACGCCACACCAATTGTTCTTGTGAGCATTTAAATTGTTTTATCGTCCAAAAGATTCGGAATTTATTTGTCTTACCTATATATAAATAAACACCAATACATTTGACACTAAAATAAAAAATTTTTCTTAGTATTTTGCTACGAATTTTGCACCAAAAACTTTCTTGGGGCAGTATTTATATGCAAGCATCAAATGAATGTTTAAGCATATTCGAATTTTTGAATAAAACCTTTGAAAATGAATTGTGTAAATTACTCAAAGAAAGAGTAACATGTTGAAAATAAAGGAAAAATCTTCAATTTAATTTTTTCAATAATTAATATAAGCGTTAGTTTCGTGTTATTTTCAAAGATTCATTCTGATAAGAAATTTCAGTTTTTTTACGAAACTTTGAACAAATCATCAACATTCTTTTTTATTTTTTGAATCTTGTTTCTCGTGAAATTGTTTTCACTTTATTTTTTGTTCGAATTTTCTAAATAAAATATCGGAATTTTAAATTTTGTCAAATTTTCTTTTATAAAATTTATTTGAAGTTTATTTTTGAAACAAGATTTCTTTTGCATTAGGATGAAAAGTAGGTCCATATTGATTTTTAGAGTCTGAATACAGTCTATCAAGCTAAGACCTGCGCTTGAATTTTTTAAAAAAATTTTAGAAAATAACTTTGAAAACAATTTTTTTATCTATTTTCATCTTTTACTTTGAGTCTAGACTTGTCTCAAAATTACAGGCCTTTTTAAAATGATCTTATACTTAAAAATAATCAACACAGGTGGCAATAAATCTTATGAAACAAATTCCTTCACGAGATTTTTAATTATTTCAAAATAAAATTTTTACAACATTATAATTTATAATTCAATTTCAAGATTTTAAACTGGAAAGCTCTTGAAATGAAAAAATACTCAACAAATAATAACGTTTAAAAAAAAACATCAATGGCTAATGAAATGAAGGCTACTTTGATCGATTGGCATCTTAACCCGTCAAATGCCCACAAGAGTTCAGTAATAAGGCCACGGAGTCGTTTCATATCAGCCACTTCATTGCTTCCTATTGCTATCTGTATCGTCTTTATTCCTCATTATGTTTTTTTGTTCAGAGATTTTTTTGTTTTTGAGTTAACTTTGTTCCTTACTGTTTTGTTATGAACCCTGCTTGAGTTTTAAAATTTTTTCAACTTTAGTTATTTTATTCAGCCCAAATGTTGAGACTCTCTTCAAAAGTCCAGAAATTGTAGTTTTTTTAAAATAGATCTTATTTTGTTTGGCAAGTTAACTTCAGTTTGGCTTTCAAATCAGTTTCTTATTTCTCATTGCATTGTCTCACATACCCTGTAGCAATAAACAAATAGAATCATCCAGAAAAAAAACAAGATTTTCAACCAGCTTTCCTAAAAATGAGTTTTTCTTTGTGGATATTAGCCGTCGTCAGTCATGTCTGACCAGGGTATGCACTTGCTTTAAACAACGAGTTAAAACATTTATTTTTGCAAGTTAATCTCTGTAGAGTGCAACATGCAATCTTTCTCTGTATGAACACATCAGCGTCATCAGTATAGAAAACCTCTCCAACCTATGGTATTTTGAGTCTAAAATAATAAAACAAATTCCCTTCATAAAAAATAATACTGAAATGATCAAAACTAGACACAGTCTTGTTTCAGCTCTTCGCGAACTTGAAATGGCTGGGGTATGCTTCTATTGAACGGTGCTTTTTACATGAAGTGTTGATGAAATGCAACTTTTGTTAAAGAATTAGTTTTTTAAACAGATGAAACTCTTATGATTTTTTAAACTATCTATTTAATTGTGGTGATATAGTTATAAGTTATTTGCTTGAGAAATCTTGAGCAGCAAGTAAATAAGTTTTTAGTACCAAATACTCATATAGTGAAGCTAATAGATATCTACCCAAATAAGTAAATAAAAAATTTTTTATTAAAAATTGAGTTCTAAAAAAATTTTTCCAATAAAATGTTAGAAAGTTTTTATTTAAAATCTGTTGAGTGGCAATGGGAATTAGCAGGCTTTTTGAAATCCCCCACTAATAATTGTGCAAAATGTTTAAATGACGCAAAGTATACACTAATTTGTAAAGAAAAAACAACCAAAAATTTTGCTGAATTTTATAAATTGAAAAATAGATAGAAGGTAGGCTTTTAGTGACGTTCAAAAAAGATAGAAAATCTTCAAGAAGTAGAGGCGATCTCTTGTGATTGATCAATTGAAACTCACTGCAAGCCTCCTTGGTAATGATTCCGTTGCTGATAATCACGTGTAAGTGGCAAACAAAAAATTAATTGACTTTTGTTCAGTGGGGATTGTGGTTTGAAGTGAGGTGATAGCTTAGATGAGTGTAACAAATCACCTTGTTCGAAAACGTTTGGAAATCAAAGTTAATTAGAGAAAAATTATTTTTTACTTTTCATCAATAAAACATAATTCAGGCATTTTGGAATGAATATGGTTAAAAATCATCCGGAAAGTTAATGGTCAGTCTAATTGATACATCATGAAATAATTCAGGCTGACAATTTAACAATCAATTATATCACTTGCATTCAAAACGCAGTCCATAACAATCCTTCATATAAAAATGCTGGCATCACTTTATTTTATATTCAAATATATTCTAGCTAAATCTCGGCTAACAAAAACATGTGAAAATAACTGTGCAAGTTTCTCCATTCCACTGAACTCTGAAAGTATATGTATTTTACAAGCACTATTAGTTTTGTGAAGAAATATATTACAACTTAAGTTTAATTTTTGACCTTATCTAATGTGGGATTTTTGTTTTTCGAAAATTCTACTCAGTAGGCGTTTTTGAAAAACGAAAAATATGTAATCTATAATTAATCATACAAATTTCAATACAAAACTTATTGCGAATGTCTTGAAAATTTTCTTTAAAAAAACTCAAAATTTTATTTTCTTATGAAATATTAATGTTTTAATTAGAAAAAAAGTGTTTGATTTAAAAATAACTTAACGCATTTTTTGGTTTAAATTAAATTTGATAAAAAGTAATTTGTGAATAATTGGCTAATGAATGACTTAATTAAATTATTGACCAGATAGAAAGTTGTTTTGCTAAAAAAGTCAATTAATTGCATTATGTAAGTCCACTTAAACAAACTCGATTTTCGAAGAAGGGAAATTTGTTATTTATTATTTAAAAGACTTGGGTATATTTCGCTTCTGATTTCTTAGTTTCTTTTAACTTTACAAAATTGAGCTTTTTTATTCCATGTAATTTAAATAATTTTATTCAAAAACTATGAAAATTGTTTTATAATTATTTTCAAATAAAACTAAGTGCTCTTTATTAATTCAGTTAAAAACACCAATTAGGTTTAAAAAACTAATTTAATTTTTAAAACAAACATTTAAAATTTCGGCAGCTTATATAACATAAAACAATTGAAAGTTATAATATAAAATCTAATTATGAACCATTCCAATATCACTCTTAAATAGAATGAAAGTTTTGAAAATATTACTCAAGTTTTATGGCAACACAAAACATGCCTTATATCAGCGTTATCTCCAGCAACTTCACAACACACCTCAACCTTAATTCTACGCACATTGTCGGCTATCTTTAACATTAGCAATTATCTATTTTAATAAAAGATTTTTTTATGAATTCTTGTTTGTAGAAACTATTCTATTTCAAAAAATTAAAAAACTTATACCAGGTTGTTTGTAAGAATTTGCATTTTGAATAATTTTTTTAAAAATTTATTTAAAAACAACTTGGCGCTTTTTATTGCGGGCTTGCTATAATCTCAAAACGTTCATTTTATGAATAAATAATCTTTCTTTTAAACGCACACAGTTTTATTGTTTTTTTTTGTTTAAAATAAAATTTATTAAAAACAAAGACTAAAAGTAGTTGAAATGGAATTTTTCTATTCGCAATCATTTTTAAGTAGAGTTTTATACCTGGCTCAAGAGCTTATTTGATTTACAGTCACCTCCCGTGGTTAAAACTCAACAAATTATTTAATTTTTTCTTGTATATTGATTTTTTATGTTTTTAGAAAAATTAACGAATTTCAAAATATAATAATATCCTAAAAATTATAGCTATATATTTTTTAGAAAAGCAAACGAACTTCAAAAATGAAACTATTAAAATCCGTTTTGAAACACGAAGTTATTACGTCACCTAAGAACAGTTTTTTTGAATTTCAATCTGAAAACTAATTTGACAAAATTTATTTCATCATCGGAGGTAATTACGAAAAATTTCACACGGCATATAACGAAGCAATTCTCTTTCAATAGGATTTTTTTGCGCCTTTTGGCGAGTGCTTTGATCTTTTTTTATAAAAATGTAGCTTCAAAACACAAAAATATCAAAAATTCTTGAATTTCCGATGTTTATCGCAGTTTTTTATCTTTTTGCTTCTGCGCCTAATATCACGGAAATTTCTACATATGTGTAGTTAATAATGAAATCGGAAGAAGCACTGTTATTGATGATTGTGATATTAACATGAAATATGAAGTAATAAGACTAGTTTAAAAACGTACATTAATATTATTATTATCGTGGTTTATATTACTATCAATGAGCGTTTTTTAAATGTCGAAAACTCAAAAACGATATAGATATCTATTGATTTCACTACAAAGCGATTCGAATTAAGCCGGGGAATCTGGTAACTAAAACCAACACTGTTGAAAAAAAGAAGAACGCATCATTGAAGCTAAATAATTTGATAAATCGTGTTAAAATAAACAGTGACACACAGTGAGCCACGAGGGATTGCAAATAAAGCAGATTGAAAAGAAGCGTATAGCCAGTGCATAGCAGTGAAGGATGAGAGTCCTTATGTTGATTGAGTCACAAGAGAGAAGTTTTAAAGCGCATGATAAACAAATATGCTTTGAAGCTTCTGATTGCTCAGTTCTTTTAGAATATTTTTTTAAATTCAATAAATAACATTGCCTAAATAATATTGACTTTTTGTCATTCAGAGGTTTATGAAAGACTTTGCGAAGGTATTTGAGCAAGTTTTTTATAACTCTTTTTAGGATATGGTAACTTAGGAAAATCATTAGAATTAATAGATATATAATGTGGCTAGGTACAATAATATAGTTGTTTAAGAACCATTAAAGTTTGAACCCAATACGCTTTTTCAATATAAATGTTCTTTTTAAAGTCGTTGCAATTTTTTCAAAATTTAGGAATTAGTCTCAAAAAGTTGGAAAATTGCAAATTGTTTTATAAAAACTCTAGTCAATTTTGTTTTTGTTTAAAGAACAAAATTCAATCTGTCTGTGCATTGATCTTTTACTTTTTGACTATAAATTAATTTGAATTCTTCTTCAAGCAATCACGGACCATCTCTTGAGAGAAGCAAGCAAATTAAATAATCAAGGTTTTTCTATTCCTTTTCCACATTTTGCAATCATCTATTAACACTTTTCTTAATGTTTTTGAAATAAAAAGTTGAAAAGTTATAAAATTTTGGTCCTTGGAACTCAAAAAATTTTGAAAACATTAATGTTTTGAAATTGATTTGAAAAACTGTTTCCCATCTATTCCAACAATTCAATCTTTTAATTCACCTACTTCCTAAATTGCGCCTCTTGACTATTCTCATACACGTTTAAATAAACATATGAAAACACATGAATCTAGATTAAATATTTAAAATTTAATAAAAAATAATAATACTTTAAAACTTTGAAGTTCAGAATGCCTTATAAAACGTATAAAGAATAATTTGAATAGCTTTGACACCACTTTGAATTTGAAAGAGGACTTAAGGATGTCTGCAAGGCCAGCCTCGGGTGCTGTTTTCTTGAGCGACAGACCTTTCTCAATTTAAAGACCTTTTTTGAACTAAATTTTTCATTTTTGGAGACAAATTTTCAAGCTATTATTGGAAGTTTCTATTTCATAATAAGATTTTGAGCTATTAGACCTAAAGAATAAGTTTATTTTCAATAATTTGAAGATGATAATTTTAAAGTTTTAAAGATGATAATTAAAAAATTTTGATTTTCTCTCACTAGTTTTTCACTTCTTAATTTGAACATGACCCTAGCTACAGAGATTTGCATGAAAAAAGAAATCTTTATTTATGCGAGTAAGCCTGACATTAATGTATGTAACTCCGTTTGTTTATTGCTTTTTAAACGATCCTTCTAGAATGATTCACGGTACATTCAATTTGAGCCATTAGGAATAAAATTAAAATTTATCTTATATCTTTTGAAATGTTTCAACTTCTTAATAATCTTTTGATCGCTAATTTTGATTTTCCTTACGAACTAGTTTCTGCGAAAGAAACAAAAATTTAATCTCTATAAACCACTTGAACTTTCATAATGATCTGACATGATAATGAGAAAACATGGTCTTCAACAAGCGAAACTGGAAAAGAAATTATTAAAGGAGGCTTAAACGCTGTCATGTAAGAAAAAAACAACAATTTTTGTAGATTAAATGAAATTGGATTATAAAAGTAACATAAAAAAGCTAAGTGGTTAATAAAACTAGAGATAATGACAGCTAAAAAACATTAACAATAGCTTCTTTGGCTTTTTAAACCAGCCTAAACGACATGTAAGGCAACTCAATTGCCTTTCAACCTCAAACAATTGAATCTACACATTTAGGCGCACAGCTTGTAGTAAGATCTTTTACAACAAAAATTCTTTTTGAAACAGGTTTAAATGAAGAATAAAATTGAAAATAAATAAATATCTAAGTTTAAATACCAAATAGATTACAAACGTGATAAAGAGTAAACTTTTTAAAAGTGGAGACAAAATAACTGATTCATTCGAAGATTTGCATTCAGTTCATATTATATGGCTTTTATGGTTATCATTTCTTGAAAGTTTTTTCCATGGGTTATTCGAAAAACTTCTAACACTAAGTTCTAAAATCAGATTAAATCTATTCCGTACCCAATTTTCAACAAAGCATAGTTTTTTTTATAAAAAATATATTCATGAAGACAATATTTGGAATCAAATTACATTTCACTTGAATGATCAATGAAAAAAATGTATTAAACAATCAAAGGATTGAATGCTCGTTTTGATGAGGTCTTCTGTAACTTAAACTATAAAACATACGTTGACAATTTTGTCAAAATAATGTACATGATAATTATAACCCAATAAAAATAAAAATGCCAAACTATCATTTCACTCTCAATTCTAAGGAAGATTTTATGGTAATACCCCAAATAATTTTTAGAATATTTATTGTTTTCATTATTATTATCAACATAACTTTCGTCACACTCGTTAATGTTAACAATAAAAAATAACAACTTTATATAATTGTCTCATCAAACGCTTCAGTAAAGCACACGCACTCCGAAAAAGATAAAATTCAAATAGCGCATGTAACTATGCAGGTATGCTCACATTTAACTAATCATACAAAGCTATATTTTTTTTTGCTGTTTTTTATCACAAAGATTTTTATAAATTTTCTTGGCTAACTTCCTGTGATGTGTTTTATTACTACAAGATAAATTCGCAATAAAAATCTACTTCATGTTATCATACATTGTGCATCTATCAAGCAAATTTAAGGATTATCCCCAGTACTTTTCTGCTAGCTTTATTTTAGATATCTGTAAATGTTTAAGAGAAATATGGAGTCAAATTATAAAATTTTATAGAAATAAATTATTTTTTGAACCTAATTTTCGATCTGTCACAAAGGTTTGTTCTTAATTAAACACTTCACAAACACACTTACCTCGTATTCAAATCAGAAAGAGTGGGTTAAGCACATAAATTTTGAGGTTTTAATAAGTATAGGATTCAGCATCTCGTCACCATAAACTGAAAACTATTAATTCGATCAAATTACTTCAGAGTTCTTCGAAAATTTGGATTTTTTTTGGTGAAAAGCATGGAATGAGACCAAAGAAAATGCAAACACGGGTATTATGTGCAAACATTTCTCAGCAGGAACTTGAATTAATCCAAATTTCTATTCAAGTGTGCTTTATTGGCGTTGCTAAACGTATATATTATTTTAATTAATTAATCTCATTAAGAGCTGATTTTGACTAATTTATTCCAATTTTATCCACGTTTTTCTATAATAGAATAAACAAGTTTATTAATTATTTTTCGTTGTAAATTCTTTTATTTAAGTATTTATTCGATAGTCAATTTATGACAAAGATTTTGCATAAAGATTCATAAGAAAAAATGAAAAAAACATAAATATCAAGTAAAAATCAATTTTAAGAGTTCTAAGGCGTGAAAAAATAAATTTTTATAAATAATCATAAATTCGAGTTTAATACAGCATAGGGTGAAATGGGAAAGATAAAAGCAGAGATGAGTGTGATATATCTCCTAACGACATCCTCCCTTGCATCGTTAGCATCTCTCACCACTTTTAAATTTCAGACGCTTTATGTACCAGCTTCCGAGATTCTTCTTGCTACTTTTACTGCTATTATCACCCACTCATCTCTGCAGCATTACCCAGAATCTTTTTAAAAATAACATTAGTCTTTATATATGTATAAATTATATAGTTTAGAGAAAAACTGAGTTTTTTCTATTTGAACTCAAATATCTGAGTTTTTTTAAATGAAATAATTGATGAAAAGAGTCCATTTGGAAATTTATAGCTCCGCACTTTGAAAATATCGGTAGGTGGTTATTTATAGTTTAGTAATTTGTAAAAAAAACTTTTCAAAACTCAAACTTGAACTTTCTGACATAATCTAATCACTCAAAAAATTTCACATACAAATGCACAAAACACGAGAAAACTTGGACTGCCTACATTAAAAATAAAAAAGGTACAATTAAATGATTTAAAAAACTTTCTTAGCTAATAAACGTGATGATTCGATGAAATGTTCACACGATAGAAACATTGAAAAAATCTGTTTCAAAATTTATTTTAAAATCCACGTTCTTCATAGAATTTAATTGATAAAAGCTAAATTATCTTTAAAATTGTATAACTGTTAGTTTTTTGAAGTTAAAAAAACATTTTTTGCATGCTTATTATAAATATTCCAATTATGCGATAGCTTGCTGACACAAGCACAAAAACAGACCACGTTTTTACACTCTGATTGATTTAAGCGAGAGTTTTGAAATAAAATGATAGCTGAATAGTTTAGTTTTGAAAATTAAAAACTTACAGTCAAAAAACGCTGATTTAAAACACATAAAATGGAGATTCAATGACAGTAAAAAGAGGGATACGCGTAGTAAGGAGTCCACGGGGAGCAGTTTCCAGAAGTGCGGTATAAAAACAATATAGACTCGAATTTCATTTCAATATATCTTTCAAAAATTTCTTCTTGAAACTTACGCAAACTCACAACTTTTTTCATCACTCCCTCTCGTTAACACTCCGTATCCGCCAACACTTCAACGCTGCTGCGATATTTTCTCAAAAAACCTTTTTTATGAGCTGTTAATATTGCCAAAATTTGTTGACTTCAAAAAAATAGATTCATTTTAACATATGATGAATAACAACAACTAAAAAAGACTCTTCCAAAGAATTAATCTGCGAGTTAATGAAAGGGATACCTTTATTTCTAATTTATCTTGCAACCTTTCATTTCCAAGTTTCAACTACTATTTATCTTGGTTATATGCTCTTATGCGTTTATCGTTATTAGTTATATAACGTGTAGTAAATATATAAGTATAAGCATTTAGCAAAAATTATTAAAATTTCAACTAAGTGTAAAGATGTAAACTAATATTAAATTTTAAGAAAAACTTCCTTGATAAAATCATACTGAAACTTGTATTTCCCAAATTTTATATTTATAGAGATAAAAATGCAGTTTTTATCATGCATAAATATTATTTTAACATGATAACGCGAATAATAGAAATATTTTGAATATTTTTCTCATTCAAATGAATATAGGATTACAAAAATTGCTAGTATTAATTTGGATTATAATTCAATCACGCATATTATACGCACCGAGAGGTAATAGTTGCTTAAGCTCTCATTACAAACAACAATTGCATCTGTAGATGATTAATACTTGTCAGAAATGATAATTAGAAGTACCATTGACTAATTTGGTTAGCGTTGCTTTTCATAAAAACTTCTAGTTCTTTTTGAAAACTTTAATTTTAACCAGCTCAAATGAAAATTTAGAAAGTTTTTGAACGCACAACATTCAAAACTCGCATAGATTTCCACGAAGATTTCACATTATGATTTATGCTTGAATTTGAAGAAGTGATTGTTCATATCAATCTTTGAGTATTATTAACACTTGGATAAGCACAATGCCAGATTCATTCATTATAAAAACCAAAAATAATAGATAACATTAATTTATCTTTGGCTTTAGAACGTCTTTAACACTTTAAAGAATTGAAATAAATGAACTTGAAGACTTAATCTTTTTTTTCGAATAATTCATTATAGCTGTTAGAATAGAAAAGGTATAAAACGCTCCACAAAAAAAACTCTATGTAATGAAAAATGCCAAAATTTTTAACCATTTTTGGTTTTAAAATAATTAATGAGTGTTTGTTAAGCACAAATATTTCTATGCATATATGTATGAAAACTTACATGATGCCTTCAAAAGCATATATAGCACAGAGCGAAGAAGTTTCATATTAGTTTGAGATTTAAATCTGACCAGATTGCGTTTTTTCGATCTAGATTCTTTTCGTCGACTTATTTATAGCCATTTAAAAAGCTTTCTTTGTTAAAACTTTGCTCAAAAATGCCAGTTTTTATTAACCATAAAATCTTTTTATTTCCTAGCCCTACACAGACCGCTTTAACTCATCGTGGCACAAATAGGTAAACACTTCACAACGAACACCCTTTGAAACACTTTGCTCATGGGATTATAAAAACTCAAAAGTAGTTAATTTCAAAAACTGATGATTAAGATAAAATGTTGATCTTGTAAAGAATAAATCAAAAATGTGTCTCAAAGATAGAAGGATAGTCTTTTTATATTTTTTCATTTTTGGCTTAGCAAGAAGCTATGACGACAACTATGATTTCGTTTTCGAAATAAAAGAAGAAAGCCCGCCAGGAACTTTAGTGGGAGAGCTAATAGAGTACCAAAATACTAGAACAGGAATCTACCCAAATGACTATAGTCCTTTTTCCGATTTATATCAAAATAAACATGAAAGTACTGAAAAGGTCTATCTCAACACCTATAAACTTGCCGACACTTCACAAAGGTTAGTTTGATATTCACAAGTTTGAAGGTTTATTTATTCAACGTTGATGTTAAAAAAACATTCAAAAAAAACTTTCAAATAAATGATGCTCTTGTTGCAAAAGATATTTAAATATATTTTTTAGTTTGAACTTGTTTCACGGAGTACAATCAAAGAAGCAAAAATTTATTAAATTATTTAATTGAAACTCTTATATAAATGTTTTGATTAGAAATGTCCAAGTTCAACCAGTGAAATGCAAAAAGTACTTCGAGTTATTCAAAAGCAAAATTTTAATTACTTATATTTAAAAGCGTGTATTTTTTTTTGTTGGAAAATTTCTGATAAAAATAAAATCTTTATTCCGAATTTAGTTTCGAAGGTTAATCTGTTTTGATCAAACCTATGAATAAAAATAACTACAATCAACCCAAAATCGTATAAAAGTTTCCGAAATGAAAATCAATTTAAAAGTTAAACAAATGCTTTGACAGTTCTTATTTCAAGCTGGATGAAGCTAGGCTCACAGTCAACCAACGCATCGACAGGGAGGAAATATGTGCCCAAGAACGACAACACCGAGACTCTGAAGATTCTGACGTGTGTTTCGTTACATTGACTTTAGTTGAAAGCGAAAGATCCATTCTCATTAAGCATGTGTTAGTGAAAATTATAGACATAAATGATAACTCCCCCTTCTTCAAAGACAACCAAGTTATTCTTGAGATCAATGAAAACGCTCCTATAAGTAAGTTACTATTAATAAAATGTTTTGTTTTCAACACAGTTTGAAAATAAAGATTTTAAAGTGTAGATCCAAACATATTTCATAAAAACCATCATCCACTTTTTACTTGCAAGCCGACGAAAGCTTTTCGAAGCTAAGAAGCCACTTAAACGTCAATTTGTCAATCGCACCAATCGGCTTACACTCTTTACAAAAAGAAAACTACCAAATCGCAATAAATCTCTTTCAAATACATTCATAAATTCTACAATTGTTTTACTAGGATTAATATTCACAAACTATATAGACGTGATCAAAAAAAAAGCATTTATAAAATCCCACTATTGTAGTTTGCTGCAAATCGTATGACAACCTCATTTATAACAAACTGGAAATAGCTAAAAAGTTCTTAAAATCGTAATAGAGTTGATTACCAAAATTTTTAATCTATACAATGAATTTTCTTTCGAATTATGTGATTATATAAAAAGTTTTTTATTTCTGATGGCTCAAACTATTTTAGCTTTTTAATAATTGTAGCTTCATTTATAAAAAATTTTAACCCCATGTGAATAGAAAAAAATATCCCAAAAAAATCACTATTGGAAAGCTAAATTCTGTTGCTATGACATATATCAATAAACAATGCATGCTCTTCGAGGTATTTTGTTTGCTTAAGTTTCATAAAATTTTTTCAGCTTAGATCGGGTTTGATAGAACCAAGCGCGTCTTTAGAAGCGTGATTTTATTGATAAAAGAATATCTTTCAGTCAAATGAGTATTCAGCTATATTTAATGTCAAGTATCAAAATTTATAAAGCTTTTTTTATGTTTTTTGAATAGCTAAAAATAATCACAGCATTCATAAAACTGTTGGAAATGACTTTTCGTGACCTTAATCTGCTCCCATACATAATTATTGATTTATATCCATTAAAGAATGCGAGTGGGGTGGATTAATTAAGAATTATTTATTTATTTATTATTGTTTGATGCATATGATATAGTGCAACAGTAAAATCAATTTGATTTAGATGAAAAAAGCTTCAAAAAATGTTGAAATATCAATACCCTTTGAAAAGGTTATTTTTCATACAAAAAATTCTCGCTTTAGATTAGATTGACGCTTGGACGACTGTATAATTTAGATATATATATATCTAACTCATATCACCTGTGTGGAAGTTAATTATCCTTCAAGAAAGTGCATAAAAGGGAAAAATGTATTTTTATAATTACATAGAAAATGATTCAGAAAGGTAATGTTTAAGAACAAAAAGTTTCTTAAATTTTCCAAGAATCTATTAACACTAATGACCAAACAATCTTTGCTTAGAAGATGGAAACTATGCTTGCATTTTTATTTATCATATCTCTGTACCGATTTTTAATTTATTTTATAATGAACTTTTCATATCTACTCTTTTTCTTGTGCTTATAATAGTACCTTTCGTTTACTCGTTCACACCCTTTCACATAAAACTCCCTCTTCGATTGCTTTGCTCATTACTTTTGAATTTGAATCATTTATTCAAAAATTTTCAACAACTTGTGTTACATAAATTGTATTACTAATATAACTAAAATTTATTGGTTGTATCAGTTTTATATATGTCATGTTGCTGTCGCAGTTTTGTTGTGGTCAAAAAACTTTTTTCCCATTTTTTAATAAGTTTTAACAAATTATTATTCCTTGATTTTTGAGATATAAAACTTCAACTAAAAAATCAGTCTCTTTCATTATATTATCTAAGTTTTAAAAGTTAATTTTACTAACAACTGTATCTACAGACACCAAGTTATATCTACCTATGGCATTCGATGCCGACAAAGGCCTCAACAACATCCAAGAATATCGTTTCATGAGTGGCGAAGAAGATGACCAAATCGAACCAACATTCATTCTGTCACAGGGTGAAGATCAAGATTTTACGGAAATGAACATGCACAGAATTTCTTTTCGAGATTTTCCGTCGATTAATTTAGAACCAAAGTTAATAGTTTCTAGGCCTCTCGATAGAGAACAAAAAGAACGATATACGGGCTGGCTTATTGCTATTGATGGGGGCTCTCCCTCACGAAGTGGCAGTTTGGAGATCGCTATTCAAGTTATAGACGTGAATGATAATTCCCCCCTATTCGATAAATTCTCATACACTTTAACTGTGCAAGAAGATCTTCCTGTGGGTTCAGTCGTTCTCAATGTTAGCGCTACGGACGCAGATACAGGCAACAATGCTCGAATAACTTATTCTATTCAAGGATCAAATGAATACTTCCACATTGAACCAGATTCAGGAATTGTGTATCTTGCTAAAAGTCTTGATTACGAACGAAAAGTTTGTTTTTTAAATGAAAATTAAAATTATGAGATATTTCGAAAATTGAGATATTAATAGTTTTTATGTGCATAAAAATTTAAAAAATTAAAATTTTTCAGCAAGTTCATAGCCTAGTGGTCTCAGCAAAAGACTCCGGGTCTGGTGCGGTTCCAGTCTTAGCGAAAGCAACAATTCACGTTTCTGACACTAATGACAATGAACCGAAAATGAAATTTGGTAATTTTCCAGTAAGGGTACAAGAGAATAAAGAACCTGGAATTTTCGTTGTTCATTTTTCAGTAGAAGATAAAGATAAAGGCGACAATGGCCGCGTGTTTTGTTGGTTGGAAGATGATTTAGCTTTTGAACTAAAACAGCATCAAGCAAACATTTACATGTACACATTAGTTAGTAAAATTTCACTGGATCGTGAACAAGAAGAGCATTATAGAATTAAAATAATCTGCAAAGACCATGGTTGGCCTGTCCTTGAAAGATCTGAGTACATCGAGATTTTGGTGGAAGATGAAAATGACAATGCGCCTCATTTTAGTAAAAACATTTCTTACATCAATATTTCTGAATCCACGTCAATAGGCTCGAAACTTGTTAAAATTCAAGCCGATGATGCCGACAAAGACATGAATGGCGAAATTAGTTATAGCTTCAAAGTCAGCAATTACGAAAATAATCCTCGCAGAGATTTATCTGAGAAAAGTTTGTTACCAATAGAAAACAAGAACTTGAGCTCTAATGACTTAATGACCGGAACATTACATGAATGGTTTCATTTAAATTCGGCAACGGGATTACTTACAGTGAAAAATGAAATTGACTTTGAGAAGGTCACCAAGGTGCATCTGCAGATCACCGCTCGAGATAAGGGCACACCAGAAGCACGATCTTCATCGACCTTTCTCATAGTCAGCATTTTCGATATCAACGATGAGCCACCTATATTTTCCAGCAAAGCATTCAGTTTTGGAATAACGGAAAATCAATCTCCAGGCAGTGAAATAGGCCACGTGACTGCTTCTGACTTGGATTCTCCACCTTACGATAAATTCACATTTGCTATCGTTGAACCTCGTCATTTTCACGATAAAAGTTCGAATCAGTATGAGCATGAAAAGCAGGAAAGAAAAAATTATTTTGATAATGGTTTTGATGCTTCAAAAACTAAAAGTTCAAGATTGTACAACGAAAGAAATTTGAATTATGATAAACATTATTCGATGCACCATCACAAGCACCAATCCATCAATCCACACGATTGGTTCACTATCGATGAAAACAGTGGTAGAATTAGCACCGTAAGAATATTAGACAGAGAACAACATTCTGTTTATAGATTTTGGGTCACTGCAACGAACACGATCCACCCTTTTTTTGTGGCTTCAGCAGAAGTAACTGTTAGCGTTGCAGACGAGAATGACAACCCTCCTATAATTTTTTTCCCGCCATCTGATAATTACCCTTTTCATATTCCCATATATGCTGGAAAAAACTTCCAAGTAACTAAAGTAATTGCTAGTGATGCAGACGTCGGTGATAATGAAAAACTTTCGTATTCCATCGTAAAGGGAAACGATGATGAACTATTTGAAATAAATTCTGAAAGCGGCGAAGTTTTAGTCGCAAAAGACGAGGCTTTTACTTCTAATGAAATTACACGTAGTTACACACGGAATGCTGATTCATCTGATTTAGACTCCATCCACAAACTACTCATTTTAGTAAAAGATTTTGGAATTCCTCAAAAAACCGCAATAATTAACATAGAGATTTATATCAACAAATCAATACAATTTCGTTCCGGTTTATCAAATTTGGACCATGACTCAGATTCATTTTCTTTTATTTTTTCAAACATTACTTTTGACTTTTCTTCTTTCACTGGAAAGTACGTACTTTTTTTGATAGCCATTGTTTCTTTTATTCTTGTCGTGGTAATCATTTTGGTCGCCATTTTCACCAGACGATTTTTTCTAAGAAGGCGCAAAAAACAAACGTTAGTTATGCTCAAAAAATCCAGTTTGAACAATACTAGTACTATCCCGAACAATCAAAACAATGTCTCTAGTTTGAAATTTTCAAAACAGTTTTCAGGACCGAAAGTTCAAAACAACTTGTACGCCACTGTTAAGCCCAACGCCTTAAAAAATGCAACAACCTCCAGCAGCTCCACAAACGATATCAACAAATTTGATCCCATTGACCGAAACAGTCCTTATTTCAAAAGTATTGACATCAGCAATGATATCAACGACTTTGTTTTTCAGGATAATAAATTCAGCAACACCCCAAACTCACATGGCACGTACATCACAAACGTCAATTCTACGTCAAGCAACAATAACTTCTACAACAGTCCAAGACTTGCATCTATAAACATAAATGGCATGTCAACATTCCAGCCTCAAAAAACCAAAATGTTTTGCCATGAGGAGGCTCTTAGTCATCTTCCGAATCAACCAAAGGTTTGATAGAAGTTGCAATAAATTTTATGGAAATATCTTTTCATGTTTTGATTTTTGTGCACTAATCGTCGTCATAAAGTTTGAGGCTAGAACATTTGTCTAGATAATAAACGAATAATCAAAAATGTTAGTTTATAAAGCCACAGGGAGTTTGTGTTTCAAATGTTTTTGAACAACATCGGTAAGGGCTCAAACATTGAAATGATTGGGAATGCTTTGTAATGTTAAAATTTCGGCACTTCAACCATAATACACAAAGCAAACAACCATGTTTTTTTGAAACTCTTGAAACAATCTATTCTTTTTACTTTCCGCTTCAATTTGTATTTCGGCATGATCTGAAAACCCAAAGAATGATCAATAGAGATCTTCACATCGGTAGATAAAATTTTTTAAAAATAATTTTAAACAAAAGCTAATCTAAGCTTCTTGGCCGTTACCACTTATAAAAGAATCAAAGCCATTAACCAAAACCTTTTTTATTCTTGCCTTTGTTTGTGCATGAATAACAAGCATTAACCATGGAAAAATTGATTTTACAAGAAAAGCTATAATAAAGATGAGATTCTGTAAATGCATAACTTAAAGAAAACTTTTTTTTTTTGAAAGTTATATTATTTTAAAATGATATAATCTAATCAAAATTTTAGTTTTATTGATGCTTTTAACTCTGGAAAATCAAAAGTTAAAATAAATTTCATACTTTCAGTATTGCTTTTTCAAGAACAGTTTCACATATATTTTGTAAAAAATTCAATTCAATAATTTAAATTGAAATTTTACGAAATATGTTGCCAAAAACATAAAACTTTGAAAACTGTGAAAAAAGTATGTCGATATAAAAAAATCCTATTAGAAAATACATTTGTATTTCTGCATTAACTAATGTGAATGTATTTAATAAGGATATAAAATGATTGTGTAAAATAACTTTGATCTCGCACATGTTTTCTTGCGTGTTCAATCAAGCATTTTTCTTCATGCAATTAGTTTTCTTCCATTTATGCATAATCACTTTTCCATACAGTTCCTTCCCCATTTACGCACTATTATCACTCCCTTGTGGTTCTTAATGACGTTTGTTTCATATTTTGGTTTTATGCCTTCTATACTGTTATTTGATATTATAAAACAAGTGAATACAACCTTTGCGCCATCGTTTAATTTTTTTTAAACCTACGCTTATGGCTACTGATGACAGCAATAAAATCATAATTGGGTCATAACAGTCGCGATACACAAGAAGGAGAGTAAATGAAATCGTCAAAATCACACTTTTTTGGTATCAGTAATTTTCAAATAATAGTTTTTGAATGGTTTTTTGAATTTTGTTTTTAAATGTTTCTATGAAGTTATTTTCATCACGAATAAAATTTTGAATGTTTAATTTCAAGCACCATTGACACATCACAGAGCTGTTTGCTTGTCAAGGTTTTTATAGACAACCTTTGCGATATTAACACCATTAATGACTGGATAAAATAAAGCTTTAAAAACTCTAAAAATATTTCAAAACTGTTTGTATTTCACTCATAAGACAAGATCGCAATAAAACAAATATTTTTTTTTAATTAGTATGGCAAACGATGTAAAACGGTTTGACGCAGAAGTATTTGTGATAATAAATGTTTATTGAGCAGAGTGATTGATCTTGTGAAAAATTGCTCCGTGTGCTTTTTAATTAATTGATAAGACAAGCGTAATCATTCAAGTATCAATTTTTAAATTGAACAAAATCTATGGCTGAAGCAAAATCTTCTTGAAGTTTTTGTGTTAAAAATTTTTAAATGTTGTTAAAACTGCGTATTCTAATTTTATTTTGACATGGAATAATATATAGTATAAAACCTTTTGTTATTTTCATTCAAAAACAATATTGAGTTTTTAACGAATGCTTTCCTGCGTAACTGTATTTCTCAAGCTTTCGAGTACTCATTCATCAAACTGCAGCAACACATGTCGACTAAAAATCAAAAACAACAAAGCTAAATTAACTTTCAAAGTCCGATCAAAACAATTAATCGCATTACTCTTGCGTGGAAGACTGCCTTTATGTTACACAGATGTGAAGCCATACTTAAGCCCTCGTGCCAAACAAAGTTATCTCAATTGAGTGGTGTTTTATATTCAATTTCCACGGTAATTTTTGATATGCTGTCTTTCGTAAAAATTCTATGAATTATTTTCGAAAAATATTGAAATATTGGCTATAAATGTAACCATCATTTGAGATAGAATACTTTTCAAAAATGACTTAGTTTCATTGATGTTTGTTTAAAGATAAATAAACTATTTAAGTAACGTGATGTGTAGTAAAACCTTGTTTATCGTTTAAAAGTAATGAAAATGATATGAAAAAATTAATTAGTTTTCACAGACGGCTTTTTTGAGTTTAAATGAAGAATTTTTAAACTTACGATAAAAATAAATAGATATTGGAAATATTTAGAGTGATTATGTAGCATTACAAATATTAATCTCCTACTCAATAGATTTTTGGCCTAATCTTTATTTATACAGCATTTGTCTTATAAAAGCTTTATGCATATAAAATTTTGTCCAGCAAACATTTGTTCCCACGAAATCTACCAGACTCCACCAACTGTTCAACTTCAACCCTGGCTCGCTAGTGTTCTTGAAACATATAAAATTATCTCATTTTACCTTCAAAGCGTATATATTCTCGGCGTTTTAAAAAGAAAAGAGTTAATTAAACCCAAAAGCTCCTTTTTTATAAAAACTTCAGATTCACGTTGCATTTTCTGTTGTTTGAAAAAAAATAAAACCCTCCTACTTTTATTTTGATGGTCCAAGTTTTATACCCCACTAATTGATTTTAATAACACAATAGCAATATAGGCTTGGGATTGCACACATTTCTTCAGTATTCAGACATTTCAAACTGTCATTATCTACTTTACTGGCATTTCTTAGTTTACAACAATTTCTCAAATGTTTTTACAAGTAACCTCAAATAAACAATAGAAAGTTAAAACTTTTGTCTATGCAAAAATGAGTAGTTTTATAATGAGATCATATACTACGCTTTAAAAGAATAGACGAAAATGAAAAAACAGAATTAATGAACTTGATTTTTTAATTTTGAGAAAATTTACTTATATTACAAGTCTCGCCGCTTTTTATTTATGCAGTTTATATAATCAAATGCAAACAGCTAGTAAATCTCCCTATATTATTTTCTCATTTTCTTCAAAAATTTGAACAAGCAAGAAAAAAGACCACTTCTTTTTAAACAATTATTATAATAACTATTTTCATATGAGAAAATATTGGAAAAGCAATATGAAAACCTTGTGCAAATTTTTATCAAAGCTATAAAACTGGGGGAAATTTTACACACACTTGTAAACACAAACACAAAAACACTCTTACATCATCATCAATTGGAAAAATGCTTTTCGAACTTTCGGTACTTTACACACAGAAAGCCTTACAAAATTGTTTAGGTAGTGATCCTTTAAATGAAAATTTTATTTTAAATTAAATATAAAATCACTGGAAAGCTTTTTCAAATTAAAGCAAAAGTTCAAAAAAATAATTTTTAGTTTGAGCAGCGAAGCCCTGAGAAGTGGTATGAGAGCTTCAATAACAAATGACAAGGCATTTTATTTTAAAAACTTCCCATTTATTTTTGAAAGTGAAGCGTGCATAGATCTCTTCTTATTTTTGCACAAGCCTCAGGCTTAGTTCTTAGTTGATACTTTTCTTAAATTAAAATAAATTTTCTCATTCTATTTGAGAAAAGAAAAGAATTGAAAGCAATAAAAATGTTTTCAAAACAACTTTTGTTTTATATCACCATGCCAGTTAATCGCTGTTTTATCACACGATTCTCGCTTTTCTAATGTCTTTTAATTATATGACAATAAATAACTACAAAAAAATTTCAAAAGGTTAGTAGAAAAATTTTGCTTGTTTTAATAATAGTTTTTTGTGTTATCAATTTGTGTATCATGTGTATGTGAAGCAGATTTTGAAATATTTAATTTCATTTTGTCACAAAAATTTTCAAAATATCTTTCTAAGTTCCAAACTTTTTTTGTTTTTATGTAATTTCTTTGTTCAAAACCAATTATTGCCTGAAAAACAATTCACGAATTTTAAACTTTTATTGTAAATTCCACGCACCTTTGATGTTAATTTAAAAAGCTTTAAAAAGTCTTAAATGATTAGCAGGAGGCAGCAAAAGGGGCATTTTGCGAAAAACCTGTGTGGAGTCCCCAAGGAAAAAAGGAAGAAAGTGTGGAGGTTTTTGTTGATCATTATTTCTGAAATCTGTTTAGAATCTATCAAAATGTGTTCTTTTTGAACAACTTCAATTAGTTTTGAATTGAAAATTATTTTTTTGTTCTGCGTTTTTTTTTAATTCAATTTGATAATAGGATTCAATTTTCATAGAGAAGGTTTTTTTAAAATTAAATCTTCGCAAATAAATTAGTAATATACTTGAAACCGTTTTATAAAACTGAGAGAATAATATATAAAAAGCATTTTCTTAGATGTAAAAAAAAATTTACGTGCATAATTTTGAAACTAATTAAGTAATTCAATCAAAAACAAACGACTAATTAAAATTGTTGGAAGTTAGGATAAAATTTCTAAAACCATATTATAAAACTTGAGTTGAATATTCAAAAGTTGATAAGAAACAGACCCACTGAATGCTGGTGTGTGATGTACTTTTCGAACTTTAAACCTAATCTCTCAAACTTTTCTTAGATTAGCTGGGCTTTTTGACCGGATTTTGTGAATTTGAAAAATGAAAAATTATTTAATTATTCACGGGGTTATATAAAGCAGAAACGTGAGTATAGACTTTTTTTACTAAAGTTCCTACCCTAAAAACCTTTGGTGAACTTAGAATGTAATTATAAAAATTAAATTTAACAAAAATGACTTTCGAAGAGTTTCAGAATAGACCAATTTTAACACCTTAATGTTGGAGAGAAACGCTGGTAAATTAAGAAGAAACTTAGCAAGTACTGTATTTCAACGTCAAAACTTTCAGTTATTTCCTTGAAAAGATTTTGGCTGTTACATTTCAACATCTAAAAAATAATAAAAGCTTTCGAATTTTCAAAAAAACCATTAAATAAAAAAATTTTTAAAAACTTGTGAATTACATCATGCTAAATAATTAATCCGAACAATGCCTTAAACCGGAGCGTTTGGAGTGGCAGCTTGCGAGATAGCATCTGCCTGCAATCAGACCATGTAATGCTTTGCCTCTTTCACGCTCATCCTGCCAAGCATTTAATACTGACACGACATTTAATGCAATTTTTAAAAATGTTTATAAACAACTTTCCAATGTTAGGCTTGGCTACATGAAACGTTTTGTCTAAACTTAGTTTTGTATAGGTCCATGAATCAGAGAAAATAAATGGAATAAATAATTCGGCTGTTATGATAACGCACCTAACGTTGAAAGAATTCAGTCAAATAATTCTATTCTTTATTGTTCAGAAAGTATTACTGATAAAACAAGAAAAATACATGTTAAAATTTTTACTTTTGGAACAAGTGCATTCTCCCATTTTTGAGCTTTAGATTTTCATGAAAACCTGGATCACTATAAAAAATTTCAAGTTTTCAAACGATTTGGTGAATATTAAATAAAAATTAAATTAGTCTATTTTGCGTTAATTATTCAAAACGAAAAGCCAAACGAGGATTATAAATCTCAATCGGCTAATTGTTATAACTGCCTTTTTTGGGCTTGCAACTGAGAATTAAAACCTTTGAATCAAAATGCAGTTTGAATTGATTCTATTGAGCTATTCAAATGACGTTGGCACACAAAAAACTTTACATAAAACACTGTGAAACTCATTTGAGTGTTTTTAAAGGTTAGTTTCTAAAGTAGTTTTATGTACTGAGTGCTTATTGTTCATGACTCGATCGATTATCTGATTTGCATTTGTAATGAATAAGTTGTCTTCATTATTTCAAAGTTATTTTCTTTTATAGGCATTTTTTTTAACTTTTGGAAACTGCTCAGGAAACATAATTCAAATTATTTTGCCGCAGTCTTTAATCTTAAACAGTTGCAACCAACAATTTTCAAAATGCCCAATGTTTAATACCTAAAAGTTTTTTTTTGATTTATTTTCGTCAAAAATTTCTCCAAAACTGAACTTTGAAACTGTGATATGAATGTTATGGTTCTCAAAAGCTTACAAGAAAGTTCAATTTTTTTCATTAATAGCTAATTAGACCTCTTTATTGTCTCATATTTTATTGAATTTATGAGATTTAAATAAGCAGGCCTTGATTAATTAATGGAAATAAGTGAAGGTCATAAAAAGAATATGGGAAATTCGCAAAAAATTCAAACTTCAGTTTTTTTAATTAATGAATAAAAATTATCATTTCAAGTGAAAATTTCACTTTCTTTTTAAATCGAAGAAATTCATAATTGTAGAAGTAATTTTGAAAATTTTAAATTGAGAAAAGATTGATATGGTGACCAATCTACACTGCAAAATCTTTGATTAATTAAATTTCTCCTCTCACGAACTTTCAAAAGCAATATTATTTTTTAATTTTAGTGACGATTTTTAAAGATCGACTATTGAATCGTATTCTTAATCAAATAGGGAATGAAATTGGAAACTTTTTTCTTTATCTGTAAGTTGAATCATGTGGAAAACTGATGTGATTGCTAAATGCATGCGACAGAGCAGTTAAGACAGGATGCCACGATCCGCACCTCATGCAAACAATACCGCATCACGTAATCCTCAATAATAATGAATAAATTTTCTATATGTTTAAGAAAGATTTTATTTTTTCAAGCCAGCATCGAATATAATCTTATGTACATTAGGAGCCTGATTAAAAGTAGTTGTTGAATGGTCGTCTGAACACTACCCATGTGGTGATATATAAAATATTTTTTTTTGCTTTTCCAACAAAACAATAAAATAACTAAAAAAACGTTATTTATTAAAAGTTTGGGTTGACAAGGTCGAATAAAAAGAAGCCGAAAAACCTTTTAAATCAGCCAAACCTATACAGTTTAGCGTCACGTTTATCTAAGAAATAGTAGCATTTTGCACAAAGAAGAGTGCATACAAGCTTAAGTGTTAAAAAGCGAAAAAATGGCTTTTGAAAACGAACTAGTCGAACTATCAAACTTATTTTTTTCTAAACTCGAACCAAAAATACTAGTAAAACTTCTCTTTCCAAAACTGTGATTAAATTTTATTTAAAATAAATTTTCACATAGAATACAATTTCTACTAAAATAAAAAATTAATTTCCAAGCATTATCTAAAAACTAAAAATTTAATTCAAAAGTCAGGCATTAATATAAATATATGCTTGAAAAAATGTCTTTCTGGAAAAAAGTTCAAAGTTTTTGGTTTAATGCGCAGTGAATACAAGGATTTAAACACAAAAGTAGTTGTTGATGGATGATAGAAAATTTTTTCAAAAAAGAAACTTTATGACTCAGTCGATAAAACCGTAAAAATGAAAGTTGTTAATGAATTATATGAGAGATTTGCTTTGTAATCCAAAAATCCTTCTTGTTTTGAAATAATGTCCAAAGGTTACCAACGAGATAAGAATAATCTAACTGAGTTGATGACAAAGAATAACTATAGTTGTGATGATAATGTGCACTAATCACAAAACGGAAATGCTAATGGTAATACATTGCTTCTCATTATGAAGGATACTCGAATGAAGAGTATGTAGAAGATAAGGATAGCACTAAAATTGAAGCTTTTAGTTCTGTTTTAATCATGAAAATAAATTTAAAATTATTTAAATAATTATTTTAAAAAGTTTATACTGGTTAAATAACTAAAAATAAGTTTAAAAAATTATTAAATTTGAAATATGAGAATTAATTATAAATGCAAAAATTTTCTTAATTGGTTTTTTTCGTGACTTGAACCTCCTTACAAATGGGCATTCCTATGTGGAACAGAAATTAAATACATCCATTTTAACTCAAAAACTCTATGATTACCGTTTAAATATTTTTCAGCTTGTTGAAATCATTGTTTTTATCACATTTTCGAGTTTTACTTTATTATTAGTAAAATGACAGCTTACCATTTGAACGATTCAATTTAACTAGTTTTAATAACGAAAGACAAAGATGTGAGAGAATTTAAATTTTCATAATCTAATCATTACTATTAAATCAAAAGATTTAAGCTAGGAATTTGCTTTTCGTTTTCATATTAAATCCTTCTCGTCTAATTTAAGGATTTTATACCATAAAACAAGATATAAAACTGCTTATGAAAAGAAGGAATGTAAGAGCTGCATGCAAAATTTCTTTGAATTTTTATTTAAATTTGAACAATTGTTTAAAAACCTTGTGTAAAAAACTAACCAAAAATTTCAGAAGTATAAAGTTGTCTTCCAATAATCCTCAAAGTTACTACTTTAGATTGAGGACATATAGATTTTAAAGAATTAAAAAAACTAAATATTTTTATCTAAAAAAACTTAGATGTTTCGAATATTTTACAAAACATATAAAATAACAGAAATATATACATATTTGGCAGGTAGGAAAACTATTGGAGCAATTGAAAGTACAGAAGACTGATTCTTCATTCATGAGCCATACCCTTACTGATAACTTGTGCAGGATTGACATTTGAACCGATCCATCATCCACAGATATAAGAGCTTTCATTGAAAGCACTGTGGCACGAAATATTTGAATTGAAACTACTAAATGTAAATAATGCCCTCATAATTTTAAAATCTATCTCTATTTATAGGCTAAAAACGTGTTTAGCCTAACGGCAACATCAAAACATTGGTATTTTTATACAGGATAACAATACAACAATCACACTTTCAAAGAAATATGAATGAACAATAAAACTAAAAATTTTATAAAATTAATTTCAACACGATCATCCCTTATGAACGTAATTTTGTTTATATTTAACGTTTCTTCACCCTAATGTTCAATTTTACTAATCCATCATCCCCCAATAAAATCACTACACAAACTTTACTAATGCAAATTTTTTAAGCGTTAAAAATTAAATTTGCTCTGTATTTTTCCAATTTCAAAGTATTTAAAAGTATTCTATTTTCAAACGTCGTTTTGGTATTTTGTTTAATTTGAATGCACCGTTATTTTTACGAATTTTTTGAAGAACCAATCCATCTTAGAAACTTTTTCACCTTGTTCTTGATTATATATTGGATCATCTAAACTTTTCTATCAGTTAATAATCTCAGCAACTCATCTGTCAACACACGGTTTAATTGAATTTACGATTATGTTGTGTACTTATAGCTTTTTGATGTGAAGTGATTGAATTACTTTTTTGTGGGTATCCGAATGTATTTTGTTTCCATTGAATACAAATAAATACATATCTTTCTACGAAATCATTTGTAATCGAAAGACTTTCTGTGGTACTTAATTGTTGTAAAAACCAGCTATGTTGAAGCATTTTGATTTCAAAATTTTTGCAACGGCCATTTAGTTTAACTCCTCATTTATTTTTTCATTGATGGTTTTTGAAAAAATATTGAGCAACAACAGTTCAGAGAAAATTTTTTTGCAAAATTGATAATTTTTTTCCATTTATAATCTTTAAAAAAACCTTATTGAATGAATAATTAAACATATGTTTGCATAAGATAAGTTTTAAGGATATTCCTGATATTTGTTAAAATATTTGTTTTCCAGTGTGAGGATTCAATATTTCTCTTAAACCTTATCTTTTAAATGCAGTCGATATTATTTTCTATAATATAAATTTTTCAAATTGGAATTTATATAATAAGAAGATTGATTTGAAGAGTTTTTGATTTATATATAGTGCTTAAATGGAATATTTTTGAGTTTTGAAGTTTTTCATTCCAAAGATATATTTCAAATATTTTTATTTGAATCGAACCATTTATATGTTTAATTATAACTCTTCAACTATTTTTATCGATATATAATTTTTATGTAATTTATTTTTAAAGATACTTTTCATTTAAACTCATTTTATTGGAACTTTTCACTGTTTAATGTCAAATCTACATTTGATTATCGTGCTGCTTAATAGTATAGGAAAGTGTATTCTGTAGTGGTAGAGAATTAATTTGTACCGAAAGTAATATAGTTCGCTTGACTTAATGAGTCAGAGAGACAAATCATTGAAATAAATTATTTATACCTTCACAAACCTATTTAAATAAAAAACTATTTTTTCTGAAACAAACTGTTTTTCTTAACCGTTTTGTTAGTTAAAAATCAAGTAGAAAACAAGTTTCAAACCAGTTATTAATTATTTCAAAAAAAACATAAATTTTTTGAAAACTTATGTATGAAAAATTTGATAAACAAATACAAACGTGAGTAATTGTTAAAAGGATAAGAAAGAGAACTGTCTAAAAGATGAGCGAACGCAATGGATATGGCCGTTCTAAACGCATCAGCGGGCAGACTGCTATCTTTTAGTAGCGTCGTTAGATACTTCTATATAGAGTGTATTGAGGCTGAATAATGATTATTGCAGCTTGGCTTGAGGCCTTTCGAGGAGAAATTTTATTCGGATTGCTCACGAAAGCCATCAATCATTGTCCTGAAACGTGTTTCAAAAGCATAATGCACTCATTAACGTGGCCAAATACATGAGAATCTGATGCATCGTTTGTACGTAATTGCTATGCTCTTCTACATAATGATGGATACTTCAATTAAAACTTTGAAAAAGGTTTCTATGAATAGTCGTTGACAACTTAAAAGTTAGTTCCCAACTGAGAGTGAATTAGTTCGTTAAGAAGCTTGTTTTTCAACTCTCATTGAATAAACAGGTGTTAAAAAAGTGAAAAAATATTAATTAGTGAAACTTTTCAAAAAATTTAAAAAAAAAAAATTTTGTTTAAAAAATATTTAAAATAAATACTCACCGGTTTTGATTAATTTTAAAATACTTCAAGCAAGCTAAAAGTATTGAAGTGCATTTTAAAAAATACGTCATTATGTCTCATAACTAAGAGGATTATTAAGCTTGAGTGTGCATGCATGCTCCGAGTCAAAAGCAACGTCACTAGATATGCTTATAACAAAAAATTATAACATTTCAACAGTAATTTTTCAGATTTAAAATAGAAAAATACATAAAAGTAAACCTTTTGATCAAGAAGGCTTTAAATGCTTTGACAGTGATAAAAATAACTGAAGAACTTTAATACTTATTGCAAGTGGTATGATTAAAGAGTATAAAAACATAAAAAAAGAAATATATTTTTTATCCAAGTGACTCGTCATTAATAGCAAAAGAAATTAAAGAACCTGGAACTTCAATAAAACTGAAATTAAAGATATAAAACTAATCTACTTTCTTTAAAAAAACTCAATAGTTCTTTGTTGCTTTTTTGCATGGAAATCTGAAATTTAAAAATCCGAAAAGCTCTATAATAAAGAATAAACAAATAAATGAAAAAAATGGAGGGGTTTGTCTTCAAAATGATCTGTAAAAGTCTCGGTTAATGCCATAGAAATAATTTAAAATATTTTTTTTGTTATTTCCATTCAAAATTGGATAAATTTTGAATTGTTTTAGTTTTGAATTTGCTTACAAAAAATTAAAAATTCCTATAAAGGATGTCTTAAGGCCAGCTTGAAAATTGAGTAAAAGCAACACCTTTGATTTTACTGAGTTCTAGAAAGAAAAAATAAAAAAGTTAAAACTTACCATTATAAAAACCACAATTTATCGTTCACACATATATACTTTGCTTTTGAAAGTGAATTTCATTTGTATTTCAAATGAACTTTAAAGAGTTTTCTATCTATTCAGACCGAAATGTTCAAAAAGTGCATTTCATATTTGAGTTTCTTTAGAAGCATGTTTTCAACAAACGACAAGATAAAATTATTTTTTTCCAATAAATTTTTTTTTTTAATTTCGATAAAATTTAGAAAACCAGTCAACTGATGAATTTAAAATAATTAACAAAGCCCAATATATTAATTATTTTCAATACATCCTAACAACTAACTGCTATACAACAAAAACAACTAAACAAAAAATCATATAAAAAATTCACCAGATAAAAACAATTTTTCTTTTTGAATAGAAAAACAGATAAATTCTCAAAGAACTCATAGCTGAAATAAATAGACGGACACAAGCAAGTGACCCTGAATGCTTGTCCATCTGTCGGGATATTAAAGTGACTTTGGTAATTAATTGTTTTTAAGCTCTTCATCGCTTGAACGTCGCAGTATTTGTTCAATACTTGCCAACTTTTTGTGCTCATGTTTATATACATGTGAAGGTAGTTTAAAATGTAAAATTTTGTTGATCTGCAATTGAAAATTTTTGATATATTTAATAAAGAAGTCTTTCGAAAAAATAAATTTAATTTTGAAATAATTTGTTTAAATAAAATTTTATGTTATTTAATATACTACACTTATAGAACTGGTATAAAAGTCACTAAATAAACAGGCCTTTAAAAAGTTATCGATGTGTATTTGAGTAATGCTTTTACCTAATTTAACACTTGAATAAAAAAAATGTAGATTTTCATTTGAGATTAGTTTATATATAGTATTTGAAGTGAATTTTTGAAATAGTGTTATTCATCATCTAACGTTATTCTTTTTGACCATGGTATGTCCTTATGAAATCAAGCAAAAATGAAAGATCATTGAAGAAGAAAAAGATTTACTTTTTTTTTTGTGCGCTTTTCGAGTTTTTTTTTTTAATTGGAAATCACTTTTGAAACCTACTCTTACATTTAAGCAATCTAAAGCAAGGTTTCATAAGATGAGTTTATACCAAGCTACGTCGTGTCTTCCTTGAAGACATTCTCATATCATTTAAAAAAGCTTATTTTTTATTTAATCAGAAAAAATTTAAAATCTTTATATGGTTTAATTGACCAAGTCATTTTAGGCAGTTTTTTTACATTAAAAAATAAAATAGAAAAGAAACAAAAAAATGGAAAAGACGTGTCAAGTAATTTTATTTTTATCTTTTTTTCTAATTAATACTTGAAGCAGAATTGTTGAAGTTCCCTTATCTTGAACGTGTGCATATAGTTGGTACTGGTTTTGAAACTCAGATTGCTTGATAAAGTATTTGCTATTATGTTTTTTATATCTGTGTGAAAAAAGAAATTATAAATTATATACCAACAGTATTGAAGCCAAATGGAATAAAATTCATAACAGCTCTGATTCTTATTCCAGTTCATATTTTGCTTTTGAAAAAAACTATGATCAAACTGAGATTTCTGCAAGTGCCAAATAAGTGGTTCATAAAATTTTTGAAGTTTTTCTTGGTTTGAGCAGAAACTGCGACGTGGTCAAAATGGAAAAATTTTTTGTATAGACTTGTTGTATTTTGCTTTTAGTTTAGCAAAAATGCGTTTATCTTCAAACCCTGTAAAATTTTTTATGTTTTCATGCATTATCCTTACATTTCTTACAAACACGTTGGCTCAGCTCGTCATCGGTTTGGTGCCTTTTATGGTCTTTTCAAGAGTGGAGCCTAATGCGAAGTTTCAAAGTTTTCATTAAATTTATTTTTTTGCCACAAGGTTAATCTTGTGTTCAAAAGTGTATTTGTCATACCATTTCTTTGGCAAAAGTTTCTAGAGCGGTTTTATGAAGAGAAGTGTTAAAGTTTGTCATCGCTTGTATAATGGTATTTATTATTTTAACCCACCTAGCTTTTTTTAAGTCAAACTTACATTTTTAAGGGATCACTTGATAAAGTAAAGTTGTTTTATGAAAAGCTTAGTGCATAAGTTTAATGAATTTTTTTTTGTTTTCTCACTATTCAGTTTAAGCTATTCTACTTCAGCTTGTAAACAATTTTGATTAAGTATTTTTTTTTAATCAAACTGTCAAATGTGACAAGCACAGAAGCATGTAATTTAACAGTGTTTAGCCAGGGCTTGGCGGTTCTCTTTGAAAAACACATCTTTTATAGACATAGTTGTATGCAGCAACAGACTTTCGTGTGGTCAGTTTGCAGTCGATGCCATGATATGAACTGATGTTTTCAATGCAGTTGAGTCTTGTTTGAAAAAGTTATACCTTTTAGAATACATTTCAAAAGAAATTTCTTTAAAATATTTCTAAGTTAACTTGAAAAAATTTAATTATAGATAATATAATATCATAAATCAAAGTTAAAAACCTGAAATGATTTATTAAAAGAAATATAACTTAATGCAATTTCTGTTTTTACTTGGGATGTTATTATGATAAATTGTCTATTGATTATGCCTAGCATTTCATAAAAAAGTTTTTGATGAAGATTTGTAACATGTAATTACATACTTTACTACATTTCTATGATAAAATAAATACATTAATAAAAAAACTTACCATAAACTAATAGTATTAAGCCTATTCTTTGTATAATATACTACCATGAATAATAGTTAACATCTAAACAGTAAAAAACTATATATTTATAGTGTTTTTCTATTTGAATAGAAACAATAAATAAGGCATTAACCTCACATCACTTCCACACTTGTCACGGTTATTAATAATCCAATGCCAACAGCATCTCACTTTTCCTTAATAACTAAATTGTTGGTTTTACTGAAAAGTTCTTAGTTAATGAATAGTTGATATTTGTTACAATAATTCAAAATTTTTCAATAATGTTTTTTAAAATAATGAGAATTATTTTTTTTTTGAATAAAAGAGTTTTTGCAAAGAGAAGTATTTTTGTTTTTTGGGAGTCAAGGTACACAGAAGTTTTTGCATTTTATTGTACTTTATATTTCATAAAATTGGCGGACGTTTTAAAATAAAGTTTGTAGTTTTTTCTTCGCAGAATTTTTTTTCAAGCTCATATAATCTACAATTGATTTTTTAAAATAACTTAATAAAATTTCAAATAACTCGGTCTGGAGGGCTTTTATAGCTTTCGTCATCAAACGGCTCTCATTGCCCTCACAATCAGCACTCTGCAGACTACATTTGACAACATTTGACAACATTTAAAAAGTTGTTCACGCAAAATTATTTTGAGAATTAAAAACTATCAGTTTGACTTATATTATAAAAACATTGCATTTTTTAATCAATTTTGCTTAAATAAATAATTATAAATAATAGTTTAACACTTTCAGGAAATATGAATGAAAAATAAAGTCGAAATAAAGTTTATTGGTGCTTTTGTAATTTCTCAGTAGGATCGCAGACTTCATATATGCTTTATAACAAAGTTATGTATATTTACACTAGAAAATAACTTAATGAACTTTGGGGTCACATTTGTCCGCCCAGAACACTTCTGACACACAAGGAGTTTCATTAATAAAATATTTTATGCTTTCTCCTAATTATACGCTAAAATATAATATATTTTTACATTAGTCTTACTTACAATGTCTGTAAAAAAATTTTTACAAGTATCTTCATACAACTCGAAACTGACAGTATCAGCTCGAAGCTTGTTGCTCTAGGAATTAATTAAACTTTTTTGAAAACGGCTTTTAAAATTATTTATATCAAAAATTTTGAGTGAGACCTGATATGTATTATTTTAAAAATTACTTCAAAGGTGTTTATGAAGAAGTTTTAAAACATCAGAAACGATGGGAATTTCAAACTTTTATTAATGATGATTGATATTCTAAATGAATGAAATTTCTCATTTTTTTTTATTTAATATTAAAAATAAATGATTTCTCACAAGAAGCTTTTTTCGATAGTAATTACTTAGTCAAAAAACACACGTAGCAGCCTTAGATAAATTACTGTATGCCATTCAATTTTGGTGTTAATTTGATTTTTTTTTGACAAAATTTCGATTTTTCACTACAGCTGTTAACTTTTTTCTCATTAAACTGTCATTTAAGAAGCATTTGGATGCATTCTAAGAGTGAGCGTGATGCATGCCGCAGATATCAAGTTCTGAAGTTTGATGGGAATTTAAATTGTAGC